>OX451739.1:1274987781-1276187781 GCA_948472305.1 Vicia faba
TCTTCAAAGTGGGGGAGCAAGGTCAACACATACTCCTTGTAAGGGATAAGATTTGGGTGTTTCGTATCCCACTCGCCTTTGATCTGATTGATCACGAGAGCGGAATCTCCGAAGACACTTAGAAACTTGATCCTTAAATCGATTGCAGCTTGAAGACCCATGATACATGCCTCGTATTCTGCCATGTTGTTGGTGCAGTTGAAACATAATCGGGCGGTGAGTGGAGTATGAGTTCCTTTGGGAGATATGATTACAGCGCCGACGCCGTTACCCAAAGCATTGGAGGCTCCGTCAAAATGCAAAGACCATCGGGATCCTTCCTCAGTTCCTTCATCCGGTCCAGGTATTTCACAGTCAGTTACCACCATGATGTCTTCGTCCGGAAAATCAAAGTTCAATGATTGGTAATCGTCCACAGGTTGGTGTGCCAAATGATCTGCCAGTACACTTCCCTTAATTGCTTTCTGAGTCGTATACTGGATGTCATATTCTGTCAAGATCATTTACCATCTCGCTATTCTTCCAGACAGAGCAGGCTTTTCGAATATGTACTTGATGGGATCCATTTTTGAAATCAATAAAGTAGTGTGAGTCAGCATATACTGTCTCAGCCGGCGAGCAGCCCATACAAGAGCGCAGCAAGTTTTCTCAAGCAGTGAGTAACGAGACTCACAGTCGGTAAACTTTTTGCTCAAGTAATAAATAGCGTGCTCTTTTCGGCCAGACTCGTCATGCTGCCCCAGCACACACCCCATTGAATTGTCAAGTACTGTCAAGTATAGTATCAGAGGTCTTCCTTCCACCGGTGGCATAAGAATGGGTGGCTCTTGGAGATATTCCTTTATCTTTTCAAAGGCGGCCTGACATTCATCATTCCAGCGTACCACTTGATCTTTCTTCAGCAATTTGAAGATTGGCTCACAAGTAGCAGTCAAATGTGAGATGAATCGGGCAATGTAATTCAGTCGTCCCAGGAAGCCTCTGACTTCTTTCTCTGTTTTTGGAGTCGGCATCTCTTGTATGGCTTTTACCTTGGCAGGGTCCACCTGAATACCTCTATCACTTACAATGAAACCTAGCAATTTACCGGATCTTACCCCAAAGGTGCATTTGTTGGGATTCAATCTCAGCTTATACAACTTGAGTCGGTCAAATAACTTCCTCAGATGGTCAAGGTGCTCCTCCTCAGTTTGAGACCTTGCAATCATGTCATCAACGTATACCTCAATCTCATGATGGATCATATCATGAAATAAAGCAACCATGGCACGTTGATAGGTTGCCCCAGCATTTTTCAATCCGAATGGCATGACCTTGTAACAGAAGGTGCCCCACTGAGTCACAAATGTAGTCTTCTCCATATCCTCTGGAGCCATCTTGATCTGATTATACCCTGAAAAACCATCCATGAAGGAGAACACTTTGTGTTGAGCTGTATTGTCAACAAGGACATCAATGTGAGGTAGGGGGAAGTCATCCTTGGGGCTGGCCTTGTTCAGATCCCTGTAGTCAACACACATTCTGACCTTACCGTCCTTCTTTGGTACCGGCACCACGTTGGCAACCCACTGAGGGTAAGAAGTCACTGCAAGGAACCCGGCATCAAACTGTTTCATAACCTCGGCCTTGATCTTCTCAGACATCTCTGGACGCATCCGTCGGACTTTTTGCTTTACCGGAGGGCAATCTTCCTTGGTTGGCAGGTGATGAACTACAATGTCGGCATCCAAACCAGGCATATCTTCATAGGACCAAGCAAAAATCTCCATGTAATCCTGTAGCATCTGGATCAATCGTTGCTTCACGTTGAGCTCTAGATTGGCACCAATCTTGACCTCTTTCCTATCTGTCTCAGTACCCAGGTTAATTGTCTCCACCGGCTCTTCATGTGGTTGAATAGCTCTCTCTTCATGGAGTAGCAGTCTTGCGATTTCACCAGGCACTTCGCAATCATCTTCACCTTCGTCTTCGGCCAAGTTGATCGGATTCTCGAAGTCATAACTGGCGGTAGCAGAGCTGTTACCAGTGAGATCCAGAGTGGATTGAAACCTGTATGAGTGAGTGTGTGTAAATATAGCTGTTTTGCAATATATATAACACAGAAAGAAAAAGAGCACAAGATTTGAAATGCAACAAATGTCCAATGTTTTGATTGATGATATATGGAAATGTCATACAAAAAGCCCTCACAAATGGAGCTACGATGCCCCGGGTAGGACACCGAGCCAACAAAGTTTTAACATATTGTTTGTTACAAATTGGAAATCAAAAGAAATTAATTACTGCGTGACAAATGTGATAGGTGTAAAATCCTTTGCCGTCCAGTTGCTTGGTCCGTTGCTGGTAGTCGGGTAGATCCAACTGTCAAATTATGCTTCCTCCACATCCTCCTCGATAGCATTCACCCTTGGGTTGGAGATAAACACCAGAGCCTTTTTGATCTTTTCCTTGCGCACAGCCCTCTGAGCCTCTGCGGTAAAGCCCAGCCCAAACTTGTCGTTCTTCTGAGTGAAGTCAGGAAGCTGACCCCAGTTTGCACAATTGCCTTTCTGAACCACAGCCCGGGCATCCCTTAGGGAGGCCATCTTCAAAGGAACATTCTCTTCGACTGTTGTTTCTGCTGCTGCTGAAATTGGATGCACCTCCTCGAAATGCTGAAAGGGGGTTTCAATAAATTCCCCGTCCATCTCAATGTATCTGAAGGAATTCAAATGGCTCACCATATACTCCTCTTCTCCTTGCACAGTGACGATCTTCCCTTTGACAGGGTACTTCAGTTTCTGGTGCAAGGTAGAGGTCACTGCCCCAGCTTTATGGATCCAAGGTCGACCCAGTAGGCAAGAGTATGATGGACGTATATCCATCACATAAAAAGTAGAGTCAAACACCTGAGAGCCCACACGAATCGGGATGTCAACCTCTCCATGAACCATCCTTTTTGAACCGTCAAAGGCCCTGACGATGATATTGCTGGGCTTCAGTTCCAGGCCTTCACAATCTAAACGGTCTAAAGCCTTTTTTGGTAGAACATTCAAGGAAGAACCAGTATCCACCAATACATGCGCCAGAGTAGTGCCCCTGCATTCGATAGAGACATGCAGGGCATCATTGTGGTCTCTTCCCTTCGCAGTCAGGTCAGCATCTGAGAAACCCAAGCCATTGTCTGCTGTCAGATTTGCTACGCAATCAGTGAACTGGACTGCAGATGTCTCCTGTGGCACATGGGCCGTCTTGATAAATGAGATCAAGGCCTTGGCATGGGCCTCGGAGCATAACAATAAGGAGAGCATGGAGATCTTGGAGGGCGTATGCCCCAGCTGCTCGACAACATTGAAATCACTCTTCTTTATTATTTTCAGGATTTCCTCCATTTCTTGTTGGGAGGCCTCAACATTTATAGGTATTGGTGCCTCCATCCGGGCAGGCTCCTCTTCAATCCCTTTGCCCCGAGCATTAGATGACTCGGCAGCAGGGGAAACAACTTGATCAGTAGCAGGAACAGGTAAGCTTGTAGGTGTTATAAGGAGGGGTCTTCGAGTAGCGGGCGGTGCAATGTCAGGCGAGAAGAGCCTGCCACTGCGGGTGACCTTGGCTAGACCAGTGATATCGCAGATACTGGCGTCAGTGTTGAATTCTTGTTTGATTCCATTTACATATACGTCTGCCCCATAATGCCAGGGGACAGCTTTGTCAGACACGTAAGGGAGAGGCCCCGGAACAGTAATAACCACAGGTGCAACAGTCATGATTTGAACAGGCTTCTTCGGGAGAGCCTTGATTGGATTATTGAAGATGGTAACCACAAAAACTTCTTTTACTGGAACCAACTGAACAACAGACTTCTTAAACAGAATCTCCTTGCTATCCATTAGGCTTTGGATGCCTAACTTCAGCAAGGGACAACCAGATAGGGAAACAGCACAGAACAGGCAACCTTCACTGCAACCCGGAAATAAACTGGCCAGCAGTAGGTTCTTCTTGACAGTCTTCAGAGGGGTAATAACTTCATTTACCGAAACAGCATACAATTCTTCTTCAATGGCATTTACTCTATGTTGGGGCATAGGAGCAGTTACAACATTTGGTCTCTCCGGCGCCTCAAACTGAATTTCCTTTGCGTCGATCAGATCTTGCACTTTGTTTCTCAAGGCCCAGCAATCATCAGTAGTGTGCCCGGGACTATCAGAATGATAAGCACACCGGGCATTTGGGTTATACTTAGGAGACGCAGTGTTGACGACCTTAGGAGCATCTTTTAGGGTCACCAAGTTGGTTGATAACAGTTGGGGTAAAATTTGAGATAAGGTCATACTCAGCCGAGTATACTGCCTCTTGGGCCTTTCGCTTCTTTGTTGATTGTACTGCTGAGGAGCAGCAACAGGTTTTGAGATGACCAAAGCATTGACGACTTGGCGAATTTCGGGCTTGACTTATCTTCTAGGACCATAGACGGCACTTGCTTCTTTCTTAAACGGCCTCTTCTCAGCACTTGTGGAGGCAGCCTTTTGTATCTTACCTGACCTGATTCCAGCTTCAATTCTTTCTCCTGTCAGTATTAAATCCGTAAACCCAGCGGAGGAATTACCAACCAAATGATTGAAAAATGGACCAGACAAAGTCCCTAGGAACATATCAACCAGCTCACGATCAGTCAATGGAGGCTGCACCCTGCCAGCCAAATCTCTCCATTTTTGTGCGTACTCTTTGAACCCTTCACCCGTTCCTAGAGACATACCCTGAAGTTGGGTACGCGTAGGAGCGAGATCAGAATTGTATTGGTATTGTCTGTAGAATACGGTTGCCAAATCTTCCCAGTGTCGGATGCTAGTTCCATCTAATTGGTAGAACCATTCAAGCTGTGACCCCGAGAGGCTATCTTGGAAGAAGTGAATCCAAAGGTTCTTATCTGCCGTGTAAGGTTGGATCTTCCTTACGTACGACCTTAGATGCAGCTTTGGGCAGGAGACCCCATCATACTTGGCGAAGGCAGGCGCCTTAAACTTGTGTGGAATTACTACCCCAGAAGATAACCCCAAATCTCCGAAATCCAGCCCCGGAACATTCTGAATTTCCATGGCGCTTAAGCGGTCCTCCAATTGCTTGTATCTGTCAGCAGTAGGTGGGTATTGTTCGTCGTTATAGTCCGTCTCGTTGTCGGAGACTGCGGGACTAGGAGCTCCTCCCCCTTGGGGACTGTTTTTCTCAGCAGAAGAAGTAGTTGGTTCAGCTTCATTATGGAGTGTGTTCCCAAATCTGCGTCCGGTGTTGAACAACGCAGTCCTCTTTTTCTTCTTCTTCTTCAGGAGTAGAGTCTTCAACTCTTGCTGACCTTGGGCTAGGCTTAGGACCATCTCTTGAAACTGTGCACTTTGGGCCTGAAGGGCCTTGATTGCTTGCTCACTGGAGGAGTCTGGATTCATGATGACTGTTCAAAATAAACAGCGAAGGAGATTAAGCAACCTGTGAAATAGGGTACCTGCTATGCATATGGTGCAATGGAATGCGTATGTTTTATGTTTTCAAAGACAAACAAGATTCAACTTTGTAGACAAAAAGGAAACACACTTCATTAGATTAAAATTTTCAATTGTTCAACAACTTGCCCTTAGGCATTACAGGAATGAAAAATACTGGAAAGGAAATAAAACTATAAAAGGAAACATCCAAAGCTCATCAATGCTCCCATGGCCTCCTCTTTTCAGTGCTGATGTAGTTGTTCAGGACCCTCTCTTCCTCCAATTGCTTAGTCAGCCTTTGGATCTTCCGTTCCTGCTCGTTGAATTTCTCCCGATAGAAATCCCGTTCTTCCTTTAGCTGCGCCCAAGATCTCTTCATTGTGTCAAAATCAGTAGGTATCTGAGGAGGGAGGACAGTTGGAGGAACCCCATCTTCATCAGGAGATTCAAGAATGAGAGGTCTAACAGCTTCGTAGGGCATACCTAACCTCTGAGCACGGATGCGGACCCATTTGCAATAGGGCTTCAATGGCAGAGAAGTATTTGGTCCCAACTCATGTGGGTTGGCTTTGTGAATTCTGTCCCAAGCTCTAATGAATCCCTGGCGTAGTTTGTCACTGTCTGCCTGAAACTCAAAATGGAAGTGAGGAACCAGCATTTCATGAGGCCCATCTCCTCTGGCTCTTCCAAACTGACAGAGAGCTAAGCATGGATTGTAAGAGATTCCTCCTTGGATACCAATCAACGGAACATTAGGGTATTCTCCGCAACGGTCAATAACAGCTACCTCATCCAAACCTCTGAGAGTCCAGGTGATGTCATTATCAGTGAGAGACATTAACCTCCGAGCCCAACCTTTTCCTTCTTCATTCTTCAGCACGACCTTAGGAAGGTGCGAAATAAACCACCTTACCAGCAAAGGAGCACAACACCACGGAGTTCCCCGTTTTCGAGCAGTACGAGCATAGAGTTGTTGTAGAATATCACCCAAAAGAGTGGGTACCGGATTCCGAGACATGAAGATCCTTATGACATGGGTACTGATGAAAGTGTCAGGGTTGGGAAACAATACCAGACCATAGATCAAAAGAGCCAGAATATCCTCGTACGCCTTGAAGTCCAAGTCATTCCAGAAATCATTAGCCTTGCCAACCAGAAATTTGACCAAAAAGCCTTTTACCCCATTTCTAGTTTCCCAGTTAGCTAACACCTCTTCTTTAGTCAAGGGGAGAATTGCAGCAATCTCTTCAGGCCTAGGAGTCTTTTCCAAACCAGTGAATGGAGTTTGTTCCAAGACAGGGATCCCAAGCAAATAAGAGAATTCTTCCAGGGTAGGAACCAGCTGGAAGTCTTGAAAGGTGAAACAATGATACAGAGGGTCATAAAACTGGGTCAGAACACTTATCAGTTGTTGGTCCCAGTTTGCAGTGACCAAGCCAAGGAGAGAACCATGTCTGTTGATGAAGGAAGAAGTGTTTGGAATCCTCCCAACCAAATCCTTGAGTAAAACTGGTGGTTGAACAAAGTTGAGCCGGACAGTATTCCTACGCACGGGCATCATGATGTCCTACAAAACAGAGCAAAGATGAAACTCTTTTGTCTTTGAAATGGGTTAGTCCTTTATACAGGATGCATGCATTGGTATGATGGCATGATGCTATGATGAAGCACACCACAAGTATTCACATAGGCAAATAAGGCACACAAGTCACACAAGACACCCTTAGGTTTCAGGCCAGCATGAGTTTCAGGTATTACCCTCTTTTGGTTTTGTTGGTTAAAACCTGTCCTATCAGAAGTAACCGGGTTCTAGAGGATCTCAAATCATTGGCTACCCTCAATCGGTCATAACTCTAGCATCGCAATCTTTTCTCGCAGCCAGAACCATCTCGAGAGTTTAGCCTCAATGAGTGTAGCATACTGCTACTGTCCTAATAGCCAAGTTGGTCAATTTAGGGTTCTAAGGTTGGTTGGTGTTTAATGACCCCTTAGAAGACCTATATTCTCCCCGTTGCAACACAAGGGATATAGGTACAGACTAAGATGCCACACCAACGTAGCCACCGCTTCACCCATGTCGGTCTACGCCGGACAGGTCCCTCACAGATTATGCTACCTAAAAGGGGTATTTCCCAGATCCGGGTTAGGATCTATGAAACTCCGATGCAAAGACCACAAATATAAAAGCAAACAAAGCAAACAATTGAAAACAAAGGTGATCTAAACCCTAAGGTTACTCCACTTTATAAGTTCTCCCCAGCAGAATCGCCAGTTCTGTGATACGGTGGGAGAACTGACTTGAGGTTTTGCGTTTGTTTTCGCAAATGTTTCGGTTGAGCAAGAGTCGCCACCGACTTTTTATTTTATCTTAAGGAAAGGTTAAAAAGCACAGCAAAAAACCTTTTGAGATGTTTTCTTGGGTTCGGGGAGTAGATTATAGAAAGGGAAGGTATTAGCACCCTTTCTATCCATGGTTATCCACGGGCTCTTAGTTACTTGCTTAGATCACTTGCCTTTTGTTTTCAATTGTTTTAAATGGTGCTTGAGTGTGTGCGGGTTTGAAAATGTTTTGAAAAGAGGCCAATGTGGTGGCAACCTTTGTAATGATCCATGTGGGGATGTATACAAAGATGTATGTCTTTTGAAAAGGTTTTCATTTGTTTTTGAAAGTTGTTTTGAAAGTGTAGTGATGTGTGGTTTTTAAAATAGGCAAGTGTTTTAGTTTGCAAGATTGATTCAAGTAACTAAGAGGTTATCTACTCCTAAATTTCTCAAAAAGATTATTGCTATGTTTTAACCCTTTTAACAAGTTTGTTCCACCATTGTATTTGGTGGACAATCTTATGTTTAGGATGTGAAAGGGACGGGCGTGGGTCATCGTTTAGACCATAATTGCAATGGTGCCAAGTATCTTTGGGCATTTTCTTTAAGGGACTTGATCATTCCGTTTAGGCAACACTTTATGATCATTTGATTTTGTTTTGCCAAAGATACTCGACGTGCAAGCATGGCCCATTTTAGAAGGCAACATGTGGGATTACCCTAGGGGGTGCAAGTGTGATTTGTGTATCCATTTTCATGCTCATTTGTCTTGAGATTAGGTCATAACTATTTTTTTTTCGTTTTTCGCATACAAACCCTAATTCTAACATGGCATAATTAGAAAGCAATAAAGTGCGAAAATAAATTTACTAAGCTATTACAAAACCAAATATGGGAAGGGGGGTACAAATGTTCAAATGAGGATATTGACAAGTAATGTAAACCTAAAACTATTACATCAATATTGAATTTATACAATTTAATCAATGTACAATAATTAAACAAAATGGAAAAAAATATGCAAGATGCCAAAATGTTTTGTATATGTATAAAAAAAAGTATTATTTATGTAAAAATAAAAGATAATAAAAAGATATTATTTTTTGGAGTTTTTTCATATTTAGGGCAAAACCCTAATTCTATTAAATAAAATGTATTATTATTTAATTTAATACAAGTATTTATTTATTATGTACAAAAAATAAAAATAAAATGAAGTATATTATAAAAAGTATTTTTTTTTATATCAAATATTAATAAAAGGAAAAATTCAAATATTTTTATATTCTAACCTAAATATATTAATAAACATATATATATATATATATATATATATATATATATATATATATATATATATATATATATATATATATATATATATATATATATATATATATATATATATATATATATATATATATATATTAAGTTCTAAATATGCATTATATATAAAAATAATATATATTTAACATTTAATAAAAAAAGTATTTTTTATGTGAAATATTTTCAGAAAGTAAACAAAAATAAAAATGTATAGAAATGCATTTATACTATTTTTAGTATTTTAAATAAAATATATATATTTATCTATTTATGTATAAACCAAAAGAAAATTATATAAATGCCTAATAAAATCAAAAATGGTGAGAAAAAATATTTTTATTTTTTTTTATGTCATGAGAAAAAATAAACAAAGTCAATCAAAAAAGAAAAAAGTCAAAAAGTCAAGGAAATAAGCAAATGGGCCTTGGGGGTGTAAAAGCAATTAAGGGGTGTGAATAAGAAAAAAATACACAGGCCCAGCCCAAAGACCACTGTCTTCAACCTCCAGCAACAATATTTGAAAAAACGCGCGCCCTGTTCCTCATCTTTCAACTCTTGATTCCTGGCTTTTTAGCAAAAACTCATAACATAACAAATGTTCAGCATGAAGAGACGATTCTAACCATGTATAAAACTTGACCTAACTCTCTAAGATGAAGGAGAATTTCTTCTCCCCCAATTTCTGACCTAACTTTTATGCCATGTTCAGACTCAAAATTCTTGCAGCACACATAACATAAATGAAATCTAACTATATGGGCATGTTCAGGGCTATGATTGTGACATATTTTCTTCACAAACCTAAAGATAACAATGCCTAATAAGAGAGATAGAACTTCATGAATATACCTGTTCAGTTGGAATCGTGCTTTGCAATGGAGGATGTTTCAGAGTAAAATGATGATTTGTATAGCTTCCTTGAAGTGTAAGGATGCTTTTCCAAGTTCTACTTTGTCTTGAAACTCTCTGAATCGTGCTAGTGAACTTCAACTGCAAAACAGAAAAACAAAAATGGTGAAGTGGCTTAGAGGGATTACAGGTCAGGTTTCAGGTCATGGTTAGCTTGCATAGATGCTAGGGGATGTGTATGAACTGGTTTTGGCAAGAGATCTTGAGGGAAATGGAAGATGGCACTCAAACTGCAGAGGCAACTCTGTTTTTGCAGTTTGAGAGTGATTCTGAGATGGAGGGTGGATTGGGAGTAAAAGGCTCGTGCAATAGCTTGGTTATGGTATGTGGAATGTGTTTGATAACTTTTTTCTTGTGTTTCTAAGCTGAGATGGAAGTTGTTATGAGTTATGCAACTTTACTTCACACTTAAGCAAACAAAGGCAAATTGTGCTCCTAGGCCTGTAGAGGACCTCACACTATGCTGCATAATCCCTCCTTGATCAGTGTGATTAACACATAAACTTGTGTCAATCAGATTTGCAATGTACTTGTTGGATTCTCAATTGGACATAAAGTGAACTTTTGCAAAAATGGAAAGAATGCTTTATCTAGTTTGGGATTAATCTTGCATACATTGTTCAAACTCATAGAACAAAACCTTAACACAATGAATATGCATTAAATTATTGAGTGTAACTTGGTTTAAGGACCTGCAATCTAACCTAAAGCATGCTGAGTTCAAATTGCAAGGTTATGAACATGAAAAATGGCCAATTCAAAAGTGAGTTTTTGCTATATTGTGAAATTCGATTCTCCCTAACCATGAGGTTGTTTGAGAAGTTCATGGACATTTTGGAAAGCTTGGAATGTGTACTACAATCCATCTTTGAAATGAAAATTGAAATTCCAAGTGGAAGGGTATGGAAAATGGCCTTGAAGTGGGGTAGAAAACCTTGTCAAAATAGGTCAAAAATTCACTAAGTTAAGAATGGTTTAGTGCCCTTATTCAAAAAATTGTAACTTGAGATACAAGCTTCAAATGAGAAAACTTTGTGAATCAAAGTTGTAGATTATGTAACAAGTTAAAACTTTCATGTTTTGACTTTTGTTGGAATCCAAATGAATCATGGTGAAAAGTGGGGCAAAGTTGGGAAAAAATTAGGGTTTTTCATAACTTAGAAAAAAAATTCTAAGTTATGAAAAATTCCATTTCAAACCCTAATTTGCATTTTGTGATTTCTTGGTGAACAAGTTTCATGATTTGGCATGTTTTGATGAAAAATGAATCTTGACTCTTGATTTTGACCAAAAAGTCAAAGTTTGACTTTTCAGTATACAGTCAAAATTGATCAATTGACTGGGAAATTCAACTGTCAATCTTGTGTACTTGGGATCTTTTGAGCTTGATGAATGTGTCAAGACCATTTCATGGGGTCCTTGAGTCCATATGTGAGCTTGGTTTGCCCTCCCATAATCTTCAAAGTTTTGCCAAGCATCACCTCAAATGGTTCAAGGTCTACTCAAGGGCTACACAGTCAACCATCCTCCTAAGCCAGTCAAATTAGGGTTTTGGTTCCTGCAAGGAAGTTGAGGTTTTCAAGGGCTCAATCAAGTCCCATATGCTCATACACATTGTCAAGCATCCCCATGCCAAGTTTCAAGGCTCACAAGGTCAAGTTGCACAGTCAAAAACCCTAATTGCTCAAACAGTCAACTGTAGGGGCAAAATGGTCATTTGGCAGTCAAAAGTCAAAATTTTTGGTCAACATCTTATTTTGAAGCCACAATCATCATTTGGTCAAGTCTTGACCATGATTTCACAAGAATGGCTCAAAAATCATCAAGGTGTCAAAAGTTTCTATTTTTGGACAGTTGAAAAGTCAACTGTAACTTGACCAAAGCATAACTTTTTCATGGTTCATCAGAAAAATCCCATCCAATGCTCATCTTGAAGGGGAGGACATTTCCTACAACTCATCTTCACATTCCAAGTCCAAGAAATGCTCTCACAAAAAGTTATCAATTTCAACATTATAGGTCATTTTCAAAAGTCAACAAAAAGGGACTTTAAGTCAAAGACCATAACTTGAGATTGGTAAATCTAAATGACATGGGACCAAATACATTGGTTAGAGGACTTCAAGACCTTTCCAAAATGTCAAAGGACATGTTCATAGCTTCAAAATTGAGCAAGATATGCATTGGAGAAGTTGGGAAATTTTTGTGAAATGGCCAAAGTCAATTATCCTTGAAATTTCATTTTTGACAAAAGGGGCCCACTTTTTCCACTTGTTTCAGCTTGGCCATGCTTCCCACGTGTCCCACAAATTATTTCAAGTTTTAAAATTAATTTTTCCATTTTTATTTAATTTTATTTGATTTAATTCATTTTAAATCTTTTAAAATCAAATAAAAATCAAGAAAATTAATTAAAGGGTATATTTTGTGTTGAATAGCTTTGAATCACCATTATTCATATCCCAAATTCGTACAAGGCCTAAATCAAGCAAGAAATTCAAATTTTGACACAAATGGAAAGTGGTTTCAATGGAGGTTATGGCAAAATCCCAAACATGAATGCAAGGCTTCAAGGCTCTTAATTCTGATTGAAACTCATTACATAATACATGTGCAAGCTATCACAAAAGGATTCACGACCTAGAGACACCTGAAACGGCCAGAGAGAAATTCAAAAAAACTATCAAAAAGTGGGAGATCTAAAGCTATCTTGCAGGCCTTTTCATACAAAACTGAGGACGTAGCTTTCTTCCTGGCAATCCCCTGAAGCCAACGCGACCATTGCCAAGCCCTAAGACCTCCTACACATCACTGTAAGTCATCACAAACTCGTCTCTGAGCATGAAATTGGAATTCCCTATTCTTGCGTTTTTTCTCAAAAAAGCTAGCATATTCATGTTCCTTGATTAATTTCCAACATGATTGCATTATCCAATTTCATTGTTAGGCCCTGAATCGTGATGCCCGATTCTAGGGTTCACGTTCTTGTGTTTTAGGCGTTTTTGTTTCAGGTTAAATCAAGGCCAGCCAAGGGCATAAGTGTGATCAGGGGACATGGACGAGGTCAACCATGGTTTTGAAATTGATTTTCATGGCCTAGGGACGATTCTAGGACGAACCTACGAAATCACCTGCGGATAAAAATCCGCAGGTAAAAAGCCAGTGTCCAAGGAAGAAGACGTTGACGCGTCCCCTCCTCATTTGTTCGTTTGAAATAAGCGCGCTTTTTTTTTCCAGGGGATTATTTGATTTACTAATATAATATTTGTGTATTATTATTGTTTCAATTAAGTCACACAGCTCAATTGGTTAAGGCATACATGCATTAATCCTTGGGACCTGGGTTCGATTCCCAGGTCCCCCATATAATTCATAATCTTTTTTCTAACACAATCTCATGCAGCATATGCCCAGAACTCCACCATGCGTCCTCACACATCAGTGTGCCATGTGTCCCCAGCTCTCATCCAGTGGCCACATAATGAAGTCCATGATGCACCCTAGTCAGCAAGCAAGCGCATGATCAGGAAAAGTCAATGAGGCCTTTGCCTCAATGGGCCTGAATTCCAGCATTTCACCTCCTATTTGGCCCAATACCCCCTTCCATTGGTTTATTCTTTTCCTTTCATTTTTTATTTTCCAATTTAATTTCTAACCCTTTCTTTTTTATTATTTTTATTAACAAATTAACTTAATTAACCCATTTTCATAAAAAACCAAAAAAAATAGAATTGACATTTTATTATTATTTTTTATTTTGTAAATAAACCATAATTGAATTAGTTTTTTAATTAGGCCATTTTAACCTTCTTTTTAATAATTAAAATAGATTTAGATTTAGGTTAACCTGGAATTTTATTTCTTTTTCTATTTTATTTCATAAAAAACATAAAAAACAAAAAAATATTTTCTTTTAATTAAATTAAATTAAATTAATTAGTTATTAATTAGATTTAATTTTATTTTAATTATAAAAAAGACCAATTTCCTTTTCTTAAAAGAGTCAAAACCCTTAGAACATTCCGATTTAATTTTATTCGCGCGCATTTTAATTTTAATTCCTTATTTTTTATTATTATGTAACTGCTCCGGATATGTAATAGTAATTAGGACTTTTACCGTTTTTATTTACTTTCCGTATTCATTTACTAAAAAAAACGGGTCTTTGTAATTTTTTTGGCGATGTATAGACCCGCGCCTTGTAATAGCGTAGGATTTACGTTTCCGCAATTTACTTTCCGCACCCCCTTAACTGTTAACTTGTATGAAAGAATGCCTGCTAATTAAAAACAAGCGTAGCTCACAATGATGCATGATCAAAGATAAAATTAACATGAAAATGACACACAAATTCACACACCACTTCTAGGGTACGCCTCACCTGTTGCCTTACCTTCGAAATGTGGTTGTCGAGTATATGACGTTTTAGTAAGTCCTTATGTCCATGATCCAGTTGCCTCGAAACGGTTGTCTCGGATTAAAAAAGGATCAATGGCATAAGGGTAGCTTCTAAGGTGTCCTACTGTTGCTCTGGTGACCACACTGTCCCTACAAACAAATTGACCTGAACACCTCCAACGGTGGTGCTACCTACCTCTCAATGGTGGAATGGAACTACCTTAAGGACATTTACACAGCCTAATTCCTTAGGGTAGGTAGATGACTCATAGATACTTGCTCTATTCAAAAACAAATCAAAACTCTTTTCACACCGACACTTTCAAAAAGCTTTCAAAACAATTTTTCAAACACTCTTGAGGACTGATACAAGAGTTATTTAGAAAATTTTAAACGAAACTTTTTCAAACCCACTCACACTTGAAAAGCAAACAAACATTTTGAAAACACAATGAGCAAGTATCTAAGAGCCCATGGATAACCATGGATAGAAAGGGTGCTAACACCTTTCCTTTCTATAAATCTACCTCCCGAACCGAGAGATAATCTCATAAGGAATTTTGCTGTGCTTTTGTCCTATCCATATTGGAGAAAATAAAAGACGGTGGCGACTCTTGCTTACCGCTACATTTCGCGAAACCAGCTTTAAACAGTCAGTTCCAGATCCACCGATCACAATATGGCTACCTACCAATTAATGGTATGGATAGAACTATCTCTAAAGGAGAAGGAAAAGAATAAGAAAGAATTTAGTGGGTAAGAAACTCCTAATTTCTTGCTCACAAACTTTTCTCACAAACAATACACTTTCAAACAAATATTTTCAAAAATACTTTGTACACATTCTTGAGGACTGATACAAGAATTATTACAAAGTTAGCCTTACATTAGCATTTCAAAATATTTTCAAATTACACACAAAGCAAGTTTTCAAAAGTGAGCTAAGCAATTAAGATCCCGTAGATAACTATGGATGAAAAGGGAGCTAACACCTTCCCTTTTCATAACTTACCCCCCGAACTCAAAATCTATCAAAGGTTTTTCCTGATCTTTTCACATTTCCTAAGTATTGAATAAAAGAAAAGTCGGTGGTGACTCTTGCTATCCGCATATTTGGATAAAACCAAAAAATTCAGTTCTTCCACCATATTACAGGACTGGCGACTCTGCTATGGATACTTAAAAAGATGGGTTACCTTAGAGGTTCAAGTGTGTGAAGTGTGTTAATTTAGTTTGGGTTTAACTTGCTTTATTTTTTTGAATTGTTTGCCTTAACTTTAAGGGTTTGTTTAGGTTTAATTACTTGTAAGATCCTACACCCGAATCTAGGAATTCCTTAGATAAGTATAAATATATCATGAAGATTGTATGACGTAGACCGATATGCTTAAAATGATGGCTACAGTTAGTGTGACACTCTGGTTTATACTGATGTTCCTTGAGTCAGTCAAGGATAACATTAGGCTTATGCGTGGTGTTGTTAATAGTAACTTACTTTTAGAACCTTAATTGACCCATCTTGGCCATTATAAAGTAGTGAGATGGTCGGCTTTGGTGCATCCCAAGGTTGGTTGATACTCAAAACTGCGCTCATTGAGATTCGACTCTCGGATGTTTTGGTGGTAAGCCATTTACCGTGTGAAAATAAAGCCTGCAAGAAAGATCTGTAATATGAGATCCTTAGAACCTGGTTACTATTTTAGGACAGGTTGAGCCAACTTAACTTCAACAAGAAAGGGTATTTACCTATGGACTTAATGCAAGCCTTTAAACTTAAGGCTCTTGTGTGACTTGTTTGTGTTTGCTAATTATTTAAGCATGAACATAACATCATAGCATCATATCATCATAACATAACATAACATTTTCACTAACCATTTCAAGGACCTAGGGATTTATCTTTGTTCCTTGGTGCAGGTTATGGCCTCCACTTGTAGAAATAATATCTGAATCAACTTTGTGAGGATACTTTCCAAGTCTAAGGAGTTAGTCTCAAAGGTTCCTGACAACTCTCAATTCACCAAGAGGCATGGTTATCTACTCAGTTTGGTCACCTCAGGTTTCAAAGAAGACGTAATGAGTGTTCTGTTTCAGTTCTTTGATCCTAAGCATCACTATTTTACCTTCTCATATTATTAATTGATACCCATAATAGAAGAATTTTCTAAGCTACTTGGAGTACTTATTCTTAATCATATACCCTTCACCGGTTTAGAGAAAGTTCTAAAACCTGAAGTTATTGCAGCAGCCCTACAGTTGAAGCGATCAGACATTGTGTCTAATTGGGAAACAAGAAGTAGAGTTAAATGTCTTCTTGCTAAATTTTTGATAGAGAAGTCTCATTTGTTTCTAGATGCTATGAGTTTTCATGCTTTTGAGGAGATTTTGGCTCTGTTAATCTATGGTTTAGTACTATTCCCTAATCCATACCAACTCATAGATGTGAACACCATCAAAATATTCCTTACTCATAATCTTGTGCCTACTTTGCTTGGAGATATTTTGCACTCTCTTCACACTCTTTTTATAAGGAAGTGAAGGACTCTTATATGTTGCATACCTTTACTATCCAGGTGGTTTATTTCGCACCTTCCCCGATCAATGATAAAGAATGAACAAGGTTTGAAGTGGTCTCAAAGGTTGATGGCACTCTCTCATTCAAATATCTATTGGTGTTCCCAGTCTCAAGAGGACATCGTTATTATTGACCATTGTGGGGAATTCCCTAATGTGCCACTCCTTGGCATAAGGGGATGTATTACTTACAACCCTTCTATAGCTCTATGTCAATTTAGTTATGCTCGAAGAGATGGTCCTTATGATCTGCTTATCCAGGGTATTGTGTTCGATTACGAGAATGGTCCTCAAGGTTACTGTCAAAGGTTTATACATCCTTGGGGAATGATAAATAAGATTGATAGCAATAATTTGGGATAGAAAAACTCCATCCCCTTGGATCCCTACCTCAGATGGATGTGATCTCGTGCTCGAGATATTATAATGTCATATCCTGCTATCCTACCAGTGATTATGGAGCCTGTTGTTGAAAGAGATATTCCTCATACCATTCTTCATCCATATATTCCTACTGATCTCGAAGAGCTACAAAAGTCTTAGATTCAACTAAAAGAAGAAAGGGACACCTTTGAAACTCAGTTCTATGCTAGCGAGAAGAAAGTGTTGGAGATGAAAAAGCAATATCACAAATATCAGAGCCTTAATGCATATGTCAACACAAAGAGAAAGTGTCCATGGGATACTTGAGTCATATTTTGTTTCCTCGTAACCTCTTTTGTTCTCATTGTAAGCCTAAGACACATTTATAATTTGTACTTACTAATAAGAGTCTTTGTTTCTGCTATCTTTATTAACAAATTTAAATCCCTTAAGGTCCTTGAAAATATTACATGTGCATCTACATGCCATGCATATCATTGCATAACAGGTTTCTAAGACAGGTTTCTCATTTTCTTGCTGTTTATTTCAGCCGAAAATGGCTCTCCAACAGATAGTCAAAGAAATCTAGGCTCAGAATGCTCAGTTCCAAGAGATGTTCCTAAACCTATCCAAGGGGAAAGAAGGATTGAAAGCACTCCTCGCTGAGAACATGACCAAGAAGAATCCTGAAGACAACAAGGACAGTCAATTGGAACAAGTGCAAGCTGAGCTGGCAAAGATGAGAATCCAGAGGATTGGTCAGATGGCTCTTATCCAAAATTTAGCTCGGGGCAAGAAGAGTTGAGAATCCTTATCAGCAAGCTTCATCAAATCGGATACAACATGTTGTACCCCAAAAGTTTCCCTTCCACTTTCCTTCAAGACATTCTCATGAGATCCTCATTTTCTCAAGGTGGCTCAAGAATTGATCAAACCAATTCCCCTCCTAAGCAATGGGTCCAAAACTAGGATTTTGTGTTTCTCAAGGAAGATTGGGTTCTCAATTAAGTGGTTTCCATGGTTCTCCATAGGCCCTCAAGAATGCTCATGTCAAGTAGTTTTGCATCACAAGTTTGCTCAGTCAATGGCTCGGATGATAGAGAATTAGTTGTATTGGGTAAAAAGTCAATTGTGGTCAACATACAGTCAAACCTCAAGATTTTGGGTCAACGTCAAGGTTTTGAAGTCATATTCATCATTTGATCAAGGTTTGATCATGATTTCTCAAGAAAATCCCTCAAATCATCAAAATTCAAAAGTTGTCAAATTAGGGTTTCCTTATGAGAAGTCAACTGAACTTTGACCAAGCATAACTTTCACATGCTTCATCAGCTTTTCCCCAACCAAATCCCATTTTTAAGTAAATTCAATTCTCTACAACTTTGTATATCTATGCTCAAGTCCAAAAAATGCATCATTTGAGACATATAAGCCAATACATTATAGGTCATTTCAAAAGTCAACAAAAAGAAACTTTTTTTCAAGGAACCTTACATCAATATAAAATCTTCAAAAGCAAAAATTATCAATATAGAGGTTGTGGAGGACATCTTTAGCTTTCCAAAAAGTCCAAGATCACCTTCAAAAGATAAAAATTGAGTGAGTTATGGCCATTGAATGTTGGGAAATTTTGAGCAAATGCATGAAGACCAAATTGAGAAAGCTAGATATTTTGAACTTTTGGGCCATTGTCTTGAGATCCAAACGTGTGTTATACCCGTCATACACCTCTGAATTCATTCATACACCCTTTATCCTTGTTTTATTTTATTTATTTTTATTATTTTTAATTTAATTCATTAATAATATAAAATAATCTAAGATAAAATTATATGTTATTACACAAGAGTCCAAGCCCATTTGTTTTTGCCCTAACAATCCTCTATATATTCAGACATCAAGACAAGTACAAAGGACACGAATCTTTGCCTCTCAAAATTGTCAATAT
Organism: Vicia faba; assembly: GCA_948472305.1. Lineage (NCBI taxonomy): Eukaryota > Viridiplantae > Streptophyta > Magnoliopsida > Fabales > Fabaceae > Vicia > Vicia faba. The sequence goes on from OX451739.1 coordinate 1,275,007,078, forward strand.
TTTTCAAGAACCCTAAAGTTCTCAAACCCTATTCTACAACAAGTTTCAATCAGTGTTGAGCCTTCCATTAGCCTCTTGATACTCCCAGGAATACATTTCAATCGTTCCTAAAGCCTGAAGCATCCCAGAAAGCATTCCTCAAGAGCACTAGTTGGGTAGTGTTTCAAAACTTTGAATTTTTACTTGTTGCATTTGTTTACTAATTATGTGTGTTCATGTGTGTTTATAATGGTGTTTAGTACAGATTACAACCATTACATGGGATCCATGACGTCCAAATCATAAATTACTATTGAGGGACCGAATTAAAATTTAGGGGGGGTAGGGTCTTTTTTAATCATTGACGTGCTTTGTTTTGCAGGATATGGAAACATGCTCAATGGAGAAGATGATCGGAGGTAGGGCTCTGATGCTTCTTTGGTCCCTCTGATTTGTTTTATATTATATTTGTTTTGATTAATTATATGTACAGATGAAATAACCACCCCAGTGGCAAGAGCACGCGCGATAAGGCATTGGTACTGAAGGGCGTGGGTTTGATCCAGCCTTTTGACATTCTTTTGTTTAATTTTTCTAAACTGACATGCAGGTTTAATATATCTTTTTTTGTTCCTGTTTCTAAAATCAAACAAGCGCTTGGCTCAGTTGGTAGGCATGCATGCTGAAGAGGCAGGGGGCGTGGGTTCAACACCCACCCCCAACATTCTTTTTCTCTATTTTTTTCACTAACATTATTTTCTCTTTTTTACCTTAACCATAATTTTCTTTAATAAACCCTAATTATTTTTTAATCAACATTAAAACAAACTAGGGTTAGTTTCTTTCTCATAAATTAATTTAGATTTTTTATTTATTAAACTAATTAGTTTCGATTAATTTAACTACCTAACTTTTTTCGATTAATTAAAATCAACCTAGACTTTAGGGTTTGTTTAATTTAATCACATAATCAATTTTTTTAATTAGTTAAAATAAATTAGGTTTAGGTTAAATCATCAATTATTTTTCATCAAACAATATCTCTGTTTTGCTGTTTCGTGCACTTTATTATTTTCCATTAGTTTTTCCTATTATGTAATTGCTACAGAATGTAATAGTTTAACTAGGGTTTTATTTGTTTTTTCTCCCCAATTTTTATGGTTTGTACCCCCTTCCCCGAAGCTTTGTAATACCATAGGACATTTACTTTCCGTAATTTACCGCTTTCCTTATTATTGTATATTAACTAGGCATGTATGGCAAGATCTAAAATGAAACGTTAGATAACCCTAAATCCAAGATTAAATAGCTGAATTCAACATACTATTCACATACTCACCTCTAGGATAACCTCCCTTGTTTCCTTCGAATAAGAACAATCATGTCCCTCGAACATGGGGATGCTTTAGCAAAGACCCTCGATACAAAAGATCATAGTCCCTCGACGACCCTTCGATGCTTCCTTCAATAAACGATCTTAGTCCGTTACGATAAAATTGCTAAAGTTCCCTACGAGTTGCCTTTATGACTATACAATAACCCACGCATGTCCCTTCACATCCATAGATAGGGCTTCCTACTAACTAATGGTAGGATAGCACTATCTAAGGAGGAGGAAAATAACGCGGAAGATCTTTGAGTAGGTAGATAGCTCGTAATCGCTTGCTCACAAAAATAAAAGATATTTTTTCAGACAAACACTTTCCTCTGAAATATTTTCAAAAACAAACACTTTGTATGCATTCTCAATTGATACGAGAATCATTACAAAGTTTTCCAACTTAGGCATTTTCAAAATATTTTCAAACTCATACACAAAAGCATTTCAAAGCGAGCTAAGCGATTAAGAGCCCGTAGATAACTACGGATGAAAAGGGTATTAACACCTTCCCTTTTCATAACCTACCCCCCGAACTCAGAAAAATCTTGAAGTTCTTTCCTGTTCTTTTTAACCTTTCCTTATTGGATAAAAGAAAAGTCGGTGGCGACTCTTTCTATTCGCAACAATTGCGATAAAATTCAAAACCAAGTCAATTCTCCCACCGTATTACAGAACTGGCGACTCTGTTGGGGATAAACTAAAAATGGGGTTACCGTAGAGTTATATCACTTTTTGATTTCCTTGTTTTATTTTTTTGATTTATTTTTAAAGGGTGTTTGGGTTATTTCTTGCAAAGATCCTATACCCGGATCTGGGGAACATTTTAGGTAAGTAACAATAGATCATGGAAACTATACAGTGTATACTAATATGGTCGAGATGATGGCTACATTAGTGCGACACATTGGTTTGTACTGGTATCCCTCGAGTCAGTCGGGGAGCATACTTGGTTGTCGTATGGTGTTATAAGCACTAGTTAACCTTAGAACCTTAATTGACCTAACTTAGCCTTTAGAAGGTAGTGAGATAGCCGACTTTGGTGCGGTCCGAAGTTGATTGATACTCGATACTACACTCATTGAGATTCGATTCCCGAGTTTTGTTTGGTGGTAAGTCTTTTGTCGGGCTAGACAAAACTTGTCGGAAATATCAGTGATATTGAGACCTAAGGCCATGTGTGCTTTGCTTGTGTTTAATTTATCTATTTGAACCTGTTATCATGACATCATAACATCATAACATCATCATATCATGACTAACCATTTCAAGGATCTAAGGGATTTATCTTTGTTCTGTGTTGTATGGTCATGGTTTCTAGTCATAGCAATACCATCTGAATCAACTTCGTGAGGATACCTTCTCATCTTAAGGAATTAGTCTCAAAAGTTCCTGACAATTCTTAATTCACCAAGAGACATGGTCATCTACTCTGTCTGGTTACTACTGGCTTTCAGGAAGACATTATGAGCATTCTTTTCTAGTTCTTTGATCCGAAGCATCATTATTTTACCATCTCGGACTATCAGCTGGTACCCACAATGGAAGAATTCTCTAAATTGCTCAAAGTTCCTATTCTTAATCAGATACCTTTCACCAGTCTAGAGCAAGCTCTGAAACCTGAAGACGTTACAGTAGCCTTTTATTTGAAATGACCGAACATTGTATCTAATTGGGAAACAAGGAACGGAGTTAAGGGTTTCTCTCCTATATTTCCTGATAGAGAAGGCTCAGGGATTTCTAGCTGCCATGAATCTTCGTGATTTTGAGGATATTTTGGCCTTGCTGATCTACGGTTTGGTACTATTCCCTAATCCGGACCAATTCATAGATATAAATGCCATTAAAATATTTCTCACCCATAATCTGATACCTACTTTCCTCGGAGATATTTTGTGTTTCCTCCACACTCATACTATGAAGAAGTGAGCAACTCTTATATGTTGCATACCTCTACTGTCCATGTGGTTTATTTCGCACCTACCCCGATCAGTGATAAAGGAAGAACAAGGTCTGAGGTGGTCTCAAAGGCTGATGTCACTCACTCATGCAGATATCCATTGGTGTTCCCGATCTCAGGAAGATGTCGCTATTATCGATCACTGTGGGGAATTCCCTAATGTACCACTCCTTGGTATAAGAGGAGGCATCACTTATAACCCTTCTCTAGCTATACGTCAGTTTAGTTATGCTCGAAGAGACGGCCCTCATGATATGCTTATCCAGGGTATTGTGTTTGACTATGAGAACGATCCTCAAAATTACCATCAAAGGTTTATAAGTGCTTGGGGCATCCTCAAAAGGATTGATAACAAGACTTTGGGTCACAAGAATTCCATTCCTCTAGAGCCTTACCTCAGATGGGTGCAATCTTGTGCTCAGAATCGTAAAATGCCATATCCTGCTATCTTACTAGTGGTCGTAGATCCTGTTGTCAAAGGAGATGTTTCTCATACAGTTCTTCATCCCGATATGCCTACTAACTTCGAAGAACTACAGAAGTCCTCGATTCAACTAAAGAAAGAAAGAGATACCTTCAAAACTCAGTTTTATGCTAGTGAGAAGAAAGTACTGGAGCTGACGAAATGACTCCACGAAGAACAAAGCCTTAATGCATATGTCAACACAAAGAGGAAGCTTCCATGGGAGATTTGAATTTATATTTTTCTATTTTGTAACTCTTTTTATTAAAAGAAATTATAATTCGATCTATTTACTAAATTTTCTCTTGTTTCCTTTTTGTTTAAGCAAATTTAAATCTCGCAACGATCCTTGAAAACATTGCACTTGCATTTGCATATCATGCATCCTTACATAAATAGTTTTTATCATACAGGTTTTCTCATCTTCTTGCTGTTTATTTCAGTAAAAGATGACTCTTGAGCAGACTGTTAAGGAACTCCAAGCACATAATGCCCAATTCCAAGAGACCCTCTTGAATCTTGCTCAAGGACAGAAAGATATGATGGCGCTCATCGCCAAAAAGAAGAAGACTCGGAAGCCAATTGATATCCTCAACATGGGAAGAATATTCAAAGGTCTTGCTAAACAAGTTCAAACTGCTGATATCACCTCTGATGAAGAAGACAACCAAGAGAAGGGTGGTAGAAGTGTCAGGGCTGAAGGTGGAGGAACATTGGTTCTGGTAAGATGCCTGAGGACAAAGACTATTCTGATGAACAATATCCTTCTGCTGATCACAGATACAAGTAGCTAGAAGACCGTCTTAAGGCTATGGAAATCCAGAAAGTGCCTGGATTGGATTTCAGAGAGCTGGGCCTTATTTAAGGGGTGGTTATCCCTCACAAGTTCAAAGTCCATGTTTTTGCTAAATATGATGGTGTGTCTTGTCTGAAACTTCATCTGAGATCTTATGTTCGGAATATTCAACCCCATATTGCTGACAGAAAGTTATGGGTGCACTTCTTTCAGGAAAGTTTGTCTGGTACACAACTCAAGTGGTTCTATCAGTTGGAAGGAACCAACATTAGTACTTGGGAAGAATTAGTTGTTACTTTCTACAAGAAGTGTCAATACAATGCTGACCTTGCACTGACTCGTGTGCAATTACAAAACATGACTATGCGTTTGAATGAAGGATTCAAGGAATATGCCCAGAAGTGGAGAGACTTAGCTGGAAGGGTGAAACCTCCCTTTTCTAACCGGGAGCTAGTTGATATGTTCATGGGCACTCTGACAGGTCCATTCTTTAATCATCTAATTGGGAATTCGTCATCTGGTTTTACTGAGCTGATTCTAATTGTGGAACGAGTTAAAAGTGGTATTAAGAGCGGAAAAATTCAAGTGGTTACATCTTCGAGTGTTGTAAAGAAGACGTTCAATAATAAAAAGGAAACCAATGATGTTAATGGCCAGAAGGGCCATGGTAAAAATGACTGCAATCAGTTTGTGGGAGTCATACTAATTTATAATCTTGCACCTGCTCAACAACAACAACAGCGTAATAGGCGTAGGTCAGATGCTTCGGGAAGGCATTTTACCAAGATCAATATGCCATTGTCTCAGGCGTTATAACATTTTCTAAAAGCGGATCTGATTACGCTAAGAGATCCTCCTGAGAGCCCCAACACCTCCTCTCCTAACTACAATCCGAACGCGAGATGCGGCTACCATTCTAACAGTCCTGGGCATGACACCAATAACTGCTGGAACCTGAAAAACAAAATTCAGGATATGGTTGACAACAAGGAAATTGAGTTTGATCCTCCAGAGACTCCAAATGTGATTATTGCGCATATACTGAAGCATGACAAAGGTATAAGTGCAATTGATGATGTTCTTTATGTTGCTACTGTAAGTGAATTGATGACTCCTCTACCAATAATCAAGAAGAATTTGTTGCAGGCCGGTTTATTTCTGGGATATATTGAAAAGTGTTACTACTGCACGGTCCAACCCAATTTTTGCAAGTTACTGAAGGAAGGCATTCAATGCCTAATGGACAATCATATAATTCTGATCGAGAAGGTTATGTCTGCTGAGAATCTGTGTCAAAAATTATCCGTAATTTCTGGCCCTCTTGTCAGGATCACCTCCAAAGGCCCTGTAAGGATTTCCGCCAAAATGAAAGCTACTCCTCTAATCATCACTACACTTGGATCTATCCCATATTCTTCAAACAAAGCTAATCCTTGGAACTATGGATCTGACGTCTACTACCATGGCATTAAACAAGGACTACCGACCGTTAGGGATGAAATTACTGAAGTTGCTGATCCTGACATTGACAATATTGCTGGAACCAATAAAGTTACTAGAAGTGGAAGGGTTTTTGTAAGTACGAAGAGCGCCTAAGAGGGGGGTGAATTAGGTACTTTAAATTTTTTATCGTTTTAGTGATGATGGATATTATTTTTCTGGTTTAGTGCATGAGTTTACAAATGTGTTTCTTTCTTTTCTGGTTTATGACTAGTGATGAAAGCGGTAAATGCGGAAAAGTAAAGAACACAAAGATGTATCATTGTTCCCCTCACAGTCCGAGAGTACTCCAGACCCCTTTCAACATGAAATAGATTTCCTTATTGTTAGATCTCTAGACAAGACACCCTAGTCCTTCTATACAAGACTCTAACCAATAAAACCACCAAGAAAAATCCTCTTGGACCAAGAACAATCCTCTTGGATTTTCACTATGTCAACAATGAGAATAATCCTCTCAAGGTGACCTTACTTGTATCCAACAATCCTGGAAAAACAAGATTACAAAACCACTTGAACTTATTTTCAACAATCCTGAAAAATAAGAAAGTGTATAGCAATATTTAATTGATAGAGTTTATAGTGCAATAATCACTTTGAGTGATTTTATCAATGACTTGATCTTCTCTTCCAATAAAAATAATATATAATGACTCAAGACTATATAATGCTCAAAGTTTTCTGTTTAATAATATATGAAAATGTGCAGAAAAACTTTGTGTTAGAAAGTGAAAAAAAAGCTTGAGTTTTAATATTTTAAAATTCAGAAACTATTGATTGGAAGAGGTACAAAATGATTTTGAAAATTCAGTATTTATATGTTTATAGCACCTCTTTGAAACAACATAAATTTCTGCAAATGAATCATGAACAATTTCCAAGATTCAATGAAAAGTTTCCATGAAATGGTGTTATGAAAAGGTATGTTCAAAGCTGTTGATTTTCAAAAACATTCAGCATGCAATCGATTGCACCCTTGTGTAAATCGATTGCACAGGTTTTAACAGCTAAAAATTCAAATATTTTCAGTGAGCAATCGATTGCACATGTGTGTAAATCGATTGCGCTTTAACATAGTAGAAAAATTTGATAGTGAGCAATCGATAGCACAAACATGCAAATCGATTGTACTTAGAAACAATAGCTAACACTTTTAAAATGTGAAGCATGCAATCGATTGCACTAACATTCAAATTGATTGCACATAAGTGAAAATTGATTTTTTGCTTAGAAAACTTGAGATAAAATTTGGACAAGATAAAACACTTATTTTGATCATTGAGCATTTAAGACTTAAGTTCAAAGTAAGTATTGTCATTATACCTTGTGAAATTTTATAAGAACTTGAGACAAAGTCTTTTATCCAATAACTCATTTAGCTTGATCAAAATCTTTTCCTTCTTGCCAATATAGTTGGTCTTCATCAAAATAAAGTGCATTGAGAATCATTTGAGAAGCTTGATATTACATTCTCCCCATTTTTTATGATGATAAACAATCTTTCTTGAAGCTTTGTTATTTCCGGAAGGAGACTTCTCCCCCTAAGATGTATAACTCCCCCTTTGTATGAGAAGCTTTGAAATCATTTGGATTTGCTCATCTTGAAGGATTCTTTGTACCTTAAAAGTTTAAGACAAGGAAATACACAAGCATAAAGTGTAACATCCTTCTCCCCCTTTGACATTATCAAAAAGAAGGGAAAGATGCATAAAAATATACAATGAAATTATAAACATAAAAACAATTTTTACCTATGAGTTTTACCTCAAGAGTGACTTCATAAACTATTCATCCTTGATGAATTTGAAGCCTTTTCAACAAAGTTGTCTTTTACTTAGAAGTTGTCTTTTGTTCTTCAACATAAAGTACATCTTCAATGGATATGAAAGTTAGTGTATAAACTTTGTCAATGCCAAGAATTCTTCCTTTAAGGTATTTCCCATATGTGAAATAATCCTTGGACTTGAACTAGATTTGAAAGTTAGTGTATATCTTCCATCAAATGCTTAGAGCCACCACTTATCAAAACATCATAGATTTAAACTGGCCCTCAAGCAAACCTACAAAACAAATTAAGTTTGATTTGGTGCCCAATGTACTTTGGATCTGTGATACGGTGGCAGAACCGACTGCTAATACTGGTTTTCGTTTTTTATCGCAAATGTCACGGTAAGCAAGAGTCGCCACCGAATTTTCTTTTATCCAACAAAGGAAAGGGTGAAAAGAACAGAAAAAGATATTTTCGAGATTTTCTGAGTAAGGAGGGTAGATTATGGAAAGGAAACATATTAGCACCCTTTCCATCTGTGGTTTTCCACGGGCTCTTAGGTACTTGCTCATTTTTTAAAACTGTTTGTGTTTGTGTGTTTTGAAAGTTTTTGTTTGCTTTATGATAACTCTCGTATCAGTCCTCAAGAGTGCAATAAAGCGTTTTTGAAAAATGTTTTTCTGAAAGTGTGTAAGTGTATAAAAGGATTTGAGCAAGTACTTAAGAGTTATCTACCTACTCGAAAAAGGATGTTCTTTTCCTCCTTTCCTTTAGATAGTGCTATCCTACTATTACTGAGTAGGTAGCCCAATCGTTGAATGTTGAGGGACTATCGAAAGGGACGCTATGGTCATTGAAGGTAACATGTAAGGATACCTTATCATTTCGAAGGGATTGTCATCATATAGGCAACGTCGAGGAAAAAGATCATTTCTCGTAGGCAACTCGAGGGACGTTTAGAGACTATGATCTTTATGATGACTTTTAGATTGAGGGTCTTTGCTAAGATATCCCTACGCTCGAGGGACATGACCATTATTTTCCGTGGCAACCAAGTGAGGTATACCCTAAGGGGTGCAAGTGTGCAACAATGTGCTTTTTCAGTTATATTCATCTTGCAATTAGTGATCTAATGATTAATTTGATTAATCTTGTCATGCACGCCTAAGTTACTAATAATTATATACAAGCATGTAAGAATATAAAGGGCGAGAAATAACAGTTCCTACGCTATTACAGGGCTTTGGTGTAGATACGTAAGTAATGGACTGAAAAGTAAAATGCGAAATTAAAAATCCTAATTTAGCTATTACAAATCGAGCGTTGTTACATAAATGATAAAAAAAAAGCCGTATGAAAAAAAGTAATGACACGCAAAAATTAAGACGGGAAAAAGTTTTAAACCCTAAAAACTAATTGCTCATTAAAAATATTTTTTTGTATTTTATGAAAAAGATTAGAATTTTAACCTAATTCTCTAACTTATTTTAAATTAAAGAAAATAAGTTAAAATTTTAATTTAATTAATTAATTTGAAAAAAGTTAATTTATTAAGAAAAACTAAGTCCTAATTTTTTATGATGATTTTATGATTTTATGAGAAGAAAAAAATTTGAATAAATAGAAAATATAAACTAATTAATAAAAGAAAAAGTTAAACAAAATAAATGAAAGAAAGTGGGCCTGAAGGGGGTGAGAAACCCAATTGTAAGAGTGTGTTATTGAATTTTGTCTAGGCCAAACTCTGATGGCCCACGGTCACGCTGGATCCAGTGTTGTTGTGGTAGGGAGGTCCATTATGGGAAAACGTTTTTGGGCGCCAGATCTAGTACTGGATGGATCCAAAGGTGATGAGAATGTGACACATGTTGGGCGCGTTTGGATTAGAACCACTGAATCTTCAAGAAATATTTAGAAAAATAATATGCAGGAGGCAAGGGTTGAACCCCTGACCTCCGACACATACAAAGCCTTAAGCCCTTCACTCTTGCTATCTGCACTGCCTGGCCATTCATACATATAATAACAAAATAATATTATAAGGGAAAATAATTCCATGGCTGAGTCATCAAAAACACGCGCGCATTTATGGGAACCTGGTTTTTAAACAAACTAATCAAAACATGTTGATGTGCCACGCAGAGTCCTTAGCTGGTCAAACCACTGTGGGTGGTGGTTCCGGTCATCTTCTCTGACTGGCCAAGAATCTAATCCTGCAAAATAGGGAGTTTTGAAGGCTGAGATTTTGCCTACCTCCCCTAAAACCTAGGTTGCAAGTTCAACCATGGCATTAGTTTGGTCTAAAGATGTCTCCATCTCTGAAAATGAAGCTCACGTGTTTTCAAACCCTAACAATGGCAAGCTTTGATTTTGGAACTGGAACTCACATGAAGCACTTTAAAATGATTACAATGATCAATATAAACACATATATGCATGCATAATTCATTTATATTGTGTAATAAGAGGATTTGAATTCAAGAATTTTTACCAAATCGGTGATGCTTGAAGGAGGTGTTGTAGGCACGGTTTGGCTTGGCTAATGCGTGAAGATGACTCCTGGGACCTTCATGAGGAAGATTGGCTCCTTTGTTTTGATCAACAAGTGCTAGAATTGATGCTTTTCACTTTTACGATTTTTGTGAAATTTTTCACTTTTGGTAAGCTCCTTTGGTGGCTGCTGTATGTCTATTCTTAACCTAGGGTTATTGTGTACATATAGTAAATCCCATTAGGTTTTTATTTCTGGAAGAATGTCCATGGCATTGAGTGCAAGAATATGAGTTTTCAATTTGTATCAAAACTTGTTATTTCAAGAAAATCTCTCTCCTTTTGGTCCCATGCGTTTTTGCTTGGTCATGCCAGCCTGTTTTGTTCCTCATTTGGATAGAAAAAGATTCACCTTCATATCTTTTATTATTTTGATTATTTACTTTATTTAATTTTGCATTTTAATGGAAAAAATAGAAAAATAAATGGTATAAATAATAAAATCATGTATGGTTGAGCTCAAGGGTCGTGGGCCATGTTGAGAACAAGTTCCAAGCATGAAAACATGGGCCCCTTTGGAAAAAATTCAAGTTAGGTCAATATTGGCTTTATGCACTTTTCCAAAAATTGGTCAACTTTAGCAATGCATATCTTTCTCAATTTTAAACCTAAAAGGGTGTTCTTGGACTTTTTAGAGAGCTTAGGATGTCCTCTAAACAACCCTTTTTGTTTCATCTCAACTGGATTTTCCATGTTCATGTAAGGAGCTTTGACCCAAAAGGTGTTTTTGTTGACTTTTTGAAAGGACCTATAATGTATGAGCTTGTATCTTTTGATTGAGGCATTTCTTGAACTTGAGGGCCAAAGAGAAGTTGTAGGGAATTGGATTCCCTTTAAAATTAGCCTTTGTGGAAACATTTCTGATAAAGTATGAGAAAGTTATGATTGGTCAAAGTTTGGTTGACTTTTCTTATTGAAACCCTAATTTGTCATTTTTGACTTTTGATGAGTTAGGAACATTTCTTGAGGAATCATGATCAAACCTTGATCAAATGATGGATATCACTTTAAAATATTTATGTTGACCAAAAATCTTGAAGTTTGACTGTATTTGGGCCACAATTGACTTTTGACCTAGTATAGTTGATTTCCAGGCATTTGAGCAGTTGACTGAGCAAACTTGTTTTTCAAGGCATGAAATTTGGCATGGATGACCTTGAGAACATATTAGTATAATTTAGAATATTTGGGATCCTTTGGACTTACACATCTTGCTTAAAATTGAAACCCTAGTTGAGGCTCATTGCCTTAGGAGGAGAATTTGTCTAGTCAATTCTTGGTCATCCTAGGGAAAGTTGAGGACCTTTAGAGGCATGTCTTGAGTGAAAATGGGAGAGAAAATTTTAGGGTACAACAGGGTCCATTATAGTTAGTTCCCTTCTTAACCCACACATAATGCCCACTTGCTACACTAATATTTCTAACATAGCAAGCATTAGGTGTATGGCGAACAATACCATAATAAAAACAAGTAGGTTCAAAGTTACTTCTATATTTAGGAGGGTAAGATTTCTTCTTAGGAAATGTTCTTTTTATGATAATGATGAACCACTTTAGGTTTGTTCACTTTCTCTTTGGATGATTGATCACTAGCCTTAACAAAGATAGTTTTATTAGAACTTGGTTTTGAAAACTTGGAATATCCAAGTCCACTTTTATCATTGGAATATCTTTGTTGGCTAAGAACACCTTCCAATCCAATTTGACCTTTTTCATATCTCTCAATAACTCTTTTTAATTGGACAATTTGGAAAGAGAGTGATTCACAACTTTTGCATACAAAATTCTGCTTTTTCTCACAAAATATTTGTTTTTTATCTTTGAGATCTTTTTCCATTGACTCGTATATTTCTTCTAAAGATGAAATTTGTTTCTTTTGAGATGAAATAGTTTTGTACAGAATTTTGCATTCATTTAATAGTTCATATATTGCATCTTGTACATCATTATCATAAAGAGGAAATTCATTACTAACCTCGTCATCTTCACTATTGGAATGGTGTGAGGCCATCAATGTAAGATTAACACGTTGATTGTTTTCATAATCAAAGATGAACTTTCCCATGCTATATATGCTTTCTTTGACTTCTTATCTTTATTTCTCTTGAAATATTTCTTCTTCTTTTCAAGTGTAGGACATTCACTTTTAACATGTCCCTTTTCTCCACATTCAAAGCATATAACCTTCCTTGTTAGTGCTTCCCTTTTTATTTCTTTTCGTAGAACCTTTTCAATCTTCATGATAAGATCATCATCTTCACTACTAGTGGATTCATCCTCTTGATTTCTATCATGATTATTTATCCTTGTATTTAAAGCAATGTCTTTTGAATCTTTTACTTGGATTTCATTCTTTTCAAGTCTTGCAAGTTCCATCTCATATTCTTGAAGTTTTCCGAACAAAGTGGCGGAAGTCATTGTTGATAGATTCTTCTTCTCAGATATTGCTGTCACTTTTGGTTTCCATTCCCTGGATAAGGATCTAAGCACTTTAAGATTAAGTTCTTTATTAGTTAAAGTCTTAATGAGTGCTTTCAAATGATTTGTCAAGTGCACGAATCTTTTCTGCAAGTCGAGGATTGATTCTCGGGGCTGCATTCTGAATAGTTTGTATTCTTGACTCAATGTATTTAATCTCGATCTTTTAAATTCAGCAGTTCCTTCATGAGTTTCTACCAAGGTATCCCATATTTATTTCTCCATCTTGTATGCTGAGACACGAAAGATTCATTCATGCTAAGTGCACCTTGGAGAAGGTTGATTGCCTTTTTATCATAGAAGACTTTTTTCTTATCATCTTCATCCCATGCAGTTTTAGGCTTTGATGAACCAGCACCATTGATCACCGTTATAGGAATAAATGGACCATTCTCGACGGCATCCCATATTTCTTCTCCTTGTGCTTCTAGATGTACCTTCATGCGTATTTTCTAGAAGTCAAAATATTCACCACAAAATATAGGAGGCTTGTTGTTACTACCACCATCTCTGAAAACGGGATTTTGATTTGCGGAAGCCATTCTGGATCTTTTAGGAACAGGTTACCTATAACATGCTCTGATACCAATTATAAGTACGAAGTGCGCCTAAGAGGGGGGTGAATTAGGTACTTTAAAAGTTTTACTGTTTTAGTGATGATGGATATTATTTTTCTGGTTTAGTGCATGAGTTTACAAATGTGTTCCTTTCTCTTCTTCTTTATGACTAGTGATGAAAGCGGTAAATGCGGAAAAGTAAAGAACACAAAGATGTATCCCGGTTCCCCTCACATTCCGAGAGTACTCTAGTCCCCTTTCAACATGAAAGAGATTTCCTTATCGTTAGATCTCTAGACAAGACACCTTAGTCCTTCTATACAAGACTCTAACCAATAAAACCACCAAGAACAATCCTCTTGGACCAAGAACAATCCTCTTGGATTTTCACTATGTCAACAATGAGAACAATCCTCTCAAGGTGACCTTACTTGTATCCAACAATCCTGGAAAAACAAGATTACAAAACCACTTGAACTTATTTTCAACAATCCTGAAAAATAAGAAAGTGTATAACAATATTTGATTGATAGAGTTTGTAGTACAATAATCACTTTGAGTGATTTTATCAATGACTTGATCTTCTCTTTCAATAATAACAATATACAATGACTCTAGAATATATACTGCTCAAAGTTTTCTATTTAACAATATATGAAAATGTGCAGAAAAACTTTTGTATGAAAGTGAAGAAATAGCTTGAGTTTTAATATTTTAAAATTCAGAAACTATTGATTGGAAGAGGTACAAAATGATTTTGAAAATTCATTATTTATATGTTCATAGCACCTCTTTGAAACAACATAAATTTCTGCAAATGAATCATGAACAATTTCCAAGATTCAATGAAAAATTTCCATGAAATGGTGTTATGAAACGGTATGTTCAAAGCTGCTGATTTTCAAAAACGATCAGCATGCAATCGATTTCACCCTTGTGTAAATCGATTGCACGGGTTTTAACAGCTAAAAAATTCAAATATTTCCAGTGAGCAATCAATTGCACATGTGTGTAAATCGATTTCACTTTAAAACAGTAGCAAAATTTGATAAAGAGCAATCAATTGCACAAACATGCAAATCGATTGCACTTAGAAACAGTAGCTAACACTTTGAAAATGTAAAGCATGCAATCGATTGCACTAACATGCAAATTGATTGCACATAAGTGAAAATTGATTTTTTTTTCTTAGAAAACTTGATAAAAATTTTGGACAAGAAAAAAAACTTCTTTTGATCATTGAGCATTTAAGACTTAAGTTCAAAGTAAGTATTGTCATTATACCTTGTGAAATTTGCTAAGATCTAGAGACAAAGTCTTTTATCCAATGATGCTTTTAGCTTGATCAAAATCTTTTCCTTCTTGCCAATATAGTTTGTCTTCATCAAAACAAAGTGCATTGAGAATCATTTGAGAAGCTTGATATTATAGTTTTCTCTCTGAAAACCTATCTGAAGATTATTGCCACACATGTTAGAGTTACTGCTACCGAGTCAACTGTTGAGGCTCGAGGTAAAGAGAAAATGATAGAGCCTGCCCAGTCAGAGGCACTTAAGGAAGCTACAGTTAAAGATACCTCTAGACAAGAGTTTAAATAGGTATTGAAGATCATCCGCAAGAGCGATTATAAAATCGTTGAATAGTTGGGGCAGACCCCATCTAAGATCTCTATGTTATCCCTGTTATTGTGTTTTGAAGCCCATGCACAGGCTTTAGTGAAATTCTTAAAGACTGCTCACGTGCCACAAGAGATTTCTGCTAACCAATTTATAAGTTAGGCTTCTAGCTTCACGACTAACAATGGATTAGGTTTCTCTAATGCTGATCTGACTCCTGAGGGAAGAAACTACAATAAGTCCCTGTATGTCTCCATTGAATGTAGGGGCACTACTCTAGCTCATGTATTAATTGATAATGGCTCTTCATTGAATGTTTTACCGAAAGGCGCTCTTGACAAACTTGATTGCAAAGGGGTCATACTGAAACCCAGTGATATTGTAGTTTAAGCCTTTGATGGATCCAAAAGGATGGTACATGGGGAAGTGGATCTTCCGATCAAGGTAGGTTCGCAAATCTTTGAGTCTACCTTCTATGTAATGGAAATTCGACCAGCTTATTCCTGCTTACTGGGATGCCCCTGGACCCATGGGCCAGGCGCTGTCACCTCAACCCTACATTAGAAGTTAAAGTATCATGTGATTGGAAAGATTGTTATTGTCTATGGTGAAGAAGAGTTAATGGTTAGCTATTTGAATTCTTTCCGATATGTAGAGATGGACGGTGAATTCATTGAGACTCCTATCAAACTTTTAAAGTCATCCATCCTGCGGCTACTGAAGATGTCCCTGCCATTCCCAAAGTTACTAGTGTTCCACCCAGGATGGCTTCGTTGAAAGATGCTAAAGCTACTATAGAAAAAGGTGGTTGTACTATTTGGGGTCAGCTTCCTGACATCCCCTATAAATTTGACAAGTTTGGTTTGGGTTTCACTGCAGAGGGTCAGAGGGTTGTTCATCGCGCTCGAGCTGGAAGACCACCATTCAACATCAGCAACAACAGAGTCAACATGATAGAAGATGCTGAAAGTGATTATGACCTTGACAATTAGATCTTTCCTACCATTGACAAATGGCTTAGCAACCGGAAGGCGGTAGACATTATCTATATCTCCTTTAGTCGGGAGTAATAGTTACATTTCTATTTTTATTGCTTTCAAGTTTTGAATTTGTAATATTTGAACAATGACTTTAGCCTTGTGTGTTACCCGGGGCACAACGGTTCATTTGTTAAGGGTTATCATTTCATAAACATATTTATGATTTAATAAAGCATTGGACATTTTGCAATCAAATTTTATGCTCTTTGTATTTATTTTTACTTTTATCACTTTCAAATAGCTATGTGTTCTTACACACACCCATATAATACATTGCAGATCTACCTCCACTTTGGATCTCGTTGATAACAATTTTGCTATTGCCACTTATGACTTTGAAAATCTGATCTACCAAGCTGGGGACGAAGGTGAGGAAGATTGTGAGATACCAAGAGAACTTTCCAGACTGTTAGTGAAAGAAGAGAAAGTTATTAAACCATATGAAGAGCCAGTGGAAGTGGTAAACTTGGGTTCTGAAACAGATAGGAAAAAGGTCAAGATAGGCGCCAACTTAGAGGACAATATCAAGAACAGGTTAATAAATATGTTGCACGAGTATGTTGAGATCTTTGCATGGTCATATGAAGATATGCCAGGGATTGATATTGATATTGTGGTTCACCGTCTACTGATGAAAGAGGGTTGTGCTCCAATAAAACAGAAGGTTTACCGTATGCGTCCCAAGATTTCAGAGAAGATCAAGTCTGAGGTTATGAAACAATTTAACACATGGTTCTTAGCAGTGGCATCCTATCCTAAATGGGTTGTGATTGTGTTTCTAATACCAAAGAAAGATGGCAAGGTGTGTATGTGTGTAGACTATAGGGATCTGAATAGGGAAAGCCCCAAGGATGACTTCCCACTTCCATATATTGATGTTTTGGTTGACAACACCACTCAGCACAAGGTATTCTCCTTCATGGATGGTTTTTCTGGGTATAATCAGATCAAGATGGGACCTGAAGACATGGAAAAGACTACTTTTGTTACACAGTGGGGCACTTTCTGCTACAAGGTTATGCCTTTTGGGTTGAAGAACATTAGCGCAACATATCAGGATACTATGGTAGCTTTGTTCCATGATATGATTCATCAAGAGATAGAGGTCTATGTCGATGATATGATAATTAGATCACAGACTGAAGAAGATCATATGGACCATCTATATAAGTTGTTTGAGAGACTGAGGAAGTATAAGTTGAGGCTAAATCTGAACAAGTGCACCTTTGAGGTGAGATCTGGTAAGCTCCTGGGTTTTGTTGTTAGCGGTAAAGGAATTGAGGTTGATCCCACCAAGGTTAAAGATATCCAAGAAATGCCTGCTCCCCGCACTGAGAAAGAAGTCAGAGGTTTCTTGGGACGACTGAATTATATTGCCAAATTTATTTCTCATTTGACTACTACTTGTGAGTCGATCTTCAAGTTGTTAAAGAAAGACCAGGTAGTGAAGTGGAACTACGATTACCAAACATCCTTTGACAAAATCAAGGAGTACCTACAAGAACCTCTAGTTCTGATGCCACCAGTTGAAGGAAGACCTCTGATCATGTACTTAACAGTGCTAGAGAACTCAGTGGGGTGTGTACTGGGCCAGCATGATGAGTCTGGTCGAAATGAGCATGCAATATACTACCTTAGCAAAAAGTTTACCGATTGTGAAACAAGATACTCACTGCTCGAGAAAAATTGTTACGCTTTGGCATAGGATGCTCACCGACTAAGAAAGTATATGTTGACACATACTACTTTATTGATCTCTAAGAAGGATCCCATCAAATACATATTCGAGAAGCCAACTCTCTCCGAAAGAATAGCCAGATGGCAAATGGTCTTGACAGCATACGACATTCAGTACCCCACTCAGAAAGCAATAAAAGGAAGTGTACTGGAAGATCATTTGGTGCATCAAGCTGTAGACGATTACCAATCTATGAATTTTGAAGAACTCAGACCGTATGAAGGGCCTGAGTCAGGATCCCAGTGGATTGTGGTTTTCGATGGAGCTTTTAATGCACTTGGCAACGAAATTGGTGCTATAATTATCTCTCCCCAGGGGAAATGGACTCCTAGCATCGAAGGGCCATTTGTGATCAAGAAGATATTTTCGGGCGGTTCCATGATACTTACCACCATAGACGGTGAAGATCTTCCACACCCTGCGAATGCAGCCATAGTTAAAAAGTACTACGCATGAAAACGACCCGCTAGGATGACTGGCCTAGGCAAAGTAAGGGCATCCCGGCGAACCAAAAGGGTTAGGGCAAAAAATAGTAATATATATATATATATATATATATATATATATATATATATATATATATATATATATATAAAGATTGTACACTCGGCAAGTCAAAAACTTGAAAAGGTGGCTTGGGCAGAAAAGGGTATCCTGGTGGACTGAAAACCCGAAAGGGCGGTCCAGGAAAAAATTAGGGATTAAACCATAGAACTATGTCTCCTTGGAATACTTACAACCAGCTTTATTACCAATGTCAAGTTTGAATGGTGCTGATTAATTCAATCAACTTCTTTCGACGAGCAGGGATGAGATGCTCGAAGACATAGGGGCAATAGCAGAGTTGAAATCCAACGAGATCATTTACACATAGTTATACATTTTTTTTTACTTTGTACTCTCTTAATTTTTCATGATGATTTCCTCCTACTAGGATTTCTGTCTCTTTGTACAACAATCGCCTGTTTATAGGCAAACTATCAATATAAACACAATTTCAAAGTTTGAACTTTGTTTTGCTTTTTCTGTTTTGTTTACAAAAATGTCCAATGACTAAATTGAATGAACATATGCATATGAACCTGATTACTTTTTGTACCCCAAAATTTGCCCTCTCATTTTCTCAATACATTCTTCACAAGATCTTCAAAGGCTCGAGTTTGCACAAGGTTTGATCAGGTCAAGTCATCCCCTCAACATTGATGCCTCAAATTAAGGTTTGAGTTTGCACAAGGACAATTAGACTATTAATGCCTCAAGATACTTTCATGGATCATTATGGACCACCAAGAATGCTCATGGCGAGTTTTAAGCCCTGGATCACAAAATTGCTCAATCAATCGATCAGATGACCTAAAAACAGTTGTACTAATGAAAAAGTCAAATGCAGCCCCAAAAGTAAAACTTTGACTTTTTGGTCAACATTAAGTTTCAAAGATCAAAATTCATCAAGACATTCAAGAATATCAAGCTTGATCATCAAAAAGTCAAGAAAGTTAAAATTCAATTTGAAAAGTAAAACTTTTCAAAACTTATAAATTTTTCTAAATGTTTTCATACATGATAATCTCATAACTTCATGACATTCTTTCACCATGATGCAATATGATTCAAGGAAAACTTCCAACATGAAATTTGTAGATCTCAATGAGATCTAAAACAATGTAGGACAGAACTAGTTCTATAAATGTTTGGATTTTAAGTTATAAATTCATGAAGTCATGGCATTTTTGAATAAACACTTAGAGAAATTTTCAGCAGTTTTGGTCAGGATTTTATCCTAACTTCTTAGAATTTTTTCACATCGTTACAAGATGATTTTGTCAAAATGGTAAACATGAAAGTTATAGAGGATGTTTCAAGCTTTCCAAAACATCCAAGAGCATGAATTTATCATACTTGAGCTAGGAGATTCAAGGGTATGAAGTTGGGCATCCATTCTTGAATTGCAAGTCACTTTGTTGAAGAACACATAACAAAATCCTTATACTATGTTGCATAATCTTGTGTTGCGGGCCTTCTAACTTTCCAATCTCACCATGATTTAATTCTTACACATAATTTTGAGCTATTATCCAAGTGTTTTAACCATTGTCCAAAAGATCTTTCCATTTATGACATAAAGGCACCATTGCTATTCTTGAAAAGCTAGCTTTTTGTACAAAACTTGTCTGTAACCCTGTTTACCGTGGGAATTGGTAAACAACCGCTGATCTTCCAAAAGGTTACTTATTTGGTGACTCGCAGGATCGATCAGATTGATCCTAAGACATGGTTGATTTTGGGGTTTTGACTAAGTTTGATAATGGTTAAATGACAAGGAAATGAAGAAGCTTTATGTAAATTGCTTGATAGAATAAAAGGAAGGCTTAAAATGAAGGCTTCGACTGGAAAAGTAAATGAAAAAGCAAGTAAAGTTTCTGGAAAATAAATGACTTTGATTAATAAAGTGGTGTTTCACACATACATTCTCAACAATCCTTTCTCTCACGCTGGGTACTCGAATCTATATGAGTAACTTGTATATAATTGTGAACACACGCGAAAAACTGCGTGAACTACTAATATTTATACTAAACGCATCCCAAGTAACCGTCGGGCAGTTACACTGCTTCAAGATGACTCCACTTGGCACGTTCACAGCGTTCGACGCTCCAGATCTTGGCACGTTACACTTGATAACCGCTGGGAACCGTTTTCCCTCCAAACGTTTGAATCTCAAACCGTTCCACTCTGAGCAATCGAACACCTTCGTCGAGAAGCACCTTCGACGTCGAAGGCAACAAGATTCCTACTTGGAAGAAATTCTCTAAGTTCATTGCCATCTTCTGATGAGCATTTCGACAGACCCAGCTGGTCGAAACCATCCTTCAGCTTTAATGGCTTATATTAATAAAAACAAGGGTGTCGAATTTAGGAGCCAACAAATTGCCCCCCAAGAATGCCTTATTTCGACGCTGAAAAGAAAAAGGCATTCTTTGAGATTCCATTCGACACCTGTCTTTCATCCTTAGCCACAAATTAACCTGCGCACTTTTTGTCTTCTACCAACCACTGACAATCCCAAGAAAAAGCCATCATTTCATCCGTACCTAAGACATCACCTCAGTACGGCGTTTAGCGTGCCCAATGTCTTTTCACAAGTTGTCATCATGACAATTTCCCAAAAACGAGGGCGCACGCTGCACCTTTTCATTTCTGCAGAACGGCTATATCAACGGGGGGACGCCACATGTCCCACTATCTTCTGCAACATTAAATGGCCTCGAATTTGGGGATTTCCCAACCACTATAAATAGCGCTAAGTACCCATTGTGGGACTTTTTCACGCTATTCTGCATTCAAACTTCCTTGTTGAACGCAAAATCTCTGCAAACTTGCGAACACCTTGTTCTTCACTTCATCTTCAACCTTAACTCAACAATGGCCTCAGGTTCCTCCAACGCTCCTAGTTCCAACATCCCTTCCAGAAATGCTAAACCCAAGATTTTCTCAACTTTCCCCATAGTTACCCCTACAGGCCAACGAAGGGTTCCTGAACCCCTAGCAACTGCTGAGCGTGAAGCTTATTCACACCATCTAATGATTCCGGTTGGATAATCCAACCAAATCTTTTCCATGTCTGGCCCGTTGTCCCCATGCATCGATGAAGCCATGAAGATCAAAAGCTTCTTTCCAGTGCTTGAAAAGCTCAAACCTGTTGGGTGCTCTAAAATAGATGCAGAGGACAACGAAGATCCCGCTAAGGAGAAGATAGATCTTCTCTTCTTCAATAGGGGTGTTAGGGCTTTCAGGTCTAGCCCTAGCCTCACTCCTGACTACAGTGCTTGGCTAGAAAAAATGGAAAAAAGCCAGGCTTCGATCTGGAAAGACCTGGGGATATACGACCTAGTTATGCTGTCGAAGACGGGTCTCAACTACTCCCCTGAGATGCTGATAGCCTCCTTGCTTTTCTGGGATTACACTCATTTCACTTTCCACCTTCCTTGTGGAATGCTAACACCCACGCTTTTCGACGTGGCTGCCATCACCGGCCTTCGACCCACTGGGGATTATTTCGACCAAGAGGAAATGTCGGAGGATCAGATTGGATTCTCAGCTACGAAACCCACCTATACCACCTATATCAACCATTACCATGATAAGTCAACAGCCACTGTGACGGATGTAGAGCATATCGCCTTTCTAGCCCTATGGCTGTCACGCTTTGTGTTCTGTACAAAGTCTTTACAGGTGACAAAGAAGATGGTCACCCTCGCCACCCAGCTTCACCATGGCCAAAATATTTGTTTGGCAGAATTAATCTTGGCGAATCTGTATGAGTCGATCAGCAGCGGAGTGACTCTGTTGAAGATCATCGAGAATAGAGCCAGTCTGTTGCTTGCAGGACCTTTTTGGCTACTTCAGATGTGGCTCAATGCCACTTTCGAGTCTTTCTTACCTCAGAAGACTCAAATAAATGAGCAAGCCCCTGAGATAGAAAATAGGCGTATCGAAGGCACCAGATTAGCTCTACTGACCCCGACTGAAGATGGGCTGGAGCTTCAATAGACTTTTGCAAACTTCGTCTTGATGTTTGCAAGAAGAAAAGAATTTGCTTCGACCATGGCTCCCTTTGCTCGACGAAAGTTTGGTCCAGAATGGTTCACCAGGCCCCATCCCAAGTCGTCAGGTGACCCTCAGGTCGAAGAACACACAATAATGTGGGAAGCATTTCTCACACCTAGAATAATGCCACTGCGCTTTAAAAGCTCCAAGACTCACTTGAGCTTGATCGCGTATCAACCAAACTTGGTCTCTCGCCAGTTTGATATCATTCAATCACTTCCTTCTCCTATTTTTCCTAGGGAGAAATCCATGTTATACTTTTGCAATGACTATACTGAAGATGCTGCCACCAAGCATATTGGCAGGTATGCAGGTCGAACAGTCCTTTCACTGTTCGACTATCAACTTAACTTTCTCTGTTCACCATCCTTCGAAGACTGGTGGAAGAGTTACTACACTGAAGAGTTCTTCGAAGAGAAAGACTTTGTGGATGAACTTCAGAAGTCTTTTGTTCTAGTCCTGGACAAAATAAAGAAATGTAAGTTCACTCTTCCAAATTATTTTGTCTTTCCATTTCGACTGGTAACCTGTTAATTATAACTTGTCTTCTTTCAGTTGTTCGAAAGCCTGCAGCCAAGAAAGCTGCAGAAGGCCATCAGGGAGGAGGTCCCTTGACAAAACCTCCAGCACCGGCGAAAACCACAGCACCGGCGAAAACTACAACAAGCCATCAGGGGGAAGGTCCTTCGAAAAAACCTTCAGCACCGGTAACCAGACTTTTATTATTTTCTTCTGGTTTTAACAGTCTGACTTTCGATGTAGCATCTAAATCGAACTCCAATTGGTTTTTAGGCACCCTCACCCAAGAAACGACCTGCACTGACGGTCGAATCTGGGAGTGACGAAGAAGACGACTCTCCTCCCGCTCCTCTTAAAAGGCGAAAACTGAAGAAAGATGTTCCTTCTCCTGAGACTCGACCCACAATCAGAATAAAGGTTGCTGGGAGAAAACCTAGGCCACATCCAGTAATTATTGAAGAGCCAACGGAGGAGGAACTAAATGTGTTGCTCAATAAACCCGTCGAAAGCGATAATTCCAGCCCTGGGGCTGAAGTTCCTCTACAGGTAATTTCTTTGACCTTTTTTAACTCAGGTGTCGATGCTCACGTTCGATTGTGTCTCTTTCTAACCTAGAAGATCCTTCTTCTTCTATTTTCAGGAAACCACTGAAAGTTCAGCGCCAAAGACTTCTGAAACACTAAACTCCGCTGAACTCAGTAGGCCACAAGAGAAGGAACTGGCGAACGATGAAGCCAATGCTGAAACAGAAGAACAACAGCCAAAGGAGATTCAAGTGGTCGATCTGTAGGAGGAACAACATGACGAAGGGGATCATGCTGATGCTGGCACTGCTGAACTTCAAGTCGAAGAGAGTCATGTCGATGCAAACACTACTCAGCAACTTCAACCCCAAGACAACACTGCTGCAAAGGTTACCACCTCGACAAAGCATAGGTCCAAAGAAGACTTAGCACTCTTGAAGCAAACTGATCCCATTGGCTATCTGAATGCCATTATCGAGAGCAAGGGAAGTTCATCTGATATTAGTCAGGAGGCTTCTACTCAATCAGGGAAGTCCACTGAGACTTCTCCTCTCGATGAGGCTTTGACGAAGGTCAAGGCTCAGTTCTTCAAGAAAGATTTGATGAAGGCTTTGGAGGGGGATCCCACTGCTCCGTCGTGTTTGGGAGCTGTTTTGAATGCAGTAGACTTGCTAGTTGTGACTCCAGAGGTTTCGAGCTTTATCATGGAGTTATCCTCCATTGTTGATCAAGTCTCAGCAGACTATCGACGACAAAGGGGCTTCAACAGCCAGCTTAAAGCGTTGCATGGCAAAAGTTCTTCTGCCTGGACTGCAGTAGCTGAGACGACTTCTCAAATTGCAGAGTTGTCGAAGCAAAAGGCATCTAAGCAAGAAGAGATTGATGCCATAGATCGAGACAATGCCTCCATAAAGGCGCAAATCGAAGAGCTGGAAGCCAAGATGAACGCTAATACTAAGCGCAAGGAGGAGCTTCTCTCGACTGTTTCAGACACCGAGAGTCAAGCTGAAGTTACGCGAGGCCTAGAGTTTGCTGAGAAAGCCCAAGCCTTTGATGACCAAATTGCCAAGCTTGCCCAGGCGAATGCCTTGTGCAACAAAAGACTGGAGTTGCAGCAGGCCAAGTACCTTCGACTCAAAGATTCCATCCCCTTCTGATTGACTCAGCCCTTTAACCATGTATTGTAATATGTATTTGACAATATCGCCATTTTGGCTAATTTATTAAATTTTCCATTTTGGCTTATTTATGGTTAATTTAGTCATTACTTGCTATTTATTTTGATCTCTTGGAGCATAGGTTTATACTTTTTCAAATATTTGCCATTTACTCTCAAGAGTCTTTTATCTTCACCTAACTCTTCGACTTCATAAGCTCCACCAGAAAAAGTTTGGATAATTCTGAATGGTCCTTCCCATTTGGGTGACCATTTTCCCATGCTTTGATCCCTTCGATCCATGGGAAGAATCACCTTCCAAACTAAATCTCCAGGCGAGAATGCCTTAGGTTTCACTTTTTTATTGTAAGAGTCTTCCACTCTTTTCTTCTGAAGCCTTAGTAAGTCGAGAGCGCGCAGTCTTTCTTCGTCTAAATCTACTAGTTCGTCTAACATCATATCCCAATAAACTTCAGAGGGGATATCATGGTGTCTCTGAACCCTTGCAGATTGAAGACAAATTTCTGCTGGCAACACTGCGTCATGACCAAAAGTTAGCCTATATGGTGTTGTACCTATGGCTTCTTTTGGGGACGTTCGACAGGCCCACAAGATCTGGTCTAACGTCTTATGCCAATTTTTTGGCTTCTTCCCAACATGCTTTTTTATCAAGCCAATCACTACTTTGTTCGCTGCTTCGACTTGACCGTTTGCCTGTGCATAATAAGGCGTCGATGTTAGGAGTTTAAAGCCTATTTCCTGCGTGAATTCCCGCATCTTTCGACCGGTGAAAACTGATCCTTGATCAGTAGTTATAGTTTCAGGGATTCCAAATCTAAAGATAATGTTCTTTTGAATAAATTCAATGACATTTTCTTGGTCTACATTGACTAAAGGAATAGCTTCGATCCACTTAGTAAAATAATCAATGCCTACCAATATATACTTCTGGCTCTTTGATGATGCTGGTCGAATCTCTCCAATAAGGTCCAACGCCCATCCTCTAAAGGGCCAAGGTTTCACTATCGAGTGAAGTTCGCTTGCTGGTACATGCTGGATACCTGTATGGACTTGACATTCCTGGCAACCCTTGGCGAACTCGACACAATCTTTCAACATGGTGGGCCAGTATAGTCCTTGTCGAAACAACAACCATTTCATCTTATGGCCTACTTGGTGAGCCCCACATGCTCCAGCGTGCGTAGTCGAAAGGGCTATGTATGCTTCAGTTTCACTTAAGCACTTTAGCAATACCCCTTCAGGCGTCTTTTTAAATAACTCATTACCCATGAGTACGTAACTCAACACCCTATATTTTGTTTTTCGTTCTGTCGAAGCTACTGGATTTTGAAGATAATCCACAATGGGTTTCCTCCAATCTTGCTCTGACAAATTATCTATGAACGAAATTTCGAAGTTACTTTGATCAGCATACCCTAGTCTTGTCGATTCCAAGTCTGTTGGTGACAGACAAGTTGCTTTTATCTTTTCTCGAACTTCGATTGCTCTTTGTAATCTCATTTTTGAAATTTTGTACCCAGATGCAATTTGTGCCAAATCGTTGGCTATTTGATTTTCCAATCTGGGTATGTGTCGAATGTTGACCATTTCAAATTTTTTCAATAAACGATTTGCTATCACAAAGTACATAATGATATTTTCTCTTATGCATTTATATTCTTTTGTGACTTGCTTAATGACTAACTCTGAGTCTCCCATTATTTCGACTCGAGTTGCCCCCAATTCCAATAATATCTCAAGGCCAGTAATTTGAGCTTCATACTCAGCCTCATTGTTCGAACAAGAACCTGATATCTTGTACTTGAATGTTGTTGGAGTTTTTTCTGGAGAAATAATCAAGACTCCTACTCCTGTTCCATCTTTATGGCTGGAACCATCGAAGTAGAATTTCCAAGGCTCTATCTCCACATAATTAATACTCTCAACTTGAATTGAGTGGTCGACTATAAAGTCTGCCACCACTTGTCCTTTCACTGCCTTAAGAGGCATAAAGGTCAAGGAGTATTCAGTTAATGCTAGTGCCCACTTGCCAATTCGACTGTGCAAGATGGGTTTCGACAACATGTACTTGAAAACATCAAAATGAGACGAAACATACACATCAACTGGTTTTATATATTGTTTGAGCTTTGTACAAGAGAAATACAGACATAGACACAATTTTTCAACTTCGCTATATCTAGTTTCTGCATCGTTCAAAACTCTACTAAGATATTAAATGGGTCTTTCGACTCCATTTTTATCTTCTTGGGCTAACATGCTTCCCAAATTTTGTCGGATGCAGCTATGTACAATCTCATACTCCTGTTGCTACAATGAGGCACCAAAATAGGTGGCTTTGTGAGGTACCCTTTGATTTTGTCGAAGGCTTCTTGTTGCTCTTGCCCCCATTCGAATCCCTCTTTGTTCAATCGAAGTAAGGGTGAAAAGGCTTGAGCTTTCCCACTTAGGTTAGATATGAATCTCCTTAAGAAATTTATCTTGCCTAACAGAGATTGCAGTTCCTTCTTGTTCGCTGGCGCTTTCGCTTCCAGAATTGCCTTCGTCTTGTTCTGATTGATTTTGATTCCTTTCTTGTGGACGACGAAGCCCAAGAAATCTCCAGCTTTCACACAGAATGCACACTTCAAAGGGTTCATCTTCAGACCATGTTCTCTCATTCTTTCGAATGATTGTCGAAGGTGGTCTATATGGTTCTTCCTGGAAACAGATTTTATAACAATGTCATCAATATATACTTGCATAAAGGTGTTAATAAAATCATGGAAGATGGAATTCATCGCTCGCTGATATGTTGCCCCAACATTCTTTAGGCCAAAAGGCATCACTACCCATTCGTAAGTGCCTAAAGCCCCGGGGCATCGAAAAGCTGTTTTCGACACATCTTCTTCAGCAATGAATATTTGATTATATCCTGAATAACCATCGAGCATACTCAGGTACTCGTAGCCAGCGGCAGAATCGACTAGCATTTCCGCCACAGGCATAGGATATTCATCTTTGGGTGTAGCAGCATTCAAATCTCTGAAATCTATGCACACCCTCAATGTACCATTTTTCTTAATCACTGGCACAATGTTTGCAATCCATTCGACATACCTCGTAACGCGTATGAATTTGCACTTCAGCAGTCTTTCGACTTCCGTTTTGATCTTCGACAGTATTTCTGGAGCGAAGCGTCTTGGACTTTGCTTGATTGGCTTCTTCCCAGGTTTGATTGGCAACTGAAGTTCTACCAATCCTCTGTCGAGACCAGGAATCTCGTCGTAATCCCATGCAAAACAGTCCTTGAACTCTTTTAATAAATGGATTACTTTCAACCTGAGTTCTGGGTCAATTTTTGCGCTAATGTAAGTTGGCTTTTTCTCTAACCCTTCGCCCAAGTTGATTTCTTCTAAAGGATCCTGCACTAGCATCTTGATGTTATTTTCTAAGGGGTCCTTTTCGAATCCCAAAGGCTCATCATCGTAGATGGCGTCGAGCCTTTGTTCCTGCATCCCTTCTGGCATGATATCAGGAGGTTCTGGATCGAAGTCCTTTCCAGGACCTGCGGAAGATAACTGTTGATCATTGGCCTGTGTGCCCATATATTTTACTTCGGCTTCGAGAGCCGTTATCATCTTTGTTTCGGCTACGTAAGCCGAAATTCGCTGCAATGATTGTGACTCAGTCATTGTCACTGAATTCACTTCCCCAACCAGTTGGTTGGATATCAGTTAACCCACTAAAGTCAATGTGGGACAAGTCTTCTCTGTCCCATTGAAAACCATGCTCAGGGTGCAGGTATAGGGAACAAAAAGTATTTGGCGCTGGCGCCAAGTCGAAGTTAGGTGTTGGGCATGGCCCAATGTGAGCCAGGTTCTTGTCGAAGTCTGCCAGCCCTAGGTGATTTACTTCGCCCAGGTAATAGCTTTGGTCCGCTTCTATGTTTTCGACCATTCCATCAGGACGCCATAGTAGTAACCTCTGGTGCATTGATGATGGTACAGCTCCAACACCATGAATCCATTCACGGCCCAACAAAAGATTATAGTTAGGTTTGGCCGATATGACCATAAACATAGTTGGTCGAAGGATAGATCCCACCTTGATGTCCAGTTGGATCACACCCATAGTGGTCCCTATGCCGCCTTCATAATTCGACAGGACCATGTTG
Source organism: Vicia faba (assembly GCA_948472305.1). Taxonomy (NCBI): domain Eukaryota; kingdom Viridiplantae; phylum Streptophyta; class Magnoliopsida; order Fabales; family Fabaceae; genus Vicia; species Vicia faba. The sequence continues at coordinate 1,275,035,885 of OX451739.1, forward strand.
TGAGGCTTGATGTTCTCATCACTTTTGCCTATTTTTCTCAGCATAAAGTGAGGGATGATGTTGATGGTTGCCCCACAGTCCACCAAGATCTTATTTACTGTGGTTTCTTCGAGTTTAGCCCTTATAAATAAAGGCTTAAAGTGATTTTTCATCGCCTCTGTAGGAGGTTCGAAGAACCCATTCTGCTCTTCTGTAGCGCCATTATCCATGACGAAATAGCACACTAGCCTATGCTTGGCCATTTCTTGTTCAACTTCCCAGTCACTTGTTTCGACCTCCACCTGGCGGTTGAACTCTCTGGGCAAAACGGAGACTATGTTCACCATGATATCCAAGGTGTCATCAGACTCAGAACCATCTTCATTATCAACTTCACCCTGGTTAGGCCAAACTAGCATATTGGTTACTGGTTGTCTTTCCAGAGGCTTCCTCTGCTTTCTATGAGGAACATTTGAACTGGTTTCTGCCTTTGGTTCATTAGCAGCTTCCCTCTCAGCTTTTCGTCGCCTCTGGTATCTCCTCCATTGAGATCGAGACATGGGATTTTTCCCTTTGTAGTTGCTTGACACCTGGGTCACTTTAGGGGTAGAAACCTGAGGCTCTTTCTTATGTATAAAAGATGAACCTCTTGGCACTTTGAAGGAGTGCCATCTTTCCTCGCTTGGCCTCTTTCGACCAGATGTTTTGTACCACGTATCCACTGGCACATTAGTTGGAGGCCTGAAAGTCAGTGGCCTCTTTTCTTGATTTGAACCCCTTTGGGAGGCTCTTATGGGGTCATGTCGAGTATCAACACTCTCCCTTTTTCTATTTGCTGCTATTACACCTTGAATATGTTCAGCAGCTTTTTTGTCGAAGATTGAACTGCATCGAGGACACAACATCACTTTTGACTTCTTTTTCTGGCATCTTTGCAGGAAATCTGCCAGATTTTCATTTTCCCGAGAGAAAGAAGTTTTGTTGGCTTGTTCTTGCCTCATGGCCTCCTCTGATGCTTTTGGTTCAGAGACTTCGACCATGTTGACATTCATGGTATCTTTGGTGGCAAGAGTCAACTGCTTCATCTGAATCTCCAAGTCCTCTGTCTGGCCTTGAACTGCAGCCAAGTGAGAACTGAGTTTTGTTCCAGATTTTTGGGCTCCAACTGTCTCCAGCTTTGGGCTTTCGACCGCCTTTTGGACCGCTTCAATTGTCTTTCTGGATAGATTCCCAGAAAAACTGCCAAAGATTGGCATGTTGACATGGTCCTTTGAGACTTCGACCATTGTGATTCCTGGCCTCTTCGACTGGCTTCTGGATGCCTCGATCACGTTCACCTCTGAAGGTTCAGCATAATGGGCTTCAGCCTGCAACGGGTTAGAGTCCACAGTCATGGGGGTCTTGTCAGCAAACTTCAACCTCCCTTCTTCGATAGCGTATTGCACAAGATTCCTGAAAAGAAAACATTGAGACGTTTTATGGCCTAAAAAATTATGATATTTACAAAAGCCTCTCTTCTTTCTTTGATCAAGAGGAGGCACTTTTACCCCTGGGGGTACTATCATTTGGCCATCTTTTACAAGCAAGTCAAAGATTTCATCACATTTTGTAATATCAAAACTATAAGTCTTTTTGGGGAACCTATCGTTGGTCTTTTCCGGACCCGTGGGATTTTTTCCACTTGAGGGGACTAACAGTTTGCAAGAGTATGGTGGCCCTTGTTTTAGTTCCGCTAAATCGACCTCGCCTTCTTCGACGGTTATAGTTTCGTCGAAGGTTTCTGGATCTTCGTCATCCATCTCGACATACGCTATCCTCTCTCTTTTATGAGTTTTCGTTGCCTTGGCTTTCTCAGCTTTAAGGCGTTCTACCTGTCGAACTCTATCGGCCAATTGGGCCATGTCTCTCAGGTATTGAGTGTCTAACTTCTTCCTAATGGAATAATCTAAGCCGCTTGCGGCTATTTCGACTAACTCGTGTTCTGGCACTTGTGTAAAGCATCTTGCTTTGAGCAACCTAAACCTATTTAGATATTCGTCTATAGGTTCAGTGAAACGTCTCTTTACACTGGCCAATTCTTTCAGGCTTATCTTGGTTTGTCCCATGTAGAATTGCTCATGGAACAATCTCTCCAACTGGGTCCAATGATGGATCGAATTGGGGGGGAGAGTTGTAAACCAAGTAAATGCGTTCTTTGTTAAAGAACTTGGGAAGTACTTAATCCTCAGGTTTTCGTTGTTTGAAATATCTCCTGCTTCGATCAAGTATCTCGCCACATGTTCGACAGTAGATTCTGTCGTATCCCCAGAGAATTTAGTGAACCTAGGGACTTTACATCTAGGAGGTAAGTCTGTTTGTAACACGTATTCTGACAGTGGGGATGTGAATTTGGGCCTACGAAAGCCCATGTTCATCCCATTTTGAGTCATGATTCTTTCGATCATGGCTGCCAGATTATTTTCCAAACCCATATTCTGGTATTGGATATGCTGAACTACTTCGTCAGCATTTTGGTTTCTGTTAACTAACCTTACCTCTGGGGCTATAACCCTAGGTTCTTCGACAGGCTGCTCCAATCGTGCCCTAAGGTTTTCTTCGACAGGCTGCTGGACTTGGTTGATAGTGGTTTCTTCCTCTAAGAGTATACCTTGGTTTCCCCTTATTTGCGCCCTTTGGGGCTGTCGAATAGGTTGGGGTACTCCAAAGAAATCATCCAAACGCGTCATTTGCGCTGTCATCTGCTGATTCGATTGGGTGGTGTTTTGTATTAGAGGATTCAGCATTGTACTTAAAGTTTGTGCCAACATTTGAACCATATCATGGTTTCTTTCGTCCATTTGTTGCCTCAAGACTGTTGTCGAGGCATTTGTAAGGCCATGTGCTACTTGGGACGTTCCTCCTAAGAGTTGGGTCCTATTTCTGTTCGCCATACCTACTCCAGAACCTTGGAGTGGCGAAGAGGCATTCACTAAAGGGTCTGAAAAAGTGGACGCAGCGTTCGTCAGGCTAGCCAATTCAGAATTTGGCATGCCATAGAGTGGTTCTCGATTTTGACCGCCTGTCATAAATCCTGGGGGAACATAAGGCCTGGTGCCTAGATTTCCCCTTGGTGGGGGAGTTCCCAAAGGCACTCTGGGGCCAGTGAACGGAGGTAATGGCCCCGTCGTTGTGACCGTTACTGCTGGTGTTGAACCAGCAGTTATCGCTTCACTTACGGTTGGGATAACCGTTGTTCCCACATTCGTTTGTGGGATTTCGTTATTGTTTGGCGGATTCGCCATCGCTTCTCTTCTTCTGGCAGTATTGGCATTGTTAGTGTATATTCTACCACTTCTCAATAACATACAATACTTCTCGAAAAAGATGATATTCTGTATAAAAAGGTTAAACTTCAAAATCAACACAAGGTCCCACCAGGTGTGCCAATTTGTTTACCGTGGGAATTGGTAAACAACCGCTGATCTTCCAAAAGGTTACTTATTTGGTGACTCGCAGGATCGATCAGATTGATCCTAAGACATGGTTGATTTTGGGGTTTTGACTAAGTTTAATAATGGTTAAATGACAAGAAAATGAAGAAGCTTTATGTAAATTGCTTGATAGAATAAAAGGAAGGCTTAAAATGAAGGCTTCGACTGGAAAAGTAAATGAAAAATCAAGTAAAGTTTCTGGAAAATAAATGACTTTGATTAATAAAGTGGTGTTTCACACATACATTCTCAACAATCCTTTCTCTCACGCTGGGTACTCGAATCTATATGAGTAACTTGTATATAATTGTGAACACACGCGAAAAACTGCGTGAACTACTAATATTTATACTAAACGCATCCCAAGTAACCGTCGGGCAGTTACACTGCTTTGAGATGACTCCACTTGGCACGTTCACAGCGTTCGACGCTCCAGATCTTGGCACGTTGCACTTGATAACCGCTGGGAACCGTTTTCCCTCCAAACGTTTGAATCTCAAATCGTTCTACTCTGAGCAATCGAACACCTTCGTCGAGAAGCACCTTCGACGTTGAAGGCAACAAGATTCCTACTTGGAAGAAATTCTCTAAGTTCATTGCCATCTTCTGATGAGCATTTCGACAGACCCAGCTGGTCGAAACCATCCTTCAGCTTTAATGGCTTATATTAATAAAAACAAGTGTGTCGAATTTAGGAGCCAACAAACCCATACCTTGTCTGTTTATGATTTTACTCCACCATAAATCATGGAAATCAGCCCCTCTAAACCATCAACTTTGGTACTTCAACTTGGGACCATGACATAACTTGTTATTTGCAATCCAACCTAGCCATAACTCCATAGTTTGTAAACCAAATCAATTTGTTCACAAACCTCTTGCATATAAATAGAAGAAACATTTGCAAGAGAAAGAGATCAGAAAAATAGAGAGAAAAGCCAGAAGTTTTGTTGATAAACCCTCAAAATTTAATACTCGCAAAAGCCATAACAGTCCACAAAACTTCCACTCTTGAGTTCTGAAGTCCAACCTTTTGAACCTCTCATACTTTACAAGTTCTGTACAAACATCTAAGCACCCCACATACATCATATAGAAGTTGTTCAAACTCAAGAACAAGCTTCTGTAACACCTCTGTTTTTCCAAGTTCAAGAACAGTCAATGCAGCAACTCAAGGTCAAAGCATAAATTCCAGCTGCAAGGTAAGTCTTCTTGACTTTAAACCCTTCATTTAAAGCATCATTAGTTGATTCATCTTTGAAGATAAAATGTAATAATCATTCCTCTTGAATCTAACCTTTGTTTAACTTCCATTCTTGTCATTTATGTGTTGAGAACTAACCCATGTATGTAGCAAAACAAAGATAGAGTGAAAAAAAATCACAGTATGAGTCGACGGAAACTTGTATGATTCGACACATCTTAGTGGAAAAACAGGCTATGAGTCAACATAAAGCATCATGAGTCGACACATGCTTCTATAACAGGCACAAAACAGAAAGAAAAAGGCTCATGAGTCGATACAAAACACGTATGAGTCTACACATGTAGGGAATGAGTCGATGCATACCCTTATGCATCGACTCATACTGAGTTGATTTGGACTTACAGGAGTAGGGAAAGTTTTGTGTCGATGCAAAATAGCATGGGTCGACACATCATGTTCAAAAATGTATTTTTCTTTCCTTTTCCTTTGTTTTTACATGTTTCACATATTTTATGAATGGCTATTCAATATGGTTGTAATATTTAAGCTTATATCCATCCCCATTTGTAAATTTATCCCCCATCCTGTTTACCGTTGGTTTTGGTAAACAACCGCTGATCTTCCAAATGGTTACTTATTTGGTTACTCGCAGGATCGATCCGATTGATCCTAAGACATGGTTGATTTTGGGGTTTTGATTAAGTTTGACAATGGTTAAATGACAAGAAAATAAAGAAGCTTTATGTAAATTGCATGAAGAAGAGAACTTGATAAAATAAAGGAAGGCTTGAAATAAAGGTTTTCAACAGGAAAAGTAAAGGAGAAAGCAAATAAAGTTTCTGGAAAATAAATGACTTTGATTAATAAGAGTGGTGTTTCACACATACATTCTCAACAATTCTTTCTCACACGTTGGGTACTCGAATCTATATGAGTGACTTGTATATAATTGTGAACACACGCGAAAAACTGTGTGAACTACTAATATTTATACTAAAACATCCCAAGTAACCGTCGGGCAGTTACACTGCTTCGAGATGACTCCACTTGGCACGTTCTCAGCGTTCGACGCTCCAGATCTTTGCACGTTGCACTTGGTAACCACTGGGAACCGTTTTCCTTCCAAACACTTGAATTTCAAACCCTCCCACTCTGAGCAATCGAACACCTTCGTCGAGAGGCATCTTCGACAAGCCACACCTTCGACGTCGAAGGCAACCAAATTCTCCCTTGGAAGAAATCCTCTAAGTATATTACCATCTTCTGATGGGCATTTCGACAGACCCAGCTGGTCGAAAACAACCTTCAGCTTTAATGGCTGATATTAATAAAAACAAGGGTGTCAAATTTAGGATCCAACAAATTGCCCCCCAAGAATGCCTTATTTCGACTCTGAAAAGAAAAAGGCATTCTTTGAAACTCCATTCGACACCTGTCTTTTCATTCTTCGTCACAAATTAAATTGTGCACTTTTTGTCTTCTACCAACCACTGACAATCCCAAGAAAAAGCCATCATTTCATCCGTACCTAAGACGTCACCTCAGTACGGCGTGCAGCGTGCCAAATGTCTTTTCACAAATTGTCATCGTGATAATTCCCAAAAACGAGGGCGCACGCTGCACCCTTTCATTTCTGCAGAACGGCTATGTCAACAGGGGGACGCCACGTGTCCCACTACCTTCTGCAACATTAAATGGCATTAAATGTCCTCGAATTTGTGGATTTCCCCAACTACTATAAATAGCGCCAAGTACCCATTGTGGGACTTTTTCACGCTACCTTGCCTTCAAACTTCTTTGAACACAAACTCTCTGCAAACTTTGCAAACAACTTCGTTCTTCACTTCATCTTCAACCTTATCATCAACAATGGCGTCCGGTTCTTCCACCGCTCCTGGTTCTAACATCCCCTCCGGAAATGCTAAACCCAAGATTTTCTCCACTGCTCCCGTAGTTACTCCTACAGGCCAACGAAGGGTTCCTGAGCCCTTAGACATTGCTGAACGTGACGCTTATTCACGCCAACTCATGATTCCGGTTGGATACTCCAACCAAATCTTCGCCATGTCTGGCCCGCTATACCCAAGCATCGCTGAAGCCATGAAGATCAAAAGCTACTTTCCAGTGCTTGAAAAACTCAAACCTGTTTGATGCTCTAAGAAAGATGCATAGGATAACGAAGATCCCGCTAAGGAGAAAATCGATCTTCGCTTCTTCAATAGGGGTGTTAGGGCTTTCAGGTCTAGCCCTAGCCTCACTCCTGACTATAGTGCTTGGCTGGAGAAAATGGAGAAAAGCCAAGCTTCGATCTGGAAAGACCTGGGGATATTCGACCTGGTTATGCTGTCGAAGACAGGTCTCAACTACTCCCCAGAAATGTTGATAGCTTCCTTACTCTTCTGGGATTACACTCATTTCACCTTCCACCTTCCCTGTGGAATGCTGACACCCACGCTGTTCGACGTGGCTGCCATCACTGGCCTTCGACCCACTGGGGACTATTTCGACCCAGAGGAAATGTCGGAGGATCAGATTGGATTTTCTGCCACAAAACCAACCTACACCACATATATCAATCATTACCACGATAAATCGACGGCCACTGTGTCGGATGTAGAGCATATCGCGTTTCTAGCCTTATGGTTGTCACGCTTTGTGTTCTGCACAAAGTCTTTACAGGTGACCAAGAAGATGGTCACTCTCGCCACCCAACTCCACCATGGCCAAAATATCTGTTTGGCAGAATTGATTTTGGCGAATCTGTACGAGTCGATTAGCAGCGGAGCCACTCTTTTGAAGATCATCGAGAACAGAGCCAGTCTGCTGCTTGCAGGACCTTTTTGGCTACTTCAGCTGTGGCTCAATGCCACCTTCGAGTCTTTCTTACCTCAGAAGGCTCAAATAAATGAGCAAGCTCCGGAGATAGCAAATAGGTGCATCGAAGGCACCAGATTGGCTCTGCTGACCCCAACTGAAGATGGGTTGGAGCTTCAACAAACCTTTACAAACTTCGTCTTGATGTTTGCGAAAAGGAAAGAATTTGTTTCGACTATGGCTCCCTTTGCTCGACGAAAGGTTGGTCCAGAGTGGTTCACGAGGCCCCATCCTAAATCGTCAAGTGGCCCTCAGGTCGAAGAACATACAACAGTGTGGGAAGCATTTCTCACACCAAGAATAATGCCCCTGCGATTCAAGAGCTCCAAGACTCACTTGAGCCTGATTGCGTATCAACCAAACTTGGTCTCCCGCCAGTTTGGTATCATTTAAACACTTCCTTCCCCTATTTTTCCCAGGGAGAAGTCTATGTTATACTTTTGCAACGACTACACTGAAGACACTGCCACCAAGCATATCGGCAGATATGCTGGTCGAACAGTCCTTTCGTTGTTCGACTATCAGCTTAACTTTCTCTGCTCACCATCCTTCGAAGAGTGGTGGAAAAGTTACTATGCTGAGGAGTTTTTCGACGAGAAGGATTTCATGGACGAACTTCAGAAGTCTTTTGTTCTTGTCTTGGACAAAATAAAGAAATGTAAGTTCATTATTCCAAATTATTTTGTCTTTCTCTTTCGACTGGCAGCCTGTTAATTATTTTGTCTTCTTTCAGTTGTTTGAAAGCCTGCAGCCAAGAAAGCTGCAGAAGGCCATCAGGGAGGAGGTCCCTTGACAAAACCTCTACCACCGGCGAAGACTATAGCACCGGCGAAGACTATAACAAGCCATCAGGGGGAAGGTCCTTCGAAAAAGCCTTCTGCACCGGTAACCAGACTTTTATCATTTTCTTCTGGCTTTAACATTCTGACTTTCGATGTAGCTTCTAAATCGAACTCCAATTGGTTTTTAGGCACCTTCACCCAAGAAACGACCAGCACTGACGGTCGAATCTGGGAGTGACGAAGAAGACGATTCTCCCCCTGCTCCTCTTAAAAGGCGAAAGCTGAAGAAGGACGTTCCTTCTCCTGAGACTCGAACAATCAGAATAAAGGTTGCTGGGAGAAAGCCCAGGCCACCTCCAGTAATTATTGAAGAGCCAACGGAGGAGGAACTAAATGTTCTTCTCAATAAACCTGTCGAAAGCGACAATTCCAGCCCTGGGGCTGAAGTTCCTCTGCAGGTAATTTCTTTGACCCTTTTTTAACTCAAGTGTCGATACCCACGTTCGATTATGTCCCTTCCTAACTTAGAAGATTCTTCTTCTGCTTTTTTCCAGGAAACCACTGAAAGCTCAGCTCCAAGGACTTCTGAAACATTGGACTCTGCTGAACTCAGTAGGCCACAAGAGAAAGACTTGGCGAACGATGAAGCCAATGCTGAAACAAATGAAGCCAATGCTGAGACAGAAGAACAACAAACAGAAGATCCACAAACAGAATAGCAACAACCAAAAGAGATTCAAGTGGTTGATCTGTCGGAGGGACATCATGACGAAGGGGATCACGTTGATGCTGGCGAAGAGGATCATGGTGACGCTGGTACTGCTGAAGTTCAAGTCGAAGAGAGTCAAGTCGAGGCAAATGCTACTCAACAGCCTCAACCCCAAGACAATGCTGCTGCAAAGGTTATAACCTCAACAAAGCATAGGTCGAAAGAAGACTTAGAACTCTTGAAGCAAACTGATCTTGTTGGCTATCTGAATGCCATTATCGAGAGCAAGGGAAGTTCGTCTGATATTAGTCAGGAGGCTTCTACTCAGTCGGGGAAATCCACTGAAACTTCTCCTCTCGATGAGGCTTTGACGAAGGTTAAGGCTCAGTTCTTCAAGAAGGATTTGATGAAAGCTTTAGAGGGGGACCCTACTGCTCCATCGTATTTGGGGGCTGTTTTGAGTGCCGTAGACTTGCTAGCTGAGCCTCCGGAGGTTTCAGGCTTTATCATGGAGTTACACTCCATTATTGATCAAGTCTCAGCAGACTACCGACGACAAAGGGGCTTCAACAGCCAGCTTGAAGTGTTATATGGCAAAAGTTCTTCTGCATGGACTGCTGTAGCAGAGACGACTTCTCGAATTGCAGAGTTGTCGAAGCAAAAGGCGTCTAAGCAGGAAGAAATTGATGCCATAGATAGAGAGAATGCTTCCATAAAGGCGCAGATCGAAGAGCTAGAGGCCAAAATGAATGCCAATACTAAGCGCAAGGAGGAACTTCTCTCGACTGTTCCAGACACCAAAAGTCAAGCTGAAATCACACAAGGCCTAGAATTTGCTGAGAAAGCTCAAGCCTTCGACGATCAAATTGCCAAGCTTGCCCAGGCGAATGCCTTGTGCAACAAAAGATTGGAGTTGCAGCAAGCTAAATACCTTCGACTCAAGGATTCCATCCCCTTCTGATTGACTCAGCTCTTTAACCATGTATTGTAATGTGTATTTGACAATATTGCCATTTTGGCTAATTTATAAAATTTTCCATTTTGGCTTATTTATGGTTAATTTAGTCGTTACTTGTTATTTATTTTTATCTCTTGGAGTATAGGTTTATACTTTTTCAAATATTTACCATTTACTCTCAAGAGCCTTTTATCTTCACCTAACTCTTCGACTTCATAAGCTCCACCAGAAAAAGTTTGGATAATTCTGAATGGTCCTTCCCATTTGGGTGACCATTTTCCCATGCTTCGATCCCTTCGATCCATGGGAAGAATCACCTTCCAAACTAATTCTCCAGGCGAGAATGCCTTAGGTTTCACCTTTTTATTGTAAGAGTCTTCTACTCTTTTCTTCTGAAGCCTTAGTAGGCCAAGAGCGCGCAGTCTTTCTTCGTCTAAATCTACTAGTTCGTCTAACATCATATCCCAATAAACTTCAGAGGGAACATCATGGTGTCTCTGAACCCTTACAGATTGAAGACAAATTTCTGCTGGCAACACTGCGTCATGACCAAAAGTTAGCCTATATGGTGTCGTACCTTTGGCTTCTTTTGGGGACGTTCGACACGCCCACAAAATCTGGTCTAACGTCTTATGCCAATTTTTTGGCTTCTTCCCAACATGCTTCTTTATCAAGCCAATCACTACTTTGTTCGCTGCTTCGACTTGACCATTTGCCTGTGCATAATAAGGCGTTGATGTTAGGAGTTTAAAGCCTGTTTCCTGAGCGAATTCCTGCATCTTTCGACCGGTGAAAACTGATCCTTGATTAGTAGTTATAGTCTCAGGGATTCCATACCTAAAGATAATGTTCTTTTGAATAAATTCAATCACATTTTCTTGGTCTACATTGACTAAAGGAATAGCTTCGATCAACTTAGTAAAATAATCAATTCCTACCAAATATATACTTCTGGCTCTTTGATGATGCTGGTCGAATCTCTCCAATAAGGTCCAACGCCCATCCTCTAAAGGGCCAAGGTTTCACTATCGAGTGAAGTTCGCTTGCTGGTACATGTTGGATGCCTGTATGGACTTGACATTCTTGGAAACCCTTGGCGAACTCGACACAATCTTTCAACATGGTGGGCCAGTATAGCCCTTGTCGAAACAACAACCATTTCATCTTATGGCCTACTTGGTGAGCCCCACATGCTCCAGCGTGCGTAGTCGAAAGGGCTATGTATGCTTCGGTTTCACTTAAGCATTTTAGCAATACCCCTTCAGGCGTCTTTTTAAATAACTCATTACCCATGAGTACGTAACTCAACGCCCTATACTTTGTTTTTCGTTCTGTCGAAGCTACTGGATTTTGAAGATAATCCACAATGGGTTTCCTCCAATCCTGCTCTGACAAATTGTCTATGAATGAAATTTCGAAGTTACTTTGATCAGCATACCCTAGTCTTGTCGATTCCAAGTCTGTTGGTGACAAACAAGTTGCTTTTATCTTTTCTCGAACTTCGATTGCTCTTTGTAATCTCGTTTTTGAAATTTTGTACCCAGATGCAATTTGTGCCAAATCGTTGGCTATTTGATTTTCCAATATGGGTATGTGTCGAATATTGACCATTTCAAATTTTTTTCAACAAACGATTTGCTATCACAAAGTACATAATGAGATTTTCTCTTATGCATTTATATTCTTTTGTGACTTGCTTAATGACTAACTCTGAGTCTCCCATTATTTCGACTCGAGTTGCCCCCAATTCCAACAATATCTCAAGGCCAGTAATTAGAGCTTCATACTCAGCCTCATTGTTCGAACAAGAACCTGATATCTTGTACTTGAATGTTGTTGGAATTTTTTCTGGAGAAATAATCAAGACTCCTACTCTTGTTCCATCTTTATGGCTGGAACCATCGAAGTAGAATTTCCAAGGTTCTATCTCCACATAATCAATACTCTCAACTTGAATTGAGTGGTCGACTATAAAGTCTGCCACCACTTGTCCTTTTACTGCCTTAAGAGGCATAAAGGTCAAGGAGTACTCAGTTAATGCTAGTGCCCACTTTCCAATTCTACTGTGCAAGATGGGTTTCGACAACATGTACTTGAAAACATCAAAATGAGACGAAACATACACATCAACTGGTTTTATATATTGCTTGAGCTTTGTACAAGAGAAATACAGACATAAACACAATTTTTCAACTTCACTATATCTAGTTTCTGCATCGTTCAAAACTCTACTAAGATAGTAAATGGGTCTTTCGACTCCATTTTCATCCTCTTGGGCTAACATGCTTCCCAAAGTTTTGTCGGACGCAGCTATGTACAATCTCATACTCCTGTTGCTACAAGGAGGCACCAAAATAGGTGGCTTTGTGAGGTACCCTTTGATTTTGTCGAAGGCTTCTTGTTGCTCCTGACCCCATTCGAATCCCTCTTTGTTCAGTCGAAGCAAGGGTGAAAAGGCTTGAGCTTTCCCACTTAGGTTAGATATGAATCTCCTTAAGAAATTTATCTTGCCTAACAGAGATTGCAGTTCCTTTTTATTCGATGGCGCTTTCGCTTCCAGAATTGCCTTCGTCTTGTTCTGGTTGATTTCGATTCCTTTCTTATGGACAACGAAGCCCAAGAAATCTCCAGCTTTCACACAGAATGCACACTTCAAAGGGTTCATCTTGAGACCATGTTCTCTCATTCTTTCGAATGATTGTCGAAGGTGGTCTATATGGTTCTTCCTGGAAACAGATTTTAGAACAATGTCATCAATATATACTTGCATAAAGGTGTTAATAAAATCATGGAAGATAGAATTCATTGCTCGCTGGTATGTTTCCCCAGCGTTCTTTAGGCCAAAAGGCATCACTACCCATTCGTAAGTGCCTAAAGCCCCAGGGCATCGAAAAGCTGTTTTCGACACATCCTCTTCAGCAATGAATATTTGATTATATCCTGAATAACCATCGAGCATACTCAGGTATTCATAGCCAGCGGCAGAATCGACTAGCATTTCCGCCACAGGCATAGGATATTCATCTTTGGGTGTAGCAGCATTCAAATCTCTGAAATCTATGCACACCCTCAATGTACCATTTTTCTTAATTACTGGCACAATGTTTGCAATTCATTCGACGTACCTCGTAACGCGTATGAATTTTCACTTCAGCAGTCTTTCGACTTCCGTTTTGATCTTCGACAGTATTTCTGGAGCGAAACGTCTTGGACTTTGCTTGATTGGCTTCTTCCCAGGTTTGATTGGCAACTGAAGTTCCACCAATCCTCTGTCGAGACCAGGCATTTCGTCGTAATCTCATGCAAAACAGTGCTTGAACTCCTTCAACAATTGGATTACTTCCAACCTAAGTTCTGGGTCAATTTTCACGCTGATGTAAGTTGGCTTTTTCTCTGACCCTTCGCCCAAGTTGATTTCTTCTAAAGGATCTTGCGCTAACATTTTGATGTTGTTCGCCAAGGGGTCCTTTTCGAAGCCCAAAGGCTCATCATCATAGATGGCGTCGAGCCTCTGTTCCTGCATCCCTTCTGGCATGATATCAGGAGGTTCTGGATCGAAGTCCTTTCCAGGACCTGTAGAAGATAACTGTTGATCATTGGCCTGTGTGGCCATGTATTTCACTTCGGCTTCGAGAGTCGTTATCATCTTCGTTTCGGCTACGTAAGCTGAAATTCGCTTCAATGATTGTGGCTCAGTAATTATCACTGAATTCACTTCCCCAACTAGTTGGTTGGATGTCAGTTAACCCACTGAAGTCTATGTGGGACAAGTCTTCTCTGTCCCATTGAAAACCATGCTCAGGGTGCAGGTATAGGGAACAAAAAGTATTTGGCGCTGGCGCCAAGTCGAAGTCAGGTGTTGGACATGGCCCTATGTGAGCCAAGTTCTTGTCGAAGTCTGCCAGTCCCAGGTGATTCAATTTTCCCAGGTAATAGCTTTGGTCCGCTTCTATGTTTTCGACCATCCCATCAGGACGCCATAGCAGCAACCTCTGGTGCATTGATGATGGTACAGCTCCAACACCATGAATCCATTCACGGCCCAACAAAAGATTATAGTTAGGTTTGGCCGATATGACCATAAACATAGTTGGTCGAAGGATAGATCCCACCTTGATATCCAGTTGGATCACTCCCATAGTGGTCCCTATGCCGCCTTTATAGTTCGACAGGACCATGTTGTGAGGCTTGATATTCTCATCACTTTTGCCTATTTTTCTTAGCATAAAGTGAGGAATAATGTTGATGGTTGCCCCACAATCCACCAAGATTTTATTTACTGTGGTTTCTTCGAGTTTAGCCCTTATAAATAAAGGCTTGAGGTGATTTTTCATCGCCTCTGTAGGTGGTTCGAAGAACCCATTCTGCTCCTCAGTGGTGCCATTATCCATGACGAAATAGCACACTGGCCTGTGTTTGGCCATTTCTTGCTCCACTTCCCAATCACTTGTTTCGACCTCCACCTGTTGGTTGAACTCTCTGGGCAGCACTGAGACTATATTCACCATGATGTCCAAAGTGTCATCAGACTCAGAACCATCTTCGTCATCAACTTCACCTTGGTTAGGCCAAACTAGCCTATTGGTTACTGGTTCTCTTTCCAGAGGTTTCCTTTGCTTTCTTTGAGGAACATTTGAACTGGTTTCTGCCTTTGGTTCATTAGTAGCCTCCCTCTCAGCTTTTCGTCGCCTCTGGTATCTCCTCCATTGAGATCGAGACATGAGATTTTTCCCTTTGTAGTTGCTTGACACCTGTGTCACTTTAGGGGCAGCAACCTGAGGCTCTTTCTTATGTGTTAAAGATGAACCTCTTGGCACATCGAAGGAGTGCCATCTTTCCTCGCTTGGCCTCTTTCGACCAGATGTTTTGTACCATGTATCTACTGGCACATTAGTTGGAGGCCTGAAAGTCATTGGCCTCTTTTCTTGGTTTGAACCTCTTTGGGAGGCTCTTCTGGGATCATGTCGAAGATCAACACTTTCCCTTTTTTTATTTGCTGCCCTTACACCTTGAATGTGTTCAGCAGCTTTTTTGTCGAAGATCGAACTGCATCTGGGACACAGCATCACTTCTGACTTCTTTTTCTGGCATCTTTGCAGAAAATCTGCCAGATTTTCATTTTCCCGAGGGAAAGCAGTTTTGTTAGCTTGTTCTTGCCTCATGGCCTCCTCTGATGCTTTTGGTTCAGAGACTTCGACCATGTTGACATTCATGGTATCTTTGTTGGCAAGAGTCAACTGCTTCATTTGAATCTCCAAGCCCTCTGTCTGGCCTTGAACTGCGGCCAAGTGAGAACTGGGTTTTGTTACAGATTTTTGGGCTCCAACTGTCTCCAGCTTTGGGCTTTCGACCGCTTTCTGAACCGCTTCAATTGTCTTTCTGGATAGATTCCCAGAAAAACTGCCAAAGATTGGCATGTTGACATGGTCCTTTGAGACTTCGACCATTGTGATTCCTGGCCTCTTCGACTGGCTTCTGGATGCCTCGATCACGTTCACCTCTGAAGGTTCAGCATAATGGGCTTCAGCCTGCAGCGGGTTAGAGTCCACAGTCATGGGGGTCTTGTCAGCAAACTTCAATCTCCCTTCTTCGATAGCGTCTTGCACAAGATTCCTGAAAAGAAAACATTGAGACGTTTTATGGCCCAGAAAATTATGATATTTACAAAAGCCTCTCTTCTTCCTTTGATCAAGAGGAGGCACTTTTACCCCTGGGGGTATTATCATTTGGCCATCTTTTACAAGCAAGTCAAAGATTTCATCACATTTTGTGATATCAAAACTATAAGTCTTTTTGGGGAACCTATCGTTGGTCCTTTCTGGACCAGTGGGATTTTTTCCACTTGAGGGGACTAACAGTTTGCAAGAGTATGGTGGCCCTTGTTTTAGTTCCGCTAATTCGACTTCGCCTTCTTCGACAGTTATAGTTTCGTCGAAGGTTTCTGGATCTTCGTCATCCATCTCAACATACGTTATCCGCTCTCTTTTATGAGTTTTCGTTGCCTTGGCTTTCTCAGCTTTAAGGCGTTCGACCTGTCGAACTCTATCGGCCAGTTGGGCCATGTCTCTCAGGTATTGAGTGTCTAACTTCTTCCTAATGGAATAATCTAAGCCGCCCGCGGCTATTTCGACTAACTCATGTTCTGGAACTTGTGTAAAACACCTTGCTTTGAGCAACCTAAACCTATTTAGATATTCATCTATAGGTTCAGTGAAACGTCTCTTTACACTGGCCAATTCCTTTAGGCTTATCTTGGTTTGTCCCATGTAGAATTGCTCATGGAACAATCTCTCCAACTGGGTCCAATGATGGATCGAATTGGGAGGGAGAGTTGTAAACCAAGTAAAAGCGTTCTTTGTTAAAGAACTTGGGAAGTACTTAATCCTCAGGTTTTCGTTATTTGAAATATATCCCGCTTCAATCAAGTATCTCGCCACATGTTCGACAGTAGATTCTGTCGTGTCCCCCGAGAATTTAGTGAACTTGGGGACTTTACATCTAGGAGGTAAGTCTGTTTGTAACACGTATTCTGACAATGGGGATGTGAAGTTGGGCCTACGAAAGCCCATGTTCATCCCATTTTGCGTCATGATTCTTTCGATCATGGTTGCCAGATTATTTTCCAAACCCATATTCTGGTATTGGACATGCTGAACTACTTCGTCAGCATTTTGGTTTCTGTTAACTAACCTTACCTCTGGGGTTATAACCCTAGGTTCTTCGACAGGCTGCTCCACTCGTGCCCTAAGGTTTTCTTCGACAAGCTGCTGGCCTTGGTTGATAGTGGTTTCTTCCTCTAAGAATATACCTTGGTTTCCCCTTATTGGCGCCCTTTGGGGCTGTCGAATAGGTTGGGGTACTCCAAAGAAATCAGCCAAACGCGTCATTTGCGCTGTCATCTGCTGATTCGATTGGGTGGTGTTTTGTATTAGAGGATTCAGCACTGTACTTAAAGTTTGTGCCAACATTTGAACCATATCATGGTTGCTTTCGTCCATTTGTTTCCTCAAGACTGCTGTCGAGGCATTTGTAAGGCCAAGTGCTACTTGGGACGTTCCTCCTAAGAGTTGGGTCCTATTTCTGTTCGCCATACCTACTCCAGAACCTTGGAGTGGCGAAGAGGCACTCACTAAAGGGTCTGAAAAAGTGGACGCTGCGTTCGTTAGGCTAGCCAAATCAGACGTTGGCATGCCATAGAGTGGTTCTCGATTATGACCGCCTGTCATAAATCTTGGGGGAACGTAAGGCCTGGTGCCTAGATTTCCCCTCCGTGGGGGAGTTCCCAAAGGTACTCTGGGGCCAGTGAATGGAGGTAATGGCCCCGTCGTCGTGATCGTTACTACTGGTGTTGAACCAGCGGTTATCGCTTCACTTACGGTTGGGATAACCACTGATCCCACATTCGTTTGTGGGATTTCGTTATTGTTTGGCGGATTCGCCATCTCTTCTCTTCTTCTGGCAGTATTGGTATTGTTAGTGTATATTCTACCACTTCTCAATAACATACAATACTTCTCGAAAAAGATGAGATTATGTTTAAAAAGGTTAAACTTCAAAAATCAACACACAGTCCCACCGGGTGTGCCAATTTGTTTACCGTTGGTTTTGGTAAACAACCGCTGATCTTCCAAATGGTTACTTATTTGGTTACTCGCAGGATCGATCAGATTGATCCTAAGACATGGTTGATTTTGGGGTTTTGATTAAGTTTGACAATGGTTAAATGACAAGAAAATAAAGAAGCTTTATGTAAATTGCATGAAGAAGAGAACTTGATAAAATAAAGGAAGGCTTGAAATAAAGGTTTTCGACAGGAAAAGTAAAGGAGAAAGCAAATAAAGTTTCTGGAAAATAAATGACTTTGATTAATAAGAGTGGTGTTTCACACATACATTCTCAACAATTCTTTCTCACACGCTGGGTACTCGAATCTATATAAGTGACTTGTATATAATTGTGAACACACGCGAAAAACTGCGTGAACTACTAATATTTATACTAAAACATCCCAAGTAACCGTCGGGCAGTTACACTGCTTCGAGATGACTCCACTTGGCACGTTCTCAGCGTTCGACGCTCCAGATCTTTGCACGTTGCACTTGGTAACCGCTGGGAACCGTTTTCCCTCCAAACACTTGAATTTCAAACCGTCCCACTCTGAGCAATCGAACACCTTCGTCGAGAGGCATCTTCGACAAGCCACACCTTCGACGTCGAAGGCAACCAAATTCTCCCTTGGAAGAAATCCTCTAAGTACATTACCATCTTCTGATGGGCATTTCGACAGACCCAGCTGGTCGAAAACATCCTTCAGCTTTAATGGCTGATATTAATAAAAACAAGGGTGTCGAATTTAGGAGCCAACACATCCCCAAATGATGTAATAGTGTAGGATATTTACTTTCCGCAATTTATCGCTTTCAAATATAAATTCTAGTAACTATGGTGTGTATGGCAAGATAAAATCAATCTTAGACAACCCTAATCCAAGACAAAACAATGCATGAAAAATAAACACTTGCACACTTGCACCTCTAGGGTTAACTCCACTTGTTGCCTTAAAAATTGTCATGATATGTGTGATACGGTGGGAGAACTGACTTGAGGTTTTGCGTTTGTATTCGCACTTGTTCGGTTTAGCAAGAGTCGCCACCGACTTTTTATTTTATCCTAAAGGAAAGGTCAAAAAGCACAGGAAAGACCTTTGAGATGTTTTCGTGGGTTCGGGGGGTAGATTATGAAAAGGGAAGGTTCTAGCACCCTTTTCATCCATGGTTATCCATGGGCTCTTAGTTACTTGTTTTAGATCACTTGCCTTGATTTTCAATTGTTTGAAATGGTGCTTTGTGTGTGTGGTTTTGAAAATGTTTTGAAAAAAGATGCCTTGTCTAGGCAACCTTTGTAACAATTCTTTACTCGAATGTTTTACAAAGGTGTTTGTCTTTTTGAAAAGATGTTTCAAGGTTTTTGAGGGTTTGTTTTGAAAGTTGTGTTGTGGAGTGTGTTTGAAAGTAGGCAAGTGTGTTTTGCAAGTTTGATCAAGTAACTAAGAGTTGCCTACCCCTAAATTTACTCAAAGATCTTTCCTTATGTTTTTAACCCTTTTAACAGTATTGTTTCACCATTGTATTTGGTGAACAACCTTGTGTTAGGATGTTAACGGGACGGGCACGGGTAATCGTATAGACCATGAATGCAATGGTGCCAAGTGTCTTTGGCAATTTTCCTTTAAGGGACTTGATCATTTTTTAGGCAACTTGATAGCGTCATCGAGGGACTATGATCATTTGATTTGTTTTGTTTTGCCAAAGAACTCAACATGCAAACATGGCCCATTTTTGAAGGCAACAAGTGGAGGAACCCTAGGGGTGCGAGTGTGAATTGTGTATTGATTTTCATGCATTTGTCTTGTATTAGGTTATCTAGCAGTTGATTTTGAATCTTCGCATACAAACCCTAATTACTATACAGTATATAGAAAGCGATAAATTGCGGGAATTTAAAGTCTAAGCTATTACAAATAAGTATCCGGGAATGGGGGTATAAATATTTACAAATGGGGATGAGTCTTATAAGGATAGTAGTGTCCAAATATTATTTACAACCAAATCGAATCACATTCTCAATGTAAAATATAGCAAAGTATAAGGATAAAAGAGAAACAAAAGTATTATGCAATGTATGTGATTATTTACAAATGATGCAAATATTAACCTAATGTATTTATTAAGTATTTATTTATTTTTGTGTTTTTGTTATATATAAACAAAAAGGGGTTTAAAGAGAAAACTATTTAACTTAGAAAAAATCTATTTTTATGTATTTTTATTAATGTTTTTTTAGGAAGTTTTATAAAAGTGATTTATTAAACAAAGAAAAGTTTCAAAGGGAAAATTGTTTAAACTTAATAAAAATCTATTATTTATGTATTTTTTAAATGTTTTTTAGAAATTTATATAAAAAGATTTATTAAGCAAAAGAAAGTTTTTTCTTTTTAAAAAAAAATCTATTAATCTAATATTTACCTATTTTAAGTGTAATAAAAGTATTAGTAAAAATAAATATGAAAAATTAATATATTATATACTTAACAAGAAAAATCAGGAATTAAGTTGTATATAAAAAAAGAAAATAAAGTGATTTGTAAACCTAAATAAAAGGGAAATTAGATGGGCTCAAAAAGGGTGTGCTTGGCCCAAGAAAACAAAAACAAACAGATTCAAAACAAGGGAAAGGGGGGGTGTATATGCTAGAATCGTGTGGGCTTAGGCATTAGTTTCAGGGGGACAGGCCCAAAGCGTGTTACAATTTTGTTTAGGGTTTCGTTGGTTTTGTTCAGAACTTAGGGTTACAGAGGCTTAGAACGGCGCCGTTTCTCCATCGTCTTCTTCGTCTTTCTCGTTCTCAAACCAAGGCCATTGATACTCCTCCAACCACCTCAGCTGCCAGAGCGCCACCGTCCACCTCCCTCTCTCCACAATTGCTCAGGTGGTGATAAAAAGGTATATGATTTCTGCTTTTCATGTGTTTAGGGTTTTCGGATTTTCTCTTGCATGCTATTATTTTCTACAAGTTATTGATTTTTATGTGTTACATGTTTATGTGAGGTGTGTAAAAAGGGAGAAGGAATTACTACCTTTGGAGAGGAGATGGAGGAGGACGGCGGCGCTTCTCAGGTGGCCGGAGGCAGAGGGAGTATGTGATGCTAGCTTTGTGGCCTTCCTGGTATCCTCGTATCTTTCTTCTTTTTGATGTTTTATGATGAGACTATAGTCTGAAAATGCTTGTATGATTTGCTTCTGAGTTTGATGATGTTATTGTTGCCTTACTCTGAGATGCTTTCTTTTTCCTCTTGGGCTTGCTTTGTTCTGATGACTTGATGATGGCAATTCTGAGATTGCTTTGATTTTTGTATGTTGCTTTTGATGATGTTGATGATGCTTGTTGTTTGATCCTGTGATGAGCTTAGCTCTAAGGATGCTTGTGCTTCTGTTTAGCCTATGATGAACCTTGGTTCTGAGGCGTTTTGCTGGTTATTTGGATATTGGATGATGGTTGATGATTCTGAGGGTGGTTGTTGGTTTGGTAGTGAAACAAGTTTTGACAGGCTTGCCTTTTTAGGCTTGCTTCTGGTTTTTAGCAGGTTTGGAGTTTTGTTTTGTTGAATCTTTTCTGGTTCAGGCTTGAAGTCCTTATACAGGTTTGAAGTTTTGTAACTTTGGCTTTGAAAGGTTACAGGTTATACAGTTATATGTTTGAGTTGGTTTGATGCAGGCATATGCTTTTGTTTATGCTTGGCTTTTTTTCTGGTTGTTTGAAGGTTTTTTAGGAGGTTAGGAGGTTTGTTTGGAGCTTGTTTTTGAGGTATAGGCTTGGAGAAAAAACAGGCTTGAAGGCTGAGTTTGGGTGCAGTTTGTAACTTATGCAGGTTGATATGTTTGTATGGTTTTGTGAGGCTTCAAGGCCGGTTATGCAGGTTGAAGCTTAGCAGGTTTGAGAGCTTGTCTTTTAGTTACAGGCTTGAAGTTTGAGGCTTGTGGTTATATATTTCTTTATGTTTTTCTGCCCCCCTTTGAACTGTTCTGATACTCTTTGTTTTATATCCCTTTGTCTTAAGCCTGCAAAACTGTAAGCCTCTCTACTTCTCTCTCTCTTTCTCTCTCCACAGAAAAAAAAAGCATTTTTTATTGCTTTAAACTGTACTTATTTTCTGAAAAAGTGTTTGGCCTGGAAAATGATGATGATTTTTTAATATTGCTTGCATCTTTAGCTTTCCTCTGCATATCTTCCAGATTTTCTGCCTTTTGCTTTTGATATCTTGTTAACAGCCTTTTGACAGTTTCTTTGGACATCTTGGTTGACATCTCTTTTGGACAGTTTGACAGCTTTGCACTTTTGACAACTTGGTTTGCCTAGTTTGATAGTGTAATTCAGTTTAGTTTGTCACTTGTGACTTGGTTTGGCATTTTGAAATGTGCAGCTTATGCAGCTTTATGCATTTTGTTTAATATGATGCCTTGTATTTAATTCATATGCTTGCAAACATATTTTATTTCCCTCTTTGTGAACCAAGAGTCTTCTTGCGATTTGCAGAGAGGGAGAACAAACTGATTCCGACCAACACTTTTAATGATGAGTTTTAATTATTTGTCTGCCTTTCTAATTCATCTGTGTTGACTTCTTTCTTTTTCGTCTTTGCAGATAAATATCAGTTGAGCAAAGGGGAGCAGCAGTAGAAGATGAAGATTTAGGCTAGATTTAATTTATTTTTAATCATTGTAATAAATGTCATTGTAACACTGTAAATAAATTTACTGTATCAAATAAACATTTGTAACAACAATTGGAAATGAATTAAAAAAAACCTTTGTCAGTTAATTCTTTAATTCTTCTGCATTTATTTATTTAATTACTTAAATTTCTTGAATTATAATAATTGGAAATTATCCAATAATTTTAACTTAGAAATTATAAATAATCAATAAACGTTCGGCGTTCCGAATAACCAAAAGCATTGCACAGTTAAACAAACAAACGTCCATACGTCCTTTATCTTACTGATCTAACTTAAACTTCAAACTTTCAAACAAAAACCTCAAACCATGTCCCAGAGTCAATTGAAAAGAACTGCAGAATCAATTCCTTCTGAGAATGCGCGCGTAAACCCTAATTCTTGATTTTTTGTCAAAAAAGTGTCTTCTTAATCAAACCCTGAGCCAAACTCAACCAAACCCTAACAATCTTCTTGAACTGATTCAAAATCAATGGAAACCCTAATTTTGTCTGACTGATGAGAAAAGTCTGTTTGACAGATTCTTAAGCCAATCTGAAAAATCAGGAAAATCCCGAAGCTGTGATTTCTTGTAAAAAAAGAGGAGGGCAAATTTTGGGGTACAATAATATGCATGTGAGACATCTTATCAAAAACAAACAAAATACAAGATCAAGTCCCTCGATGACGCTATGAATGTTTCCTTACAAATGATCTTAGTCCCTTAAAGAGAAATGCTAAGATATCTCACAACATTGCTACTCATGACTATACGATGACCCATGTCCGTCCCTTTACATCCAAAGATAAGGCTTCTTACCAATCAATGGTAAGATAGCAATATCAAAGGAAAGAATAAATGAACAAAATACTTTCAAGTAGGTAGAACGTTCTTAGTTGCTTGCTCGTAATCCATCTTCAAAACAAATATCTTTTCAAATACACCAAACACTTTCAAAACATGAAATATTTTCAAAAAGTCCAACACTTTGTATGCATTCTTATAGACACGAGAATCATTACAAAGTTTACCTAAACGAAGGCGCTTTTCAAAAATACTTTCAAAAGCACACCACAAACACATTTCAAACAAAGCAATTTCAAAAGTGATCTAGCAAGCAACTAAGAGTCCATAGATAAATGTGGATGAAAAGGGTGTTAACACCTTCCCTTTCCATAACCTACCCCCCGAACTCAAGAAAATATCTCAAAGGTCTTTCCTGTTCTTTTCACCCTTTCCTTATTGGATAAAAGAAAATTCGATGGCGACTCTTGCTATCCGCAACAATTGCGATCAAACGTAAAACACCCAAGTCAGTTCTCCCACCGTATTACAGAACTGGAAACTTTGTTAGGGATTATACTTAAAAGTGGGGTTACCTTAGAGTTATATCACATTTAAATTGCTTTAATTTTTTGATTTGTTTGCTTTACATTTATGGGTCCTTGTTTGGGTTTATATTGATCCTCTACCCAGATCTGGGAACATCATTAGGTAAGTAGCAATAGATTATGGAAATTGTATGCGTAGACCGATATGGTTGAAGCAATGTCTATGTTAGTGTGACGCATTTGTTGGTACTGGTATCCCTTGTACTGAATCAAGGAGAATACGGGGCCGTTGAGCAGTGTCATGAAGCACTAACTGACCTTAGAACCTTTAATTGAACAACTTGGTCTTTAGCAAGTAGTGAGATAGCCGGTTTCGGTGGAAAGCTGAAAATTGGTTGATACTCGATACTATGCTCATTGAGATCAGACATTTGGGATATTTTAGCCGCAAGAAAAGATTTATTATGCTAAAACAATGTCCAGTTAAGAAAGATCAATGATATTGAGATTCCCTAGAACCTGATTACTTTGTAGGATAGGTTGAACCAACTAAACTTCAAGAGGGAACTTACTTCTGAAACCCATGCAAGCCAAAACCTAAGGTTTTTGTGTGCTTTGTTTGTGATTATTAATCATGTCATCATAAACGTCATAACATCATAAGCATTCTCCCTAACCATTTCAAGGATTTAGGAATTTATCTTTGTTATGTTTTGTAAGTCATGACTTCCACTCGTAGGAATACCATCTGAATTAACTTCGTGAAAGTGCATCCTCAACTTCAAGAGTTAGCATCAAGAGTGCATGGAGATTCTCCCTTCACCAAGAAATATGGTCGAATTCTCAACTTGGATACCTCAAACTTCCAAGAAGAAATGATGTGTGTGCTTTTCCAATTCTTTAATCATATGCATCATTGCTTCACATTTCCCGACTACCAATTGGTGCCTACATTAGAAGAACTCTATCAATTTCTAGGAGTGCTTGTGCTTGATCAAATATCATTCACCAGTTTAGAAGAGACTCCAAAACCTGAAGTTATTGCCAAAGCTTTGCATTAGAAGAGATCTTACATTGTGGAAAATTGGGAGACAAGAAGTGGATTTGAGGGTTTCTTAGCCAAATTTCTATTGGAGAAGGCTTGTTTATTTTGGGAAGATATGGATTTCAAGCTTTTGAGGATGTATTGGCCCTTCTAATATATGGTTTGGTTCTACTTCTTAATTCGGCGGTGATAGTTCATCGTCAGTGAACGACGGTGACATGATGTTTTCTCTTTCTACCTTCAGTGAACGTTGGTAGACCATCGACAGTGAACGTCAGTGTTTATTATCTTTTTGCTATCTTCAGTGAACATTGATAGTTCATCATCAGTGAACGGCTATGACAACCCTATTCCATGATCTGATGCACAAATAAATCGAATTATATGTTGATGATATGATTACCAAATCCTAGACTGAAGAAGGGCATATAGAAGATTTGATGAAGTTGTTTCAGCGTTTGAGGAAGTATCGTCTCCGCTTGAATCCAAATAAATGCACCTTTGGTGTTCTATTAGGGAAATTGTTGGGTTTAATTGTTAGCCAGAAAGGAATTGAAGTTGACCCTGATAAAGTCAAAGCAATTCAAGAAATGCCAGCTCCAAAAACTGAAAAACAAGTCAGGGGTTTCCTCGGGCGTTTGAATTATATTTCCAGATTTATTTCCCATATAAATGCAACATGTGAACCGATCTATAACTTGTTAAAGAAAGATCAAGGTTGTGTATGGATGGATGATTGACAAAGGGCATTTGAGAGTATTAAATAATATCTGCTTGAACCTCCTATCTTGCTCCCTCCCGTAGAAGGAAGATCGTTGATTATGTATCTGACAGTGTTAGATAAATCCATGGGTTGTATTCTGGGACAACAGGATGAAACAGGGATGGAGGAGTTCGCCATTTACTATCTCAGCAAAAAGTTCACTAATTGTGAGTCGCGGTATTCCACTCTAGAAAAGACATGTTGTGCTTTGGCCTGGGCGGCAAAGCATTTGCGACAGTATATGTTGAATCATACCATTTGGTTGATCTCCAAAATGGATCCAATCAAGTATATTTTTGAAAAGACTGCTCTTACCGGGAGAATTGCCCGCTGACAGATGTTGTTATCTGAATATGATATCGAGTACTGCACTCAAAAGGCTATTAAAAGTAGTGTGTTGGCAGATTACCTTGCTCACCAACCGGTGGAAGATCATCAGTCTGCAGAATATGAATTCCCCGATGAGGATGTGATGTTTCTAAAAGTGAAATATTGTGATGAACCATTTCCTGAGGAAGGCCCTGACCCTGAATCTTGTTGGAGTATGGTATTTGATGGAGTTGTGAATGCTTATTGTAAAGGAATTGATTTTGTGATCGTCACTCCTCACGGATCGCACATTCCTTTTACTGCGAGGTTAACATTTGATTGCATAAATAACATGGCAGAATATGAGGCTTGCATCATGGGTCTTGAGGAAGCTATTGATCTCATAATCAAAATTCTAGATGTGTATGGTGATTCAGCTTTGGTAATAAATCAGATTAAAGGAGAATGGGACACTCGTCACCCTGGCTTGATCCCTTACAAAGATTATGCTAGAAGATTATTACCCTTCTTCAATAAAGTTCCATCACATCCCTAGAGATGAAAATTAAATGGAGGATGCTTTGGAAACTATGGCTTCCATGTACCAAGTGAATACTTAGAATGATATACCCCAAATTACAGTTCGACGGCTGGATAGGCCCGCTCATGTGTTTAGGACAGAGGAGGTAGCAGATGAAAAACCTTAGTACTATGATATCAGGCATTTTCTTCAGACTCATTAATACCCAATTGACGCATCGGGGAAAGATAGAAAGACACTGAGACTATTGGCAGGCAGTTTCTTCCTCAGTGAAAATGTGTTATACAAGAGAAATTATGGCATGGTCTTGCTCAGATGTGTGGATAGACACGAAGCAGACATGTTGATGCATGAGATTCATGAAGGTTCATTTGGCACTCATGCTAATGGACATTCAATGGCTAAAAAGATGCTAAGGGCAGGTTATTATTGGTTGACAATGGAATCTAATTGTTACAAATTTGCAAAGAAGTGCCATAAATGTCAAGTTTATGCAGATAAGGTCCATGTGCCTCCGACACTTCTCAATGTGATTTCCTTCCCATGGCCTTTCTCTATGTGGGGTATAGAGATGATCGGGATGATAGAACCCAAATCTTCGAATGAGCACCATTTTATCTAGGTAGCAATTGATTACTTAACCAAATGGGTAGAGGCTGCTTCATATGCCAATGTTACCAAACAGGTGGTTGTGCGTTTCATCAAAAATAATCTTATATGACGGTATGGTGTGTCGAGCAGAATCATCACCGACAATGGCTCGAATTTGAACAACAAAATGATGACAGAACTGTGTGAAGAATTCAAGATTGTCCATCACAACTCATCTCCATACAGGCCAAAGATGAATGGGGTTGTTGAAGTTGTTAATAAGAATATCAAGAAAATTATCCAGAAAATGGTCGTTACTTACAAGGATTGGCATGAAATGCTCCCCATTGCTCTGCATGGATATCGAACATCTGTTCGCACTTCAACAGGAGCAACCTCATTCTCCCTGGTGTATGGAATGGAGGTTGTACTCCCTATAGAGGTAGAGATTCCCTCGTTGCGTGTGATAATGGAAACCAAATTGACAGAGGCTGAATGGGTCCAAAACAGGTTTGACCAATTGAATTTGATCGAAGAAAAAAGAATGACAACTTTATGTCATGGGCAGTTATATCAGAGAAGAATGAAGAAAGCATTTGATAAAAAGGTCAAACCTCATGAATTCAGAGAAGGCGACCTCGTGCTCAGGAAGATCATGTCTTTCAACACTGATTCTAGGGGCAAGTGGACTCCCAATTTTGAAGGCCCGTATGTTGTCAAGAAAGCATTCTCTGGTGGTGCATTAATTCTTGAAACTATGGATGGCGAGGAGTTCCCACGTCCCATGAATGCTGACGCAGTCAAGAAATACATCGCCTAAAGAAATAAAAGAACAGCTCGCTAAGTTGAAAACCCGAAAGGGCGGCTTAGGCAAAAAGGAACATCTCGGTAGGCCGAAAACCCGAAATGGCGGTCTAGGCAAAAATTAGAGACATAAACAGAATAAATTTCCCGCTAAGTTGAAAACCCGCAAGGGCAGCTTAGGCAAAAGTTAGGGATTTTTCTTGGAAAGTAACTACGTCAGACAAGACTTGATCGTTGAAGCAACAATCTTCTCGGATCCTCGCCATACTTCAACAAAAGCTGCTGCTCAGGATTTCAAAATTTGCTAGGGGGACAGTGGTCATTGTATCTCAATGTATCTTTTCCATTATGTATTACCATTTTCCAAACTCTGTAATCATCCATGGAGTATCGCCATTCGCAGACTACCATTCTATTAATGAAATTTGAGCTTTTACCCAAATCTTTCTGTTCTTATTTTATTCAGCTTGCAAATACTCCATTTATTATTGATGATAAGTTTCAAAGAAAAAATATTAAAAAGCAAAATTGACTTTTCAAAAAAAAAGAAATTTTTACAATTTACTTTTACTTTGAGATTTGTGATGACACAATGACAACAAAAAATGGTGATCCCAGGAATGAACAAACTACAGTTGTTTTACTTCCCTCATGAAGGATCTCTCAGGTTATTTTGCTGGTATGTGCATGATCTTTGTATGTTTCTCAGATAGTTAAAGACGATACTAATCGGTGTAAGGTGCAGTATTGGGTTTGAGATCCCATTGTCCCCGGTCAGGTCTTGGTTCATGTTTGATTTTAGGTTTGCATGGTCGGAAGCCTCTGTCCCAGATTCCCCAACGAAGTCATCCCTCATATGATGAAAGGTTTTATTCCCTTTGTTTGCTGAGATGTCGCTCTTTCTGCAGCATTGGCATTAATGTTGACTTCTTGATTCCCCGGGAAGGCTATCCCAGGGCATCTTTTGTTGGAATAAGTTTTCGTGATGTAAAGTTTCAATCCGCATATTTCTCCAGGGAGGTAGGATTGAATTCCCCAGTGAGGTGTGATTGTTTCGATGTCAGTCTGCTTTATTTGAGGTTGGTCTTGCAATCTCCAGTAGGCTTGTTGCTTTTGAAAAAAACTGGTTTCTCCGATAAAGTCGGAAGAAGGATATTCTATCCCGATATTTGTTTAATTTGTCTACCTCCGAATTATGTTTCTCTTTAGTAAAGTTAAAGGCAGGAAATAGGTTTGGTTTCCGCAGTTGGCCTTTACCTTTCTTGGATTGATCTTTCTGGTTGAAGTTTAGCCAAGTGTTGCTAGTACCTGAGACGGTTTTGTTTGTTACTACTGATTGTGTATCTGTTTTACCAGCATACGCACGATAGCACTCATACATTCATACATACATCATTCATGGCTAAAATTGACAAATCATTGTTCATTGACATTGTGTTCTGACCTTCCTGCAGCGCTCCTTGCATAGATGAATTTGGTTTCCCCTCTTGAGTTTATTTCTCAAAGGATGTATCTTTATTGGCTGTCTTGCTCCAGTTTATTTCTGATTTGGATCTATGGTTGCATTACAATATTATTTACTTTGGATTTCTGAAATCTTTGAGTTTTAGTTTGTGCATTTATTTTGCACGAGAAGACTTTATCTCCTAAGCAGGAATATCGTGGCATTCCCCCCAAGAAGTCATATTTCTATCCCTAGAAAGTCATTTCTTTTTGCAATTCTCCATGACAACAAGTAACAAGTCTCTTTATTTGAGACAAATTATGTTTGATCTTTTCCAGGCAGATTTCCTTGGTTAAAGAAGAAGTTGGGGCCCGTTCTAGGTGAAACACCAGAATTTTGGGAAGACTTGACATATTTTCTCTTTCTACCTTCAGTGAACGTTGGTAGGACATTGGCAGTGAATGTTGCTATTTATTATCTTTTTGCTATCTTCAGTGAACGTTGATAGTTCATCGTCAGTGAACGGCAGTGATATGATATTCTCTTTCCACCTTCAGTGAATGTTGGTAGACCATCGGCAGTGAACATTGGTGTTTATTATCTTTTTGCTATCTTCAGTGAACGTTGATAGTTCATCGTCATTGAACGACACTGATATGATATTCTCTTTCCACCTTCAGTGAATGTCGGTGTTTATTATCTTTTTGCTATCTTCAGTGAACGTTGATAGTTCATCGTCAGTGAACGGCGGTGATATGATATTCTCTTTCCACCTTCAGTGAATGTTGGTAGACCATCGGCAGTGAACATCGGTGTTTATTATCTTTTTTCTATCTTCAGTGAACATTGATAGTTCATCGTTAGTGAACGGCGGTGATATGATATTCTCTTTCTACCTTCAGTGAATGTTGGTAGACCATCGGCAGTGAACGTCGGTGTTTATTATCTTTTTGCTATCTTTAGTGAAAGTTGATAGTTCATCGTCAGTGGACGGCGGTGATATGATGTTTTCTCTTTCTACTTACAGTGAACGTTGGTAGACCATCGACAGTGAACATCAATGTTTATTATCTTTTTGTTATCTTCAGTGAATGTTGATAGTTCATCGTCAGTGAACGGTGGTGATATGATTTTCTCTTTCTACCTTTAGTGAACGTTGGTAGACCATCGACAGTGAACGTTTGTGTTTATTATCTTTTTTCTATCTTCAGTGAACGTTGATAGTTCATCGTCAGTGAACGGCGGTGATATGATATTCTCTTTCTACCTTCAGTGAATGTTGGTAGACCATCGGCAGTGAACGTCGATGCTTGTTATCTTCCTCTCCGATTCAATTCTTTTGGTCCACCAGTGATTTATTTTCCTGGTGGAGTTTCTCCTTTGTTTCTGTTGCATCCCTAGTGATACTTGGCGTCTCTTTGATATTGTTCATATGCATAAGCATTTGCATGGCATCTTAAGGCCAAAAATAGGGTTTGTTTTATATTTAAGTATCTTCGATCGCGTCGACACGAAGATTTTTAACCTCCGTATCTCCAGATAGAAGAAACTTAAATAAGGGCAACTGTTATACCCCAATTTTTGACCCTAAGATCCCTTCATCATACCATGTTGTTTCACTCACAAAAAGATCACACTAGGATTCTTGGTACCCCTCACTACATTTAGCTTTGCTCTTTTGAGGAGTTACCAAGCACCTTGACTTGTTTTCTTTTGTGATCATGAATATTTTTCTTTTATTTTCTTTCTAATTAATAAAATGAAATGTTGATTTGTTTTACTTGTTAATAATGTAGGTAAAGGCAATGAGATTTAGCAAGTTGCTCCATGGGTTCATGACTTTAATTCCATGCCCTAGTCAACATAGCTTGAGGAGTTCAAACTTCACTATTGGAGTGGTTTTGGAATAATTGGCATGGAAAAGTTGCTTTGGTTCATCACATTTCAAAGTTATCAAAATTTATTCAAAAGTACAAGGGGTTGAAGGAAGAAGTTGTCATGATTGGACAAGGTCTTGTTCCTATTGGTCACAAGAGCACATTTCTCTCAAATTTCAAGATATGGAAGTAGTTTTGGTGGCTATGAGTCCTCAACATCACCCTTAACAACTTCTATTCACAAAGAAAGAATATTGGCACAAGAAGTTTGTTCAAACTTGTCAAAGTTCCTCAAAGCATTATCTTGATCTAGAGGCTAGGGTTTTGAACTTCAAAGGAGCATAAATTGCTTACCTTTTGGTATTTTTGAGTAATTCCAAATACATCTTTCTCTTAAAAGAGTTACCAACAAATCACTTCAAAAGTTCCAAGGAGTTTTCATGTGGAAGGAACTTGGTGAAGAAGAAAGATTACAAGTCATACAGATGAACCCACAATTTTCCATATGTGACTTCAAATGGTCATAACTTGGTCAATTTTTATCACCTTGAGTCCATTATTTTTCATTGAGGATCTTAAAGATGTGTACTTTATTCCTTATTTTATGTGCAAAGTTATAAAATGGATGGAAGTTTCCTTAAGTATGCAAAAGATTATAGGTCATTTCATGATTTTTGGCCAACTTCATCAAGTCATAACTTGCTCATTTTTTAGAGATTTTGAGTGGTTCAAATTTCAAAATGTCATTCAAGAGATCTACTTCATTCCATCTTTTTTGGTCAAGATAAAATTCTAAGAGGAAGGCTATGTTTGGATACAAAAGATTATAGGTCATTTTTGAAGAAGAATTTGAAATATTTCTATGTATGGAAAGTCAACTATTTTTCTTCAACTTTGACTCCATGTAACTTCCAGCTCAAGCATCCATTTGATTCCATTCTTTTTCTATTGCAAATCTTCTAACAACATCTTTCTAAAGCATCGAGAATCATGCCCTAAGACCCTCCTGAGTTGGAAATGCCATGGATTTGAATTTGGTAACTTGAAACTGAATTTTTCACAAAGTCAGAATTTTGAAATCCATAATGTGACTTCTAAACACAAGATTTGTGCGTGTTTTTGATTTAAACTTCATTAGCAAACTTGCCAGAAGTAATTAGCACCCCAAAACGCAAGGTTTGGCTGAGTTTTAATGGAAATGAAGTCACATTTCACTCGTGCTTGGCCCTTACTCAATTTCCCTCCAAACTTCCTTGTTTCTTCAAATTTTCATTCCCATTCACTTCCCTATAAATAGAGGGTCATCCCCCATCCATTTTCCCAAGCTTAGAGAGCCAAAAATACCCTGCCAAAACCTCACACGAACCCACTTTTTTTTTAATTCAGTTTCTGAAATTTAAGCTTCCTTTTCCAAAATTCTTTGTGCATTCATCATCCTTGAGAATCATACAAACTCTCCAGAACTTAAACTAATCAAAACGAGCCATAATTCAAGCTACAGAAGTCCAGTTTCAGAGCTTCTTACTTGTACTTCGAAAAGGTATAATTCTCCACCATTTGGATCCAAATCAAGCACTAATCTATTCCACTCCTTTGTCTGATTCTAATGTTGCTTACAATTTTTAAATCCATTGAGAATTGAGAGAGAAATCTCAAATTGAAGGTGCTCGCTATTTTCTGGGTTTTTTATTCATATCTCTCTCCATACCTTATATAAATTTGGTGCGATGGTTGTGTTAGAATCCTCTTGAAGAGACGAGTTCAATGATGCTAGCTTGAGATCCTAATTTTTCCATTTGAAGGATCTCACAAAATCCCCATTGCAGGGTGTCTGGAGGTTGAAGATGATGACATGTCTCGTCTCAGCCAATGATAGTGTGCCAAACGTTTTAATTTCATTGGTTGCCCTTTTTCTGATCTCATGTGTATTTCACTAAGGTCCATATCAAGCACAACGCATCTGGTCCATTGGATTAGCTTAATAACGCGTTTTGACTATGATCTGATGGTCCACATCTTTTTGGTTTTATTTTATTTTCTGATTTTATATTTTATTTGATTAAATTTTCAAAAGTTCATAACTCTTTTATTTTTTATCCAAAAATTATGAAAAAAATTCACAAAAATACTTTGAATTATTTCTGATCTCATGACTATTTTTTTACATTTTTATTTTGACATTTGGTATTTTTTATATTTTTTGTATTATTTGCTTTCTTTTAATTACTTAAAAAATACTTTCTGATATTTTTTAATTCTGAAAAAATGCATAAATATTATTTTGCATATTTTTTACTTTCTGAAAATTTTATGAAATTTTATGTTGAGGTTTACTATTTTTTACCTATTTTATGTTTGGTTGAACAATTTTAAATAGTTTAAAAATAGTTTCTAACTTTTAAAAATTACCAAATTTTTTATAAAAATATTTGGATCTTTTTCTGATTTTTCTATGGTCTTATTTTTCACTTCTTGATTAATTTGAATATAATTGATATTTTCCTCATTATTTTTCTATTTTTAAACATTTTTTAATGTATATATTAAATATAATATTATTTTGTGATTATTTTCTGGCTAATCTTGGGTTAGGTTTTGGATCATGAACTTTATTAACATCATTGGTTCCATGGTGTTGAGATTAACTCCACAAAAATGGATGAATGATTTTAATAATAGTTTGATTAAAATTTAATTCAAATGTGGTTTGTATATTCTTTTTTACCCTAATCCTCTTCATCTCATCCCCTTCTTATTTCACTAAGTGTTATTGGAGCATGATCTCTATATCATGTCTCAAAACAAATGGTGCATAAATTACTATTGACCGGCCTCAAAATAGGTGTGACGTCTATATAAGTCCACTTACGATTGCTTAACATAGCGCTAAATTTTGTCTCGATTCGAATAAATGATCATTCATGACCCAAACTTATGATTGCAAGCCCAAGTGTGTTAACTTTATCTCTTTGATCCAATAACTTTGAGATTCATTGTGTGGAGGCTTTGGTTCTACAAATCCTCTAATGGATCTACAACACCTTTGGTCAACGCGGATCACTTAAACATTGTTGATCATTAAATGGTACTTGTGAGAATTCCAAATGGATGATATACTTGACAAAAAGCAAATGCAACTTATTGTGTGGAGGCTTTGGTTCTACCAATCCTCTAATGAGTTCCAAATGCAAGTTTCAAGATGGTCATCCAACTAACCACTAATTATTGACTTGTTTTATCTTATGCTTTTATTTTTTTTATGCTTTATGTATTATTTATTTTTTAGCATTTACATTTCATGCCATTTTAATCTTTTCTCATTTGAGTATTTATTTTCTTGCCATTTTTACTTTGCTCACTTGAGCTTTTCTTTTCTTTTCTTTTCTTAAGATACTTAATAATCAACATAAACCCTAAAAAACCTTTAATGGCACTTGGACTATTTGGTTACTATCCTTGGCATGATGGAGCATGGGACTTTTTCTTGGACTTAGGATTAGAAACCTTAACCTATCTTAGAGACCTTATGATCTTATCTGATTATTTTGTCTGGAGTTCTTGAGGTTTACTTCAAGATATTGGGTTGCTTGTTTGCTTTTGTGTGCAGGTTTTTGTAATTACATTCTCTGTTTGTAATCTAGAATTCACCCGTATACAGCCGTTACTCTGTCCAATTTTTGTGAAGACTTAATACACTTGAAGTTTGGTTCTCTCAAGAGGTCTAGTATCTTTGCTTGCTTGGTTTTAATCCAAAGAATTGGAATTCTACCTTGACTCATAATGTCAAGTTATAGCTTCTTGTTAGTTAGATGGTTTTTATCCTTCGCTTTTACCTTATGCTTTGAGATAGCCTCTTCTTCTCCTCCCATCTTCTTTAATTTCAAAAATATTCTCCCTCCTTTTTGAAAACTCTTCTTGTTTCTAAACTTGAAACACTTTCATAATAAACTTGGACTTATGTCCATGAATTTTCAAAATCTTTTCATAAATAAATTCCAATCAATTTAATAATTCCTTGACATTTTTGTGAGAAGACTAAAATTCAATCAATCTCATTTCAAACCATTTTGCCACTTTGGCTTTTATCTTTAAACTTTTTCTCAAAAGATTAGACTCTTGTCAATCCTTGTAGTGATGCAAACAACTATACTTCTACAGTATGTAGTGAAGTGAGATATTTTCCACTTGGGTGTTGAGTGAGGTATTATTGATTTTAAAATCCAAGCCATATCCTCCACTTTGAGATGATGCAAATTCTCATTTCTCATGATTGTGGGTAGTAAGTATGTTTTCCACACGGACAATGACGATGATGTCTTATCTCTTAAAATCAACCAACACATTTGTGTTTCAAATTTTTAAAAGAGGAACTATGTGTACCCTGATCCCCTATTGCATGAAAGGTGGTACGTAGGCACTAAAGGTCCGCAACCGCGGCGGGTGCAAAAAAAATCATAAAAAATATTTCTCTTCTCACCTCCACCATCCATTTTATATATAACACATTTTTATAGCCAAAATATACAGATTTTTCAAAGAGGTTCCTGCAGAGTACCGTAGATGTTTAGGGTGCTAATACCTTCCCTTTGCATAACCAACCCCCTTACCTTGAATCTTTCCCCCTCTTTTTGGGTTATTCGCTCTTTTCCCATTCCTTTGGAAACAATAAAGCGCGGTGGCGATTTTTATTTTTTATTTGTATAAAGTCTAGTCAATCCAATGGCTTAGTCTTGAACATTTTTACTGCTATAGAAAAATGGAGACTTCACTGGGGAGAGATTGACCTCTTGTTGGTCCATCCCTAAGTGGGTTGAGCCTATCTTTGTTTATATCTGTATATGTGCTATTGTTGTTTATGTGTTACATTTTGTATACATGTTTGTTTGGATTTTCCTGGTTTTCAGGGTGCTTGGTGATTACTCATAAGTCCTATACCCGGGATTGGGTAAACTTTAAGATAGGACGGGCGGTATAGTCATGTTAACTTTGAGGGAGTAATCCCAAAAAAGGAGGCATGAGATCCCCCACTCAGTGGAGGCCACTTTGACTGTAGTGTTGTTTACCGAGTAATCAGGAAGACGTACTGCTTTCGACCTGGGAGCCTGCTGAAACTGAGGACCATAAAATACCAAACCCATCTTGGCCTTTTAGGTGTAGTGCGGAAGCTAGGACGGAGTAATCCAGAAATGGTTGTCACACAATATTATGCTCGGACGAGTCTTTCTTGAGAATATTACTAATTACCGAGTTAATCGAGAAGTTGGTAATATCTGAAGGAAGGATGTAGACTCTGGGAACCTCTAGAACCTTATTTGGCAGGTGATAAATTTTTAGACCAACACCTTATGGGTAGTACCTTCGACCTCATGCTCGTGACGTTGAACCTATGAACCCTATATGTGTGATCTTGTGTGTGATTGTTGTATCATGCATCCATGCACTCATAAGCATCTTTTGAAGAAAACAATATTTCAAGGGATTTAAAGGTTGACTATTTGTGAATATCTCAGGTACTTTTAACCATGGATTCTGGAAAGAGAAAGACTGGGAAATACAGTTTCAAGGATCCCAAGATAGATGAGTTGGTCAGTCTAATTCTAGAGATCGAGTATTCTGCAGACTTTCAGAAGAAGTATGGATCCATTATTCCTCTCATGAAGCTGAAGATGAAGGAGGATATTCTCTCGACCTTGGTCCAGTTCTATGATCCGATGTATCATTGCTTTACTTTTCCCGATTATCAGTTGATGCCTACACTGGAGGAGTATTCTTATCTATTGGATTTACCCGTTACCAATAGTGTTCCTTTTACTGGTTTAGAGGGTGAGCCAAAACCACATGAGATTGTTGCTTTGATTCATCTGGGAAAGTCTAGGTGGAAGCCCATATGACTACTAAAGGAGGTATTAGAGGATTACCAGCTCAGTTCTTATTAGAGAAAGCTCGTTACTTTGCCAGGATGAAGAGTACAGTTGTTTTGAGGCCATATTTGCTTTACTTGCTTATGGATTGTTCTTATTTCCTAATGTGGACAAGTTCGTCGACATTAATGCTATCAGCATTTTCATGATTAGAAACCCAGTTCCTACACTGTTGGGTGATGCTTATTACTCTGCTCATCTTCGGAATTCTTATCATGGGGGAATGATTATCTGTTGTATGCCTTTGTTGTACCGGTGATTCATCTCTCATATGCCTCAATCTGATGCTTTTTGGGATGTCAAGAAGGAACCTCGTTGGGCTCCTAAGATCATAGAACTTACTCACTCGGATATTGATTGGTATCATCGAGCTTACCAGGATATGGAGATTATTTACAATTGTGGTAGTTTCCCCAATGTACCTCTTCTTGGTACAAAGGGAGGAATTAACTATAACCCTGTTCTTGCACGGCGACAGCTTGGTTACCCGATGAGGGATAAATCGAATAGTATTCATTTGAGTAGTTTCTTTCTGAAGGAAGGAGAAGACCATGGGGAAGCTAGGGAGCAGATTGCAAAGGCCTAGTGTCACATTCATAAGAAGAGTGGGAAGGATTTGGGACCTAGGGGTGTTGTTTCTTTGGAGCCATATCTTTAGTGGGTCCGATTGAGAGCCATTTAGTTGAAGATGTCGTATACTCATGAGACACCCATGCCTGACCTATTTGTGAAGACCACTCCTCCCTTATTATATGATCTAGAAGAGCTGCAACTCGCTTTGGTTAGGATACAACAGGAAAGGAATGCTTGGAAGAACAAGTTCCAGACTTTAGAGAGTTTCTACAGAGCAGACCTGAAGAAGAAAGACGATTTGATCGAGATCCTTGAGAGTCGAGCAGTAGAGTCTATGGAGAGGCAAGGGGGTTTATTTTCCCCTAAGCCTCAAACAAGTGCTGATTACTCACTTTATGATCCAGATGATTGTAAGGAGGTTGCCATCAGACATGTGGAAGAAAACTAGAGGTTGAGGGCTCAGATTGTCAGGCTCACAGGGAAGCGCCATCGTACAGATTGATCTCCATCAGTTCTTTTTCTCAGGATTTTAGATTGTATTTTCATCTTGTACTCGGGATCATTGAAACTTGTAATCCATTTTGAAGTTATTATAATAAAAAATTTCAGTATTTCAAAAGCTTTATTACTTTGATGTTTGCAATATGTCCATAAATTTTAAATCCCTTGAAATATTAAATAATAAAATAAAATCATGTGCATTGCATATCATTCATCATATTGCACATATTTCTTGCATTTATTATGCATATCCAGGTGCCTTACCCAGCTTATTTACTTCATTCAGCAAGCTGATTCATCACTACAACACTTTGGCTAATTTCAAAAAGAAGATTGATAACTTAGAACAGGAGAATCGCGAGTTGCGCGAAGAAGTTTCTGCTTTGAAGGTCGGCTTGGCCAATTTGACTACTCTGATGGAGGCTCTGGTGGTTGCTCAGAATCAGCCACTGAGTGTTCAACCTCAACCAACAAGGGCAAATATTGAAGTTCCAACTGTTCTTGTGTCTGCTACTCCAGCTGTTGTTCAAAACCGTATGCCTCAAGGTTATCCATGGGGAATTCCAGAGAATTTTGCACCTGAAGGTTTCAATCTTGGCCCTCAAGATGCTCAAGTGGTTCAGACTGTTGTTACTTCGACACCTCCTGTGATGCATATTATTCCTACTACACCTCCTTCAGTGAATTTGGTTCCGTTTGTTAATGAAGATGTATGTCGTCCTTTCCCTCTGCTGAGTGAAGACTTGGGTCTTTATGGCAGAATGGATGATTTTCAAGAGCAGTTTGATAGAATGCAAAGAGAGATGAAGGCTCTTAGGGGAAAAGAGCTATTTGGGAAGAATGTGAATGAGATGTGTTTGGTCTCGAATGTTAAGATACCTGCTAAGTTCAAGGTCCCGGAATTTGAGAAGTACAAGGGAAACACTTGTCCTCGTGCTCACTTGGTGATGTATGTAAGGAGAATGTCTACCCACACTGATGATCAGCGTCTGCTGATTCACTTTTTTCAGGATAGTTTGACTGGCACAGCATTCAAGTGGTATATGAGTTTAGACAGTGCTAATATCCATACTTTTAATGATTTGGGAGAAGCATTCATCAAACAATACAAGTACAACATGGACATGGCGCCTGATCGTGACCAACTTAAGGCCATGGTTCAGAAAGACAGGGAATCATTCAAAGAGTATGCACAAAGATGGCGCGAGGTAGCTTCCCAAGTGATTCCTCCCATGGAAGAGAAAGAAATGACTAATATTTTTCTGAAGATGCTGGGAGCTTTCTACTACGAAAGGATGGTAGCAAGTGCACCAAGTTATTTTACAGAGATGGTAGGAATGGGTGTCCGCCTAGAAGAGGCTGTAAGAGAAGGCCATTTAACAAAGAGTGAAGGATCCGGAGGTGTGAAGAAGCCATCTTATGGGTTTACCAAGAAGAAATAAGGGGATACAAATGATGTTATACAAGAGAAGAGGGTAAACGCTCCTAGAAGGAATTATCAAAATCACCAGCAAGTCGCCTCAGTTACTCCTGTGATGAGTGCCGCTCCGACTACCGTTTCTTATCAAAGACCTTCCCAGCAGGGGAATCAAGGGAATAATCATAGAAGGGAGAACTATGACCCTATTCCCATGAGCTATGTAGAGATACTACCGGCATTGATTCAGAATAAGTTGGTCCAGACACGACCACCTCCTGCCATACCATCACCATTGCCTTGGTATTACAAGGCAGACCAAACGTGTGCTTTTCATCAGGGAGCACCAGGGCATAGTGTTGAGAATTGTTATCCTTTAAAGACTGAAGTGTAAAGGTTGGTGAAGTCTGGAATTCTATCTTTCAAGGACATGGGACCTAATACGAAAGATAATCCTCTACCCAAGCACGGGGGAGTAAATGCTGTAAATATGGTGGCCGGTTGTCCAGACGACTTCCAGATTTTTGACATTAATCTGGTTAGAGGAGATTTGGTGAAAATGCACACAGACCTCTGTGAATTCAGCTACTATACGCATGACCATGTCGGTTGTGCTGTATGCAGTACAGACATACAGGGTTGCAAGAAGATAAAGGTTGATTTACAGGAGATGATGGATGAGGGTTTAATCCATATAATCAGGCCTAGGGCAGAGTATGAAGAGGAAGTGAATATGGTTTCTAGATGTCCTGGTGAATTCAGAATTTTTGATGTGGAGTATTTGAATGAGGATCTCGTGCAGTTGCATGCTACCTTCTGCC
This sequence comes from Vicia faba, assembly GCA_948472305.1. Lineage (NCBI taxonomy): Eukaryota > Viridiplantae > Streptophyta > Magnoliopsida > Fabales > Fabaceae > Vicia > Vicia faba. Next base: position 1,275,076,074 of record OX451739.1, read on the forward strand.
ATACTGTTGGTCAAGTGGAACACCAATATGGGTCTTGCATAGTTTGCTGTCGAAATCCCCGAGGATGTTCAATTGTGAGGGAGGGTGTTCAGTTGCTGTTAGACAACGGAACTATCAATATCATAGGTCAGAGGGATGATTATCATGAGATTGATATGGTTGAAGTTTGTTTAATGGAAGAAGAGTCAGAGGAAGAGTATGCTTCTGCGGATGAGTATTTCTCTTCAGACGAAGATTTGTTTCCCAGAAATGACTTTTTGATGACTAATTGTGTTGAAGAAGGGGTAAACGTTATTGTACCTTGTTTTGGTGCACCCGCTCATCTTGAAGTGGAGTACCATAGAAAACTAGTTGTTACCCCATTGGTAATTAGTTTGCCAGGTCCTATTCCCTACAAATCAGATAAGGTTGTGCCTTACAAATACACGCTACAATCTTAGAAGATGGGGTGGAAGTTCCCATCCAGCCAATGCTTGATGTTGGAAATATAGCTGAAAATAGAAGGGTGACTCGTAGCGGTCGTGTGTTTGCGTCGGTAGTTCGAAGAGATGTTGTTGCTGGAAAGAAAATTGATGAGAATGATGAGCCTAAGAAGGCTACAGGAGAGACTAGTGGAGCTATATTAGAGAAAGAAGTGGACGATATTTTGAAGATAATTAAGATGAGTGACTACAAAATTGTAGATCAGCTACTGCAGACTCCTTCAAAGATATCCATCCTAGCTTTATTGATAAATTCCTCCGCTCATAGAGAATCATTGATGAGGGTACTAGATCAAGATTTTGTGGAGAGTGAAATGCCATTAGATAAATTCAGCAGCGTAATTGGAAACATTACATCATGTAACAACTTGAGTTTCTATGATGATGAGTTACCAGATGAAGGGAGGAATCACAACCTGGCCCTCCACATATCTATGAACTGCAAGAATGATTCACTATCCAATGTGCTAATTGATAATGGATCCACATTGAATGTTATACCGAGGAGTACTCTCATGAAGTTAAAGTATCAAGGAGCACCTATGTGCCCGAGTGGCATCACTGTGAAGGCATTTGATGGGTCAAGGAAATCTGTCATCGGTGAAGTGGACTTACCCATCCATATAGGATCACATTTGTTCCAGAAAACCTTCCAGGTCATGGACATTATTCCCGCATATAGTTGTTTGCGAGGACGTCCATGGATACACGAAGCAGGGGCTGTCACTTCAACTCTTCATCAGAAGCTAAAGTTTGTGCGTGAAGGGAAGGTAGTGATCATAAATGGGGAACAGGCACTGTTGATATGCCATTTATCCTCTTTCAGTATTGTAGAAGCGGATGAGGCTGATGTTGGAACCCAGTTCCAAGCCCTATCCATTGACAACATAAGGAGAAATGAGAATTTTGTAGTTTCGCTGAAGGACGCGCAACAAGTTGTGCGCAGTGGTCATAATACAGTTTGGGGATGACTTGTGGATCCACCCGTGAATAAGAACATAATTGGTTTGGGTTTCTCTTCGAAGAATGGCAAAGGTGAAAGTTTGAAGTCAAAGTCTACTGTTAACAGTTATCATGATGTTTTACGCAGCAGAGGCTACCTCCATCCAATTGATGCTGGAATTAATGTTGTCGAAGAGGATGAAGTAGAGCAGGAAGTACCGAATTGTGTGACGCATGAAGTCAGAGTTCAGAACTGGGTCACCATTGATGTTCCTTCTTGCATACATTTTTCAAAGTAATTTGTTTTGTTAAATTTGTTTATTTCTTTTGAAAAGCTTTCACTCTGCCAAAGGTGGAAGTATTAATGTTGTAGGGCTTATCTGTTTGCTATGACTTTTAAGATCGTTAATAAAAGTTGTCTTTGCTTCCAAAATTATGTCTTTATTTTCTGCTTTTTCTTGGAAAATGGTAATCAGAAAAAACCTTTCAAAATAAATAATAACTGAAAATTAATCTGCATGATCACTTATTATATGTGTCAGTTTCTAAAAGCAATCATAAATCATATGTGCAGATTAATTAAAAAACATGTTGAATACAATGACCCTGCACCCTCTCCCAACTTTGAATGTCCTGTGTTTGGGGCTGAAGAAGAAGATTATGATGAGATTCTAGAATAGGTCTCACGGTTGCTTGAGCACGAGGAAAATACCATTCATCCATATAAGGAGCCTTTGGAAGTGATTAATTTGGGTTCAGAAGAAGATCTGAAGGAAGTCAAGATTGGAGCACCGTTACATCATGATGTAAAGAGTGAGTTGATTGAGTTGTTGAAAGAGTATGTGGATATTTTTTCTTGGTCTTATCAAGATATGCCTGGTCTAGGTACAGATATTGTCGAGCATCGTTTGCCGTTGAAGCTAGAGTGTCCTCCAGTTAAACAAAAGTTGAGAAGAACCCACCCAGATATGGCAGTAAAGATCAAATAGGGGTCCTAAAGCAGATTAATGCTGGTTTTCTATTGACGTCAGTGTATCCTCAATGGATTGCCAATATTGTCCCAGTACCGAAAAAGACGGAAAATTTCGCATGTGCGTAGATTACAGAGATCTAAATAAAGCTAGTGCAAAAGATGATTTTCCATTGCTACACATTGATATGTTAGTGGACAGCACAGCAAAATTCAAAGTATTCTCGTTCATGGACGGATTTTCCGGATATAATCAAATAAGAATGGCTCCAGAGGACATGGAAAAAATAATGTTTATCACACCCTGGGGAACATTCTGTTACAGGGTGATGCCCTTCGGGTTGAAGAACGCTGGTGCAACGTACCAGAGGGCTATGACAACCCTATTCCATGATCTGTTGCACAAAGAAATCGAATTATATGTTGATGATATGATTACCAAATCCTAGACTGAAGAAGGGCATATAGAAGATTTGTTGAAGTTGTTTCAGCGTTTGAGGAAGTATCGTCTCCGCTTGAATCCAAATAAATGCACCTTCGGTGTTCGATTGGGGAAATTGTTGGGTTTAATTGTTAGCCAGAAAGGAATTGAAGTTGACCCTGATAAAGTCAAAGCAATTCAAGAAATGCCAGCACCAAAAACTGAAAAGCAAGTCAGGGGTTTCCTCGGGCGTTTGAATTATATTTCCAGATTTATTTCCCACATGACTGCAACATGTGAACCGATATTTAAGTTGTTAAAGAAAGATCAAGTTTGTGTGTGGACGGATGACTTCCAAAGGGAATTTGAGAGTATTAAAGAATATCTGCTTGAACCTCCTATCTTGCTCCCTCCCGTAGAAGGAAGACTGTTGATTATGTATCTGACAATGTTAGATAAATCCATGGGATGTATTCTAGGACAACAGGATGAAACAGGGATGAAGGAGTTCTCCATTTACTATCTCAGCAAAAAGTTCACTAATTGTGAGTCGTGGTATTCCACGCTATAAAAAACATGTTGTGCTTTGGCCTGGGCGGCAAAGCGTTTGCGGCAGTATATGTTGAATCATACCACTTGGTTGATCCCCAAAATGGATCCAATCAAGTATATTTTTGAAAAGCCTGCTCTTACCGGGAGAATTGCCCGCTAGCAGATGTTGTTATCTGAATATGATATCGAGTACCACACTCAAAAGGCTATTAAAAGTAGTGTGTTGGCAGATTACCTTGCTCACCAACCGGTGGAAGATCATCAGTCAGCAGAATATGAATTCCCCAATGAGGATGTGATGTTTCTGAAAGTGAAAGATTGTGATGAATCATTTCCTGAGGAAGGCCCTGACCCTGAATCTTGTTGGAGTATGGTATTTGACGGAGCTGTGAATGCTCATGGTAATGGAATTGGTGTTGTGATCGTCACTCCTCACGGATCGCACATTCCTTTTACTGCGAGGTTAACATTTGATTGCATAAATAATATGGCAGAATATGAGGCTTGCATCATGGGTCTTGAGGAAGCTATTGATCTCAGAATCAAAATTCTAGATGTGTATGGTAATTCAGCTTTGGTAATAAATCAGATTAAAGGAGAATGGGACACTCGTCACTCTGGCTTGATCCCTTACAAAGATTATGCTAGAAGATTATTACCCTTCTTCAATAAAGTTGAATTCCATCACATCCCTAGAGACGAAAATCAAATGGCGGATGCTCTAGAAACTCTGGCTTCCATGTACCAAGTGAATACTTGGAATGATATACCCCAAATTACAGTTCGACGGCTGGATAGGCCCGCTCATGTGTTTACAAAAAAGGAGGTAGCAGATGAAAAACCTTGGTACTATGATATCAGGCATTTTCTTCAGACTCTGGAATACCCAATTGATACATCGAGGAAAGATAGAAAGACACTGAGAAGATTGGCAGTCAGTTTCTTCCTCAGTGAAAATGTGTTATACAAGAGAAATTATGACATGGTCTTGCTCATATGCATGGATAGACATGAAGCAGACATGTTGATGCATGAGATTCATGAAGGTTCATTTGGCACTCATGCTAATGGACATTCAATGGCTAAAAAGATGCTAAGGGCAAGTTATTATTGGTTGACAATGGAATCTGATTGTTACAAATTTGCAAAGAAGTTCCATAAATGCTAAGTTTATGCAGATAAGGTCCATGTGCCTCCGAAACTTCTCAATGTGATTTCCTCCCCATGGCCTTTCTCTATGTGGGGTATAGACATGATCGGGATGATAGAACCCAAAGCTTCGAATGGGCACCGTTTTATCTTGGTAGCAATTGATTACTTCACCAAATGGGTAGAGGATGCTTCATATGCCAATGTTACCAAATAGGTGGTTGTGCGTTTCATCAAAAATAATCTTATATGCCGGTATGGTGTGCCGAGCAGAATCATAACCGACAATGGCTCGAATTTAAACAACAAGATGATAACAGAACTGTGTGAAGAATTCAAGATTGTCCATCACAACTCATCTCCATACAGGCCAAAGATGAATGGGGTTGTTGAAGTTGCTAATAAGAATATCAAGAAAATTATCCAGAAAATGGTTGTTACTTACAAGGATTAGCATGAAATGCTCCCCTTTGCTCTGCATGGATATCGAACATTTATTCGCACTTCAACAGGAGAAACCTCGTTCTCCCTGGTGTATGGAATGGAGGATGTACTCCCTATAGAGGTAGAGATTCCCTCGTTGCGTGTGATAATGGAAACCAAATTGACAGAGGCTGAATGGGTCCAAAACAAGTTTGACCAATTGAATTTGATCGAAGAAAAGATAATGACAGCTTTATGTCATGGGCAGTTATATCAGAGAAGAATGAAGAAAGCATTTGATAAAAATATCAAACCTCATGAATTCAGAGAAGGCGACCTCGTGCTCAGGAAGATCATGTCTTTCAACACTGATTCTAGGGGCAAGTGGACTCCCAATTTCGAAGGCCCATATGTTGTCAAGAAAGCCTTCTCTGGTGGTGCATTAATTCTTGAAAATATGGATGGCGAGGAGTTCCCACGTCCCATGAATGCTGACGCAGTCAAGAAATACTTCGCCTAAAGAAATAAAATAACATCTCGCTAAGTTGAAAACCTGAAAGGGCGGCTTAGGCAAAAAGGAGTGTCTCGGTAGGCCGAAAACTCGAAATGACGGTCTAGGCAAAAATTAGAGGCATAAACAGAATAAATTTCCCGCTAAGTTGAAAACCCGCAAGGGCAGCTTAGGTAAAAGTTAGGGATTTTTCTCGGAAAGTAACTACGTCAGACAAGACCGTATCGTTGAAGAAACAATCTTCTCGGATCCTCGCCATACTTCAACAAAAGCTACTGCTTAGGATTTCAAAAGTTGTTAGGGGGACAGTGGTCATTGTATCTCAATGTATCTTTTCCATTATGTATTACCATTTTCCAAACTCTATAATCATCCATGGAGTCTCGCCATTCGGAGACTACCATTCTATTAATGAAATTCGAGCTTTTACCCAATTCTTTGTGTTCTTATTTTATTCAGCTTGCAAAGACTCCATTTATTATTGATGATAACTTTCAAAGAAAAAAGATTAAAAAGCAAAATTGACTTTTCAAAAAAAAAATTTACAATTTACTTTTACTTTGAGATTTGTGATGACACAATGACAACAAAAAATGGTGATCCCAGGAATGAACAAACTCCAGTTGTTTTACTTCCCTCATGAAGGATCTCTCAGGTCATTTTGCTGGTATGTGCATGATCTTTGTATGTTTCTCAGATAGTTAAAGACGATACCAATTGGTGTAAGGTGCAGTATTGGGTTTGAGATCCCATTGTCCCCGATCAGGTCTTGGTTCATGTTTGATTTTGGGTTTGCATGGTCGGAAGCCTCTGTCCCAGATTCCCCAGCGAAGTCATCCCTCATATGATGAAAGGTTTTATTCCCTTTGTGTGCTGAGATGTCGCTCTTTCTGCAGTATTGGCATTAATGTTGACTTCTTGATTCCCCGGGAAGGCTATCCCAGGGAATCTTTTGTTGGAATAAGTTTTCGTGATGTAAAGTTTCAATCCCCATTTTTCTCCAGGGAGGTAGGCTTGAATTCCCCAGTGAGGTGTGATTGTTTCGATGTCAATCTTCTTTATTTGAGGTTGGTCTTGCAATCTCCAGTAGGCTTGTTGCTTTTGAAAAAAACGGGTTTCTCTGATAAAGTCGGAAGAAGGATGTTTTATCCCGATATCTGTTTAATTTGTCTACCTCCGAATTAGGTTTCTCTTTAGTAAAGTTAAAGGCAGGCAATATGTTTGGTTTCCGCAGTTGGCCTTTACCTTTCTTTGATTGATCTTTCTGGTTGAAGTTTAACCAAGTGTTGTTAGTACCTGAGGCTGTTTTGTTTGTTACTACTGATTATGTATCTGTTTTACCAGCATACGCACGATAGCACTCATACATTCATACATACATCATTCATGGCTAAAATTGACAAATCATTGTTCATTGACATTGTGTTCTGACCTTCCTGCAGCGCTCCTTGCATAGATGGATTTGGTTTCCCCTCTTGAGTTTATTTCTCAAAGGATGTATCTTCATTGTCTGTCTTGCTCCAGTTTATTTTTGATTTGGATCTGTGGTTGCCTGACAATATTATTTACTTTGGATTTCTGAAAGCTTTGAGTTTTAGTTTGTGCATTTATTTTGCACGAGAAGACTTTATCTCCTAAGCAGGAATATCATGGCATTCCCCCCGAGAAGTCATATTTCTATCCCCAGAAAGTCATTTCTTTTTGCAATTCTCCATGACAACAAGTAACAAGTCTCTTTATTTGAGACAACTTATGTTTGACCTTTTCCAGGAAGATTTCCTTGGTTAAAGAAGAAGTTGGGACCTGTTCTAGGTGAAACACCAGAATTTTGGGAAGACTTGATATGTTTTCTCTTTCTACCTCCAGTGAACTTTGGTAGGACATTGGCAGTGAACGTCGGTGTTTATTATCTTTTTTCTATCTTTAGTGAAAGTTGATAGTTCATCGTCAGTGAACGGCGGTGATATGATATTCTCTTTCCACCTTCAGTGAACATTGGTAGACCATCGGCAGTGAACATCGGTGTTTATTATCTTTTTGCTATCTTTAGTGAACGTTGATAGTTCATCGTCAGTGAACGACACTGATTTGATATTCTCTTTCCACCTTCAGTGAATGTCGGTGTTTATTATCTTTTTGCTATCTTCAGTGAACGTTGATAGTTCATCGTCAGTGAACGGTGGTGATATGATATTCTCTTTCCACCTTCAGTGAATGTTGGTAGACCATCGGCAGTGAACGTCGATGTTTATTATCTTTTTTCTATCTTCAGTGAACATTGATAGTTCATCGTCAGTGAACGATGGTGATATAATATTTTCTCTTTCTACCTTCAGTGAACGTTGGTAGACCATCGGCAGTGAACGTCAATGTTTATTATCTTTTTTCTATCTTCAGTGAATGTTGATAGTTCATCGTCAGTGAACGGCAGTGATATGATTTTCTCTTTCTACGTTCAGTGAACGTTGGTAGACCATCGGCAATGAACGTCGGTGTTTATTATCTTTTTGCTATCTTTAGTGAACGTTGATAGTTCTTCGTCAGTGAACGATGGTGATATGATTTTCTCTTTCTACCTTTACTGAACATTGGTAGACCATCGGCAATGAACGTTGGTGTTTATCATCTTTTTGCTATCTTCAGTGAATGTTGATAGTTCATCGTCAGTGAACGGAGGTGATATGATATTCTCTTTCTACCTTCAGTGAACGTTGGTAGACCATCGGCAGTGAACGTCGATGCTTGTTATCTTCCTCTTTGATTCAATTCTTTTGGTCCACCCGTGATTTATTTTCCTGGTGGAGTTGCTCCTTTGTTTTTGTTGCATCCCCAATCATACTTGGCGTCTCTTTGATACTGTTCATATACATTCATATGCATAAGCATTTGCATGGCATCTTAAGGCCAAAAATAGGGTTTGTTTTATATTTAAGTATCTTCGATCGCGTCGACACGAAGATTTTTAACCTTTGTATCTTCGGATAGAAGAAACTTAAATAAGGGCAGCTATTGTACCCCAATTTTTCCCCCTAAGATCCCTTCATCATACCATGTTGTTTCACACACAAAAAGATCACACTAGGATTCTTGGTTCCCCTCCCTACATTTAGCTTTGCTCTTTTGAGGAGTTACCAAGCACCTTGACTTGTTTTCTTTTGTGATCAGGAATATTTTGCTTTGATTTTATTTCTAATTAATAAAATTCAATGTTGGTTTGTTTTACTTGTTAATAATGTAGGTAAAGGCAATGAGGTTTAGCAAGTTGCTCCATGGGTTCATGAGTTTATTTCCATGCCCTAGTCATCATAGCTTGAGGAGTTCAAACTTCACTATTTGAGTGGTTTTGGAAGAATTGGCATGGAAAAGTTGCTTTGGCTCATCACATTTCAAAGTTATCAAAATTGATTCAAAAGTACAAGGGGTTGAAGGAAGAAGTTGTCATGATTGGACAAGGTCTTGTTCCTATTGGTCACAAGAGCATATTTCTCTCAAATTTCAAGATATGGAATTAGTTTTTGTGGCTATGAGTCCTCATCATCATCCTCAACAACTTCTATTCACAAAGAAAGAATATTGGCACAAGAAGTTTTTTTAAACTTGTTAAAGTTCCTCAAAGCATTCTCTTGATCTAGAGGCTAGGGTTTTGAACTTCAAATCAGCATAACTTTCTTACCTTTTGGTATTTTTTAGTGATTCCAAAGACATCTTTCTCTTTAAAGAGTTACCAAAAAATCACTTCAAAAGTTCCAAGGAGTTTTCATGTGGAAGGAACTTGGTGAAGAAGAAAGATTACAAGTCATCCAGATGAACCCACAATTTTCCATATGTGACTTCAAATAGTCATAACTTGGTCACTTTTTATCACCTTGAGTCCATTCTTTTTCATTGAGGATCTTAAATATGTGTACTTTATTCCTTATTTTATGTGCAAAGTTATAAAATGGATGGAAGTTTCCTTAAGTATGCAAAAGATTATAGGTCATTTCATGATTTTTGGCCAACTTCATCAAGTCATAACTTGCTCATTTTTTGGAGATTTTGAGTGGTTCAAATTTCAAAATGTCATTCAAGAGATCTACTTCATTCCATCTTTTTTGGTCAAGAGAAAATTCTAAGAGGAAGGCTATGTTTGGATACAAAAGATTATAGGTCATTTTTGAAGAAGAATTTGAAATATTTCTATATATGGAAAGTCAACTCTTTTTCTTCAACTCTGACTCCATGTAACTTCCAGCTCAGGCATCCATTTGATTCCATTCTTTTTATATTGCAAATATTCTAACAACATCTTTCTAAAGCATCAAAAATCATGCCCTAAGACCGTCCTGAGTTGGAAATGCCATGGATTTGAAATTGGTAACTTGAAACTGAATTTTTCACAAAGTCAGAATTTTGAAATCCATAATGTGACTTCTAAACACAAGATTTGTGCGTGTTTTTTATTTCAACTTGATTAGCAAACTTGCCATAAGTGATTAGCACCCCAAAACGCAAGGTTTGGCTGAGTTTTAATGGAAATGAAGTCACATTTCACTCGTGCTTGGACCTTACTCAATTTCCCTCCAAACTTCCTTGTTTCTTTAAATTTTCATTCCCGTTCACTTCCCTATAAATAGAGGGTCATCCCCCATCCATTTTCCCAAGCTTAGAGAGCCAAAAATACCCTGCCAAAACCTCACACGAACCCACTTTTTTTAATTCAGTTTCTGAAATTTAAGCTTCCTTTTCCAAAATTCTTTGTGCATTCATCATCCTTGAGCATCATACAAACTCTCCAGAACTTAAACCAATCAAAACGAGCCATAATTCAAGCTACAGAAGTCCAGTTTCAGAGCTTCTTACTTGAACTTCGAAAAGGTATAATTCTCCACCATTTGGATCCAAATCAAGAACTAATCTATTCCACTCCTTTGTCTGATTCTAATGCTGCTTACAATTTTTAAATCCATTGAGAATTGAGAGAGAAATCTTAAATTGAAGGTGCTCACTATTTTCTGGGTTTTTGATTCATATCTCTCTCCATACCTTATATAAATTTGGCGCGATGGTTGTGTTAGAATCGTCTTGAAGAGAGGAGTTCAATGATGCTAGCCTGAGATCCTAATTTTTCCATTTGAAGGATCTCACAAAATCCCCATTGCAGGGTGTCTAGAGGTTGAAGATGATGACATGTCTCTTCTCAGCCAATGATAGCGTGCCAAACGTTTTAATTTCATTGGTTGCTCTTTTCTGATCCCATGTGTATTTCACTAAGGTCCATATCAAGCACATCGCGTCTGGTCCATTGGATTAGCTTACTAACGCGTTTTGACTATGATCTGATGGTCCACATCTTTTTGGTTTTATTTTATTTTCTGATTTTATATTTTATTTGATTAAATTTTCAAAAATTCATAACTCTTTTATTTTTTATCCAAAAATTATGAAAAATTCACAAAAATACTTTGAATTATGTTTGATCTCATGACTATTTTTTTACATTTTCATTTTGACATTTGGTATTTTTTATATTTTTTGTATTATTTGATTTCTTTTAATTACTTAAAAAATACTTTCTGATATTTTTTAATTCTGGAAAAATTCTTAAATATTATTTTGCATACTTTTGACTTTCTGAAAATTTTATGTTGAGGTTTACTATTTTTTACCTATTTTATGTTTGTTTGAACAATTTTAAATAGTTTAAAAATAGTTTCTAACTTTTAAAAATTACCAAATTTTTTATAAAAATATTTGGATCTTTTTCTGATTTTTCTATGGTCTTATTTTTCACTTCTTGATTAATTTAAACATAATTGATATTTTCCTCATTATTTTTCTATTTTTAAACATTTTTTAATGTATATATTAAATATAATATTATTTTGTGATTATTTTCTGGCTAATCTTAGGTTAGGTTTTGGATCATGACCTTTATTAATATCATTGGATCCATGGTGTTGAGATTAACTCCACAAAAATGAAAGAATGATTTTAATAATAGTTTGATTAAAATTTAATTCAAATGTGGTTTGTATATTCTTTTTTACCCTAATCATCTTCATCTCATCCCCTTCTTATTGCACTAAGTGTTGTTGGAGCATGATCTATATATCACGTCTCAAAACAAATGGTGCATATATTGCTATTTACCGGCCTTAAAATAGGTGCGACTTTTATATAAGTCCACTTACGATTGCTTAACATAGCGCTAAATTTTGTCCCGATTCGAATAAATGATCATTCGTGATCCAAACTTATAATTGCAAGCCCAAGTATGTTAATTTGATCTCTTTGATCCAATAACCTTGAGATTCATTGTGTGGAGGCTTTGGTTCTACCAATCCTCTAATGGATCTACAACACCTTTGGTCAACATAGATCACTTAAACATCGTTGATCATTAAATGGTACTTGTGAGAATTCCAAATGGATGATATACTTGACAAAAAGCAAATGCAACTTGTTGTGTGGAGGCTTTGGTTCTACCAATCCTCTAATGAGTTCCAAATTCAAGTTTCAAGATGGTCATGCAACTAACCACTAATTATTGACTTGTTTTATGTTATGCTTTTATTCTTTTTTATGCTTTATGTATTATTTATTTTTTAGCATTTACATTTTATGCCATTTTCATCTTTGCTCATTTGAGCATTTATTTTCTTGCCATTTTTACTTTGCTCACTTGAGATTTTCTTTTCTTTTCTTAAGATACTTAATAATCAACATAAACCTTAAAAAACATTTAATGGCATTTGGACTATTTGGTTACTATCCTTGGCATGATGGAGCATGGGACTTTTTCTTGGACTTAGGATTAGAAACCTTGGCCTATCTTGGAGACCTTGTGATCTTATCTTATTATTTTGTCTGGAGTTCTTGAGGTTTACCTCAAGACATTGGGTTGCTTGTTTGCGTTTGTGTGTAGGTTTTTGTGATTACATTCTCTATTTGTAATCTGGAATTCACTCGTATACAACCGTTACTCTGCCCAATTTTTGTGAAGACTTAATACACTTGAAGTTTGGTTCTCTCAAGAGGTCTAGTATCTTTGCTTGCTTGGTTTCAATCCAAAGAATGGGAATTCTACCTTGGCTCATAATGTCAAGTTTTGGCTTCTTGTTGGTTAGATGGTTTTTATCCTTAGCGTTTACCTTATGCTTTAGGATAGCCTCTTCTTCTCCTCCCATCTTCTTTAATTTCAAAAATCTTCTCCCTCTTTTTTGAAAACTCTTCTTGTTTCTAAACTTGAAACACTTTCATAATAAACTTGGACTTATATCCATGCATTTTCAAAATCTTTTCATAAATAAATTCCAATCAATTTAATAATACCTTGACATTTTTGTGAGAAGACTAAAAGTCAATCAATCTCATTTGAAACCATTTTGCCACTTTGGCTTTTATCTTTAAACTTTTTCTCAAAAGATTAGACTCTTGTCAATCCGTGTAGTGATGCAAACAACTATACTTCTACAATATGTAGTGAAGTGAGATATTTTCCACTTGGATGTTGAGTGAGGCATTGGTGATTTTAAAATCCAAGCCATATCCTCCACTTTGGGATGATGCAAATTCTCCTTTCTCATGATTGTGGGTAGTAAGTATGTTTTCCACACGGACAATGACGATGATGTCTTATCTCTTAAAATCAACCAACACATTTGTGTTTCAAATTTTTAAAAGAGGAACTACGTGTACCCTGATCCCCTATTGCACGAAAGGTGGTACGTAGGCACTAAAGGTTCGCAACCGCGGCGGGTGAAAAAAAATCATAAAAAATATTTCTCTTCTCACCTCCACCATCCATTTTATATATAACACATTTTTATAGCCAAAATATACAGATTTTTCAAAGAGGTTCATGCGGAGTACCGTAGATGTTTATGGTGCTAATACCTTCACTTTGCATAACCAACCCCCTTACCTTGAATATTTCCTCCTCTTTTTGGGTCATTCGCTCTTTTCCCATTCCTTTGGAAATAATAAAGCGTGGTGGAGATTTTTATTTTTGATTTGTATAAAGTCTAGTCAATCCAATGGCTTAGCCTTGAACATTTCTACCGCTACATTCTTGATCCTTGGAGGATATTACCATCATTGAGCGTTGCTGGTGTGATACGGTGGGAGAACTGACTATGGTTTTGCGTTTGTTTTCGCAAATGTTTCGGTTGAGCAAGAGTCGCCACCGACTTTTTATTTTATCCTAAGGAAAGGTTTAAAAAGCACAGCAAAAACCTTTGAGATATTTCGTGGGTTCGGGGAGTAGATTATAGAAAGGGAAGGTATTAGCACCCTTTCTATCCATGGTTATCCATGGGCTCTTAGGTACTTGCTTAGATCAACTTGCCTTGGTTTTCAATTGTTTGAAATGGTGCTTGGTGTGTGGTTTTGAAAATGTTTTAAAAAGATGCCTTGTATAGGCTACCCTTGTAACAATTCTTTACTCGAATGTTTTACAAAAGGTGTTTTGTCTTTTGAAAAGATGTTCCAAGGTTTTTGAAAGTTTGTTTTGAAAGTGTTTGAAAATAGGCAAGTGTTTTGTTTTGCAAGTTGACAAGTACCTAAGAGATATCTACCCTAAAGTTCTCAAAGATTTTTGTTATGTTTTAACCCTTTTGACAATTTTGTTCCACCATTGCATTTGGTGGACAATCTTGTGTTGGGAGGTGAATGGGATGGGCGTGGGTCATCGTTTAGACCATAATTGCAATAGTGTTAAATGTCTTTGGGCAATTTTCCTTTGAAAGGGACTTGATCATTTTAGGCAACTTTTCGAAAGCGTCATCAAGGGACTTATGATCATTTGATTGTTTGTTTTACCCAAAGAAACCCAACATGCAATATGGCCCATTTATTTGAAGGCAACAAAGTGGAATACCCTAGGGGTGCAAGTGTGATATGTGTTGTCCATTTTCATGCTTGATTATCTTGAAATTAGGTCAAAACTATTTTGTTCGTTTTATTCGCATACAAACCCTAATTCTAGCATGGCATATTTAAAAAGCGTTAAAGTGCGAAAAGTAAAATTCCTACACTATTACAACACAATAATATGGGGAAGGGGGTACAAATGTTCAAATGGGGGATATTTAGACAAGAAATTAAATCTAGCTATTACATCAATTTTGGAATATTTACAAGATATTTAATTTGCACAAATTAAATAGAAATGAAGCAAATATGCAAGGATACAAAAAGGTTTTTTATATGCATGAAAAAAGTATTTTTATATGTCCAAATAAATAAAAATAAAAGAGTATGATTTTTGGAGTATTTTCATATTTAGGGCAAAACCCTAATTTACAAAATAAAATGCATTATTTATTCAAAATATACAATATTCACTATTTATATACAAAAATAAAATAAAAATATAGGATATTTGTAACAAGGTATTTTTAATGTTAAATATTAATAAAATAAAAATATGTATATTTTTGGGTATTTTATTCTAAGTATACTAATATATATATATATATATATATATATATATATATATATATATATATATATATATATATATATATATATATATATATATATATATATATATATATATATATATATATATATATATATATATATATATATATATATATATATATATATATATATATATATATATATATATATATATATATATATATATATATATATATATATATATATATATATATATATATATATCTTTATTATTTACTAAATAAATATTATATATATGGAAATAATAATAATTAATATTTATGAAAAATGTATATTTTAGATAAAATATCTTAAGAAGATAAAACAAAATAAAAATGAAAAAAAATGGTGTTTACATTATTTTTCCCTATTTATTCTAAATAATATATTATATGCTTATTTGTATACAATAATCAAATAAATACCTAAAAAATATAAAAATGGTGCAAAAAATATTTTTTATGTTTTTAATATGATAAGAAAAAATAAATGAGTCAAAATGAAAAAAGAAAAATCAAAAAAATCATAAAAAACAAACAAAATGGGCTTAGGGGGTATGAAAGTGGAAATAGGGTGTGAAAAGAAAAGACAACACAGGCCCAGCCCATGTGGCTTCTTCTTCAACCTTCAGACAAAAAATGTTCCAAAACACGCGTGCCTGTACTCAAGTTCAAACGTCCTGATTCTTTGAGCTTTTGAACAAACTTTCAACACAAAAAATGTTAAGCCTTGAATCACGATTCCAAATATATAAAGAACACCTCCTAACTCTCAGAAATGAGAGAGAATTTTGACATTCCCAAATCCTGACCTAAGTTTTCTGCCATTTTCAAACCTTAAATTCTCACAGCTCAAGCAAAAGAAATGAAAAGTAAAAGCGTGTACAGGTTCAGTGGCATGAGTAGAACATTTCTTATTCACAAACCTAGAGCTAATGATGCCTATACTAAGAGTTAGAAGTTCACCAAAATACCTGTTCAGTTGAAGTTCTATCTGGCAATGGGGAAGCTTTCATTGCAAGGTGATGGTTGGTATAGCTTCCTTGAGGTGTGGTGATGTTGTTCCAATGTTTACTTTGCCTTGAGACACCTTGAATCAAACTGTGGAACTTCAACTGCAAAATGAGAAAGTGAAAATGGTGGAACTTGTTAGAGGAATTACAGGTCGTGTTTCAGGTCTTGGTTAGCTTGCATTGATGCTAGGGAATGTGTTTGATAAGCTTTGGTCAAGAAATCATGCAAGGAATGAGAGATGGTGTTCAATCTGCAGGCCCTGCCCTGTTTCTGCAGTTTGAGAGTGATTATGGCAATGGAGAGGTATTGGAGGTCTTAGGGTCGTGTGCTAGCTCAGTTGGGATGTCTTGAATGTGTTTCAAAAGTTTTCTTAAGGGTTTGCAAGCTGATATCAAAGTTGTGTTGAACAATGCAATGTTTCTTAGCACTTAAGCAAAAAAGGTCAAGTTGGTGTTTAGGCAGCTAGAGGCCCCCATAACATGCTGCATAACTCAGTCTTGATCAGTGTGATTAATCCCTAAACTTGTGCCAAAGATATCTTAACTGTACTTCTTGGATTTTCAATTGGACATAAAGCTTGCTTTTTTCAAAAATGGATAAAGTGCTTTATCTATTTTGGGATTAATCTACTATGCAATGCTTGAATCCATAGAACATGGTCTTGGCACAAAGAGTTTGCATTAAATTTATGAGTGTTGGATGGTTTAAGGACCTGTAATCAAGATATGCAAGCTGAGATTGAAAATGCCTAGTGTTATGGACATGTAAATTGACCAATTCAAAAGTGAGTTTTTGCCAAATTGTGAAATTAGAATCTCTCAAATTATGAGGTTGTTTGATGAGTTCTTGGACATTTTGGAAAGCTTGGAATGTGTACTACAATCCATCTTTGAAATGAAAATTGAAATTCCAAGTGGAAGTGTATGGAAAATGTCCTTGAAGTTGGGTAGAAAACCTTGTCAAAATAGGTTAAAAGTTCACTAAGTTAAGAATGGTTTAGTGCCCTTATTCAAAAAATTGTAACTTGAGATACAAGCCTCATTTGGGAAAACTTTGTGAATCAAAGTTGTAGATTATGCAACAAGCTACAACTTTCATGTTTTGAATTTTGTTTGAATCCAAATAGATCTTGGTGAGAAAGTGGGGCAAAGTTGGGAAAAAATTAGGGTTTTTCATAACT
Organism: Vicia faba; assembly: GCA_948472305.1. NCBI lineage: Eukaryota > Viridiplantae > Streptophyta > Magnoliopsida > Fabales > Fabaceae > Vicia > Vicia faba. The sequence continues at coordinate 1,275,093,161 of OX451739.1, forward strand.
TAGAAAAATTCTAAGTTATGAAAAATTCTCATTTCTAACCCTAATTTGCATTTTTGATTTCTTGGTGAACAAGTTTCATGATTTGGCATGTTTTGATGAAAAATGAATCTTGACTCTTGATTTTGACCAAAAAGTCAAAGTTTGACTTTTCAGTATACAATCAAAATTGATCAATTGACTGGGAAATTCAACTGTCAATCTTGTGTACTTGGGGTCCTTGGAACTTGTTGAGAATGTCAAGATAAATCCATGGGGTCCTTGAGTCCATATGTGAACTTGGTTTGCCATTGGTTGGGTCAAACAGTAAAAAATTGCCTTTGTGCAGTCAAAACCCTAAACATGACCATTTTGCCCTTTTGGTGATCTAATCAAATTTCTTGTGGGATTGTGATCCAAACTTGATCAAATGGTCTATATGAGTTCATAATGTTGATGTGGGTCAATTTTCATGAGGTTTGACTGTCAATTGGCCACAGTTGACTTTTTTCCCCAATACAGCTGATTTCTAGGTCAACTGTCTAATTGATTGGGCAAAACTTAGAATCAAGACTTGAAACTTGATGTGGATAACCTTGAGAGTCCAATATGAAGCAAGGAAGTCATCTTAGGCATTTTAGGTCAAAACATCTGTGTACAAACATAAACCCTAATTTGGGTCAATAGTGCAAGGAGAAGTCTTGAGTAGATGAAACCCTAATTGGATCTTGATCTTCAAGGGCTTTGTGATGAGAAATCAATGAGAAATGGGAGGGCAAATTTTGGGGTACAACAGTTGCCCCTGTTCAATCTTCTTGAATCCGAAGAGTTAGATTGGCAAGTTTGCCTTTCGTGACTCGAGGGTGAAAGGAGATTGGACACTAGAGTGCCCGGAAATTTGCACTCGTCAAAGCAATGGATGCGGGAATGGGCTTAGAGATGCCATTTGGAGATGGGCTTAGGGATGTCATCTTGAGGGGTGACAGAAACTTGTCGGGGATGGGCTTAAAGATGCCATCTGGAATAAGTATCAGGAAGGCGTCCATACTTCGGACTATCTTCGAACTGGGGGTCTGAATAAGCAATAGATTGACATCCGTTGTTGGGAGGAATCTGTAAGCTGTTTTCAGAAGTCTTGAGAAGAATCTGAACAAGCGATAGGTTAACATCCGTTACTGGAGAACCCGCGAACTGTTTTCAGAAGTCTTGAAGTTGAATAAGCAATAGAGCAGCATCCGTTGTTGGGAAGCGTCCGTAAACTGTTTTCAAAAGTTGCATCTGAACAAGTGATAGATTAACATCCGTTGTTGGGAAGAATCCATAAACTATTTTCAGAAGTCTTGAGAAGAATCTGAACAAGCGATAGGTTAACATCCGTTACTGGAGAACCCGCGAACTGTTTTCAGAAGTCTTGAAGTTGAATAAGCAATAGAGCAGCATCCGTTGTTAGGAAGCGTCCGTAAACTGTTTTCAAAGATCTGGGAAGATAATGATTTTAGTCTGTCGACTGATCTTACCTGAAAAGATAAAGAGTTAATTGTATGCAATGTCATGATGCATGATACAATATATGTTATATGATATGAATGTAAGTGGATGCGCATGTAAGCTGGAGAGTTGTCTTGCAAAGGATAGATGAATCCGAGATGGCTGAAGATAAAAGTATCTTGACTGCTGCAGGGGAGAATAATTCCTGGTTGTTGCTGGAGGATAAGGAGTTTGGGCTGCATACCAATCTTCTGGGTAATTCCTGATGACTTCTAATGGGGAGTTCCAAGTTAATAGACTCATGCTGGAGAGGTAAGAATGGGAAACTTCCGTTTGGAGGGAAGCATCTCTGGCGACCTTACTGGGGAACTCAAGAATTTCCTTCCTAAAACTCTGTAGGGAGAAGGTTCATTAGCATGGCTTCGCTGGGGATTCTGAAACTTAAACTCTGAGGGGAATTGAATTCCTGAGGATCCTCTGGCTGGGGGATTGTAAAGATAAGTTACTGCCGGGGAATTTTGATGAACTCCGCTGGGGATAAGAAGAATTCTGGCGAGCGCGATCTTCCGTGGCAATAACCTGAGGATAACCTAGTTATAAGCCCTTGTGAGGAATAACTTTGAATAAAACTCGGGAGAGACGTCCGTACTCTGCAGGGGATAAGCTTCCAGAATCTACTGGGGATAAGCTTCAAGACTTGCTGGAGGATATGGATTCCAAATCTCCTGGGGGTTTCCTTTGAAAGGGTATCAAGATATCCAACTGCACCTTTGACCTATCAGTAATCCTCTCTCTTGATTCGTAAGGAAATGATTATGTTCAAATGCATATGCCTATTTAACAAAACATTTGACGTTTCTCAAAATAAAACAAACAGTGCAAGAGAAAAGAAAAGGAAATGACACAAATTTCTGGGAAAAGTATTTGTATTGATTTTCTATGAGTATATTCGTACAAAGGAGACAATCATCCTAGTAAGAGGATTTTGTCGTAAATATTTGAAAGATTTATACAAAATAAGGATAGCTATGTGAAATAATTCCATGGGATTCCATTCCGCTATAGCTTTCTCAACTCCGAATATCTGTCCATTCAATGCTTCGCTTGACGATGACTGGATTGATCAGAAGCCTGGAACCGATTGGTGAAGAGATTGTCCTTGAAGTGATCCGACGAGACATAGTCATACGCTTTAATTCCCTAACTTTTGCCTGAATCTCCCTTTCGGGTTTTCGATCCACCGGGAAACCCCTTTTTGCCCAAGTCGCCCTTTCGGGTTTTCAACTTGCCGGGTGTACAGATTTTTTTGTTTTTATCCCTAATTTTTGCCTGAACTGCCCTTTCAGGTTTTTGATCCACCGGGATGCCCATTTTTGCCCAAGCCGCCCTTTCGGGTTTTCGACTTGTCGGGTTATTTTATGCGTAGTATCTTTTGACTATGTCTGCGTTCGCAGGGTGCGGCAAATCGTCGCCGTCCATGGTGGTCAGAATCATTGCACCACCAGAAAATATGCTCTTGATCACAAATGGTCCTTCATATGTAGGAATCCATTTTCCCCTGGGATCACTTTGCGGCAAGATAATCCGCTTGATTACGAGATCTCTGATTTGATACACTTGACGTCTGACTTTCTTATTGAAGGACTTGATCATTCGTTTTTGATACGCCTGACCATGGCATATAGCAGCGAGTCGCTTTTCGTCGATCAGGTTGAGTTGATCAAGTCGGGTCTGTATCCAATCATCTACATTCAAACCTGCATCCTTCATAATCCTTAGAGAAGGGATCTGAACTTCCATAGGCAAAACAACTTCCATGCCATAAACCAAAGAAAATGGGGTTGCCCCAGTTGAAGTACGTGTCGTCGTACGGTATCCATGCAGAGCAAACGGTAACATCTCATGCCAGTCTTTATAAGTGACTGTCATTTTCTGAATGATCTTCTTAATGTTTTTGTTCGCAGCTTCAACAGCACCGTTCATCTTCGGCCGATAGGGAGATGAATTGTGATGATAAATCTTGAACTGTTCGCACAATGCAGTGATCATTGTGTTATTCAGATTCGTACCGTTGTCTGTGATGATCCTGTCTGGAACACCATACCGGCATATGAGATTTTGCTTGATAAAGCGGGCAACCACATTTTTAGTAACAGAGGCGAAGGAAGTTGCTTCGACCCATTTGGTGAAATAGTCAATGGCAACCAGGATAAAGCGATGTCCGTTGGAAGCCGTGGGCTTGATCTCTCCAATCATATCAATGCCCCACATTGCAAAGGGCCACGGAGCAGTCAGGACGTTGAGAGGAACCAGAGGGATATGAACTTTGTCAGCATAGACTTGACACTTGTGGCAAGTACGGGAATGTTGATGGCAGTCAGCTTCCATGGTAGACCAGTAATAGCCTGCCCTTAGGATCTTCTTAGCCATTGTATGCCCGCTCAAGTGAGTGCTAAATATGCCGCTGTGTATATCAGTCATGATCAACTCTGCTTCAGCTTTATCTACGCATCGGAGTAATACACAATCATGGCTTCATTTGTAAAGGATGCCATTTCTCAGGAAGAACTTAGCAGCGAATTTCCTTAAGAACTTATTGTCATTTACGGAAGCTCCTTCAGGATAATCTCTAGTCTCGAGATACCTTTTGATTTCATGGAACCAGGGTTGTTCCACTACTTCTTCGGTATTAATCTCGTGACAATGCGCAGGTTCATCCATTCGCTCGATGGTGATTTGGGGAGCCTCGTTATCCCAATTGAGTTTAAACATAGAGGACATTGTGGCTAGAGCATCTGCTAGCTGATTCTCTTCTCGCGGGAAATGCTCGAAGGTAATTTGCTCGAAATGAGGTAACAATGTCAGGACATGTTCTTTGTATGGGATAAGATTAGGATGCTTGGTATCCCACTCTCCTTTGATTTGACTGATAACCAAAGCCGAGTCCCCAAATACGATCAAAGATTTGATCCCCAAGTCTATAGCAGCCTTGAGACCAAAGATGCAAGCTTCATACTCAGCTATGTTGTTTGTGCAGCTGAAGCAAAGTCGGGCCGTGAAAGGTGTGTGACAGCCTTCCGGAGAAATGAGTACCGCGCCGATACCGTTTCCAAGTGCATTTGAAGCACCATCAAAGTATAGGGTCCATCGGGATCCCTTTTCGGGTCCGTCATACGGTCCGTTACTTTCAATGTTGTCCAAATTCATGATGTCCTCGTCTGGGAAGTCAAATCTCATGGGTTGATAATCTTCGATAGCCTGATGAGCCAGATGGTCAGCTAGTATACTCCCTTTTATAGCTTTTTGGGTGGTGTACTGGATGTCATACTCAGTTAAGATCATTTGCCATCTAGCTATCCTTCCAGATAAAGCGGGCTTTTCGAAGATATACTTGATAGGATCCATTTTGGAAATCAACAAGGTAGTATGAGTCAACATATATTGTCTTAGTCGGCGAGCAGCCCATACCAAAGCGCGGCAAGTTTTCTCGAGCAGTGAGTAGCGAGTCTCACAGTCGGTAAACTTTTTGCTAAGGTAATAAATAGCATGCTCTTTTCGACCAGACTCGTCATGCTGGCCTAAAACACACCCCATTGAGTTATCCAAGACGGTCAAATACATGATCAATGGTCTTCCTTCGACGGGTGGCATCAGAATAGGAGGTTCTAGCAAATACTCCTTGATTCTATCAAAAGCAGCTTGACAATCGTCGTTCCACTCGACTACCTGATCTTTTTTCAAGAGTTTGAAAATTGGCTCACAGGTAGAAGTCAGATGCGAGATGAATCTGGCAATATAGTTTAAGCGCCCCAAGAATCCTCTAACTTCCTTTTCAGTACGGGGAGAAGGCATCTCTTGTATTGCTTTTACTTTTGCGGGATCGACTTCAATGCCTTTGTTGCTTACAATGAATCCCAGGAGTTTACCAGACCTAACTCCAAAAGTGCATTTACTTGGATTCAGCCTGAGCTTGTATTCTTTCAACCTGGCAAACAGCTTCTCCAGATGTTCAAGGTGCTCTTCCTCTGTTTGTGACCGAGCTATCATATCGTCTACGTAAACTTCAATCTCATGATGTATCATATCATGAAATAAAGCTACCATGGCGCGTTGATAAGTTGCCCCTGCGTTCTTCATCCCGAACGGCATCACCTTGTAACAGAAAGTGCCCCATTGTGTGACGAAAGTAGTTTTTTCCATGTCCTCGGGGGCCATTTTGATTTGATTGTAGCCCGAGAATCCATCCATGAAGGAAAACACTTTGTGCTGAGCTGTATTGTCGATCAAGATGTCAATATGAGGTAGCGGGAAATCATCTTTGGGGCTGGCCCTATTCAAATCCCGGTAGTCCACACACATCCTGACTTTGCCATCTTTCTTAGGTACTGGCACGATGTTAGCGACCCATTGAGGATAGGACGTAACAGCCAGAAAGCCAGCATCAAATTGCTTCATTACTTCTGCTTTGATCTTTTCAGACATGCCAGGCCTCATTCGGCGAACTTTTTGCTTGATCGGTGGACAGTCCTCTCTTGCGGGGAGACGGTGAACCACGATGTCTGTGTCTAAACCCGGCATGTCTTCATAAGACCAAGCAAAGATTTCAACATACTCATTCAACAACCGTATCAGGAGTTCCTTGACACTCGGTTCCAGATTGGCACCCACTTGTACCTCCTTCCGGTCCTCCTCGGTTCCCAAGTTGACAATTTCCAATGACTCTTCGTGCGGTAGGATGGCCCTTTCCTCTTGTTGCAGAAGTCTGGCTAGTTCCCCTGGTACTTCACAACCTTCGTCATCTTCATACTCGGCTAGATTGACTAGATATTCAGAGTTATTGAAAGATATAGCAGAATAGTCACCCATGGAATTCGGAGTGGATGGGTACCTGCATTGGTGAGCGTGGGTGTGTGTAAGGGATAGCCATCCTTAAACGAAAATGCAAAAAGGAAAGAAAATGAACACAAGCAGTTTATCAAATGAAAAACGTCCAATGAATCATTAAACATGGCATATGGATATGAAAAATAGTCAAAACCCTTACAAGTGGACCTACATGCCCCGGGCAAGGCATGAGGTGAAAAGATAGTGTACGGATTGTTTGAAAGTAAATATTACAGACCAAATAAGAAATGTTTAACAGATAAATTACTGATGAATAAAAGTGATGGGGACAAAGTCTTTTGCCTCCCAGTTGCTCAATCCTCCTTTGACAGTTGGATAAATCCACTCTTCGATGTTGCTCTCTTTGTCTTCATCCTCCAAAGCGTTGATTCCATAGGGAGAAATTTTGACTAGCGCCCTTTCAATCTTCGCACGGCGCATAGCTTTCTGGCCAGCGACTGTGAACCCTAATCCAAATTTGTCTGTCTTATGTGGAATGTCAGGTAACTGTCCCCATGCTGAATTCTTCCCTTCTTTTATTGCGGCCCTTGCATCCTCCAGAGATGCCATCCTGGCCATCTGTCTCGGTGTCTCAGCTGCCAACTTTGCTACTGCTATTTCAGGAAGGACTTCTTCGAAATGTTGAAACGGTGTCTCAATGAACTCTCCTTCAACCTCCACATATCGGAAAGAATTTAAGTGGCTGATCATGTACTCTTCTTCGCCATGGACAGTAATGATCTTTCCCTTGACAGGATACTTCAACATCTGATGCAAGGAGGAGGTGACTGCCCCAGCATGGTGTATCCAAGGCCTACCCAGCAAGCAAGAGTATGACGGACGGATGTCCATCACATAGAAAGTGGATTTAAACACCTCAGTGCCTATCTTGATGGGAATTTCAACCTCTCCATGGACCATTCTCTTCGAACCATCGAAAGCTCTGACAACAATATCACTCGGCTTAAATTCCAACCCTTCACAATCTAGTCGGTCCAAGTCCTTCTTAGGCAAAACATTCAGCGACGAACCAGTGTCGACCAAGACGTGCGCGAGAGTAGTTCCTCGACACTTGACCGAAATGTGCAAAGCATCATTGTGGTTTCTACCTTTAGGAATTAGGTCGGCATCAGAAAAACCTAATCCATTGTCCGCAGTAAGGCTAGCCACGCAATTCTGAAACTGATCTGCAGAGGTTTCCTGGGGCACATGGGCTGCCTTCAGGAATTTTATCAGGGCTTTAGCATGCGCTTCTGAGCAAAGTAGTAGTGCCAGCATGGAGATCTTTGAGGGGGTTTGCTCCAGCTGTTCTACCACATTGTAATCACTCCTTTTGATTATCCTCAAAATCTCATCCATTTCCTTCTTGGAGGTTTCCGGGATGACCAAGGGTTGAGCCCTCGTCCTGACGAGCTCATCTTGGATTCCCTTACCTTTGTCAGCAGCGGTAGGAGAGACAGTACTAGGAACAACAACGTCTTCAATCAAAGGAGTTCTAGCAGAAAGTTTTATTGGTGCAGGGATGCCCTTATCAGCTGGCGAGGGTCCAAAGATTGCTCTTGGAGGGGAAATCTCTGGAGAAAATATTCTCCCGCTCCTAGTGATTTTGCTAGTGCCCGCAATGTTACTAATGCTGGCTTCTTCATTATCCGAACTTTCTTCAGTTATTTCGATTTGTTTGATACCATGGTAGTAGACGTCACCGCCATAGTTCCAAGGTATCGATTTCTCAGAAACATAGGGAACAGGCCCTGGCATTGTTATCTTCAAAGGAACAGATTTCGCGGCTGGTGTAATCTTAACAGGCTTTTTGACGGCCTTGGAAAGATTGGCGTGAATGGTTATGATTGAGACATCTTCAGTATGAACTGGAACAGCAGAAACTTTTTTCAAACAAAATTTGTCGACTATCCATAAGGCCTTGGATACCTTCCTTCAGTAACGGACAATCAAATGGCAGAGAGTAACAACAATAGCAGTCTTCTTTACATCCCGGGAAGATCCCGACCCTCAACAGGTTCAACTTAATGGTTAACAGTGGAGTAGTCAGATCACTGACATCAGCAACATATAAATCTTCTTCAATGGCATTGACATTTCGGCCGTGCTTCGGCATGGGTGCAGATATCACATTAGGCTTCTCTGGAGCGTCAAACTCCACCTCCTTCGCCTCTATCAGGTCTTGGATTTTATGCTTAAGTGCCCAACAATCGTTGGTGTTGTGTCCAACACTGTCTGAATGGTAGGCGCATTTAGCATTAGCATGATAATGCGGAGAGGACGTATTCACATTCTTTGGTGCCTCCTTGATGGTGGCGAGGTTCAACTTCAACAAATGGGGAAGCACTTGCGCTGGAGTCATATTAATGCGGGTGAACTGCCGTTGTGGTCGTTCCACCCGTTGTTGATTTGGTCTGGACTGGTTATAGCGAGGCTGCTCACTTGGAGTGTTTTGAATCATTACGGCCCCCACAGTTGGCCGACGCTCCGTCTTCCCTGCTCTTCTCTGAGAATATACCACAGCTGTTTCCTTCTTAAAAGGCTTCTTCTCAACACTTGCAGCAACACCCTTCTGAATCTTTCCTGACTTGATGCCGGCTTCTATTCTCTCGCCTGTTAAGATCAAATCGGTAAACCCCGCGGAAGAGTTACCAATTAGATGATTGAAAAATGGCCCAGATAGGGTCCCAAGAAACATATCAATGAGTTCACGGTCGGTTAAAGGAGGCTGCACCCTGCCAGCCAAATCCCTCCATTTTTGTGCGTATTCTTTGAATCCCTCGCCTGTTCCTAGCGACATACCCTGAAGTTGGGTACGAGTAGGAGCAAGGTCAGAATTATACTGGTATTGTTTGTAGAAAGTGGTGGCCAAATCTTCCCAATTTCTGACACTGGTTCCTTCTAGCTGATAAAACCACTCCAACTGAGCTCCCGAAAGGCTGTCTTGAAAGAAATGAATCCAAAGGTTTTTATCTGCCGTATAGGGTTGAATCTTTATCACGTAGGACCTGAGATGCATTTTGGGGCAGGACAGCCCATCATACCTCACAAACACTGGCACTTTGAATTTTGGGGGAATCACAATCCCGGCGACCAAACCCAAGTCTTCAAAATCCAAACCCGGTACTCTCTGTAATTCCATGGCGGCCAATCTGTCTTCTAGCCCCTTGTATTTGTCATCAGCTGGAGGATATTGCTGGTCAGAATAATCTTCATCCTCTTCGACCTCTTTTTCTTCCGCATCAGACTCGGAAGGTACCGCAGCTCCACCTCCTTTGCTGGTTCCTTCATCAGAAATAGGAGGAAATTCAAGCACTCTTCGAGCTTCTCCGTCAAATCTTCTACCCAAAGTAGCCACCCCGAGTCTCTTTTTCTTCTTTTTCACTGGGTCCTTGTTCCCCAATTGAGTTTTGATATCCTCCTGACCCTTAGCCAAGGTCATCAGAAGTTGCTGGAACTGTGCATTCTGAGCCTGTAGGTCTTTGACTGTTTGCTCGAGATCCATCCTACTGAAATAAACAGCAGACAGATAAGGAAACCTGGAGTGAGACCTGCTTATGCACATGATGAATGGTATGCTTATGTATGCAATTCATTCAAGGATTTAGGACAATCAAAATTGTTTCAGACAAAGAAGAACGCACGTCATATTAATAAGAAGAAATTTGTTAGTACATAACTGCCCCATGGGCCAAATATTACAAAATAACTTCTCAAGGCAAAAAGACATTGCGCATCCTCTTTGGTGCGATGTAGGTGTTGATGGCCTCTTTCTCATGGAGTCGGCGGGTAAGCTCTAGAACCTTCTTCTCACTAGCATAAAAGCTGGCTTCGAAAGTATTCCGTTCCTCCTTGAGCTGAATCCAACTTTTCTGCATTTCCTCCCACGATGTAGGCATGTTTGGATGTAGGATGGTGTATGGAACCTCTCCTTCATTGACGGGCTCTTTAATCACTGGGAGTACATGAGGATAAGGCATCATTAGACTTTGGGCTCGGGCTCGTACCCACTTGAGATAGGGCTCAAGAGGGATGGAGTTCTTGTGTCCCAGAGTCTTGCTATCGACCTTGTTGAGTTTTCCCCAAGCTCTAATGAATCTTTGGCAAAGTCCTTGCGCATCGTTGTCGAAGTCAAACACTAGGTTAGGAATCAACATGTCATGAGGGCCATCCCTCCATGCATATCCAAATTGCCTCAAAGCTAGGCAAGGGTTGTAGGTGATACCTCCTCTGATTCCAAGTAAAGGAACATTAGGAAATTCTCCACAACGATCGACAATGATGACATTTTCTCTGGACCGAGAACACCAATGCACATCAGAATGAGTAAGAGTCATCAACCGTTGGAACCACCTCGAGCCTTGGTCATTCTTCAAGATAGATTGTGGAAGGTGCGAAATAAACCACCTTGCAAGGAGAGGAGTACAGCACATGAGAACACCCCTCTTTCTCATTGTTCGTGTGTAAAATGAGTGAAGGATGTCCCCAAGCAATGTTGGTATTGGATTTCTGGACAAGAAGATTTTGACGGCGTTGACATCTACCAATTGGTCAGGATTTGGGAACAAGACCAACCCATAGATAAGGAGTGCCACAATCTCTTCAAAGGCTTGTAGGTCCAATGAATTCCAACATTCTTGTGCCTTCTCAAACAAGAATTTTGCTAAGAATCCCTTGACGCCGCTTCTGGTTTCCCAATTCCCCTTGATGTCGGATGGTTGTAGATGTAATGCTCGAGCAACATCTTCCGGCTTTGGTTCCTTTTCCGTACCGTTGAAGGGTAGTTGATTAAGGATAGGAATTCTCAGGAGTTGAGAAAACTCCTCCAAAGTGGGTACCAACTGATAATCAGGGAAAGTGAAACAGTGGTGAAGAGGGTCAAAGAACTGGAATAGCACTTTCATCATGTCTTCTTCAATGTTGGTGTTGACTAGGCTGAGCAGTCTACCATGTCTTTCACTGAAGGATGAATTTTCCGGAATTCTTGAGGTGAGCTCCTTGAGTTGAGGAGAGATTCTCACAAGGTTGACTTGAATGGTATTTCTGCGAGGAATTTCCATGTCCTACAAAACAAAGAACAAAGATGAAGATCCAAAACCCTTGAACTGGTTAGTGAATGCATATGATGTTTTATGATGTTTATGATGTATGTACAAAACATATGTACAAGCAAATCACACCAAACCCTAGTTTCAGGCTTGCATGGGGTTTCATAGGTAAGTACCCTCTTGAGTGTAGTTGGCTTAAAAACCTGTCCTATAAACAGTAACCGGGTTCTAAGGAGCTCAATATCACGGGATCGTTTTCATTGTTCATTGTTTTGGTTTAGCCACTTAACTAACAACCAAAATATTCCAAGAAAACAACCCTCAATGAGTGTAGTATCGAGTATCTACCAACTTCGGACTGCACCAAAGCTGGTCATCTCACTACCCCTAATAAAAGGCCAAGATGGTCAAGTAAGGTTCTAGGTCATTAGTGCTTAGTGACATCACTCAGCGGCCCCGTACTCTCCTTGATTGAACTCAAGGGTTACCGGTACTCACAAATATGTCACACTAATATAGCTATTGCTTCGACCGTGTCGGTATACCCCGCACAGTTTCCACAACGTATTGCTATCTATGAATGTTTCCCAAAATCCGGGTGTAGGATTGCAAACCCAAACAATAGATCCAAGATGTAAAGCAAACAAATCAAACAATTAGTCATGCAAGAGGGTGATCTTAAGCCCTAAGGTTACTCCACTTTTAAAAATATTCCCCAGCAGAGTCGCCAGTTCTGTGATACGGTGGGAGAACTGAATATGGTTTTGCGTTTGTTTTCGCAAATGTTTCGGTTGAGCAAGAGTCGCCACCGACTTTTTATTTTATCCTAAGGAAAAGTTTAAAAAGCACAGCAAAAACCTTTGAGATATTTCGTGGGTTCGGGGAGTAGATTATAGAAAGGGAAGGTATTAGCATCCTTTCTATCCATGGTTATCCATGGGCTCTTAGGTACTTGCTTAGATCAACTTGCCTTGGTTTTCAATTGTTTGAAATGGTGCTTGGTGTGTGGTTTTGAAAATGTTTTAAAAAGATGCCTTGTATAGGCTACCCTTGTAACAATTCTTTACTCGAATGTTTTACAAAAGGTGTTTTGTCTTTTGAAAAGATGTTCCAAGGTTTTTGAAAGTTTGTTTTGAAAGTGTTTGAAAATAGGCAAGTGTTTTGTTTTGCAAGTTGACAAGTACCTAAGAGCTATCTACCCTAAAGTTCTCAAAGATTTTTGTTATGTTTTAACCCTTTTGACAATTTTGTTCCACCATTGCATTTGGTGGACAATCTTGTGTTGGGAGGTGAATGGGATGGGCGTGGGTCATCGTTTAGACCATAATTGCAATAGTGTTAAATGTCTTTGGGCAATTTTCCTTTGAAAGGGACTTGATCATTTTAGGCAACTTTTCGAAAGCGTCATCAAGGGACTTATGATCATTTGATTGTTTGTTTTACCCAAAGAAACCCAACATGCAATATGGCCCATTTATTTGAAGGCAACAAAGTGGAATACCCTAGGGGTGCAAGTGTGATATGTGTTGTCCATTTTCATGCTTGATTATCTTGAAATTAGGTCAAAACTATTTTGTTCGTTTTATTCGCATACAAACCCTAATTCTAGCATGGCATATTTAAAAAACGTTAAAGTGCGAAAAGTAAAATTCCTACACTATTACAACACAATAATATGGGGAAGGGGGTACAAATGTTCAAATGGGGGATATTTAGACAAGAAATTAAATCTAGCTATTACATCAATTTTGGAATATTTACAAGATATTTAATTTGCACAAATTAAATAGAAATGAAGCAAATATGCAAGGATACAAAAAGGTTTTTTATATGCATGAAAAAAGTATTTTTATATGTCCAAATAAATAAAAATAAAAGAGTATGATTTTTGGAGTATTTTCATATTTAGGGCAAAACCCTAATTTACAAAATAAAATGCATTATTTATTCAAAATATACAATATTCACTATTTATATACAAAAATAAAATAATTGTAACAAGGTATTTTTAATGTTAAATATTAATAAAATAAAAATATGTATATTTTTGGGTATTTTATTCTAAGTATACTAATATATATATATATATATATATATATATATATATATATATATATATATATATATATATATATATATATATATATATATATATATATATATATATATATATATATATATATATATATATATATATATATATATATATATATATATATATATATATATATATATATATATATATATATATATATATATATATATATATATATCTTTATTATTTACTAAATAAATATTATATATATGGAAATAATAATAATTAAGATTTATGAAAAATGTATATTTTAGATAAAATATCTTAAGAAGATAAAACAAAATAAAAATGAAAATAAAATGGTGTTTACATTATTTTTCCCTATTTATTCTAAATAATATATTATATGCTTATTTGTATACAATAATCAAATAAATACCTAAAAAATATAAAAATGGTGAAAAAAATATTTTTTATGTTTTTAATATGATAAGAAAAAATAAATGAGTCAAAATGAAAAAAGAAAAATCAAAAAAATCATAAAAAACAAACAAAATGGGCTTGGGGGGTATGAAAGTGGAAATAGGGTGTGAAAAGAAAAGACAACACAGGCCCAGCCCATGTGGCTTCTTCTTCAACCTTCAGACAAAAAATGTTCCAAAACGCGCGCGCCTGTACTCAAGTTCAAACGTCCTGATTCTTTGAGCTTTTGCACAAACTTTCAACACAAAAAATATTAAGCCTTGAATCACGATTCCAAATATATAAAGAACACCTCCTAACTCTCAGAAATGAGAGAGAATTTTGACATTCCCAAATCCTGACCTAAGTTTTCTGCCATTTTCAAACCTTAAATTCTCACAGCTCAAGCAAAAGAAATGAAAAGTAAAAGCATGTACAGGTTCAGTGGCATGAGTAGAACATTTCTTATTCACAAACCTAGAGCTAATGATGCCTATATTAAGAGTTAAAAGTTCACCAAAATACCTGTTCAGTTGAAGTTCTATCTGGCAATGGGGAAGCTTTCAGTGCAAGGTGATGGTTGGTATAGCTTCCTTGAGGTGTGGTGATGTTGTTCCAATGTTTACTTTGCCTTGAGACACCTTGAATCAAGCTGTGGAACTTCAACTGCAAAATGAGAAAGTGAAAATGGTGGAACTTATTAGAGGAATTACAGGTCGTGTTTCAGGTCTTGGTTAGCTTGCATTGATGCTAGGGAATGTGTTTGATAAGCTTTGGTCAAGAAATAATGCAAGGAATGAGAGATGGTGTTCAATCTGCAGGCCCTGCCCTGTTTCTGCAGTTTGAGAGTGATTATGGCAATGGAGAGGTATTGGAGGTCTTAGGGTCGTGTGCTAGCTCAGTTGGGATGTCTTGAATGTGTTTCAAAAGTTTTCTTAAGGGTTTGCAAGCTGATATCAAAGTTGTGTTGAACAATGCAATGTTTCTTAGCACTTAAGCAAAAAAGGTCAAGTTGGTGTTTAGGCAGCTAGAGGCCCCCATAACATGCTGCATAACTCAGTCTTGATCAGTGTGATTAATCCCTAAACTTGTGCCAAAGAGATCTTAACTGTACTTCTTGGATTTTCAATTGGACATAAAGCTTGCTTTTTTCAAAAATGGATAAAGTGCTTTATCTATTTTGGGATTAATCTACTATGCAATGCTTCAATCCATAGAACATGGTCTTGGCACAAAGAGTTTGCATTAAATTTATGAGTGTTGGATGGTTTAAGGACCTGTAATCAAGATATGCAAGCTGAGATTGAAAATGCCTAGTGTTATGGACATGTAAATTGACCAATTCAAAAGTGAGTTTTTGCCAAATTGTGAAATTCGAATCTCTCAAGTTATGAGGTTGTTTGATGAGTTCTTGGACATTTTGGAAATCTTGGAATGTTTACTACAATCCATATTTGAAATGCAAATTGAAATTCCAAGTTGAAGTGTATGGAAAATGGCCTTGAAGTTGGGTAGAAAACCTTGTCAAAATAGGTTAAAATTTCACTAAGTTAAGAATGGTTTAGTGCCCTTATTCAAAAAATTGTAACTTGAGATACAAGCCTCATTTGGGAAAACTTTGTGAATCAAATTTGTAGATTATGCAACAAGCTACAACTTTCATGTTTTGACTTTTGTTTGAATCCAAATAGATCTTGGTGAGAAAGTGGGGCAAAGTTGGGAAAAAATTAGGGTTTTTCATAACTTAGAAAAATTCTAAGTTATGAAAAATTCTCATTTCTAACCCTAATTTGCATTTTTGATTTCTTGGTGAACAATTTTCATGATTTGGCATGTTTTGATGAAAAATGAATCTTGACTCTTGATTTTGACCAAAAAGTCAAAGTTTGACTTTTCAGTATACAGTCAAAATTGATCAATTGACTGGGAAATTCAACTGTCAATCTTGTGTACTTGGGGTCCTTGGAACTTGTTGAGCATGTCAAGATAAATCCATGGGGTCCTTGAGTCCATATGTGAACTTGGTTTGCCATTGGTTGGGTCAAACAGTCAAAAATTGCCTTTGTGCAATCAAAACCCTAAACATGACCATTTTGCCCTTTTGATGATCTGATCAAATTTCTTGTGGGATTGTGATCCAAACTTGATCAAATGGTCTATATGAGTTCATAATGTTGATGTGGGTCAATTTTCATGAGGTTTGACTGTCAATTGGCCACAGTTGACTTTTTTCCCCAATACAGCTGATTTTTAGGTCAATTGTCTAATTGATTGGGCAAAACTTGGAATCAAGACTTGAAACTTGATGTGGATAACCTTGAGAGTCCAATATGAAGCAAGGAAGTCATCTTAGGCATTTTAGGTCAAAACATCTTTGTACAAACATAAACCCTAATTTGGGTCAATAGTGCAAGGAGAAGTCTTGAGCAGATGAAACCCTAATTGGATCTTGATCTTCAAGGGCTTTGTGATGAGAAATCAATGAGAAATGGGAGGGCAAATTTTGGGGTACAACAGCTGGGAATTCTCTAATGTCCCACTCTTAGGCATTAGGGGAGGTATCACTTATAACCCTTATCTTGCATTACAGCGGTTTGGGTATGCACGAAGAGATGGTCCTCATAATACGCTCATTCAAGGTTTGGTATTCGACTACGAGAGAGACGACCAAGGCTATTGTCAAAGGTTCATACGAGCTTGGAGAATGATAAACAAAGTGGATAGTAAGACATTAGGACATAATAATTCCATCCCCCTTGAGCCTTACCTTAAGTGGGTACGAACTTTTGCTCAAAGTCTCGTGATACCTTACCCCTCCATCTTACCAATCATCATGGAACATGTTGCCGAAAGAGATATTCCATACACTTTCCTTTATCCTGATATGCCTACTTCTCTTGAAGATTTGCAAAGATCTTAGATTCAGCTAAAGGGGGAGAGAGACACCTTTGAAGCCCGGTTTTATGCAAGCGAGAAGAAGACATTGGAGCTCACGAGACAACTTCATGAGGAGAGGAGCCTGAATGCCTATACCACTCCAAAGAGGAAGCATCCATAGGAAATTTGATCCATTCTTATTGTAATTTAATTTATTTTATTCTTTTGTTTCAATGTAATCCCAAGAGGCATGTTGTAATCAATTTGAACTTATTAATACAATTAATGTTTGTTCCCTTTTGTCTTAAACAAATTTAAATCTTCTAAGTCCTTGAAATCATTTGCATACACATTTTCATGCATCATAACATAAACAAGTTTTCCACAACAGGCTTCCTTATCTTTCTACTATTTATTTCAGTAAGATGGATATCGAATAAATAGTGAAGGACTTGCAAGCGTAGAATTCCCAGTTCCAATAAACCTTGCTGACCCTGGCTAAGGGGAAACAAGAGCTGATGACTATGCTAGTAGCCAAGAAGAAAACCAAAAAGAAGGCCATCATCAACATGGGTAAGACATTCAAAGGTCTGGTTCGTCAGGTACAGATAGTCGAAGAGTCGTCTGAGGAAAACGAAAATCAAGATGAAGAGGCAAGGAGTACCCGTGTTGGGGGTGCCAATGATCAAGCTTCCAAAGGCAAAGATTATTTTGATGAGCAATATCCTCCGGCTGAGAATAAATACAAGCAGTTAAAGGATAGACTAAAGGCTGTTGAAATTCAAGCCATGCCTGGTTTGGATTTTGGTGAGTTGGGCTTAGTACCTGGGGTCGTTATTCCCCATAAGTTCAAAATAACGGTCTTTGCCAAGTACGACGGGGTTTCCTGCCCGAAACTTCATCTAAGGTCTTACGTGCGCAATTGGATTAGGGTTAGAGAAAGCCCATGTGCCCCAAGAAATCCCATGTTCCCCAAGAAACCACAGTTGACTAGTTCGAGAACTGTGTAGCGAGTTTAACAGCTGACAATGGATTAGGGTTCTCCGTCGCTGATTTGACTCCTATGGGAAGGAACCACAAAAAAGCCTTGCATGTCTCTATTGTATGCAAGGGGACCACCCTGGCTCATGTCCTAATTAATACTGGATCATCTTTAAATGTGTTACCCAAAGGTGCTTTGGACCATCTAGATTATGAATTAATGGTATTGAAGCCAAGTGATATTGTCGTAAGGGCTTTCGGTGGGTCTAAGAGGATGGTTCATGGAGAGGTGGATCTCCCAATTAAAGTTGGCTCGCAGATTTTCAACTCTACCTTCTACATAATGGACGCCCGTCCCGCCTACTCCTGTTTACTTGGGCACCCTTGGATACATGGGGCAGGGGCAATAACATCCACCCTTCATCAAAAGTTAAAATACCCAGTCAAAGGGGAAGATTTTCATTGTTTGTGGCGAAGAGGAATTCATGGTGAGCCACCTTAATTCCTTCAAGTATATGGAAATGGATGGTGAGTTCATAGAGACTCTGTGCCAGGCTTTCGAAGTTGTTCCTCCTATGATTTTCGTCACCAAAATCTCCTCTGACATGCCAAAAGCTGATAAAGTTGTGCTAAGAATGGTTTCGCTTAAGGATGCACCTTCCGCAGTCGAAGATAGAAGTTGTACTATCTGGGGATAACTCTCTGACATTCCGTTTAAAGCAGACAAATTCGGATTGGGTTTCACCATCAAAGCTCAGAAAGAGGTCAGGCGCGCTCACGTGGGGAAACTGCCTCTTCGCATCGGAAATCATGAAGTAAATGATGTGGAAGACTCTGATGATGAATGCACTTTTGAAGAATGGATCTACCCTAATACCGGAGGAAAACTCAACAACTGCCATGCAAAGGATTTCACTCCCATCTCCTTCAATGACGAGTAATTACTATTTACTTTCAATTCAAGAACTTTTGTCTGTAATCTTAATTCCAAACAATGACTTTTAAGCCATGTGCCTTGCCCAGGGAACTATAGTCCATTTGTTAAGGTTTTTGTTCATGTTCATTTATCATATGATCATTTAATAAACCATTGGACCTTTTGCTTTCAAATTTTGTGTTCATTGTCTTTCTTTTTCTTTATTGCATTTTTTCAATAGCCATGTATCTTACATGCACACACACACACACACACACTTGTAGATCTCCATTCACCCCGGATCTCATTGTGAATGATTCTACTATTTCCAGTTATAAATTCGAACATCCAATTAACCAAGCCAAAGATGAAGGCGAGGAAGATTTTGAAATACCAGGTGAACTAGCCAGACTTATGATGCAAGAGGAGAAAGTTATTCAACCTCATGAAGAGCCAGTCGAAATTATCAACCTAGGAACTAAGACAGACAAGAAAGAAGTCAAGATCAGCGCCAACCTAGAAGATGGTATCAAGAGCAGATTGGTTCAGATGTTACATGACTATGTTGAAGTGTTTGCTTGTTTGTATGAAGATACGCCAGGGTTGGATACCTATATTGTGGTTCATCATCTGCCAACAAAGGAAGATTTTCCTCCTGTTAAGCAAAAGGTTCATCGCATGCGGCCAGACATGTCTGAAAAGATAAAAACTGAAGTGATGAAACAATTCGATGTAGGTTTCCTAGCTGTGACATCTTATCCTCAATGGGTTGCGGACACGGTTCCCGTGCCAAAGAAAGATGGGAAGGTTCGTATGTGTGTGGATTATAGGAATCTGAATAGGGCAAGCCCCAAAGATGATTTCCCTCTATCGCATATTGACGTCTTGGTTGATAACACCGCTTAACATAAATTATTCTCCTTCATGGATGGATTTTTTGGCTACAACCAAATCAAGATGGCTCCCGAAGACATGGAAAAGACCACCTTCGTTACACAATGGGGCACCTTTTATTACAAGGTCATGCCATTCGGGTTAAATAATGTAGGGGAAACATATCAAAGAGCTATGGTAGCTTTATTTCATGATATGATCCGTCATGAGATAGAGGTATATGTGGATGATATGATTGCAAGGTTGCAAACTGAAGAAGAGCATCTCGATCACCTGCACAAGATATTTGAGAGGCTGAAGAAGTACAAGTTGAGGTTGAACCCTAATAAGTGCATATTCGGAGTAAGGTCTCGAAAATTTCTAGGTTTTGTCGTCAGTGTTAAAGGCATCGAAGTGGATCCTGCAAAAGTAAAATCCATTCAAGAAATTCCAGTTCCCCGCTCTGAAAAGGAGGTCAGAGGCTTCTTGGGTCGACTTAACTACATTGCTCGCTTCATATCTCACTTAACTGCTACTTGTGAGCCAATCTTCAAACTCCTGAAGAAAGATCAAGTAGTCAAATGGAACGAAGACTGCCAAGCTTCCTTTGATAAGATCAAGGAATATTTTAAAAAACCTCATATCCTTATGCCTCCAATGGAAGGAAGACCATTGATCGTGTACTTGACCGTGCTACAGAATTCTATGGGTGTGTGTTAGGCCAACATGATGAGTTTGGACGAAAAGAGCATGCAATATACTACCTGAGAAAAAAGTTTATTAACTGTGAAACCCGATATTCACTACTCGAGAAAACTTGTTACACTCTGGCAAGGGCTGCTCGCCAGCTAAGATAGTATATGTTGACTCACACAACTTTATTAATTTCCAAGATGGACCCTATCAAGTACATCTTTGAGAAGCTCGCTTTCTCTGGACAGATAGCTAGATGGCAAATGATTCTGACTGAATACGATATTTAATATACAACACAAAAGGCCATCAAAGGAAGTGTATTGGAAGATCAGTTGGCCCATCAAGCTGTTGACGATTATCAATCTATGAACTTTGACTTCCCGAATGAGAATATCATGTTAGTGACTGAATGTGTCAAACTTGGACCGTATGAAGGACCTGAACAAGGATCCCGATGGATTATGGTTTTTGATGGAGCTTCCAACGCTCTGGGAAATGGAATTTGTGTTGTGATAATTTCTCCTGAAGGTTGTCACACTCCTTTCACTGCTAGACTGTGCTTCGATTGTACGAATAACATGGCTGAGTATGAGGCATGCATATTGGGTTTGAATGCTGCCATTGACTTAAGGATCAAGCATTTGGATGTATTTGGAGACTCTGATTTAGTGATTAGCCAAATAAAGGTAGAATGGGACACTAAGCATCCTAACTTGATTCCTTACAAGGAGCTTGTGTTAACTCTGATTCCATGCTTCGGAGAGATAACCTTTGAACATTTCCCTAGAGAAGAAAATCAGTTGGCTGACGCCTTAGCAACAATGTCTTCCATGTTCAAAGTCAAATGGGACAACGAAGCTCCTATGATCACAATTGAGAGATTTGATGAACTTGCGCACTGCTATGAGCTTGACACTGACGAAGAAAAACCATGGTACCATGACGTGAGGAGATATCTTGAGGCACAAGAATATCCTGAAGGAGCTTCCATCAATGATAAGAAATTCTTATGAATATTTTTCTGCCAAATTCTTTCTAAGAAATGGAATCCTATACAAGTGCAACCATGATTCTACTCTACTCCGATGTCTGGACAAGAAGGAGGCATAAAAAATATTGAAGACATGCATGATGGCTTCTTTGGAACCCACTCTAATGGACACACTATGGCCAAGAAAATCCTGAGAGCTGGTTACTATTGGTCCACAATGGAAACTGATTGTCATCATCACTCAAGGACTTTCCACAAATGCCAAATATATGCTAACAAGGTCCATGTACCTCCTATTCCTCTAAATGTCATGATTACTCCATGGTCGTTTGCAATGTGGGGCATTGACATGATCGGGGAGATCAAACCTACTACCTCCAATGGACATCGTTTCATCCTTGTTTCCATTGATTACTTTACCAAGTGGGTCGAAGATGCCTCATATGCCTCGGTTACCAAGAACGTTGTAGCCAGGTTTATCAAGTATAACATCATCTACCGTTATGGTATCCCCGAAAGGATCATCACTGACAATGGAACCAACCTCAACAATGCCATGATTACGGAACTTTGTACTCAATTCAAAATCAAGCATCACAGTTCTTCCCCGTATATACCCAAGATGAATGGTGCAGTGGAAGCTGCCAATAAAAATATCAATAAGATTGTGCAAAATATGGTGGTGACGTATAAAGAATGGCACGAGATGTTACCGTTTTCTCTCCATGGCTACCGTACTTCAGCTCTAACATCAATTGGGGCAACCCCATTCTCCTTGGTCTATGGCATGGAAGTTGTCCTCCCTGTCGAAGTTCAGATTCCCTCTCTAAGGATAATGAAGGAAGCAGGTTTAGGTGAAGATGAATGGATTCATACTAGGTTGGATCAGTTGAACTTGATTGACGAGAAGCGACTGGATGCTGTTTGTCATGGTCAGATGTACCAAAAACGTATGATCAAGGCTTTCAACAAAAATATCAAGCCTCAAGTATATCATACTGGCGACATGGTAATAAAGCGCATCATTCTTCCACAAGGCGACTCCAGGAGCAAATGGACTCCCACTTACGAAGGACCATTTGTTGTAAAGAATTTTTTCTCTGGTGGTGCCATGATGCTGACTACTATGGATGGCGAAGACTTCCCATATCCTGTGAACGCGGACATAGTTAAAAAATACTACGCATAAAATGACCCGCTAGGTTGACACACCTAGGCAAAATAAGGACATTCTGGCGAACCAAAGAGGTTCGGGCAAAAATTATGGATATATATGCAAAAGATTGTACACCCGGCAAGTTGAAACCCCGAAAGTGCGACTTGGGAAAAAATGGGTATCCTGGTGGGCTGAAAACCCAAAAGGGAGGTCCAGGCAAAAGTTAAGGATTAAAGCGTATGACTATGTCCCGTGGGATCTTTACAGCCAGCTTTATTACCAAAGTCCAAAGTTCAAATGGTCCAAGATCAATCCAATCAACTTCTTTCAATCGCAAGGGATAATGTTCGAAGACATAGGGGCAATAGTGGGGTTGGAACACAATGAGATCACTTTCACATGGCTATTTTTTTTCACTTTGTATTCGTTCCATTCTTTTGACGATTTCCTCTTACTAGGATCTCAGTCTCTTTGTACAAAAACGCCTATTCATGGGCAAAACATCAATACAAATATACTTTGAAGTGCAAACTTTCTGTTTTTTCTTCTGTTTTGAGTGCAAAAGTGTCCAATGACTAAAATTGAATGAACATATGAATATGAACATGATTAAACTTTTAACAAATGTATGCTTAAAAATAGTGACAAGTGTCTACTCAAATGCATTTGAGATATCCCCAAAGTTATTTCAATAACATTACCCCACAAATTTGGATTCATAAAGTCCCCAGCCAGAGTTTCAATCTCCGGAAGATCCTCTCCCCAGCTGAGTTTGGTCTTAAAAGGAAGCCTTATGGAATTCTTCCTAAAGAGACACCTCCCTAGTAGTTCATCAAATATCCTCTTTAACAGGGGTTTATTTCCCCAACAAACTATAGATTCCCCAGCTTGAGTTTATACTATCTAGGGACCGCAACCCCTAATCCCCAGTGAAGTCGCCAACAGAGTCATTGCTATCTCCGAAAGTTTCTATAAAGCCTGGAACCCGACCAGATACCAGTTAATAATTTAAAATTCGGAAGCCTATACCTGACCAGATAACAACTATAATTTCTAAAACATGGCCCCAACCAGATAACAGTAAATCTCAATTTTAAGTTACTAAAGCCTGGACCCGACCAGATAATAGTTTGACTTCTTCAATTGCTGAAACCTGAACCTGACCAGATAACAGTTTAAGTTGCTGAAACCTGGACCCGACCAGATAATAGTAAATCTCAATTTTAAGTTACTAAAGCCTGGACCCAACCAGATAATAGTTTAACTTCTTCAATTGCTGAAACCTGGACCCGACCAGATAATAGTTCGAGTTGCTGAAACCTGGACCTGACCAGATACCAGTTAACCTCAAGATCAATTTGCTGAAACTTTAACCCGACCAGATAACAGTTTGAGTTGCTAAAACTTGGACCCGACCAGATACCAGTTAACCTCAAGATCAATTGCTGAAACCTGGACCCGACCAGATAATAGTTCGAGTTGCTGAAACCTAGACCCGACCAGATACCAGTTAACCTCAAGATCAATTGCTGAAACCTGGACCCGACCAGACAATAGTTCGAGTTGCTGAAACCTGGACCCGACCAGATACCAGTTAACCTCAACATCAATTTGCTGAAATGTGGACCCAACCAGATAACAGTTCGAGTTGCTGAAACCTGGACCCGACCAGATACTAGTTAACCTCAAGATCAAATTGCTGAAACCTGGACCTGACTAGATAAAAGTTTGAGTTGCTGAAACCTGGACCCGACCAGATACCAGTTAACCTCAAGATCAATTTGCTAAAACTTGGACCCAACCAGATAACAGTTCGAGTTACTAAGAAATCTGGACCCGACCAGATAATAGTTTAACTTCTTCAAATCACTAACAAAAATCCTTCTCCCCAATATAGTTTGCTACTATCCCCAGTGAGTTGGTGCAAAGCCTGGAATCCGACCAGATAACAGTTAACTTCTTTATGCCCAGCAAATTATTGTGAAGCCTGGATCCAACCAGATAACAGCTAACTTCCTTTCTCTCCAATCAAGAGATAACTCCCCAGTAGAGAAACGGGCAACTAAAACTCTTGAACTCTTTCCCTCAAGTAGAAATCAACACTCTCCATAGAGTTTTCCCTAAAGCAAAGTCAATATTCTCCAGCAGAGTTTCTCCTCAAACAACAGAACAGGAATCCCCAGGGGAAACATTCTAAAACAAGGTCTGAAGATGAGCATACTCTTCATCCCCAACAGCAGTCTGGGATTTAATTTCCCAAGGCTCCCCAGCATTTGTCAAGGATTTATTTTCCAAGACAAATACATTTCAACAACATTCATAGCATATGCATACGAAGTGCATATAGCACAACCTCATTTTTTAGAACATCAGTACACGATGCATTTCATACATCATGATATTTCATACAACTAACTCTTTACCTTTTCAGGAAAGATAAATCAATAGATAATTATCATCAATTTTCAACAGATCCAAGATTAGTTCCTGAAGCAAGATAGAGCAACTATCTATGTGACCATATGCAGCTTCACACGGGCTCATCAAGAAGCAATCTTACACGGGTTCCTTCTAATTTCCAGATGCAGCTTCACACGGGCTCATCAAGAAGTAATCTTACACAGGTTCCTTCTAATTTCCAGATACAGCTTCACACGGGCTCATCATGAAGCAATCTTACACGGGTTCCTTCTAACTTCCAGATGCAGTTTCACACGGACTCATCCTGAAGCAGCCATACACATGCTCATTCTCGTACATTTCCAAATGTGGTTTCACACGGACTCATCCTGAAGTAATCTTACACAGATTCCTGCTCATATATCTCCAGATGCAGCTTCACACGGGTTCATCCTGAAACAATCTTACACGAACTCCTTCTAATACATTTCCAAACACGGCTTAACACGGGTTCATTCCAACATATCATTCAGAATTAAATCGACCAAAGATTTATTCTGATACTTCTCCCAGTTACAGTCAAGCTTAGACTTAGTCTAATTTTTATCAACAATCACCTTTGGATGACATCTATAAGCCCATCTTTGAAAACTCTTCATCATCTGTCCAAATGGCATCTTTAAGCCCATTCCCTACACAATCAACTAACACATCATCGAGTGCAAATTTCTGGGCACTCTAGTGTTCAATCATCTTCCACCTTCAAGTCACGAATGGTGGATCCACTAATCTAACTCCCTAGGTTTAAGAAGATTGAACAGGGGCAGAAGTTGTACCCTAAAATTTTCCCTCTCATTTTCTCAATACATTATTCACAAGATCTTCAAAGGCTCGAGTTTGCACAAGGTTTGATCAGGTTAAGCCATCCCATCAACACTGATGCCTCAAATTAAGGTTTGAGTTTGCACAAGGACAATTGGACTATTAATTCCTCAAGAGAATTTCATGAATCATTATAAACCACCAAGAATGATCATGGCAAGTTTCAAGCCCCGGATCACAAAATTGCTCAATCAATCGATCAGATGACCTAAAAACAGTTGTACAGATGAAAATGTCAACTGTAGCCCCAAAAGTCAAACTTTGACTTTTTGGTCAACATTAAGTTTCAAAGATAAAAATTCATCAAGACATTCAAGAATGTCAAGATTGATCATCAAAAAGTCAAGAAAGTCAAAAGTCAATTTGAAAATTCAAACTTTTCAAAACTTGGAAAATTTTCTAAGTGTTTTCATACATGATAATCTCATAACTTCATGATATTCTTTCACCATGATGCAAGATGATTCAAGGAAAACTTCCAACTTGAAAGTTGTAGATCTTAATGAGATATAAAACATTGTAGGACAGAACTAGTTATAGAAATTCTTGGATTTAAAGTTATAAATTCATAAAGTCATGGCATTTTTGAATAAACACTTAGAGAAATTTTTAGCAGTTTTGGTCAGGATTTTATCCCAACTTCTTGACATTTTTTCACATAGTTACAAGATGATTTTATCAAAATGGTAAACATGAAAGTTATAGAGGATGTTTCAAGATTTCCAAAACATCTAAGAGCATGAATTTATCATACTTGAGCTAGGAGATTCAAGGGTATGAAGTTGGACATCCATTCTTGAATTGCAAGTCACTTTGTTGAAGAACACATAACAAAATCCTTATGCTATGTTGTATAATCTTGTGTTGCAGGACTTCTAACTTTCCAATCTCACCATAATTTAATTCTTACACCTAATTTTGAGCTATTACCCAAGTGTTTTAATCATTGTCCAAAAGATCTTTTCATTTATAGCATAAAGGCACCATTGATATTCTTGAAAAGCAAGCTTTTTGTACAAAACTTGTCTTGAACCCATACCTTGTTTGTTTCTGATTTTACTCCACCATAAATCATGGAAGTCAGCCCCTCTAAACCATCAATTTTGGTACTTCATCTTGGGACCATGACATAACTTGATATTTGTAATCTTACCTAGCGATAACTCCATAGTTTGTAAACCAAATCAGTTTGTTCATAAACCTCTTGCATGTAAATAGAAGAAGCATTTGCAAGAGAAAGAGGTCAGAAAAATAGAGAGAAAAGCCAGAAGTTTTGTTGATAAACCCTCAAAATATCATAATCACAAAAGCCATAACAGTCCACAAAACTTCCACTCTTGAGTTTTGAAGTCCAAACTTTTGAACCTCTCATACTTTACATGTTCTGTCCAAACATCTAAGCACCCCACATACATCATATAGAAGTTGTTCAAACTCAAGAACAAGCTTCTGTAACACCTCTGTTTTTCCAAGTTCAAGAACAATCAATGCAGCAACTCAAGCTCAAAGCATAAATTCCAGCTGCAAGGTAAGTCTTCTTGACTTTAAAACCTTCATTTCAAGCATCATTAGTTGATTCATCTTTGAATATAAAACGTAATAACCATTCCTATTGAAGCTAACCTTTGTTTATCTTCCATTCTTGTCATTTATATGTTGAGAACTAACCCGTGTATGCAGCAAAACAAAGATAGAGTGAAACAAATCACAGTATGAGTCGACACATACTTGTATGATTCGACACATCTTAGTGGAAAAACAAGCTATGAGTCGACACAAAGCATCATGAGTCGACACATATTGCTATAACAGGCACAAAATAGAAAGAAAAAAGGCTCATGAGTCGACACAAAACACGTATGAGTCGACACATGCAGGGAATGAGTCGACGCATGCCCTTATGAATCAACTCATACTTAGTTGATTTGAACTTACAGGAGCAGGGAAAGTTTATGTGTCGATGCAAAAGAGCATGTGTCGACACAAAATGTTCAAAAATGCATTTTTCTTTCCTTTTCCTTTGTTTTTACATGTTTCACATATTTTCTTCATGGCTATTCAATATAGTTGTAATATTTAAGCTCCTATCCATCCCCATTTGTAAATTTATCCCCCATCCCCAAATGATGTAATAGCATAGGATATTTACTTTCCGCAATTTATCGCTTTCAAATATAAATGCTAGTAACTAGGGTGTGTATGGCAAGATAAAATCAATCTTAGACAACCCTAATCCAATACAAACAAATGCATTAAAAATAAACACTTGCACACTTGCACCTCTAAGGTTAACTCCACTTGTTGCCTTAAAAATGGTCATGATATGCATGTGAGACATCTTAGCAAAAACAAACAAAATAGAATATCAAAGTCCCTCGATGACGCTACGAATGTTGCCTTACAAATGATCTTAGTCCCTTAAATAGAAATGCTAAGATATCTCACAACATTGTTATTCATGACTATACGATGACCTATGCCCGTCCCTTTACATCCAAAGATAAAGCTTCTTACCAATCAATGGTGAGATAGTAATATCAAAGGGAAGACGAAATGAAAAAAACACTTTCGAGTAGGTAGAACGTTCTTAGTTGCTTGCTCACAATCCATCTTCAAAACAAATATCTTTTCAAATACACCAAACACTTTCAAAACATAAAATATTTTCAAAAAGTCCAACACTTTGTATGCATTCTTATAGAGAGGAGAATCATTACAAAGTTTTCCTAAATTAAGGCGCTTTTCAAAAATACTTTCAAAAACACACCACAAACACATTTCAAACAAAGCAATTTCAAAAGTGATCTAGCAAGAAACTAAGAGCCCATAGATAACTATGGATGAAAAGGGTGCTAACACCTTCCCTTTCCATAACCTACTCCCCGAACTCAATAAAATATCTCAAAGGTCTTTCTTGTTCTTTTCACCCTTTCCTTATTAGATAAAATAAAAGTCGGTGGCGACTCTTGCTATTCGCAACAATTGCAATCAAACACAAAACACCCAAGTCACTTCTCCCACCATATTACATTACTGTTAAAAAAATGTATAAAAAATAGGAATAAGTATTTACTCAAGACTGTAGGAAGCGGGATAATGTACAATCCGTCCATAAATCCCCACAGAATAATCCCCAATAAAGTTGCCCCATAGAGCAGTTTCCATAAGATAACCCCCCGCGGAATCAGCTTCACAAGCTCATCTTCAGAGACATATTCCCCGTAAGCCTGAAATACTCTAGTCATATTCACCAGCAGATCCCCTAGCGGACGAAGGAGTATAATCTTTTCCCCGAGAATGTCACCAACCTATGGAGTTTCAGTCTTTAGTAGATTATGATAGTAGTACGGTTCACAGGAATTCTCTACCCCAATTGAGTTTATTTCTTGAACACCATAAAATCCCCTGCAGAATTCTCTTCTCCAGCCGGATTCAAATCCCTCAGCAAATCATATTCCTCAACAAAGTGTTTCCCCAACAGGGTTTATTTCCCCAACCAGGTTTATTTCCACAACAGAGTTTACTTCCCCAACAAGGTTTATTACCCCAGTAGAATTCAGTCCCCCCAGCTTAAGTTTATCCCACTATTGTAGATCAATCGACAAAACTTTTCTCTTCAGCAAAGGGTAGTCCATACCACTATCCCCAGAGAGTCGCTGCGAAATCTGAAACTAGACTAGATATTAGTTAATCTTATCCTCCCTAGACGAGTCGAAATCCATATCAAAAACTCGGTCAGACAACACCTCAGAAGGTTATCCATATCTTTTATCCCCAGTTAGGGTATATAAGAATCAAACTCCCCAGTAGAGCGATGAACGACCAATGTTCTTAAGTTCTTCTCCCCAAAAAGAAATCAACATTCCCCAGCAAAGTTTCCTCAAACAGCAAGCAGGAATCCCCAGTAGATCTAAGATTCATAATCATCATTCCCAGCAACAATCAGGGATTTATTTTCCCTATCAAGAATGTTATACAAATCTACCGATACACTTCAATGACATCTCACATTCATACATCATTTATCATAGCATATGCATACAAAACGTATTAGCACATTCACATTTATTTCAAGAGCATCACTATGCAATGCATTACATACATCATGGCATTGCATAAAACTAACTTTGTCTTTTCAGGTTAAGTTCACAAGCAGACAAGTTTTTCTCTCAGAGACTAAATCTGACAAGTAGCTACTTAAATATTTCCCCAGAAGGTCATTCTGAAAGATATCTCTTCTAGATGAAGTCGGGCATAGACATCTTCTAGTTCAGATGAAATCAGGCATAGATTTCCTTATGATACTCTTTTTGGAAAAAGTCAGGCGTAGACTCTTTTCAGTACCTCTTCTAGTTGAAGTCAAGCATAGACATCTTCTAGTTCGGATGAAATCAGGCGTAGATTTCCTTCTGATACTATTTTTGGAAAAAGTCAGGCGTAGGCTCTTTTTGGTACCTCTTCTAGTTGAAGTCGGGCATAGATATCTTCTAGCTCAGATGAAATTAGGCGTAGATTTCCTTCTGATACTCTTTTTGGAAAAAGTCAGGAGTATACTCTTTCTGGTACCTCTTTTAGTTGAAGTTGGCCTTAGACATCTTCTAGTTTAGATGAAATCAAGCGTAGATTCCTTCGAAATTATTTTGGAAAAAGTCGAGCATAGACTCATTCCAAACGTATCTTCTAGACAAAGTCAAACATTGACTCATTCTAGTACACCATTCAGATAAAATCAAGTGTAGATTTATTCCTGTATTTTTTTGGACAAAGTCGGACGTAGACTCATTCCAAATACATCTTCTAAAAAACAAAGTTAGGCGTAGACCTATTTTGATATTCCTATCAATAGTTACTCTATATCGCATTTGTAAGCCCATCTCTGATGATTCTCCGTCACCTCTCCAAATGGCATCTTTAATCCAATTCCCAGTATAATCAACCAACAATGTTAATTCATGCACAAGCAAGTGCAAATTTCTGGGCACTTAAGTGTTCAATCATCTTCCACCTTCAAGTCAGGAGTGGCAGATAATGCCAATATAACTCTTCAGGTTTAAGAAGATTGAACAGGGGCAATTGTTGTACCCCAAAATTTGCCTTCCATTTTCCTTCAAGACATTCTCATGAGATCCCCATTTGCTCAAGGTGGCTCAAGAATTGATCAGACAAATTTCCCTCCTAAGCAATGGATCCACAACTAGGGTTTTGTGTTTCTCACGGAAGATTAGGTTCTCAAGGCCTCAAGTGGTTTCCATTATTCTCCATAGTTCCTTAAGAATGCTCATGTCAAGTTTCAAGTTTTGCATCACAAGTTTGCTCAATCAACGGCTCAGATGATAGAGAATAAGTTGTATTGGGTAAAAATTCAATTATGGTCAACATACAATCAAACCTCAAGATTTTGGGTCAAAATCAAGTTTTTTAAGTCATATTCATCACTTTATCAAGGTTTGATCATGATTCCTCAAGAAAAGCCCTCAAATCATCAAAAGTCAAAAGTTTCCAAATTAGGGTTTCCTTAGGAGAAGTAAACTGAACTTTGACCAAGCATAACTTTCACATGCTTCATAATCTTTTCCCCAACCAAAGTCCATTTTTAAGGAAATTAAATTCTCTACAACTTTGTATCTCTATGCTCAAGTCCAAAAAATGAATCATTTGAGAGATATAAGCCAATACATTATAGGTCATTTCAAAAGTCAACAAAAAGACACTTTTTGTCAAGGAAACTTACATCAAAATAAATTATTCAAAAGCAAAAATGATCAACATATATGTTTTAGAGGACACCTCTAGATTTCCAAAAATTCCAAGATCAAGTTCAAAAGATAAAAATTGAGTGAGTTATGGCCATTGCAAGTTGGGAAATTTTGAGCAAATGTATGAAGACCAAATTGAGCAAGCTTGATATTTTGAACTTTTGGGCCATTGTCTTGGGATCGAAATGTGTGTTATACCCTTCATAAACCTCAGAATTCACTCTACACCCTTTGTACTTATTTTATTTTATTTATTTTTATTATTTTTTATTTAATTCATTAATAATATAAAATAATATAAGATAAAATTATATCTTATTACACAAGAGTCCAAGTCCATTTGTTTTTGCCCTAAAAATCCTCTATATATTCAGACATCAAGACAAGAACAAAGGACATGAATCCTTGCCTCTCAAAATTGTCAAAAAAAATCAAGAACCCTAACGTTCTCAAACCCTATTCTCCAACAAGTTTCAATTAGTGTTGAGCCTTCCATTAGCCTCTTGAGACTCCCAGGAAGCCATTCCAATCGTTCCTGAAGCCTTAAGCATCCCAGTAAGCATTCCTCAAGAGCACCGGTTGGGTAGTGTTTCAAAACATTGAATTTTTACTTGTTGCATTTGTTTACTGATTTTGTATGTTCATGTGTGTTTATAATGGTGCTTAGTACAGATTACAACCATTACATGGGATCCATGACGTTCAAATCATGAATTACCATTGAGGGACCGAATTAGAAATTTTCCTTTGAAGCGCATGATCCAAGCGTTTTCAGTCAAAACTGAGCCTATATTTGGATTCAAGACCCTCGATTTACGGGGTTAGGGTCTTCTTTAATCATTGACATGCTTTGTTTTGCAGAATATGGAAACGTGCTCACCGGAGAAGACGACCGGAGCTAGCGCTCTGGCGCTTCTCTGGTCCCTCTGGGTTGTTTTATTTTATATTTGTTTTGATTAATTATATGTACGAATGAAACAGCCACCTAAGTGGCAAGAGCGTGTGTGATAAGGCATTGGTACTAAAGGGCGTGGGTTCGATCCATCCTTTTACAATTTTTTGTTTAATTTTTCCAAACTGACATGCAGGTTTAATATATCTTGTTTTGTTCCTGTTTCAAAATGCAAACGAGCGATTGGCTGAGTTGGTAGGTGTAATACGATGGGAGAACTGACTTAGGTGTTTTGCGTTTGATTGCAATGTTGCGAATAGCAAGAGTCTCCACCGAATTTTCTTTTATCCAATAAAGGAAAGGGTGAAAAGAATAGGAAAGACCTTTTGAGAATTTTTCTTGAGTTCGGTGGGTAGGTTATGAAAGGGGAAGGTGTTAGCACCCTTTTCATTCGTAGTTATCTACGTGATCTTAGTTTCTAGCTCACTTTGAAATGCTTTGCAAAAATGTGTTTGTGTTAGTTTGAAATTATTTTTAAAAGTGCCTTCGTTTAGGCGAACTTTATAATGATTCTCATTTCTATAAGAATGTATACAAAGTTTTGACTTTTGAAAATATTTCGCGAAAGTGTTTGTGTGTTGAAAGATGTTTTGTTTTGAAATGTTTGTGAGCAAGCAACTACGAGCGTGCTACCTACTCAAAATAAAGTCTTTTTTATTTTCCTCCTCCTTTAGATAGTGTTATCTTACCATCAGTTAGTAAGAAACCATATCATTGGATGTGAAGGGGCAGATGTGGGTCATCGTTCAGTCACAGAAGGCAACATTATAGGATACCTTAGCAATTTGTCGTAAGGGACTAAGATCGTTTACCAAAGGCAACAACGAAGGGTCATCGAGGTACTATGATCTTGTAATTGAGGGTCTTTGCTAAAATATTCCACGTTCGAGGGACATGACCATTTTTAATCTAAGGCAACAAGTGTGGGTTAACTCTAGAGGTGCATGTGTGCAAAGTGTATTGTTTTCATTTATTTTGTCTTGAATTAGGGTTGTCTAATGTTTGATTTAAGTCTTTCCATACAAACCCTAATTACTAGCAAAAATATAAAAAGCGATAAATTACGGAATTTAAAGTCCTACGCTATTACAATATTTTGGGATGGGGATACAAATTTATAAATGGGGAATATAAAGAAATAAAATCCTAATTACTATTACAACCAAATTGAATAATTCATAACAATAGATTGTACAAGAATATAAATATAACATAAAAGAAATATGTTTTTTATGAGTTTTTTTATAGAAAAGTTTAATTAACTAATTAATTTTAATCGCAAAAGAAATTAATTGATTATCTTAAATAAAACCTAAAATCTAAGTTAATGAGAGAATGAAACCTGAGTCTAAAATAGTTATTTAGAAAATAATTTGAAAATTAATTTAAAAATATTTGAAGCATAGACAATAGATAAAACCTAGTTCAAAATATTAACAAAAAAATAAAGGAAGTATTTAAATTAAAATATTTAATTATTTAATTATCTATATATATATATATATATATATATATATATATATATATATATATATATATATATATATATATATATATATATATATATATATATATATATATATATATATATATATATATATATATATATATATATATATATATATATATATATATATATATATATATATATATATATATATATATATATATATATATATATATATATATATATATATATATATATATATATATATATATATATATATATATATATATTGGTGGTTTTTGATTTAGGTAAAATAAATATATAAATGAAAATAAATAAATTATAAAAGAAATGAAAATAGTTGAATTGGGTGTTAAAAAAATAAAGAGAGGGGTTAAGGGTTAGCAAAAAAAAGCCCAATATATTTTTGTAATCAGAAAATAAATAAAATAAAAAAGCATGAATGGGTCTGCATTATTAGTAAAATGGGGGGTGGGAAAAGCCAGTTTGTCTAGGGCTCAATATTAATGTCCATGATTCAGCGCTTGAAGTATCTGAGGATGCATGGTGGAATGCAAGTTTTGGCTTGTTGGATAGTAATCAAATGGTGCTGAGCCAGGGCATATGATATCTATGATGGAGCCACTACATGGAATTGGGTAGCCTGCAGCCACATGGGCGGTGACAAGTGTCACCGCCAGATTAATTTGTTTAGAAAACATAATGTAACAAAATAGAATAAAAAAATGTATTTGCATTAAGCAGAGAAAATTTTATCTCTCTTCTTCGTGCGTTCTCTCGCCTCTCTCTATCATTGAGGCTCGCTGGAAATCACCCTCAGCAGCGGTAGACGGAGGCTCTCACGGTGGCTTGGCTCTGATCTTCATTTTTTTACATGTTTAGCTTCGTCTTGTCTTCCTCTGTACTAATCTATGGCTCTTTTTTGCAGATGTTGCATAATTTTGAGTAGATCTAAAAGGGGAGGAATGAAACCCTAGTGCTCAGATTTGGCCTCTTGCACTGATTCAGGTGAGATCTTTCTAGTTTTTGTTTATGAAATCTCTTCCTCTCTTTGTTTCTGAAGGGTGTTTGTTTTAAGAAAATGATGAAGTAAAAAATTAGGGTTTGTTGTTTCTAAATTTGTTTACTATGTGTTTGGCTTTGAACAATTTAGAAGGGTTTATTGTTGTTCTTGTTGTGGCTCTGTTTGTTGAAACAAATTTTCAAGGGGGTGTGTACTGCTACGGCTTGATTTTTTTGTCCCATTTGTGAATGATGGCTTTCATCCTTTTAAACTGTGAACTTTGTGTTTTCTTTCTCTATAAAGGGTTTGACTTGTTGAAGCGGATTTGAGATAACAGGCCTTGAGTCATTCGTATGGGACTTGTCATTTGCTGTTATGTTAGTTTTCTGATATCAATTCTATGGTACTTTATGATTTTTGTTGTGCTATGTTGCCCCTGTGAATTGTGCTTGTTGGTCCATGTGATATTTTGTACTGGTTACTTGTTGGCTTGGATGTTTCATACTTGTTGCTTGCTGGCTTGAATTTTCTGTTGCTTTTTCCACTGGATTTGTACTTTGTGAAGTACATTGCTTTTTTTGACTTTAATGCGAACCAAACAAATCTTTTATGTATTTGTTTTGAGATTTGTAGTAAAGATGTTAGGCCTATGATTGACAATGCAATTCTGAATTTTGTTGGGACAAAGCAAAAATGAGGCTTTTTTATTGTTGTGTGAAACATGATGAATCTTTTCTGAGTTTATTTTTCTTTGATCTTGTCGCACTGTGAACCAAACAAATATTTTATGTATTCGTTTTGAGATTTGTAGTAAATATGTTATTTGGCCAATGATATAACCAAATTGTATGAGGCTTTTGTTGCATGTTGGGCTTGAATTCTGACTTGCTGAATCATGCTTGAGCTGTGATAATTCTGATTTTTTTGAATCTTTGCTAATGGGCTGGAATTGTGATTGGAATTCTGTTTTGACCTTCTTTGCATTTGTTTATTATGAACCAAATTTCTTTGTGATTTACAATAGATAAAGCTGGCCTATGATTAAATTGAAATCTAATGTATGAGGCTTGTATGCTTGAACAGACTCTTTTTTTCTGATTCTTTAAACAAAGCCCTAATGATGAATTTGAAAACTCTTGGAGAATTCTTGTTTATGTTCATGTTTTGTTTACTAACCAATTTCTTCTCTTTTGCTTCATGTGAGCAAATAATGGATTGATGGAAGAAAGATGGAAATGGAAACCGCAACATGGCTTGAAGTGTAGAATTCGTGAATAGCATTGGTTATATCCAAAAGACACTTAGGTGTAGGAACTTGTGATTAGTCCATAGAAGAATGAATTGTCTATGTAACAGTGATACGGTGGGAGAACTTACTTGAGGGTTTTACAATTGATTGCAAATGTTGCGGTTAGTAAGAATCGCCACCGACTTCTCTTTTATCCAAAAGGAAAGGTGAAAAAGCACAAGAAAGACCTTTGAGATTGTTTCTTGAGTTCGAGGGGTAGATTATGAAAAGGGAAGGTGTTAGCACCCTTTTCATCCATGGTTTTCCATGGGCTCTTAGTTACTTGCTAGATCACTTGCTTTTGTTTGAAATTGTGTTTTGTGTGGTTTTGAAAGTATTTTGTAAAAGAGGCCATTTGTTTATGCAATCTTTGTAATGATTCTCGTTCATAAGAATGTATACAAAGATGTTTGTCTTTTTGAAAATGTTTTAATGTTTGTAAAATGTTTGGGAAATGTGTGTATTTGTTTTGAAAAATAGCAAGGATAGTTTTTTGGAAATAGAGAAAGTAACTAGAAGTAATCTACCTACTCAAATGTCTTATGCATTTTCTATTTCTTTGACATTGTTGTCTTGCCATTGATTTGGTAAGCAACCCTATCTTTGGATGTAAACGAGACGGGCGTGGGTCATCGTATAACCATGATTAGCAATGTTGCGAAGTATCTTAGCATTTTTTGAGGGACCAAGATCATTTTGTAAGGAAACTTTGAATAGCGTCATCGAGGGACTATGATCTTATATTTGTTTGTTTTGCCAAGATACTTCGCATGCGTAATACGGCTATTTTTTTATAAGGCAACCAAGTGGAGAAACCCTAAGGGTGCTTGTGTGCAAGTGGGTTATTTTCATGCTTTGATTTTGTCTTGGATTTAGGGTTATCTATTTGATTAGTTTTTATCTTGCCATATAAACCCTAATTACTAACATGGCATGTAAAGCGGTAAATTGTGTAATGTAAAGATTACTAGACTATTACAACAATATATGGGAGGGGGGAAATACAAGTTTGAATGGAGATTTTCAAGAATGTAAATCTAAATAAGCTATTACAACCAAATCGAATTTGTACGAATATTGGAATAAACAAATACAATATTTAAATATGCAATGTTATGTATATGCAAGAAAAGATTTTTGTTTTATTTTTCATGTGAAAAGGAATTTTAACCTAATCCTAAAAATATAAAAAAAGAAATTAATTCTTAAAAAAAAGGTCAACCCTAATTTCTAGTTTGAAAGAAAATAAGGTTCTTATGTATTATTTTTTTGTGTATTCTTTGTATTAAAAATAATAAATAATATTGTACGAAAATATTTAGTTTTTTATATGTTAAAATAAATATTTACAAATATATATATAAATATAAAAGAAAAGATAAGAATATATCTAAATTTATTTTTTACAAATTTATTTAAGAAAGATAGTTAGTATATATTAAAGATAAAATATATTTTTTCATGTGGAAAATAAAATAAAAATGCAATATTATCATATTTATATTTTTTATTATTTTTATGTATTAAATAAAATATTTAATAATAAAAAATAAAAATAAAACAAATAAATAAAAAATATGAAAATAGTTGGGCCAGGGGGGTATCCTGAGCAATCAAATGGTGAATGTTAGAAAAAAAACACAAGGCCCGGCGTGGAGGCCCAAACCTGCAAAACAAGCCAAAAAATGGAAAAGGAAAAATATGGGAAAAAAAAAACAAAAGGTAGCGCCAAGGTTCGAACCCAGGACCTGAGCCTCACCAGTGCACTACCTTGCCACTGGGGTGGCTATACATCTGTTGATTTATGTGAAACAAAAACAACATAACATGAACAAGGTCCTTGCCCTGTACTTCATCTTCTTCCCCAAGCTGGCCAAAAGCTCTGTAACTTTCTCATCTCTCAATAAAAATGGAAACTGATAACATGAATGTTGTAGCATTTTGTCTCACGATTCTAACCATGTAAATCATGTAAGCTAATAATCAAAGATCAAAACAAATTTTAAAAGCCCTAAATTTTAACCTAATTTTTCCAAGAACTTCAAGTTCAAAATTCTCTCAACTCAGGCCAAATAAATGCAAGTTATAAATATGTACAACTTCGTAGCAATGAGTTCTACATTGTTTATTCACAAATCATGGCCAATGGATGCATGTATGAAGAGATAGAAGTTGAGATTTTTACCTCTTTTAGTTGAAATCGTGAATGGAGTTTGAGTGAGTTTTATGAAGGCCTGATGATTGTTTGAGCTTGCTTGAACCTCCCTGAGTGTGTTCCAACCTTTACCTTGCTTTGAAAGTGTCTGAAACTCTCTATCCAAGTCAACCTGCAAGCTTTGAAAACAAAAATGGCAGATGATGGAGAAGGAGTTACAGTGCAGGGATGATGGTCTGGATCACTTAGATATCAAGTAGGTAAAGTGTTTTGATGATTGAAACTTGAAACGCACGAGCCAAATGATGGATTGCTATGCTTATGCAAAAACTGCAAGTTTTTGACAGTTTTTTTGGTGATATGGAGTGTTTGAATGTTTCAGGCCTCTAGAAATCGTCCTTTCTGTTGTAATGTCTTTGTGTATTAGTATGGAATAGGTTTCAAGTCAGCTCTCCAACAGATTTGTGAGTTCTAGCCTTTTGGCACACTTTCTTGCTTTTGAAGAAAAGTGAAGAGACAAGTCTTCACATGCTTGTACTGGCTTACTTAGGGTTGGTATAAAATTTGTACAATTTTCTTTAGGCCTGTAAGACTTGTGTGTGCAGAGAAGACAGGTCCAATGCTCAAGAATTGGGAAGTTGCAAAAGTGAAGCTTTTTCAAAATGGTAATGGCCACTTTATGCCATTTATGGAATTACGACTTGGACAAAGGATCTTGAGCTTGAATTAAAGCTTTTTCAACTGAGTAAGCATTAAATTATGAAGTTAGAAATAAGTTAGGGACCTGTAAAGCATGAATTAGGCAGCATAGGTACTGATTTGAACTTTGTTCTTCATGAAATGGCTTGAATTCAAAGTGAGAAATTGTCAACTTCATCTCTTCGATTCTCCCTACTCAAAAATTATCTTGAGGAGTTCTTGGACATTTTGGAAATCTTGCAATGTGATCTATAACTCATCTTTGAAATGCATTTCAAGACTCCTCTTGGAACTAGGTGAACAATTGCCATGAAGTTGGGTCCAAAACCTGCCTAAATTAGGGAAAAGTTTCACTAAATTATCTAGTTCATGAGCATGTATTCACAAAATTATATCTTGAGATCCAATCATCTTTAGGGAAAAATGTGTGAAGAAAAGTTGTAGATTTCATGGAGATCTACAACTTCTATGTTGGGAACTTTCTTTGAATCATCTTGTATCATGGTGAAAAAATGGCTTAAAGTTGAGAAAAAAATAAGAAATGTTCTATACTTAGAAAAATTTCTAAGTTAAGAAAATTTCCAATTTTAAAACCTAATCTTCAATCCTTGATTTATTGATGAACAAGTTTCACATTTTGACATGTTTTGATGAATTGTGACCCTTGGCACTTGATTTTGACCAAAAAGTCAAAGTTTGACTTTTCAGTATACAGTTGACTTTTGATCAGTTGACTGCAAATTTCACCTGTCTATCAATGAAATTGCAATGTTTTGAACCATGTAATTAGGTCAAGATGATACAATTGAATCCTTGGAATCATGCTTTAACTCAATTGGTCATTTGCTAGGTCAAAAGTTAGAAATTGCCCTTCCTCAGTCAAAACCCTAATTTTGACCATTTTGCCCTTTTGATGATTTGATCAAATTTCTTGAGAAATTGTATTCCAAACTTGATCAAATTATACATTTAAGTTTAAAATGTTGATGTGAATAAAAAATTATTAAGTTTGACTGTAAATTAGCCATGGTTGACTTTTTCCCCAATACAGCTGATTTTTAGGTCAACTGTCCAATTGACTGATCAACAATATGGTTCAAGGCTTGAAACTTGTCATAAGTAATCTTAGGGGTTTATAATGATGTTTGAAAGTCATATGAAGCATTGATAGTCCAAGAATCCTTGTGAAAACTCAAACCCTAATTTTGGGTTATCAGTGCAAGATGAGATGTCTTGAGCTGACCAAACCCTAATTCAGTCTTGAGTCAAAGAGATCTTGTGAGAAAATTCTTGATAAATGAGAGGGCAAATTTTGGGTTACAACAGCTGCCCCTGTTCAATCTTCTTAAACCTGAGGAGTTAGATTGGCGAGCTTTTCCATTCGTGACTCGAAGGTGAAAGATGATTGGACACTAGAGTGTCCATAAATTTGCACTCGACGATGTGTAGTTGAGGGAATGGGCTTAAAGATGCCATTTGGAGAAGTGATAGAATTTTGTTGGAGATGGGCTTGTTAGATGCCATCCAAGAATGTTTGTTGAATTGTAAGTTGTAAGCTGAAAGAATGAGTATCAGAATGGCGTATGTATCTAGAGCGTATCTAAACTGTATCTGGATTTGAACTTTGAATGAGTATCTGAATGGCATCTGTGTCTGGAGCGTATCTGTACCATATCTGAAAGCTGAATTTGAAAGAGTATCAGAATGACATCTATGTCTAGAGCGTATCCGAACCGTATCTGAATTTGAAATCTGAATGAGTAACAGAATGGCATCCGCATCTAGAGCGTATCCGTATTGTATCTGAAAGTTGAATCTGAGTGAGTATCAGAATGGCATCCATTCCTGGAGCGTATCCGAATTGTATCTGAATTTGAAATCTGAATGAGTAACAGAATGACATTCGTGTCTGGAGCGTATCTGAACTGTATCACGAAAGCTGAATCTGAATGAGTATTAGAATGGCATCCGTTTCTGGAGCATATATGAATTGTATCATGAAAACTGAATCTGAATGAATATTAGAATGGCATCCGTGTTTGGAGCATATCTGAACTGTATCATGAAGCTGAATCTGAATGAGTATTAGAATGGCATCTGTGTCTGGAGCGTATCCGTACTGTATCATGAAAGTTGAATCTGAATGAGTATTAGAATGGCATCCGTGTCTAGAGCGTATCCATATTGTATCCTGATTGCATATTGTTATTGGTAGCTGCTTAATTTTATCCTGAAAAGGGTAAAATGTTAACTGAAACAAAGTTATATTGCATGAAATGTATGATGCAATGTATTTGCTTTATCAATGTTTATGATATGTGGATGTAATGTATGCGCATGTAAGCTGATTTGCTGTATTGTTGTTTGATTGAGGAAAATAAATCCCCGAATGTTGTTGAGGGTATGTTGAATTTTCATGTCTTGAAGTTGAAGTAGTGACGAACTCTTATTGAGAGAAGTAAATTCTGTTGTGAGGGCCACGCCATGATTTTCTTGAGGAATCCTGAGAAATTTGATGATTTCTACTGGGGATTAAAAACTACAAATTTGGTTCTACTGGGGATCTAAATGACGTACTGCAGGGATTGCTTATGGAATATCTTAGAGACGTTTTCCTATCCTTTCAACCTATCAGTAATTATCTTTCTCATTTTGTTTATTTGTAAACAGTAATTATGTTCAAATGCATATGTTCATTAATGAAACATTGGACGTTTTTGCAAATAAAACACAAGTGTAAAGAAAAAGACAAATAGTTTTCTGTACTTTCAAAGAGATATCTTTGTATTTGACTTTGAATAAGTATTTTGTACAAAGGAGACAAACATTCTAGTAAGAGAATGGTGCCATAACAAGAAAAGTTTATGCAAAGAAAGATAGTTATGCGTAATAATCCCATGGGGTTCCCATTCTTCTATAGCCTTCATATCTCTGAATATCTTGTCTATTTTCC
Source organism: Vicia faba (assembly GCA_948472305.1). Taxonomy (NCBI): domain Eukaryota; kingdom Viridiplantae; phylum Streptophyta; class Magnoliopsida; order Fabales; family Fabaceae; genus Vicia; species Vicia faba. Next base: position 1,275,135,100 of record OX451739.1, read on the forward strand.
TTGTCCGAAGATGATTGAATTGATCAGAAACTCCGAGTTTTGTCAGTGGAAGTTCAAGGTTGTTAGCAAAGTGATCTGACGGGGCATAGTCATACGCTTTAGTTCCCTAACTTTTTCCTGGACCGCCCTTTTGGGTTTTTAGTCCACCGGGATACCTTTTTTTGCCGAAGTCGCCCTTTCGGGTTTTCAACTTGTCGGGTGTACAAGATTTTTTTTTATCCCTAATTTTTGCCCGAACCTTTTTGGTTCGCCGGGATGCCCTTGTGTTACCTAGGTGTGTCAACCTAGCGGGTCTCTTATGCGTAGTATCTTTTGACTATGTCTGCGTTTGCAGGGTGTGGTAGGTCGTCGCCGTCCATGGTGGCAAGATCATTGCCCCACCGGAGAATATATTTTTTATTACAAACGGTCCTTCATAGGTAGGAGTCCATTTTCCCCTGGGATCACTTTGTGGCAAGATGATGCATTTGATCACTAGATCCCCAACTTGATATACTTGGCGTCTGACCTTCTTGTTGAAAGCCTTGATCATCCGTTTTTGATACATCTGACCATGGCAAACAGCAGTAAGTCTCTTTTCATCGATTAAGTTCAGTTGATCAAGTCGAGTCTGGATCCAATCGTCTTCATTCAAACCTGCATCCTTCATAATCCTTAGAGAGGGGATCTGAACCTCAATAGGTAAAACAACCTCCATGTCATAAACCAAAGAATAGGTGTTGCCCCGGTTGATGTGCGAGCCGTGGTACGATACTCGTGGAGAGTGAATGGTAGCATCTCATGCCAGTCTTTGTATGTGACTGTCATTTTCTGTATGATCTTTTTAATGTTTTTATTTGCAGCTTCGACAGCACCATTCATCTTTGGCTGATATGGAGAAGAATTTTGATGTTGAATCTTGAATTGCTCGCACAAGGCGGTGATCATAGTGTTGTTAAGATTCGTACCATTGTCAGTGATGATCCTTTCAGGGATACCGTACCGGCAAATGAGATTTTGCTTGATGAAGCAGGCAACAACATTCTTAGTAACGGAAGCGAAGGAAGCTGCTTTGACCCACTTTGTAAAATAGTCAATGGCCACTAGGATGAAGCGGTGTCCATTGGAGGTTGTCGGTTTGATCTCTCCAATCATATCAATTCCCCACATAGCAAAAGGCCAAGGAGCTGTCAAGACATTCAGAGGAACCGGAGGTACGTGCACCTTGTCAGCATAAATTTGACACTTGTGATAGGTCCGGGAGTGTTGATAGCAATCTGCTTCCATGGTAGACCAATAATAGCCTGCCCTTAGGATTTTCTTTGCCATCGTATGCCCACTGGAGTGAGTGCCAAAAGTACCTTCATGTAATCCAGCCATAATCTTTTCTGCTTCAACCTTATCCACACACCGAAGCATAATGGAGTCATGATTGCGCTTGTACAGGATGCCATTACTAAGGAATAACTTAGCAGAGAATCTCTTTAATAACTTCTTATCATTGATTGAAGCTCCTTCTAGATATTCTTGAGCCTCGAGATACATCTTGACTTCATGAAACCAAGGCTGGTCCACTACCTCTTCAGTATTAATCTCGTGACAATGTGCTGGTTCATCCATTCGTTCGATGGTGATCTGGGGAGCTTCGTTATCCCAATTAAGTTTAAAAATGGATGACATTGTGGCTAGAGCGTCTGCTAGCTGATTTTCTTCTCGCGGGAAATGCTCGAAGGTAATCTCCTCAAAATGTGGTAGAAATGTCAAAACATGTTCTTTGTAAGGGATAAGGTTTGGGTGTTTAGTGTCCCATTCCCCTTTGATCAGACTGATGACCAAAGCTGAATCTCCAAACACATCTAAAGATTTGATTCCCAAGTCTATGGCAGCCTTGAGACCAAAGATGCATGCTTCGTATTCCGCCATGTTGTTCGTACAGTTGAAGCAAAGTCTGGTAGTAAAGGGAGTATGACACCCTTCCGGAGATATGAGTACAACGTTGATACCATTACCAAGTGCATTGGAGGCCCCTTCAAAGAACAGGGTCCATCGGGATCCTTGTTCAGGTCCTTCATATAGCCTGATTCCTTCACAGTTGTCTAATATCATGATGTCTTCATCCGGGAATTCAAACTTCATGGACTGATAGTCTTCTAAAGCTTGATGAGCAAGATGATCAGCCAATACACTGCCCTTTATAGCTTTCTGAGTAGTATACTGTATGTCGTATTCTGTTAGGATCATCTACCATCTAGCTATCCTCCCAGACAGAGCAGGCTTTTCGAAGATGTACTTTATCAGATCCATCTTAGATATCAACAAAGTAGTATGAGTCAACATATATTGTCTTAGCCGGCGAGCAGCCCATGCCAGAGCGCAGCAAGTTTTCTGGAGCAGTGAATATCTGGTTTCACAGTCAGTAAAATTTTTGCCCAGGTAGTGAATAGCGTGCTCTTTTTGGCCAGACTCGTCATGCTGCCCCAATACACATCCCATTGAGTTTTCTAAAACAGTCAGATACATGATCAATGGTCTTCCCTCGACTGGTGGCATCAAAACAGGAGGCTCTTGTAAATACTCTTTGATTTTGTCAAAAGAAGTCTGGCATTCATCATTCCATTTTACTACTTGATCTTTCTTCAATAGTTTGAAGATTGGCTCACAAGTAGCTGTTAGGTGAGAAATGAATCTGACAATATAGTTCAGGCGTCCCAAGAATCCTCTTACTTCCTTCTCAGTGCGAGGATCAGGAATTTCTTGTATTGCTTTAACCTTGGCAGGATCGACCTCAATGCCTTTGTTGCTGATGATAAAGCCTAGGAGTTTACCGGATCGTACTCTGAATGTGCACTTGTTTGGATTCAGTCTTAGCTTATACTTCTCCAATCTTTCAAACAACTTTTGCAAGTGATCAAGGTGCTCTTCCTCTGTTTGTGATCGGGCTATAATGTCATCTAAATAGACCTCTATTTCATGATGTATCATGTCATGAAATAAGGCTACCATGACGCGTTGATAGGTTGCCCCAGCATTCTTCAGTCCGAATGGCATCACCTTGTAGCAGAACGTGCCCCACTGTGTGACAAATGTAGTTTTCTCCGTGTCCTCAGGTGCCATTTTGATTTGGTTATAACTTGAGAATCCGTCCATGAAGGAAAACACTTTGTGTTGGGCCGTATTGTCAACCAGGATATCGATGTGGGGAAGTGGATAATCATCTTTAGGGCTGGACCTATTCAAATCTCTATAGTCCACGCACATTCGTACTTTGCCGTCATTTTTAGGCATGGGAACAATGTTGGCAACCCATTGAGGATAGGAAGTGACAGCCAAGAATCCAGCATTGAATTGTTTCATGACTTCCGCTTTGATTTTTCCTTACATGTCAGGTCTCATGCGGTGGACTTTTTGTTTTACTGGTGGACAGTCTTCTCTTGTTGGCAGAGGATGTACCACTATGTCTGTATCAAGTCCTGGAATGTATTCATATGACCAGGCAAAGATCTCAATATAATCATGCAACAGCTGAATCAGACGCTCCTTAACACTGGGCTCTAGATTGGCACCCATCTTGACCTCTTTTTTATCCTCCTCGGTACCCAAGTTGATTGTATCCACAGGTTCCTCATGAGGCTGAATGGCTCTTTCCTCTTGTTGTAGTAGTATGGCCAGTTCCCCTGGTACTTCACAATCTTCCTCACCTTCGTCTTTGGCTTGGTAGATTAGATCCTATGAGTCACAAAAGGCCATAGCAGTATCGTTACCCATGGGATCCGGAATGGAGGGACACCTGCATTTGTGAGTGTAGGTGTGCGTAAGGGTATAGCCATCTTTAAACAATAAAATGTAAAAGAAAGACAATGAGCACAAAAGTTTGAATGTGAAAAACGTCCATGATTCATTAAATGTCATATGAAGATGAAATAAAAACCCTTACAAATGGACCATTGTGCCTCGGGCAAGACACAAGGTTTTAAATGTGCGAATTGTTTGTGAATATTACAAGTCCAACAGAAATGTAAAAGATAAATTAATGAGGGATGAAAGTTATTGGGACAAAGTCTCTGGCTTCCCAATTGCGAAGTCCTCCGTTGACAGTAGGAAATATCCAATCCTCCAAGCTGCAATCCTCTTCACCATCTTCCACCGCATTGACCTCTCGGTTGCTAATCCTCAAGGGTGGCCCTCCAGCACAGGCACGGCGCACAGCCTTCTGAGCACTTGAAGTGAACCCTAAGCCAAACTTGTCAGATTTATACGGAATATCTGGAAGTTTCCCCCAGATAGTGCATCCACCCTCTTCCACTACTGCTTTGGCGTCCTTTAGAGATGACATCCGGAGCGGAGGTCTTGTAATCTTGGGAATGTGGGACGCAGTCTTGGTCACTGCTACCTCTTGGGGGACCTCTTCGAAATGTTGAAAAGGGGTTTCAATAAACTCGCCATCCAATTCCACATACCAGAAATAATTGAGGTGGCTAATCATATACTCTTCCTCCCCGTGGATAGTGATAATCTTTCCCTGGGCCAGATATTTCAGCATCTGGTGCAGTGTAGAGGTGACAGCACCGGCATTATGGATCCACGATCGTCCTAGCAGATAGGAGTAAGAGGGGCAGATGTCCATTACATAGAAGGTTGAGTTGAAATTTTGAGTCCCAACTTTTATGGGGATGTCCACCTCCCCGTGGACCATCCTCTTTGAGCCATCAAATGCTCTCACAACTATATTACTGGGTTTCAACGTCAATCCTTCGCAGTCCAATCTGTCGATAGCTTTCTTCGGTAAAACATTCAAAGATGAGCCAGTTTCCACCAAGAAATGGGCCAGGGTTGTTCCTCTATATTCCATAGAGACATGCAATACCTCGTTGTGCTTTCTTCCCCTTGGTGTCAGACCAGCATCAGAGAAGCCTAAGGCGTTATCTACCATCAAACTGGCCACACAATCTTGAAATTGGTCAGCATACATCTCTTGAGGCACATGGGCCGTCTTTAGGAATTTCACCAGGGCTTTCGCATGTGCCTCTAAGCACAGTAACAATGCCAGCATGGAAATTTTGGAGGGAGTTTGCCCCAACTATTCAACCACGTCGTAGTCGCTCTTCTTTATTATTCTCAGGATCTCCTCCATTTCCTTCTTGGAGGTTTCGTGGATAGTCAATGATTGAGCCTTCGCCCAGACATGCTCTTCTTGAATACTATTTCCTCGAGTTTCAGCAATAGAAGTGTTGGTAGGGATAATAGCAGGGGTTGTATCGTCTTTGTCAATAGGTGCACTTGTAGATATGATTATTGGTATGGAGGTAACCTTTGGAACAGCCACGGGTCCAAAAACTTCCTTTGGAGGGGCAATTTCAGGAGAGAAGATTCTACCGCTACGGATAATCTTACTGGTTCCGACGATGTTGCTAATTTCGGAGTCTTCTTCTTTGGAGCTCATCTCTTTGGCGGCCAGACTATCTTGTTTGATACCATGGTAGTAGATGTCTCCACCGTAATTCCATGGTATTGTTTTGTCTGATTCATACGGGACCGGCCCGGGCATTGTGATTATAAGAGGAGTAGTTTTTGGAACCGATGTAATCCTAACGGGTCTTTTAGGGACCCTGGAAGGATTGGCGGAGATGGTTATGATTGAAACATCTTCAACAGGAACAGATGAAACAGGAGAACTTTCAAACAGAATCTCTTGGTTGTCTATCAAGCGTTGAATGCATGTCTTCAACAAAGGGCAAACAGTTGGTGAGGATAAGCAAAGATGGCAGTCTTCATTACAACACGGGAATACTCCAGCTTTCAACAAGTTTATCTTAATGATTGGGAGTAGAGTCAATAGTTTATCAATTGTGGTAGCAAACAAATCTTCTTCAATTGCATTGGTGTTATGGCCATGTCTAGGCATAGGAGCAGAAATGACATTTGGCTTCTCGGGTGCATCAAACTCAATCTCATTTGCATCTATAAGGTCTTGAATTTTGTTTTTCAGGGCCCAACAGTTGTTAGTGTCATGACCCAGACTTTCGGAATGATATGCCCATCTTGCATTTGGGTGGTAATGAGGGGAAGTTGTGTTAGGGTTCTTTGGAGCTTCCTTCAGAGTTGTCAAATTGGATTTCAGAAGATGTGGTAAAACCTGGGCTAGAGTCATATTAATTCTGGTGAATTGTCGGACTGACCTTTCCACCCTCGGTTGATTACTTCTTGGTTGATCAAATGTAGGCTTTGGGATTATAACAGCTCCTACCATTGGTTGGCGTTCAGCTCTCCCTTGGTTCCTTTATGGATAAACAGCAGATACCTCCTTCTTCCCAATGAAAGGCTTTCTCACAGCTATAGAGGCAGATGAATCCTTCTGAATCTTTCCACTTTTTATGCCAGCTTCCACCCTCTCTCCGGGTAGTATTAACACAGTAAATCCGGCAGATGAGCTTCCAATCAGATGGTTGAAGAAAGAGCCCGATAGAGTGCCTAAGAACATGTCCACCAACTCCCTTTCAGACAGAGGGGGTTGCACTCTCCCAGCTAGATCCCTCCATTTCTGCGCGTAATCCTTAAAACCTTCATTGGAAGCCATAACCATGCTCTGAAGTTGAGTACGGGTAGGCGCCAAATCAGCGTTATATTGATATTGCTTATAGAAAGCTGCGGAAAGATCTTCCCAGTTGTGGACATTGGCCCTTTCCAATTGGTAAAACCAATCGAGTTGTGTTCCAGATGGGCTATCTTGGAAAAAATGTACCCACAAGTCCTTATCGGCGGAGTGCGGCTGAATCTTTCTCACGTATGATCGGAGGTGCGTCTTAGGACATGACACCCCATCATATTTTGCAAACAATGCCACTTTGAACTTTGGTGGTATCACAATTCCCGATACTAGTCCCAATTCTTTAAAGTCTAGACCTGGCACCTTCTGTATTTCCATAGCGCTTAAGCGCTCTTCAAGATGTATGTACTTATCATCTGCTGGAGGATACCGTTCCTCAGAGTAGTCTTCCTCTTCTTCCTCCTCTTCAAATTTTGACGGAACCACTGTTTCTTTTCCTTTCCCTTCTCCTTCCCCAGAAGTGGTTGCAAAATTCAAGGTTCTTCTAGTTTATCCCTGAAATCTTCTCCCCATGTTCAAAACCCCAGTGGCTTTCTTTGTTTTCTTCTTTCTTTCTTCAGCTAACAGAGTCTTCAACTCTTCTTTCCCCTTGGCTAGGGTCAAGAGTAACTGTTAAAATTGCGTATTTTGAACTTGAAGGTCTTTGACTATATGTTCGAGATCCATCTTACTGAAATAAACAGTAGAGAGATGAGGAAACTCGTTGCAAAAAGACTTGTTTATGTCATGATGAATGATATGTGTATATGCAATGTTTCCAAGTATTTTAAAGATTCATGTTCGTTTTAGACAAAAAGAAACACACGTTATATTAATAAGATATAGTTTTAGTACATCAATGCCCCTTGGGAAAAATAATACAAAACTATAAGATAAAAAAGTAGTGCGCATCCTCTTTGGTGCAATGTAGGCATTTAGAGTCTGCTCCTCATGAAGTAGCCTAGTGAGTTCCAAAACCTTTTTCTCGCTTGCGTAGAATTGGGCTTTGAAAGTATCTCGCTCTCCTTTGAGTTATATCCAATACCTTTGTAGATCTTCAAGAGATGTGAGCATGTCAGGATGTAGGATAGTGTATGGAACTTCTCCTTCCTCAACAGGCTCAATGATCACCGGAAGGATGGAAGGATAAGGCATCATAAGACTTTGAGCGTGGGTTCGTACCCACTTAGGGTAAGGCTCAAGAGGTATGGAATTCTTATGCCCCAATGTCTTGCTATCCACGTTGTTTAGCATCCTCCAAGCTCGGATGAATCTCTGGCGAAGACCTTGATCGTCGTTGTCATAGTCGAATACGAAGCCTTGAATCAGCATCTCATGCGGGCCATCCCTTCAGGCATAACCAAACTCTCTTAGAGCTAAGCACGGGTTGTAGGTGATGCCTCCCCTAATGCCAAGTAGAGGGACATTAGGGAATTCCCCACAACGGTCAACAATGATAACATTCTCTTTGGATCGGGAACACCAATGAATATCTGAATGTTTGAGCGTCATTAACCTTTGTGACCACCTTAGTCCTTGCTTATTCTTTAAGACTAATTGGGGAATATGAGAAATAAACCATCTTGCCAGGAGAGGAGTGCAACACATAAGGACACCTCTTTTCCTTATTGTGCGAGTGTGAAAAGAGTGTAGGATATCCCCTAGCAATGTGGGCACCGGATTGCGTGACATGAAGATTTTGACGGCACTCACATCTATGAGTTGGTCAGGATTGTGGAACAAGACCATCCCATAGATAAGAAGAGCCACAATTTCCTCAAATTCTTGTAAGTCTAAGGAATTCCAACAGCTTTGTTCTTTCTCAAATAGAAGCTTTGCTAAGAAGCCTTTGACACCACTTCTAGTTTCCCAATGAATTGTGACATCAGATGAGTGCAAGTGTAGAGCTTGAGCAATCTCTTCTGGATTTGGGTCTCTTTCTGTACCATTGAAAAATAGTTGATTGAGAATGGGAATCCTTAAAAGTTGAGATAATTCTTCCAAAGTAGGCACAAGCTGATAGTCGGGAAATGTGAAGCAATGGTGCAAAGGATCAAAGAACTGGAAGAGCACCTTCATCATATCCTCATCTGTGTTAGAGGTGAGAAAGTTGAGTAGACGACCATGCCTCTCGGTGAATGGAGAGTTCTCAGGGATCCTTGAAACTAGCTCCTTGAGTTGTGGAGGAATTCTTACAAGGTTGACTTGGATAGTTTTCCTGCAAAGTGAATCCATATCCTACAAAACAAGAACAAAGATGAATCTCCAAAATCCTTGAAATGGTTAGTGAATGCATATGATGCTCATGATGTCCATGATGTTATGTACAAGTATGCATATACAAGCAAAGCAAACAAGTTCTTAGTTTAGGCTTGCATGGGGTTTTATAGGTAAGTACCCTCTTGAAGTTTAGTTTGCTCAACCTGTCCTAGTAACAGTAATCGGGTTCTAAGGAGCTCAATATCATCGGATTGTTTCCTTGGTCATTGTTTTAGCTCAAGCCTATTTAATGGCGACCGAAATATCCCAAGAAACTAACCCTCAATGAGTGTAGTATCGAGTATCTACCAACTTTATATTGCACCAAAGCCGGTCATCTCACTACATCCTAAAGGCCAAGTTTGTCAAGTAAAGGGTTCTAGAAGTTCATTAGTGCTTCACGACATCACTCAGCGGCCCCGTATTCTCTTTGATTAACTCAAAGGCTACCGGTACCCAAAAATATGTCACACTAACATAGCTATTGCTTAGACCATATCGGTATACCCCGCACAGTTTCCACAATGTATTGTTATTTACCTATAATGTTTCCCAAATCCGGGTGGAGGATTCAAACCCAAACAAAGAACCATAATGTAAAGCAAACAAGTCAAAACAATGTAAGCAAATAAATGTGATCTAGCCCTAAGGTAACCCCACTTTTAGAATTTTTCCCAGCAGAGTCGCCAGTTCTGTGATACGGTGGGAGAACTGACTTGAGGGTTTTGCAATTGATTGCAAATGTTGCAGTTAGCAAGAATCGCCACCAACTTTTCTTTTATACAAAAGGAAAGGTGAAAAAGCACAGGAAAGACCTTTGAGATTGTTTTTGAGTTCGGGGGGTACATTATGAAAAGGGAAGGTGTTAGCACCCTTTTCATCCATGTTTTTCCATGGGCTCTTAGTTACTTGCTAGATCACTTGCTTTGTTTTGTTTGAAATGGTGTTTGGTGTGGTTTTGAAAGTATTTTGTAAAAGAGGCCATTTGTTTAGGCAATCTTTGTAATGATTCTCGTTCGTAAGAATTTATACAAAGATGTTTGTCTTTTTGAAAATGTTTCAATGTTTGTAAAATGTTTGGGAAATGTGTGTATTTGTTTTGAAAAATAGCATGGATAGTTGTTTGGAAATAGAGCAAGTAACTAGAAGTAATCTACCTACTTAAATGTCTTTCTTATGCATTTTCTATTTCTTTGACATTGTTGTCTTACCATTGATTTGGTAAGCAACCCTATCTTTGGATGTAAACGGGACGGGCGTGGGTCATTGTATAACCATGATTAGTAATGTTGCAAAGTATCTTAACATTTTTTGAGGGACCAAGATCATTTTGTAAGGCAACTTTGAATAGCGTCATCGAGGGACTATGATCTTATATTTGTTTGTTTTGCCAAGATACTTCGCATGCGTAATATGGCTATTTTTGTATAAGGCAACCAAGTGGAGAAACCCTAAGGGTGCTTGTGTGCAAGTGGGTTATTTTCATGCTTTTGTCTTGTTTAGGGTTTTCTATTTTGCTTTGTTTTTGTTGTTGTCATGCAAACCCTAATTACTAATCATGGTATAAAGCGATAAATTGCATAATGTAAATATACTAAGCTATTACAACAATTTTATGGGAGGGGGGAATACAAGTTTGAATGGGGATTTGCACAAATATAAAGCTAAATATATTATTACAACCAAATCGAATATGCGTGAATTTAAATAAATATAAGACAAATATTTAAAATGCAATGCAATGTGTTCATGTTAAAAAGCTTTATGTCTTGTTTTTGTGTAAGCAATATATTTAACTTAAACCTAAAAATAAAGAAAAATAATTAATTCTTTTTGAAAGGGATGAAACCCTAATTTTCAATTAAAAGAAAATAAATGTTTCATATTATTATTTTGTACATTTTTTGTATAATAAAATAATAAATAATATTATATGTAAATATTAAAAATTAATTATGTGTAAAAATAAGTATTTATGAGTATAAAATGTATAATAAAAACATTAAGTATTTTTAAATATATTTACAAGTTATTTAAGAAAATAAACTCTATTTATCCAAATAAAATATTTTTTATAAACAAATCATTTTTAGAATTTTTTATCATTTAGAAAAAATAAACAAAAGTATTAAATATGAAAATATGAAGAAAATACAAAAATATAAAAAGCTAGTCAGGGGGTGTAATAGCAAGTCGGGGGGGGGGGGGGGGGGGGGGGGGGGTTTAGTAGAAACAAAAAGGCCAAGGCGCCAAAAAGCCCAGAAGCACTTCATCCCTGTCCTTCGTTCTCTCCTCCGCGCGCTTCCATGTTCAAACCTGTAACTTGCTTATGCTTGCATAAAAACAAAAACTCATAACATGAAAAATGTGGCATTTGAGCTCACGATTCCAACCATATAAATTATGTAACCTAACTCTTTAAGATTAAAGAGAATTTTTGAATCCCTAATTCGTGACCTAACTTTTTCAGAGTTTTCAATCTTCAAATTCTCTTAGCACAAGTAATGTAAATGAAAAGTAATGATATGTACAGCTTCGTTATGATGAGAGCTACATTTTTTCTTCACAAATCGTGACTTGAAGTTGCCTATATACAGAGATAGAGTTTAAGAAAATACCTCCTTCAGCTGGAATCGTGTAGGACAATATAGGGACTTTAATGGAGGCCTGGTGATTGTTTAAGCTTCCTTGAACTTCTCTGAACCTATTCCAATGCTTATCTGGCTCTGAGGATGGCTGGAACTCTCTGACCAAGTCCAACTGCAAGCTTCCAAATTGAAAATGGCATATGCTGAAACAGGGGTTATAGAACCAGGGTGATGGCTTGGATTGATTAGTTATCAAGTGTATGAGATGTTTGAAGTGATTAAATACAAAACGCACGAGTCAAATGAGAGTTGGCTGTGCTTTTGCAGAAAACTCCGTGTTTAGGCAGAATTTTGGTGTTTTTGAGTTTTAGAGAGTTTCCAGTCCAAGCAAAATGTGTTATGCCTTGTACAAAGCTTTCAAATATGTATAGAAGTGATCCAAAGTCAGCTCTTACTAGTTGTGCAAGCTCTAGCCCTTTTTGCAACTTTTCTTGCATTTGAAGTAAAGTTGACAAGACCAATCCCACATGCTTGTACCAGATTGATTGAGGGCTGAAATGAGCTTGTACAATTTGCTTGAGAGTTGTAGAGTTTGTATGCATCAAGGGGACAGGTCCAATGCTCAAGATTGACAAAGTTGCAAAAGTTCATCTTTATGAAAATGGCATTGTAACCTTTTTGCCCAAAATGGAAATACATCTTGTGTAAAGCTTCAAAAGCAAAGATAAAGGCTTTAGCTTATGAGTATGCATTTAATTATGGAGTGTATAACAAGCTTAGGACCTGTAAAGCAAGATATAACCAACATAGGTTTGATTTGCAGCTTGATTCTATGTGAAAATGGCTTGAACAAAAGTGAGAAAATGCCAACTTCCTCTCTTTGATTCTCCCTACTCAAAAATGATCTTGGAGAGTTCTTAGACATTTTGGAAAGCTTGCAATTTTCTCTATAATCCATCTTTGAAATTCATTTTGATATACCTCTTGGAACTAGGTGAAAGATTTCCATGAAGTTGGGTCCAAAACCTGCCTAAATTAGGGCAAAATTTCACTAAGTTATTTAGTTCATGGGCCTATATTCACAAATTCATAACATGAGATCCAAGCATCTTTAGGGAAAATTTTGTGAAGAAAAGTTGTAGATTTCATGGAGTACTACAACTTTCATGTTGGAAGTTTTCTTTAAATCCAAATGCATCATGGTGAAAAAGTAGTGCAAAGTTGAGAAAAAATAAGAAAAATTTTATACTTGAAAAATTCCAAGTTATGAAAATTTTCAAATTAAAACCCTAATTTGCAAATTTAGTTTTCTTGGTGAACAAGTTTCATATTTTGACATATCTTGATGAATTATGACCCTTGGTACTTGATTTTGACCAAAAAGTCAAAGTTTGACTTTTTAGTATACAGTTGACTTTTGATCAGTTGACTGTAAATTTCATCTGTCAATCCAACGAACTTGAGATCTTTTGAACCATGTAATTAGGTCAAGGTGATGCCATTGAACCCTTGAAATCATTTTTTAACTCAAATTGTCATTGGCTAGGTTAAAAATCAGAAATTGTCCTTTCTCAGTCAACAACCCTAATTTTGACCATTTTGCCCTTTTGATGATTTGATCAAATTTCTTGAGGAGTTGTGATCCAAACTTGATCAAACGGTATATATGAGTCTAAAATGTTAATTTGGATCAAAAATTATGAAGTTTGACTATAAATTGGCCATGGTTGACTTTTTCCTCAATACAACTGATTTTTAGGTCAATTGTCCAATTGATTGGCCAAAAATGTGGTTCAAAGCTTGAAACTTAACATGAGAAATCTTTGGGGTCCAAGATGAAGTATGAAAGTCACATGAAGAATTGATGGTCCAAAAATCCTTGTGCAAATTTAAACCCTAATTTTGGGTTATCAGTGCAAGATGAGATGTTCTGAGCTAACCAAACCTTAATCTTGTCTTGAGTCCAAGAGGTCTTGTGAGAAAAGTCTTGATAAATGAGAGAGAAAATTTTGGGTTACAACACATCCATATCTAGATCTTATCTGAACCATATCGGGAAGAGAATGAGTGTCAGAATTAATCTATATCTAGATTGTATATGTACTGTATCCGTAAGGGAATCTAGAATGAGTGTCAGAATGAATCTGTATTTAGATTGTATCTGAATTCTACCTAGGAAGATGCATTTGAATGAGTATCAGAATTACATCCATGTCTGGATCGTATCTGAACTTTATCTGCAAGAGAATATGGAATGAGTGTCAAAATGAATCTGTATTTAGATTGTATATGGATTGTATCTAGAAGAGAGTCTAGAATGAGTTCTAGAATAAATCTATATTTAGATTGTATCTGCACTGTATCTAGAAGATAATAAACTGCCGACAATCTCCATTTGTTTGGTAATTGGCATGATGTATGCATTCGTTGGGAGAAGATCAAACTCCTATATCCACTGATGAGTTTAACTATGTCATCGGCTAGAGGATGACCCACTTTGTTTGAAGGTGCTTTTTCACTTGTCGGGGATAGCCTCGTGTTTTGTGAAGATTATGTTGTGGGGATAATCCATGGAAATGGCCCTGTGGGGATTTGTGGACAACTTAAACTTTGTCTTATCTCCTAGAGTCCTTAGTAAATGCTGATCAGATTGACAAATCTCTTACTAATAGACAAGTGATGAGATAACGGGACATAGTCGTACGCTTTAATCCCTAACTTTTTCCTGGACCATCCTTTTAGATTTTCAGTCCACCGGGATACCCTTTTTTTCCCAAGCCTCCTTTTCAGGTTTTCGACTTCTCAGGTGTACAATCTTTTGTATATATATCCCTAACTTTTTCCCGAACCTTTTCGGTTTGCTGGGATGTCCTTATTTTGCCTAGTTATGTCAACCTAGCGGGTCTCTTTTATGCATAGTATCTTCTGACTATGTCCGCATTCATAGGGTGTGGAGAGTTGTCGCTGTTTATGGTAGTAAGTGTTGTAGTAATGCCAGAAAATGTTTGTTTGACCGCACGTGACCTTTCATATGTGGGAGCCTGTTTGCCCCTGGGGTTAGTCTGGTGCATCTGATGTTTGAAGTTTTTGATCAAATTTCTGATAGTCTTGAACTTCCTAGGTATCTTTTCTAAGAACTGTCATGGAAGGATTCTAAGACATGATACTGACACCATATGATACTACTGGAACAGATAAGCAATTTGATGATACCTAAGATATTTTGATCAAGTTTCTGATAGTCTTTGACCTTCCTCGGTATTTTTCTAAGAATTTTCATGGAAGGATCCGAAGACATGATACTGGCACCATATGATACTACTGGCATTGACAAGCAATTTGGTGGTACTTGAAGGTTTTCGTAGTGGATTTTACTAAAGCCCATGATCAATGTAACATTGCCCCCAAATTCTTCGGATAAAGATCTGCCCCTGGCTATTCAGCACTTTTGAGAGATTCTTTGAATCTCGACTTGGCTGCCCCAAATGTGTTGGAAAATAATCATGTCATGTCCCTTGATTATGGGAAATTTGTCATTTGAAACGTCTTTCCATTTGAAGTGATTATGTTCATTGAGAGAGTTTTTGTTCATTGGATATTCGTCGTGCAAATTTCTCCGTTGTTGAACAATTGGCCATATGCAAACAGTGGTATTCAAATAATGCAAAGTTTATGTTTGTCTTGAATTTTTTTTAAGAATGCATTTTTTAACAAGCGGCAAAATTTTGTAAGAATATGAATTCAACTCAGGATTTACAGTAAGCCTTACAGGAGTCAGGATACCTTTTGTAACAGTATGCTTTCAAACTAACATATGCTTCAATTAGGACTTTTAAAGGGTCGTAACGTGGTCTGGTTCACGGTTTAAGAAACAAAGGATAAGGCTCAAAGTTTATTTGAACCCACTTGTTCTTTATGATGTTCTTCATCCCTGTACTCAGTTAATTATGTGTTTACCTCCCAATAGAATCTGGAATGATATTTTGGTGATGGTTCAGATACTGGAAGTTTATTTGAGAAGGCAGTCATTTTTGCAACATTTTTCTATTGTTGAGGATTTGTAAAGACTTCTTATTTTGATTTATTATCCCTAATTTTTGCCTAACTGTTTTTTTTAGACCGCAGTCAGCGGGATGCCCCAGTTTTTCTTAAGTCTCCTTCGTAGGTTTTGACTCAGTGTGCTTTTATTTTGAGAGATAATGACTACCTATTCTATGGGGAACCAACACCGTCTTTTGATTTGGAAAGATATCTTTGGTGTCACTTGCTATGTATGAAGTGA
Organism: Vicia faba; assembly: GCA_948472305.1. NCBI lineage: Eukaryota > Viridiplantae > Streptophyta > Magnoliopsida > Fabales > Fabaceae > Vicia > Vicia faba. Next base: position 1,275,150,791 of record OX451739.1, read on the forward strand.
GAGTTTTGCGACTGAACACGCATTTGAATTAACTGAGAAACTACCCTACCCAAGGTTATGATTAAGGGTTCTAATTTGTATGAAAAAGAAAACTCATACTTCTTAGGCTCAAAGGGGGTTGTTGTACCCCAAAATTTGCCCTCTCATTTATAAAATATTTTCTCACAAGATCTCCTTGGGTTCAAGACTGCACAAGGATTGATCAGCTCAAGACACCTCCTTGAGCACTGATGACTGAAATTAGGGTTTGAGATTGCACAAGGATAATTGAACTTTCAATGCCTCATATGACTTTCATGGATCATTATGGACCCCCAATATTACTCATGTCAAGTTTCAAGCCTTGGATCACATTTTAGCTCAGTCAATTGAGTAGTTGATCTAAAAAATCAGTTGTATTAGGGAAAAAGTCAATTGTGGCCAATTTACAGTCAAACTACATAATTTTGTATCCACATCAACATTATAAACTCATATGTATCATTTGATCAAGTTTGGACCACAATTCCTCAAGAAATTTGATCAAATCATCAAAAGGGCAAAATGGTCAAAATTAGGGTTTTGACTGAGAAAGGGCAATTTTTTTATTTTTGACCTAGCAAATGTTTAGTTGGTTTGAGGCATGATCTCAATAGTTCAATTGCATCATTTTAACCTAATGGCATGACTCGAAACATTGCTCAAGATCATTTGATTGATAGTTGATTTACAGTCAACTATTCAAAAGTCAATTGTATACTAAAAAGTCAAACTTTGACTTTTTGGTCAAAATCAAGTGTCAAAGATCACAATTCATCAAAACATGTCAAAATATGAAACTTATTCATCAAGAAATCAAAAAGTCAAGATTTCATTTGAAAAGTCAAAGTTTTCAAACTTAGAAATTTTTCTAAGTGTTGAAAACTTCATATTTTTTCACAACTTTGAGCCAATTTTCCACCATGATGCAAGATGATTCAAAAGAAACTTTCAACGTGAAAGTTACAACATTGCTTTACACAACTTCTCCTAGAAATTCTTGGATTTCAAGTTATTTATTCATGAAGTTATGGTCTTGAAATTAAACACTTAGTGAAATTTTGCCCTAGTTTAGGCAGGATTTTGACCTAACTTCATGGTACTTTTTCATATAGTTCCAAGGGGAATTTTCAAAAGTGATTCAAAGAGGGTTTGTAGAGAAAACTAAAAGATTTCTAAAATGTCCAAGAACTCCTTGACATCATTATTGAGCAAGGATAATCGAATAGAGGAAGTTAGGGTTTCAAACTAAAATTATAGGTCATTTTATGATGAACAAGAATTTAAATCTCAAACTTATGCTGCATAATCTTTGCTTTGCAGGCCTCAAACTTTTTAGGCACTCCATAATTAAATGTTTGCACAGCTTTTAGAGGCTTCAACTCAAGTATTCCATGCAATGCCCATGCTTTATGTCCATTTTAGGAAGAAACTGCACAATGCCATTTTGAAAAAGTAGCTTTACACACAAAACCTGTTCTTGAGCCTTGCAATGATTTTCTTCTGATCATACACGACCTTTAACTCAAAAGAAGTTTGTCTCAAGCCTCACAATCACTCAGCCCATGCTTTTACTTCATCTTGGAACCATACTTTCACTTTTCTTCAAAATCAAGTAACATAGCAATCAGTCTAGAGCTTGTACTCATGACCCTCTCAAGCACTCAAACCTTCTCATTAATTATGTACAAGTCCTTGGCAACAAAACACAGGCATACACAAGCCTTAAAATACACAAGAACTTAGAATTGCATCTCATATTTCCATTGTTGCATATTCTGGCCAGAAATTCCAAAATCAAAAACTACTCGTGTGTTTCTTAATCTTTTGCTTCCAAAAGCTTCCAAGCATCATACACAAGCCATCCCTGTCCCTGTTACACGATTGTAACACCATCTTCCTCCATTTCCAAGTTCAAAAATAGAGCATCACATTTTGACTTCTCCAGACCATTTTAGCCACTCTCCAACCAAGCTAATCATTGCATTAGCTTCCTGGGACCTCAAGGAAGCTAACCTGATCCTTGCACCACCTTGAAACAAGCTCCAACTCAAAACACGAATTCAATTTTCAAGGTGAGTTTTCTGACTTTTGAAGTCTTCATATAGGCATCATTTGCTTTCCATTTGTGAAGATAAAATTTAGATATCATAGCCCTGAAACTAACCATGTTTGTAGATTTGATTTATATTGCTTGAGTAGTTGGAATTTTGAATCTGAACATCCTGGAAAAGTTAGGTCAGAATTTGGTACTATTAGAAATTCTCATTCATCTTTGGTCTATAGCTTTAGTTATTTACATTTTTGGAATCGTGATGAAATTTTACACAACTTCCATGTTTACATTTTTGCAAATGGTTGAGAAACGAATAAGTTGCAGGGATTCTGGCTGGAGGTTGAAGATGAAGTACATTTAGGGCAAGACTTATATTATATATTTGTTGTTTTCTATAAGTTAACGGATGTATCACCACCCCAGTGGTTAAAGCGCGCGCCTGTCACCCTTAGGTCCTGGATTCAAGCCCTAGTGTGACCTTTTGCATTTTTTCCATTTTTTTTACACTTTTCTGTTTTTGCAGTGCCTTTGCCAGCAGTTTAGGCCTGACCTTTTTTTCTTACTATACTCCCTGTTTCACTTATCAACCTCCCTGACTTTATTTTTTATTTTTTATTTTTTTTTTACTTTTTTAACCTTTTATTATTAATATTATTATTATTATTATTATTATTATTATTATTATTATTATTATTATTATTATTATTATTATTATTATTATTATTTTCATTAATAAAAAATCTAAAAAATATTTATATTTTTATTATTTACATTTATATTTTATTTTTCTTCACAAAAACAAAAGAACAAAAACATTTTCTTTAATAAATTAACTTCCTTTTTTTAAATACTTAGATAATAAATTTTAAATATTACTATATTATTTTCTTATAAATTAAAATCAATTTAGAACTTAGGATCTTTTATTTAATTATTTTTATTTACTAGTTTAATTAAATTCATCAAAACCCTAAAAAACTTGTTTTCTTTAAATTAATTTATTCTATTAACTTAATATTAATTTTCTTATTTTTTTAGTTAATTATTTTATTTTTATTAATTAACTCAAAAAACCCTTTTCATGAAAAACCAAACAAAAATCACATTTCTTCTTACGTTTCATATTTTTGCATTTTATCCTTACTTTGTACATTTATTCAAATTCAATATGGTTGTAATAATTATTTATTTAATTTCTTGCAATTCCCCATTTGTAATTTGTACACCCCCTCCTCTAAATGATGTAATAGCATAGTAATTTTAATTTCCGCAATTTAAATGCTTTATATACAAATGCTAGTAATTAGGGTTTTGTATGGAAAGACTAAAACCAACAAGTAGCAAACCCTAATCAAAGACAAATCAAGCATGTAAATCAATACACTTGCACACAAACACCCCTAGGGTAAATCCACTTGGTTGCCTTACAAAAATGGCCATATTATGCATGTGAGGTATCTTAGCAAAAACAAGCAAAATACAAGATCATAGTCTCTCGATGATGCTATCCATGTTACCTTTCAAAATGATCTTAGTCCCTAAAGAAAATTCTAAGATACATTGTAACATTGCTAATCATGGTTATACGATGACCCACGCCCGTCCCTTTTACATCCAAAGATAGGGTTACTTACCAAACCAATGGTAAGATGACAATGTCAATGGAAAGATGAAATAAACATGAAAGACTTTTGAGTAGGTAGAGTGTTCCTGGTTACTTGTTCAATTTCAAAACCAAAACATCCTTGCTAGTTTCAAAACAAACACCAACACTTTCAAAAACATATTTCAAACTTGAAAACATTTTCAAAAGATCAAACACTTTGTATACATTCTTACGAACGAGAATCATTACAAAGTTTGCCTAAACAAAGGCCTCTTTACAAAATACTTTCAAAAACCACACAAAGCACATTTTCAAACAAAAGCAAGTGATCTAGCAAGTAACTAAGATCCCATGGAAAACCATGGATGAAAAGGATGCTAATACCTTCCCTTTTCATAATCTACCCCTCGAACTCAAGAAAACATCTCAAAGGTCTTTCCTGTTCTTTTCAGTCTTTCCTTTTTGATAAAAGAAAAGTCGGTGGCGACTCTTGCTAACTGCAACATTTGCTATCAAATGCAAAACAACCAAGTCAGTTCCCCCACCGTATCACAGAACTGGCGACTCTGCTGGGGATAATTTTAAAAGTGGGGTTACCTTAGGGTTAGATCATATTTACTTGCTTTCATTGTTTGACTTGTATGCTTTACATTACGGTTCTTTGTTTGGGTTTGAATCCTCTACCCAGATTTGGGATACCTTATAGGTAAGTAGCAATACATTGCGGAAAATGTGTGGGGTATATCGACATGGTATAAACAATAGCTATGTTAGTGTGACATATTTGTGGGTACCGGTAGCCCTTGAGTAGTCAAGGAGAATACGGGGCCGCTGAGTGATGTCATGAAGCACTAACTAACTTCTAGAACCTTTACTTGACCAACTTGGCCATTAGGACGTAGTGAGATGACCGGCTTTGGTGCAGTCCGAAGTTGGTAGATAATCGATAATACACTCATTGAGGTCTGGTTTTTTGGGATATTTCGGTCGCCATTAAAGAAGCTTACACTGAAACAATGCCCAAGGAAACAAACCAATGATATTGAGCTTCTTAGAACCCGGTTACTATTACTAGGACAGGTTTGAGCCTACTAAACTTCAAGAGGGTACTTACCTATGAGACTCCGTGCAAGCCTAAACCTAAGGATTTATTTGCTTTGTTTGTATATATATACTTGTACATAACATCATAAACATCATAACATCATACTCATATTTACTAACCATTTCAAGGATCTTGGGATTTATCTTTGTTCTGTTTTGTAGGACATGGATTATATTCGCAGAAAAACCATTCAAGTCAATCTTGTAAGGATCCCTCCTCAACTTAAAGAGCTAGCATCAAGGATTCCTGAAAACTTTCCATTTACCAAAAGACATAGTCGCCTACTAAACTTGGTCACCTCCAACACTGATGAGGACATGATGAAGGTGCTCTTCCAGTTCTTTGATCCTCTACATCATTGCTTCACATTTTCCGATTATCAACTTGTGCCAACTTTGGAAGAATTCTACCAACTCTTGAGGATTCCCATTCTCATCAACTACCTTTGAAAGGTACGGAAAGATATCCAAAGCCAAAAGATATTGCTCAAGCTCTACACTTGCAACCATCTGATATCATAACTAATTGGGAAAAAAGGAGTGGTGTCAAAAGTTTCTTAGCAAAGTTCTTGTTTGAGAAAGCCCAAAACTATTGGAACTCTTTGGATTTGCAAGCTTTGAGGAAATTGTGGATCTCCTCATCTATGGGATGGTTTTGTTTCCAAATCTTGAGCAACTCATAGATGTGAACACCGTCAAAATCTTCATGTCTCGTAACCCGGTGCCTACTTTATTAGGGGACATTCTACATTCTTTTGACACTCGCACTATGAGGAAAAGAGGTATCCTTATGTGTTATACTTATCTTTTGGTAAGATGGTTTATTTCGCATCTTCCCCAATCTGTATTGAGGAACGAGTAAGGTTCAAGGTGGTCACATAGGTTGATGACACTCAAACATTCAGACATTCATTGGTGTTCCCGATCTATAGAGAATGTTACTACTGTCGACTATTGTGTAGAATTCCCCAATATCCCTTTACTTGGTATTAGAGGAGGTATCACCTACAACCCCTGCTTAGCATTAAGATAGTTTGGTTACACCCGAAGGGATGGTCCACATGAGATGCTCATTCAAGGTTTGGTATTTGTCTACAAAAATGATGATTAAGGTCACTGCCTGAGATTTATCCGAGCTTGGAGGATGTTGAACAAGGTAGATAGCAATACATTAGGGCATAATAATTCCATCCCTCTTGAGCCTTACCTCAAATGGGTACGAGCTCGTGCTCAAAGTCTTATAATGCCTTACCCCTCCATTCTCTCGGTTATCATAGAGCCTATTATGGAAGGAGATGTTCCATACACTATCCTGCATCCTGACATGCCCACCTTTCTTGAAGACTTGCAAAGGGATTAGATACAACTTAAGGGGGAGCGAGACACTTTCTAGGTCCAATTCTACGCCAGCGAGAAGAAGGTTTTGGAACTCACTAAGAAAATTCATGAGGAGCAGAGCCTAAACGCCTACATCGCACCAAAGAGGATGCGTACAACTTTTTCATCTTAGAATTTTTGTATTTCTTTGTAAGCCCAAAAGAGGCATGATGTACTCAAACTTTGATTTATTAATATAACGTGTGTTCCTTTTTGGTCTAAAGAAAATTTAAATCTCCAATTTCCTCGAAATCATTGCATATGCATCTCCATTCATCATAACATAAGAAGGTTTCTTACAACAAGTCTCCTTATCTTTCTACTATTTATTTCAGTAAGATGGATCTCGAGCAGACAGTAAAAGACCTCCAGGCGCAGAATTCTCAGTTTCAACAGATGTTCTTGACTCTAGCCAAAGGACAAGAGCATTTGAAAACTTTGTTGATTGAAGAAAAGAATAAAAAAGCAACGAAAGCAACCGGTGTTCTGAAAATAGGAAGAAGGTTCCCAGGGGCACCCAGAAAGATCTTAGACTTTGCAACATCATCTGGTGAAAAATACAATCCAGAGGGGTAAGGCAAGGAAGCAACTTCCCGGCTAGAATCTGAAGAGGAAGAAGAAGAGGATTACTCTGAAGAGAAGTATCCCCCGGCTGATGACAAATACAAACATTTGGAAGAACGTCTAAGTGCGATGGAGATTCAGAAAGTGCCCGGGCTGGACTTTGAAGAGCTGGGTTTGGTGACTAAGATTGTTATTCCACCAAAATTCAAGGCACCAGTATTTGCTAAGTACGATGGGGTTTCGTGTCCCAAGATGAATCTCCGATCTTATGTGAGAAAGATACAGTCTCACACTGCTGACAGAGATTTGTGGGTCCACTTCTTTCAAGACAGTCTATCAGGGACTTAACTAGATTGGTTCTATCAACTGGAAAGGGCCAATATCCATAATTGGGAAGACCTTGCTGCTAATTTTTATAAAAAGTATCAATACAATGCAAATCTTGCTCCCACCTGTACTCAACTCTAGAGTATGGCTATGGTTTCAAGTGAAGGTTTCAAAGACTATGCTCAGAAATGGAGGGACTTAGCAGGAAGAGTCCAGCCTCCCCTATCCGAAAGAGATCTAGTAGACATGTTTTTGGGTACCCTGTCTGGTCCTTTCTTCAATCATCTAATTGGGAGCTCCTCAACAGGCTTCATTGAATTAATCTTGACCAGAGAAAGAGTGGAAGTTGTGATTAAGAGTGGGAAGATTCAAAAGGACGCATCCTCCAGTGCCATGAGAAAACCATTTATTTGGAAGAAAGAAGTTGGTGTTGTGTATCCCAACACCTCATCTCCTCATTACCATCTTAATGCTCGATGTGCTTACCATTCAGAAAGCCCGGGCCATGATACTAACAATTATTGGGCTTTGAAAAACAAGGTGCAAGACCTTCTTGAAGCAAAAGAAATTGAATTTGATGCTCCTGAAATCCCAAATGTTATCACCGCTCCTATGCCCAAGCATGGTCGTGATGTTAACGCTGTTGAAGATGATATGTTTGTTATTGTTGTTGATGAACTTGTTACTCCTCTCATGACTATCAAGAGGAACCTATTGAGGGCCGGTTTATTTTCGGGCTGTGACGAAAGTTGCCACTTCTGTTTATCCCTACCAACTGGTTGTCATTTATTGAAAGTAGGTGTTTAACGCCTAATAGATAACAAAGAGATTTTGTTTGAAAAAACTCCTGTTCCAACCATTTCTTACAATGATGTTTCAATAGTAACCATTTCCGCCAATCCTTCAAGGGTCTCCACCAAAAGACCCGTTAGGATTACATCAGTTCCTAAAGTGGCTCCACTTATAATTACTAGGCCAGGACCAATTCCGTACTCCTCAGATAAAACTGTCCCATGGAATTATGGGGGCAACGTCTACTATCATAGTGTCAAGCAAGATTGGCTGACTGGTGAAGACTCAATTTTTTAGAAGGCTGACCCCGACATCGGCAATATTGCGGGAACCAGCAAGATAACCCGACGTGAAAGAGTATTCTCTCCCGAGATTTCTCCTCCGAAGACTATTACCGGTCCTGTGATCATCCATGTTTCTATTCCTGTTGACACTACTATTACAATCCCTATGGTTACCCCTGCTGACACCCCTACCACCGAGTCAACCGAGACTCGGGGCAAAGGCATTCTGGTTGAGCCTGTCCAAATAAAGGCGCAATTAGTATCTATACCTGAAGCCTCCCAAAAGGATATGGAAGAAATTCTGAAAATTATAAAGAGAAGCGACTACAACGTATTCGAACAGCTAGGGCAGACTCTGTCAAAGATTTCTATGTTGGCTTTATTGTTGTGCTCCGAGGCTCATGCGAAGGCCTTGGTGAAATTTCTTAAAACTTCCCATGTTCCATAAGAAACCTCTGTTGATTAGTTCCAAGACCATGTGGCCAGTTTAACCACTGACAATGGTTTAGGCTTTTCTGATGCTGACCTGACACCTAAGGGGAGGAAGCATAACGAGGCATTGCATGTCTCTGTCGAATGCAGGGGCACAACTTTGGCCCATGTCTTGGTTGATACTGGTTCTTCTTTGAATGTGCTGCCTAAAAAGGCTATTGATAGACTCGACTGTGACGGTTTGACCTTAAAACCCAACAACATAGTGGTAAGGGCCTTCGACGGTTCAAAGAGAATGATGCATGGGGAGGTGGACATCCCCATAAAAGTTGGAACTCAAACCTTTGATTCAACTTTTTACCTGATGGACATTCGCTCTCCCTACTCCTGCTTATTGGGCCGACCATGGATTCACAGCGCTGGTGTCGTCACCTCTACATTACATCAAATGCTGAAATACCCGACCAAGGGGAAAATCATTACTGTCCATGGAGAAGAGGAATATATGGCCAGTCACTTAAACTCCTTTAGATACTTGGAATTGGATGGTGAATTCATTGAAACTTTGTTTCATCATTTCGAGGAAGTCCCGCAAACCGTGACAGTAACCAAGACTATTTCCCAAGTCCTAAAGATTGCAAGACCTCCGCTAAAGATGTCTTCTCTGAAAGATGTCAAGGTAGTGATCGAAGAAGGTGGGTGTACTATTTGGGGCCAAATCCCATATATCCCTTACAAATCTAACAAATTTGGTTTGGGTTTCACTTCAGGAGCCCAGAAAGATTTACGCTGTGCTCGTGCCGGGGGACCACCTTTGAAGATCAGCAACCACAGAGTCAACATATTGGGGGATGATGATGAGGATAGCTACGACCTTGAAGAATGGATTTTCCCAACTATCAATGGAGGTCTCAGCAACTGGGAAGCTAAAGATTTTGGCCCAATTACTTTTATCCAACATTAATTGTCTTTAATTTTTTGTCGGACCTGTAATAATTAAACAATTCAGACTTTTAAAACCTTGTGTCTTACCGAGGTACAACGGTCCATTTGTAAGGGTTGTTACCTCATTTTCATATGTCATCAATGAATCATGGACGTTTTTGCATACAAACTTTGTTCTCTTTGTCTTTCTTTTTCTACATTTTTATTTCTTTTAAAGATATCTATACTCTTACACACACTCACATTCAAAATGCAGATCTACATCCATTCGGGATCCCATGGGTAACGATTCTGCTATGGCCTTTTGTGACTCTGAAAATCTAATCTACCAAGCCGAAGACGAAGGTAAGGAAGATTGTGAAGTGCCAGGGGAACTAGCCAGGTTACTACAACAAGAAGAGAGGATCATACAGCCCCATGAAGAACCAGTGGACACAGTTAACCTAGGTACCAAAGAGGACAAGAAAGAAGTCAAGGTGGGTGCCAATCTGGAACCCAGTGTCAAGAAGAGTCTAATTCAGTTGCTACATGATTATGGTTAGGTCTTTTCCTGGTCGTACAAAGACATGCCAAGACTTGATGCTAATATCGTGGTACATCGTCTACCAACAAAAGAAGACTACCCTCCGGTAAAACAGAAAGTCCATCACATGCGACCAGACATGTCAGAGAAGATTAAGGCTGAAGTCATGAAACAATTCAACACCGGTTTCTTAGGCGTTACCTCCTATCCACAATGGGTATCCAATGTTGTTCAAGTCCCTAAAAAGGACGGTGTGATACAGTGGGAGAACTGACTTGGGATGTTTCGCATTTTATCGCAAATGTTGCGGTTAGCAAGAGTCGCCACCGAATTTTCTTTTATCCAAAAGGAAAGGTGAAAAAGCACAGGAAATACCTTTGAGATTGTTTCTTGAGTTCGGGGGGTAGATTATGAAAAGGGAAGGTATTAGCACCCTTTTCATCCATGGTTTTCCATGGGCTCTTAGTTACTTGCTAGATCACTTGCTTTTTGTTTGAAATTGTGCTTTGTGTGGTTTTTGAAAGTATTTTGAAAAGGCGTCAACGCTTAGGAAAACTTTGTAATGATTCTCGTTCGTAAGAATGTATACAAAGTGTTGATATTTTGAAAATGTTTTCAAGTTTGAAAGATGTTTTTGAAAGTGTTGGCGTTTGTTTTGAAAATAGCAAGGATTTTTTGGTTTTGAAATTGAGCAAGTAACTAGGAACATTCTACCTACTCAAAAGTCTTTCTTATTTATTTTCTCTTTCCTTTTACATTATTATCTTACCATTGATTTGATAAAAAAAAACCCTATCTTTGGATGTAAACGGGACGGGCATGGGTCATCGTATAGCCATGATTAGCGATGTTGTGAGGTATCTTAGCATTCTCTTTAGGGACTAAGATCAATTTTGAAAGGCAACTTTTGATAGCATCATCGAGCGACTATGATCTTGGATTTTGCTTGTTTTTGCTAAGATACCTCACATGCATAACATGGCCATTTTATAAGGCAACCAAGTGGATTTTAACCTAGGGGTGCTTGTGTGCAAGTGTATTATTTTTCATGCTTGGTTTTATCTTTGATTACGGTTTTCTAATTGATTGGTTTTAGTCTTTCCATTCAAAACACTAATTACTAGCATTTGTATATAAAGCGATAAATTGAGGAATTTAAAATTACTACGCTATTATAATACTTGTGGGAGGGGGTGTACAAACTACAAATTGGGATTGCTAGAATTTAAATCTAAATAATCTATTACAACCATGTTGAATTTGTACAAAAATGAATAAATATACAAGAATGTAAAATGGAAAGAAAATGGATTTTTGTTTGGATTTCTTTTTAGGAAAAAGGGTTTTGTTTTAACCTAATTAACTAAAAGAAAATAATTAATTAAATTAGTAAAAGTAAACCTAATTACTAGGAAAAGAATTTAAATAAAACCCTAATCTAAATATTAATTGATTAAAAAAGAAATTAAGTTTGTAAGAAGAATATTTTTGGTATTTTTGTCTTAAAAGTAATTTATAGTATTATAAAAATATTTTTGGTCTTTTTTGGTTTTAAAATAATATATTTTAATTGTGTAAAAGAAAATAACTAAAACCCTAGTTTTTAATTAAATTTACAAACCAATTAGTAAAATAAATAAAATATGATTAAATAAAAATAACTTTTATTGTAAAAAAAAATAAACTATATCAAAATATAAATCTAATGTTTTTTTATATTTTTTTCTGGTTTTTTTTATTAGATAAGATATTAAAGAAAATAAATAAATGAAAAATGAGAAAAATAAAATAAAATGGGCCAGGGGTGTGAATAGTCCAATGGAGTCAGAATAAGCAAAAAAGAATAGGCCCAAAGGAGTGAAGCCCAGCGCTGCAAAAAAATCAAAAAAAGTGTAAAAAATGTGAAAAATATCACAAAAGGTCACGCTGGGGCTTGAACCCAAGACCTCATAATGACAGGCGTGCGCTTTAACCACTGAGGTGGTGATACATCCGTTAACTTATGCAAAACCATAAATATATAACATAAAACGCGTCCTGATTACACTTCATCTTCAACCTCCAGCCAGACCACCTGTAACTTGTTCATTTCTCAAAGATTTGCAACAAAGTAAACATGACACTTGTGTAAAATTTTACCATGATTCCAGAAATGTAAACAACTTAAACTAATTCTCAAGAATGAACATGAGTTTTGAATGGTACCAAATTCTGACCTAATTTTTTCAGGATGTTCATATTCAAATTTCTAACTACTCAAGCAATATAAATGAAATCTAAAGACATGGTTAGCTTCAGAACAATGATGTCTACATTTTTCATTCACAAATTAAACATTAATGATGCTTGTATAAAGATTTCAAAGTTGAGATAACTTACCTCAAAACTTGAAGTCGTGATCTGCAAATGAGCACTCCTTAAGGTGTTGTGATGATCAGAATAGCTCCACTGAGGTCCCAGGAAGCTAATGCAATGGTTACTTTGAGTTGTAAGCGCTTGAACTGGCCTGGAGAAGTCAAGATGCGGACCTCTATTTTTGGAAATGGAGGATGGTGAGGGAGGTGTTAAAAACTGTAACAGGATGAGGGATGACTTCTAAATGATGTTTAGAAGCTTTGGGAACAAAGAGTCTTGAAAATGCACGAGGGAGTTATGAGTTTCAAACTTTTGGTCAGGTTATGTGAAAATGGAGGTATGAGATGAAAATCTGAGTTCTTGGTGTTTTCAGGGCTCAAGCATGCATGTCATTTGTGGAAAATTACTTGTGTATGTACAAGCAAAAGACTTGAGTGCTTGAGAGGGTCAGAAGTACCAGTTCTAGACTGATTGCTATGTTACTTGATTTTGAAGAAAAGTGGGAAGTATGGTTCCAAGAGGAAGTACAAGCATGGGCTGAGTGGTTGTAAGTGTTTAGACAAACTTCTCTTGAGTTATAGGACCTGTATGATCAGAAGAAAACAATTGTAAGGCTCAAGAACAAGTTTTGTGCAAAAAGCTACTTTATCAAAATGGCATTATGCACTTTGTTCCCAAAATGGATATAAAGCATGGCCTTGTATTGAATGCTTGAATTGATACCTCTAACAGCTATGAAAGCAATTAATTATGGAGTTTCTAACAAGTTTGAGGCCTGTAAATTAGATATTATGCAGCATAGGTTTGAAATTTAAATCTTGTTCATCAAAAAATGACTTGTATTTCAATTGTGAAAACCCTAACTTCATCTCTTCGATTCTCCCTACTCAAGAATGATCTCAAGGAGTTCTTGGACATTTTGGAAAGCTTGTAATGTGATATATAAGCCGTCTTTGAATCACTTTTGAAAATTCCCCTTTGAACTATGTGAAAATGCCATGAAGTTAGGTCAAAATCCTGACCCAAAACTAGGGCAAAATTTCACTAAGTGTCCAATTTCAAGACCATAACTTTAGGAATTAATAACTTGAGATCCACGCATTTTTAGGAGAAGTTGTGTAAATAAATGTTGTAGATATCATGGATATATACAACTTTCATGTTGAAAGTTTCTTTTGAATCCTCTTGAATCATGGTGATCAATTGGCCCAGAGTTATGAAAACTTTGACTTTTCAAAATGAAATATTGACTTTTTGATTTCTTGATGAATAAGTTTCATATTTTGACATGTTTTGATGAATTTTGATCTTTGACGTTGAACTTTGACCAAAAAGTCGAAGTTTGCCTTTTCAGTGTACAATTGACTTTTTGATCCGTTGACTGAAAATTCACTATCAATCCAATTGATCTTGAGCAATATTTTATGTTATTACATTAGGTAAAAATGATGCAATTGAACTCTTGAAATCATGCTTCAAACCAGTTGACCATTTGCTAGGTCAAAAATCAGAAATTTCCCTTTCTCAGTCAAAACCCTAATTTTGACCATTTTGCCCTTTTGATGATTTGATCATATTTCTTGAGGAATTATGGTCTAACCTTGATCAAATGATACATATAAGTTTATAATGTTGATGTGGATCAAAAATCACGAGGTTTGACTGTAAATTGGCCATTGTTGACTTTTTCCCCAATACAGTTGATTATAGGTCAACTACTCAATTGACTGAGCAAAAGTGTAATCCAAGGCTTGAAACTTGACATGAGTAATCTTGGGGGTCCATAATGACCCATAAAAGTCATATGAAGCATTTAAAGTTCAAATATACTTGTGCAATCTCAAACCCTAATTTTGGTCATCAGTGCTTGAGGAGATGTCTTGAGCTGATCAACCCTAGTGCAATCTTGAACCAAGAGAAGTCTTTATGAAGAAATATTTGATAAATGAGAGGACAAATTTAGGGGTAAAATAGACGGAAAAGTATGTATGTGCATGGACTACAGAGATTTGTATAGGGCAATCCATAAGGATGATTTCCCACTCCCCCATATCGATATTTTGGTTGACAACACCACACAACATAAAGTGTTCTCATTTATGGATGGTTTCTCAGGCTACAACCAAATCAAAATGGTGCCTGAGGACATGGAGAAAACAACCTTTGTCACACAGTGGGGCACATTATGTTACAAGGTTATGCAATTCGGGTTGAAGAATGTTGGGGAAACCTATCAACGTGCCATGGTAGCTTTATTTCACGACATGATACATCACGAAATAGAGGTCTATGTGGACAACATGATAGCCAGATCTCAAACAGAAGAGGAACATCTTGACCATTTGGAGAAACTGTTTGAGAGACTAAATAAATACAAGCTGAGGTTGAACCCAAATAAATGCACATTTGGGGTGAGGTCCGGTAAACTCCTAGGCTTCGTCGTCAGCGGTAAAGGTATCAAAGTGGACCCTGCCAAGGGAAAGCAATACAAGAAATGCATGCTCCTTGCACCGAGAAGGAAGTCAGAGGATTCTTAGGACGGCTAAACTACATTGTCAGATTCATTTCTCACTTGACTGCTACTTGTGAACCAATCTTCAAATTACTGAAGAAAGATAAAGTAGTCAAATGGAATGATGAATGCCAAACTGCCTTATACAAGATCAAAGAGTACCTACAAGAGCCTCTTGTTTTGATGTCGCCCCTCAAAGGAAGACCATTGATCATGTATCTAACTGTTTTGGAAAATTCAATAGGGTGTGTGATGGGGCAGCATGACGAGTCTGGCTGAAAAGAGCATGTTATTTATTACCTGAGCAAAAAGTTTACCGACTATGAAACAAGATATTAACTGCTCGAGAAAACTTGTTGCGCTCTGGCATGGGCTGCTCACCGGCTAAGACAATATATGTTGACACATACTACCTTGTTGATATCCAAGATGGATCCAATAAAATACATATTCGAGAAACCTGCCCTCTTTGGGAGAATAGCGAGACGGAAGATGATCCTGACGAAATATGACATTCAGTACACTACCCAGAAAGCAATAAAGGGCAGTGTGCTAGTCGATCACCTTGTTCATCAAGCTGTGGACGACTATTAGTCCATGAAGTTCGAATTTTTGGATGAAGACATTATGATGGTAAACAACTATGAAGAATTCAGACCAGATGAAGAACCTAAACAAAGATCCCGATGGACCCTGGTTTTTGATGGGGCGTCCAACGCACTCGGAAATGGGATAGGTGTTGTACTCATATCCCCTGAAGGATATCATACCCCCTTTACCGCAATACTTTGCTTCAACTGTACAAATAACATGGCAGAATATGAAGCGTGCATTTTTTGTCTCAAAGCTGCCATAGATTTGGGGATCAAGTCCTTAAGTGTATTCGGAGATTCAGCCTTGGTCATCAACCAGATCAAAGGAGAATGGGACACGAAGTACCCTAACCTTATCCCCTATAAAGAACATGTGTTGACATTAATCCCACTTTTCGAGGAAATTACCTTTGAGCATTTTCCACGAGAGGAAAATCAACTAATGGACGCGCTAGCCACAATGTCATCCATGTTTAAACTCAAGTGGGGTAACGAGGCTCCCCAGATCACCATTGAACGGATGGATGAACCAGCTTATTGTCACGAGATCAATACTGAAAAAGTAGTGGACCAGCCTTGGTTCCATGAAGTCAAGAGCTACCTCGAGGCTCAAGAGTATTCGGAAGGACCTTCAGTTAATGACAAGAAGTTCTTAAGGAGGTTCTCTGCTAAGTTCTTCATCAGTATTGGCATCCTCTACAAACGCAACCACGACTATGTATTGCTTAATTACATAGACAAGGTTGAGGCAGAAAATATCATGGCTGATCTACATGAAGGCACTTTTGGCACCCATTCTAGTGGGCATACGATGGCTAAGAAGATCCTACGGGCAGGGTATTACTGGTCTACCATGGAAGCAGATCGCTATCAACATTCACGAACCTGTCATAAGTGTCAGATCTATGCTGACAAAGTGCATGTACCTCCAGTTCTTCTGAATGTCCCGACTGCTCCCTGGCCATTCGCAATGTGGGGCATCGATATGATTGGAGAAATCAAACCTACAACTTCTAATGGACACCGCTTCATCTTGGTGGCCATTGAATATTTCACGAAGTGGGTTGAGGCAGCTTCTTTCGCTTCCATTACCAAGAATGTCGTGACCCAGTTCATCAAACAGAATCTCATTTGTCGGTACGGTATCACAGAGAGAATCATCACAGACAATGGTACGAATCTCAACAATATTATGATCACCGCATTGTGCATACAATTCAAGATCCAGTACCATAATTCTTCCCCTTACCGGCCAATGATGAATGGCATTATCGAAGCTGCAAATAAGACCATTAAAAAGATCGCACAAAAAATGACAGTAACCTACAAGGACTGGCATGAGATGCTACCATTCGCTCTCCACAATTATCGTACCACGGAGCGTGCATCGACCGGGGAAACACCTTACTCTTTAGTATACGGGATGGAAGTTATCTTGCCTGTTGAGGTCCAGATCCCTTCTTTGAGAATCATGAAGGATGCAGGGTTGAATGAAGATGATTGGATCCAAACTCAACTTGATCAACTGAACTTGATTGATCAGAAAGGGCTTATTGTTGTCTGTCATATCCAGTTGTACCAAAAACACATGATCAAAGCTTTCAACAAAAAGGTCAGACGCCAAGTGTATCAAGTCGGGGATCTGGTGATCAAGCGCATCATATTGCCGCAGGATGATCCCAGAGGCAAATGGACTCCTACATATGAAGGACCATTTGTGATCAAAAGCATATTATCTGGTGGGGCAATATCTTAACCACTATGGTTGGCGATGACCTTCCACACCCTATGAACACAGACATAGTCAAAAGATACTACGCATAAGAGACCCGCTAGGTTGACACACCTAGGCAAAACAAGGGCATCCTGGCGAACCAAAAAAAGGTTCAGGCAAAAATTAGGGATAAAACAAAAAAAAATTGTACACCCGGCAAGTTGAAAACCCGAAAGGGTGACTTGGGCAAAAAAAGGGTATCCCGGTGGACTGAAAACCCGAAAGGGCGGTCCAGGCAAAAGTTAGGGAATTAAAGCGTATGACTATGTCCCATTGGATCACCTTACAGACAACCTTTAGCTTCGGCTGACAAGATCAACGGTCCTAATCAATCCAATCAACTTCTGACAAGGAACCAAGTGGACAAGACGCTCAGAGACACGAAGGCTATAGCAGAATGGGAACCCCATTGTATGATTGCACAAAGCTATCTTTTCTTTGTATCAAATTTTCATTTTTTATGACGACATTCCCTTACTAGAATGTTCATCTCATTGTACAAAAAATACTTATTCAAGTTAATACAAAGATACCCCTTTGAAAGTGCAAAACTATCTGTTTTTCTTTATTCCTGTGTTTTGATTACAAAAACGTCCAATGATTTATTTTTGAACATATGCATTTGAACGTAACTACTGTCTACAAATGAACAAAAAGGAACAGAAAATAGAGAGACAATCACTAATGGCTTTAAGAAATAGGATAATATCTTTAAATTATTCCACAAAATCCCCCACAATGTGCAGCTTAATGATATCAAGCTCTCTCACATCCCCGGCGGAACAAAACTTCCAGTTTATCACTCCCCAGTAAAAGTCTCCCAATTTCTCAGGATTCCCCAACAGGACTTCACAAGTAATACACGGTGTTTCCCTTACAACAAAGTTTATTTCTCTAACAAATAGAAGCTCATTAACTCATCAGCACTTCAAAACATGAAGACTTATGTGATCGGTGGATCTGGAACTGACTGTTTAACGCTGGTTCGCGAAATGTCACGGAAGCAAGAGTCGCCACCGTCTTTTATTTTCTCCAAATGGAAAGGACAAAAGCACAGAAAAATTCCTTATAGAGATTGCTCTCGGTTCGGGAGGTAGATTATAGAAAGGGAAGGTGTTAGTACCCTTTCTATCCATGGTTATCCATGGGCTCTTAGATACTTGCTCATTGTGTTTTCAAAAATGTTTTGTTTGCTTTTCAACTGTGGGTTTTAAAAAGTTTCTTTGAAAATTTCAGTTCGACTCTTGTATCGGTCCTCAAGAGTGTTTGAAAAGTTGCTTTCGAAAGCTTTTTGAAAAGGTGTCGGTGTGAAAAGTATTTTTGAATTTGTTTTGGAATTAGAGCAAGTATCTAGAGTCGTCTACCTACCCTAAGGAATTCGTCTGTGTAGATGTCCTTTAAAGTAGTGCCATCCCACTATTGAGAGGTAGGTAGCACCACCGTTGGAGGTGTTCGGGTCAATTCGAATGTTCGGGACATGGTGATCAACGGAGCAATAGGAAGATACCTTAGAAGCTACCCTCATGCCAGGTTCCTGGACCATGAGGACTTACTAAAACATCCTCTACTCGACGATCACCTTTCGAGGCAAGGCAACAATGAGGCGTACCCTAGGGGTGGTGTGTGATTTGTGTGTCGTTTTCAGATATTTTGTCTTGTTCATGTCATGGGTGATCTACGATTTTGTTTTTATTTTAACATTCATTCTTGCATGCAATTTATTAGCAGTTAAAAAGTTGCGAGAAAATATAAAGTTCCTAAACTATTACAAAGGCGCGGGTCCATATCGCCAAATTTAATCCAGGACCCGATTTGACATAAAATAAAGATGCGAGAAATATAAATGTTTAATTTACACGGCTTTGGGAGAATTACATAAATATTATAAGAAAAGAAATAAAATGTGCGAAACAAATTAATAATCGAAAGCGAGGGCGTTGGACCCTTTTTAATGAAATTAAAATATGATTAACAAATTAATTAAATTAAACTAAAAAGAAAAGATTTTTTTTTGGAGTTTTTTGTATTTATGGATTTTTAATAAGAAAAATTAAATGAAATTAAAAAGTTAATTAACCCTAATTCTAGTTATTTTTTTAATTTATTAAGAAAAGCATTAAAATTTAACCTAAAATTAAACCTAATTAATTAATTGCAAGTATTTACAAGAATATATAATTAATTATTAATATGGTGAAAAAGAAAAGAAAAAGTAAAAGCAATTAAAACCTAATTCTACAAATTTTAAATTTATTAAGAGAAATATTTGAATTAAACCTAAATTTAAAAAAAAGCTAAATTAATTAATGAAATTTATTTACAAAAAATAACATTTAAATAAAATATATTTTTGTTTTTGTTTTTTCTGATTTTTTTGTTATTTTTATATTTTATGAAAATAAATTAATTTAAAGAATTAAAGGGAAATTAATTAAAACAAACAAAAATAGAAAAAACACAAAAAAAGATAAAAGAGCAAACCATGGGGGGTTCTGTCCCCAATTGGAGGTGTGATTCAGCCATTTGGGCCCATTGAAACCCTGGCCCTTCTGACTTTTTCAGGAAGCATGTAGCATGTTTGACTAAGCCATTCCGTATACCTTGAATCATGGCTTTTGGTTTGATCTTGGTGGCCATGTGGCACGCTGGAATTGTGGGCGTATGATGGTCATCAGGGAGCAAGCTACACAGGAGCATGGTTAGAAGAAAAATATGGAAATAAGAAGGGGGACCTGGGGTTCGAACCCAGGTCCCAGGGGTTACCAAACGCCTTGTCCACCAACGGAGCTCTTCACGCGCGTTGTATGTAAAATAGCAAATAAACAATATAAGGGAAAAGTGGTTAGTGACATAGAAAATAAAAAAACGCGCGTTGAATTCAAATGATCCAACCATCGCTCGCCACCTAATCTTCTTCTTCCTTGTTTGCATTTTTCCTGAAACATAAAAAGAATTAGCGGGGGTTTTGAACCCCCCCAAAATGTACCCTTTTCAAAAATAGCGAATAGCTCGTCTTGCTACATAAATTAGGCGCGATAGGGTAGTTATGTTCGTCCAAGCTTCCTGATTTTAACCATGGCACTGAGATGTCCTGATTTTACCATATACGTAAACGCCCAATTTGGAGTTTGAAGAACCCTAGCTAGCTTTAATGGTGAAATCGTGTATGATGCATAAAAACTTAATTAAAACACACGGTTAGCTTCAGAATGAACCAAATAACATAAACCAAACATTAAAAATTGCAGATAACGCATGAATCATGATGCAAGCATATGAGAAAAAACATGAACAGGACACGATCGTTCTACCGTTTCTTGACGTTATGGTTGATGGTTTTGATCTGAAAACCTTCCTTGAAGTCTCAGGAATGCAATGGAATGATTATTTGATCTTGAAAAGCCTTGGAATCACGTTTTCAGTTTTGGAGTTTTTCACAAAAAATGCAAAAGTTGTTCTTGAGTTCTGGCGCAGCTTGGAGGTTCTTAGCACTAGGGTTTGCATTAGGCTTATGTATGGAATGATTAGGGTAAAGTTTTTTTTCCAAAGAATCCTTGCATTGATGGAATGATATTTGATTTTCATGGCATAATCTTTCAAATCTTTTCCATGCATATTTGATTCCAATCATGGCAAAACCTTCCACTTTTGATTATGCACGAATCTTGAGTGTCCAATGAGAGTTTATTCTGCACAAAAAGATTTGATTACATTGGTTTAGTATTTTTTCCACATTTTAATTAATTAAATGAATTAATTGTAATTAAAAATTCAAATAAATAATAAAAATGATGAAAAAAATCCCTTTTGGGCCAAATGGTCGTGCATATGCTTTGGATGATCAATCCTGGAAGAAAATGTGGCCCATTAGCAATTTTAAGGCATTTGAAGCAATGTTGACTTTTCAAAATACTCAAAAATTTCCCAACTTCCACAAGGCATATCTTGCTCAATTATTAAGCTTTGATCATGTTCTTGGACATTTTGGAAAGGTCTTGAAGTCCTCTAACCAATGCCTTTTGTCCCATGTCATTTTGATTTACCAATCTCAAGTTATGGTCTTTGACTTAAAGTCCCTTTTTGTTGACTTTTGAAAATGACCTATAATGTTGAAATTGATAACTTTTTGTGAGAGCATTTCTTGGACTTGAAGTGTGAAGAGGAGTTGT
Source organism: Vicia faba (assembly GCA_948472305.1). Lineage (NCBI taxonomy): Eukaryota > Viridiplantae > Streptophyta > Magnoliopsida > Fabales > Fabaceae > Vicia > Vicia faba. The sequence goes on from OX451739.1 coordinate 1,275,172,222, forward strand.
AGGAAATGTCTTTATCTTCAAAATGAGATTTGCATGGAATTTTTATGATAATCCATGTGAAAGTTATGCCTAGGTCAAGTTACAGTTGACTTTTTCAACTGTCCAAATATGGGAACTTTTGCATCTTAAGACTTTTTGAGCCAAGCTTTGAGAATCATGATCAAGCATTGATCAAATGATGTTTGTGGCTTCAAAATGAGATGTTGACCAAAAATTTGAACTTTTGACTGTCAAATGACCATTTTGCCCCTGCAGTTGACTGTTGAGCAATTAGGGTTTTTTACTGTGCAATTTTGTGTTGTAAGTCTTGAAACTTGGTATGAGGATGCTTGACCATGTTTGTAGGCATGTGGGACTTGATTGGACCCTTGGAAACTTCATTTTCTTTGTCAGAACCAAAACCCTAATTTTTTACTGTTAGGAGGCCCTTGAACTGTGCAACCCTTGAAGAGATTTTGAAGCATGCTTTTGGCAAATCTTGAAGAATATGGGAGGGCAAATTTTGGGGTACAACAGTTGCCCCTGTTCAATCTTCTTAGACCTGAGGATGCAGATTGGCTGACTTGCCTTTCGTAGTCCGAAGGTGGAAGATGATTGAACACTAGAGTGCCCAGAAATTTGCACTCACATAGTAGTGTGATATGGGGAATGGGCTTACAGATGCCATTTGGAGATTGATGAATAGGATGATGGGCTTATAGATGTCATGCTAAGAGATGATGGAAGGTGGATGGGCTTATAGATGCCATCTGGGTGTTGATCGCGTAAGAGATTCCTTAGCGAGAACTTGCGTACCTGCAAAAGAAAAATGATTACCTGACCTGTTACAGGAGCTGGTCTTCAAATTCTTTGTATAGATGTGTCCTGACTGGTTACAGGAGCTGAATCTGGAGCTTCAAAAGGTGATGAATGAACCAGGGATGGTTACTACCTCAACAGGAACACTGAGCGAACCTTAGACGATTACTACCTCAACAGGAACGCTGAGAGAATTTGGAGACGATTACTACCTCAACAGGAACGCCGAGAGAACCTTGGACGAGTACTACCTCAACAGGAACGCTGAGAGAATCTTGGGTGACTTCAATCTCAACAGTAACGCTGAGAGAATCTTGGGCGACTTCTAACTCAACAGTAACGCTGAGAGAATCTTGGATATCTTCTACTGAGTCTTTATCAGGAAAATCTGTTAGGGGTCGATTTAGCTGGACTAGAGAAGGCCTTTGACTGGATAAGAAACAGAAAAATCTTAGGGTCGATTTAGCTGAACCGGACAAGGTCTTGAAATCTTCAACTGGATAAGAAACAGGGAGATCTTAGGGTCGATCTGACTGAACCAGAGAAGGCCTTGGACTGGATAAGAAACAAAAAAATCTTAGGGTCGATTTAACTGAACCGGTCTAGGTCTTGAAATCTTCAACTGGATAAGAAACAGGGAGATCTTAGGGTCGATCTGACTGAACCAGATAAGGCCTTTGACTGGATAAGAAACAGGAAAATCTTAGGGTCGATTTAACTAAACCGGTCTAGGTCTTGAAATCTTCAACTGGATAAGAAACAGGGAGATCATAGGGTCGATCTGACTGAACCAGAGAAGGCCTTAGACTGGATAAGAAACAGTAAAACCTTAGGGTCGATTTAACTGAACCGGTCTAGGTCTTGAAATGTCTTCAATTAGATAAGAAACAGGGAGATCTTAGGGTCAATCTGACTGAACCAGAGAAGGCCTCTGACTGGATAAGAAACAGAAAAATCTTAGGGTCGATTTAACTGAACCGGTCTAGGTCTTGAAATCTTCAACTGGATAAGAAACAGGGAGATCTTAGGGTCGATCTGACTGAACCAGAGAAGGCCTTTGACTGGATAAGAAACAGAAAAATCTTAGGGTCGATTTAACTGAACCGGTCTAGGTCTTGAAATATAGTTGAGAACTTAACTGAATCTTTCCTGAAAGGTAAAGGTCAGTCATATGCAATGCATGATATGGATCAAGCAATGATGTTCTCAATATAAATGAGATTTGTGAGATATGATGCGTATATGCATGCTACAATGATGTATGTGATGTTTATGAATGTATGTTTTCGTCTTAGGAAAATAAATCCTTTGACGGGTGCCGGGAAGTTAACTCCTGGGCTGATGTTGAAGAATAGATTTTGCTTCCGCTAGGGATGATAGTTGCAAGAATACCAGTAAGAGAAGATAACTCCGTTGGGGAATAAACTTGGCGAATGGATTACTCTGCGGGGAGAAAAGTACTCTAACGATCTTGCTGGGGATCAATACTCTGTGGGGAGAGAGATACTTTGTTGGAATGTTTGATGGTAACTTTGCTGGGGATACCATTGTTGTGTTGGAAGTGTTAATAGACTTTGCTGGGGATAAGAAGACTTCGTCGAGGACGCTCTTTCCGTGGCTTTTGGCTGAGGATAACCCAGTTATATCCTGGTAAGGAAATAACTCTTTTAATAAAGCCGGGGGACGCGTTCGTGCTCTGCGAGGATAAGCTTCCAGAATCTACTGGGGATAAGCTTACTGCTTGGGGAGATGGATTCCAACTTTCCTGGGGAACTGGATTGGACTCTCTTGGGGAACTGGATTAGACTCTCCTGGGGGAGTTTTTGAACTGCTGGGGAAGTGACTCCACCAAATGTTTGATAGACCGCCGGGGAACAATCTTTAGGTCAAGACTGCCGGGGATGTTTGTTAGGAATGCATATATACTGCTGAGGAATGTTGAGATCGGCAGGAGGATACCCAACTTCCTTAAGGTTGATTGTATAGCTTTGCTTGGGGAGAGTGTACTGACTTGCTGGCTCACTCTCTGGGGAGTTAAGATATCTGGTTATGTTCTTTAGCTGAACCTACCTTGGTACCTTGGAGGACAGAACAATTAGATTGCTTAAACAACTCTTTATTGCCCCTGCTTCTGAAGTGGGAGAGGAAGACCTGTGAGGTGCTGATAATTGCTGACGGGCAAACCTTCTTCTGGTAGGAAGGTGACAAGATAATAGGACATAGTCGTACGCTTTAATCCCTAACTTTTGCCTGAACTGTCCTTTCGGGTTTTCAGTCCACCGGGATACCCATTTTTGCCCAAGCCGCCTTTTCAGTTTTTCGACTTGCCGGGTGTACAGATTTTTCATTTCATCCCTCATTTTGCTCGAACCCTTTTGGTTCGCTGGGAAACCCTTATTTTTGCCTAGGTGTGTCAACCTAGCGGGTCTTTGATTTTGCGTAGTATTTTTTTTTTACTATGTCCACATTCTTGGAGTGTAGGGAGTTGCCCCTGTTATAACTGTTTTGTCATGCCACCAGAAGGTGTTTGATCAGGCAAGATTTGTTGGAATGCCCCAAGTGACTCAGGAGGAGATTTTCCCCAGGCTATTTGGCCTTTGAGAGATTCTCCGAATCTTGATTGGACTGCCCCAGATAATAGACCATGATCATATCATTGCCCCTTGATCGGAAGTGCTTCTGTTCATTAGGCACTCGTCGTGCGAATTTCTATGATGTTCAAACAAAAAGTCATATGCAAACAAAGTTATGTTAAAAAATGCAAAGCTTATGTCTGTCTTGAAGATTTTGAAAATGCATTCTTTTTCATAAAACAAGTGAATATTTGTAAAACGTGATGTCAACTCCGTATTTACTGTAGGCCTTAAGGAGTCAGGATACCTTTCGTAACAGTATGCTTTCGAACTAACCCATGCTTCAGCTAGGACTTTTAAGGGTTATAACGTGGCTTGGTTCACGGTTTAAGAAACAAAGGATAAAGGCTCAAATTATTTGTACCCACCCGTTCTTCGTGATGTTCTTCAAACCTAAGCTCAGTTGATCGTGCATTAGACCTTGATTGAATCTTTGTCCTGACGTTCCAATGATGGTTCAGATATTGATGATTTATTCTGAATAGGCAGTCATTCCTTTTGTTTTTGTTGAGGGTTTGTATGACCTCTTTCTTTTTGATTTCGCTATCCCTAAATTTTTCCTGAACTGTTTCTTTTGTGATTACAGTCAGCGGGATGCCCCTGTTTTGTAAGTCTCCTTCCTAGGTTTTGACTTATTGGGTTTTTATTTTTGAGATATAATGACTGCCTATCTGTATGATTGTTCGGAACCATCACTGTCTTTTGTTTATTTAAGGACCTCTTTGGTGCCATTCGTTATGCACTTGGATCAACTGAGAGACTACCCTGCCCCAGGTTATGATTAAGGGTTTTAAATTTCGAAAAGAAAAACTCCTACTTCTTTGGCTCAGAGGGGTTGACGAGGGATTATCTTCCTTATAACTCCAGTGTTTAGGGATTGAAACAATGCCTGTACCTCATCAGCGGGATCTGTTCAAAAGCATACTGTAGATCGTGGTATTGTTTTCGTCATCCTCCCTCAAGAGGCTTAGAATTATTAATCGAGCGTTGATCATCAGAAAAAATATGAAAATAATTTGCATATAGTGAATACGAATATATTGCTTCAAAACAGACATATGCGGTGCATTAATGAAATAACAACGTTTAACATGAGTAAATGTTTGAACAAAAGAAAATTACAACTTGAAAATCCTAATGAACAAAAGTCTTTTCATCTCAGGGCTTGTCACTTCAAATGGTGAGCCTTGGAGGGATGGTAGAAAAACTCAGCCTGACCATCCTGTGTGAACTCCAATGCTCCTTCATCAATCTGGTCCTGGATCTTGTTCTTCAGAGCCCAACACTCATTTGTATCATGCCCTGGACTGGCAGAGTGGTAGGCACACCTTTTATTGGGATCATAGATAGGAGATGTTGTGTTGGGGTTCCGGGGGTGAGCCCTTAATGTGATCAGATTCAACCTCAACAGGCGTTGTAAAGCTTGAAACAGCGATATGTTGAGTTGGGTGAATTGCCTCCTGGGCTTGTTTGGCTGAAGCTGGTGAAGTTGATGCTGAGTTTGTGACCCTGAAGCCATTTGAGGAGCTCTCCCCTTATCTCCTTGTCTCAAAGATGGTTGAATGATGACTGGCCCTTCAACCTTAGATTTTTGCCCCAGTTGGTTACCCCGAAGCAGTTGGTTGACGAGAACCCCGAGCTCATCTTGTCTTTGAGCTAAGTCTTGAATGATAGTCACCTGCCCCAGCATCTGGACTCTCATTGCATCCACTTCAGCTTGCAGATGTTTCAGCCGTTCGTCCTCAGCGCTGTTCCTGACCAGAGTCCCCATGAGAAGTGTCCTTAGCTCCTCCTGCCCCTTGGATAGATTCAGGAGGATTTCCCCGAACCGAGTCTCTTGAGCATGAAGGTCCTGGTTATCTTGTTGGGCAGCCATTGCTGAAATAAACAGCGCGGATGGTAAGTGACCTGTAAAGAAAGGTACCTGTAATGCAATGATGTATGTATGCATGCAATGTTTTCAAGGACCTCGCGGGATAAACAAGAAAATTGTTAGCATTTGAATTTGTAGCTTGATTGAAGGAACTCCATGTTGTTGAGAATCCTTCTTCAAGGGTCAAGGCTCACCATATCGAGTGGGTCATAGCCCCTGACTTTAGTCATCATGGCTGGTTTTGGTTTCCAAACAACCTTGGTTAGGGGAACCTTCTTCAAGAGTCAGAGCTCACCATATCAAGTGGGTCATAGCCCCTGACAACTTTGTCTAGAGGAAAATAAATCCTCTTTGCCCCTTGCTGGGATAGTTGATTCACCATGACCTGCATCACAAGCCCTTGAGATCCTTGAAATGGGTTAGTCCTTATGCAGGATGTATGCAATGGTATGATGTTATGCTATGCATAGGGTAATGTAGGTAAACCCTGTTATGAGTCCCAATTAGGGACTGTAAACAAAACCTGCAAGAAACTCAAGTGAACCCTCTTATGAGTCCTAATTAAGGACTAAAAACAAAACCTGCAAGAAACTCAGTAAACCTTGTTATGAGTCCTAATTAAGGACTACAAACAAAACCTGCAAGAAACTCAAGTGTCAGACAACAAGCATGCAAATAGTCAGGTACGAAGGCACACAAGTCACACAAAAGAGCCCTTAGAGTTTAGGCCAGCATGGGGTCTGGGTATTACCCTCTTGAAGTTAGTGGGTTCAACCTGTCCTATTAGAAGTAACCGGGTTCTAAGGGTCCCAATATCATTGGATTGCTTTCATTGTTCATCGTTTCGATTTAGCCACTGAACTGGCGACCGAAATATCCCAGGAAAGCAACCCTTAATTGAGTGTAGTATCGAGTATCAACCAACCTCGGACTGCACCAAAGTCAGTTATCTCACTACCCTAAAGAGGCCAAGATAGTTCAATTAAGGTTCCTAAGGTCTGTTGATGCTTCACGACACCACACGGAGGCCCCGTACTCTCCTTGACTGAACTCAAGGGTTACCGGTACACACCAAAGTGCCGCTTCAACGTAGCAGACTGTTTCAACCATGTCGGTATACCCCGCACAGTTCCCTCACAGCCTTGTCGCTACTTTCTAAGAAGGTATCCCCCAGATCCGGCTTAGGATCTATAGAACTCCCAAGACAGTACCCACAATAATAAAGAAAACAATTCAAACAATTGAAAACACAAATGATCTTAGTCCTAAGGTACACCTCACTTTAAGTGTCCCCAACAGAGTCGCCAGTTCTGTGATCGGTGGATCTGGAACTGACTGTTTAACGCTAGTTCGCGAAATGTCGCGGAAGCAAGAGTCGCCACCGTCTTTTATTTTCTCCAAATGGAAAGGACAAAAGCACAGAAAAATTCCTTATAGAGATTGCTCTCGGTTCGGGAGGTAGATAATAGAAAGGGAAGTTGTTATCACCCTTTCTATCCATGGTTATCCATGGGCTCTTAGATACTTGCTCATTGTGTTTTCAAAAATGTTTTGTTTGCTTTTCAACTGTGGGTTTTAAAAAGTTTCTTTGAAAATTTCAGTTCGACTCTTGTATCGGTCCTCAAGAGTGTTTGAAAAGTTGCTTTCGAAAGCTTTTTGAAAAGGTGTCGGTGTGAAAAGTATTTTTGAATTTGTTTTGGAATTAGAGCAAGTATCTGGAGTCGTCTACCTACCCTAAGGAATTCGTCTGTGTAGATGTCCTTTAAAGTAGTGCCATCCCACCATTGAGAGGTAGGTAGCACCACCGTTGGAGGTGTTCGGGTCAATTCGAATGTTCGGGACATGGTGATCACCGGAGCAATAGGAAGATACCTTAGAAGCTACCCTCATGTCAGGTTCCCGGATCATGAGGACTTACTAAAACATCCTCTACTCGACGATCACCTTTCGAGGCAAGGCAACAATGAGGTGTACCCTAGGGGTGGTGTGTGATTTGTGTGTCGTTTTCAGATATTTTGTCTTGTTCATGTCATGGGTGATCTACGCTTTTGTTTTTATTTTAACATTCATTCTTGCATGCAATTTATTAGCAGTTAAAAAGTTGCGAGAAAATATAAAGTTCCTAAACTATTACAAAGGCGCGGGTCCATATCGCCAAATTTAATCTAGGACCCGATTTGACATAAAATAAAGATGCGAGAAATATAAATGTTTAATTTACACGGCTTTGGGAGAATTACATAAATATTATAAGAAAAGAAATAAAATGTGCGAAACAAATTAATAATCGAAAGCGAGGGCGTTGGACCCTTTTTAATGAAATTAAAATATGATTAACAAATTAATTAAATTAAACTAAAAAGAAAAGATTTTTTTTTGGAGTTTTTTGTATTTATGGATTTTTAATAAGAAAAATTAAATGAAATTAAAAATTTAATTAACCCTAATTCTAGTTATTTTTTTAATTTATTAAGAAAAGCATTAAAATTTAACCTAAAATTAAACCTAATTAATTAATTGCAAGTATTTACAAGAATATATAATTAATTATTAATATGGTGAAAAAGAAAAGAAAAAGTAAAAGCAATTAAAACCTAATTCTACAAATTTTAAATTTATTAAGAGAAATATTTGAATTAAACCTAAATTTAAAAAAAAAAGCTAAATTAATTAATGAAATTTATTTACAAAAAATAACATTTAAATAAAATATATTTTTGTTTTTGTTTTTTCTGATTTTTTTGTTATTTTTATATTTTATGAAAATAAATTAATTTAAAGAATTAAAGGGAAATTAATTAAAACAAACAAAAATAGAAAAAACACAAAAAAAGATAAAAGAGCAAACCATGGGGGGTTTTGTCCCCAATTGGAGGTGTGATTCAGCCATTTGGGCCCATTGAAACCCTGGCCCTTCTGACTTTTTCAGGAAGCATGTGGCATGTTTGACTAAGCCATTCCGTATACCTTGAATCCTGGCTTTTGGTTTGATCTTGGTGGCCATGTGGCACGCTGGAATTGTGGGCGTATGATGGTCATCAGGGAGCAAGCTGCACAGGAGCATGGTTAGAAGAAAAATATGGAAATAAGAAGGGGGACCTGGGGTTCGAACCCAGGTCCCAGGGGTTACCAAACGCCTTGTCCACCAACAGAGCTCTTCACGCGCGTTGTATGTAAAATAGCAAATAAACAATATAAGGGAAAAGTGGTTAGTGACATAGAAAATAAAAAAACGCGCGTTAAATTCAAATGATCCAACCATGGCTCGCCACCTAATCTTCTTCTTCCTTGTTTGCATTTTTCCTGAAACATAAAAAGAATTAGCGGGGGTTTTAAACCCCCCCAAAATGTACCCTTTTCAAAAATAGCGAATAGCTCGTCTTGCTACATAAATTAGGCGCGATAGGGTAGTTATGTTCGTCCAAGCTTCCTGATTTTAACCATGGCACTGAGATGTCCTAATTTTACCATATATGTAAACGCCCAATTTGGAGTTTGAAGATCCCTAGCTAGCTTTAATGGTGAAATCGTGTATGATGCATAAAAACTTAATTAAAACACACGGTTAGCTTCAGAATGAACCAAATAACATAAACCAAACATTAAAAATTGCAGATAACGCATGAATCATGATGCAAGCATATGAGAAAAAACATGAACAGGACACGATCGTTCTACCGTTTCTTGACGTTAGGGTTGATGGTTTTGATCTGAAAACCTTCCTTGAAGTCTCAGGTATGCAATGGAATGATTATTTGATCTTGAAAAGCCTTGGAATCACGTTTTCAGTTTTGGAGTTTTTCACAAAAAATGCAAAAGTTGTTCTTGAGTTCTGGCGCAGCTTGGAGGTTCTTAGCACTAGAGTTTGCATTAGGCTTATGTATGGAATGATTAGGGTAAAGTTTTTTGTCCAAAGAATCCTTGCATTGATGGAATGATATTTGATTTTCATGGCATAATCTTTCAAATCTTTTCCATGCATATTTGATTCCAATCATGGCAAAACCTTCCACTTTTGATTATTCACGAATCTTGAGTGTCCAATGAGAGTTTATTCTGCACAAAAAGATTTGATTACATTGGTTTAGTATTTTTTTTCCACATTTTAATTAATTAAATGAATTAATTGTAATTAAAAATTCAAATAAATAATAAAAATGATGAAAAAAATCCCTTTTGGGCCAAATGGTCGTGCATATGCTTTGGATGATCAATCTTGGAAGAAAATGTGGCCCATTAGCAATTTTAAGGCATTTGAAGCAATGTTGACTTTTCAAAATACCCAAAAGTTTCCCAACTTCCACAAGGCATATCTTGCTCAATTTTTAAGCTTTGATCATGTTCTTGGACATTTTGGAAAGGTCTTGAAGTCCTCTAAACAATGCCTTTGGTCCCATGTCATTTCGATTTACCAATCTCAAGTTATGGTCTTTGACTTAAAGTCCCTTTTTGTTGACTTTTGAAAATGACCTATAATGTTGAAATTGATAACTTTTTGTGAGAGCATTTCTTGGACTTGAAGTGTGAAGAGGAGTTGTAGGAAATGTCTTTCTCTTCAAAATGAGCTTTGGATGGAATTTTTCTGATAATCCATGTGAAAGTTATGCCTTGGTCAAGTTACAGTTGACTTTTTCAACTGTCCAAATATGGGAACTTTTGCATCTTGAGACTTTTTGAGCCAAGCTTTGAGAATCATGATCAAGCATTGATAAAATGATGTTTGTGGCTTCAAAATGAGATGTTGACCAAAAATTTGAACTTTTGACTGTCAAATGACCATTTTGCCCCTGCAGTTGACTGTTGAGCAATTAGGGTTTTTGACTGTGCAATTTTGTGCTGTAAGTCTTGAAACTTGGTATGAGGATGCTTGACCATGTTTGTAGGCATGTGGGACTTGATTGGACCCTTGGAAACTTCATTTTCTTTGTCAGAACCAAAACCCTAATTTTTGACTGTTAGGAGGCCCTTGAACTGTGCAACCCTTGAAGAGATTTTGAAGCATGCTTTTGGCAAATCTTGAAGAATATGGGAGGGCAAATTTTGGGGTACAACAACTTACACTCCACATCCCCAGCAGCAGTCAGGGATTTATTTTCCCTAATCCAACAGCAATACAATAGATTAGCTTACATGCCCATACATCGCATCCATACGTCATAACATTGACAACACGAATACATACAACATTATCTCATTCATTTTTTGAGAACATCATTGTACAATGCATTTCATACATCATTACATTGCATACAACTAATCTTTCATCTCTTCAGGAAAGACCAGTCAGCAGATGGCTATCATCAACAATTTGCAAAAGGTCAGAGATTAATACCTGAAACAAGCCAGGACAATCATCTACACGACCAGCTGAAGCAATCCTGCACAGGTTTCTTCTCATTCAGCTTTCAGATACAGTTCAGATATGCTCCAGATACGTACGCCATTCTGATACTCATTCAGATTCAGCTTTCAGATACAATTCAGATACGCTCCAGATACGGACGCCATTCTGATACTCATTCAAATTCAGCTTTCAGATACAGTTCAGATATACTTCAGATATGGATGCCATTCTGATAATCATTCAGATACAGTTCAGATACGCTCCAGATACGAATGCCATTCTGAAACTCATTCAGTTTCATCTTTCAGATACAGTTCAGATATGCTCCAGCTATGGATGCCATTCTGATACTCATTCAGTTTCAACTTTCAGTTATAGTTCAGATACGCTCTAGATACGGATGACATTCTGATACTCATTCAAGTTTTAGCTTTCATATACGAGTCAAATACAATCCATTTATGGATATTATTCTGGTACTCAACCCAACACATCCACTATTTCAGTATAAGTCAACTAGAGATTTATTCTGACACTTCTTTCATTCTTGCCAACAGTCATTTTTGGATGGCATCTGTAAGCCAATCTCCAAAAACTTTCCATCATCTCTCCAAATGGCATCTTTAAGCCCATTCCCTACACCATCAACCACCACATCATCGAGTGCAAATTTCTGGGCACTCTAGTGTCCAATCATCTTTCACCTTCAAGTCACGAATGGCGGATCTGCCAATCTAACTCTTCAGGTTTAAGAAGATTGAACAGGGGCAGCTGTTGTACCCCAAAATTTTCCCTCTCATTTATCAAATATTTTCTCACAAGATCTCCTTGGGTCCAAGATTGCACAAGGATTGATCAGCTCAAGACACCTCCTTAAGCATTGATGACTGAAATTAGGGTTTGAGATTGCACAAGGATAATTGAACTTTCAATGCCTCATATGACTTTCATGGATCATTATGGATCATTATGGACCCCCAAGATTACTCATGTCAAGTTTCAAGCCTTGGATCACATTTTTGCTCAGTCAATTAAGCAGTTGACCTAAAAATCAGATGTATTGGGGAAAAAGTCAATTGTGGCCAATTTACAGTCAAACTTCATAATTTTTGACCCACATCAACATTATAATCATTTGATCAAGTTTGGACCATATTTCCTCAAGAAATTTGATCAAATCATCAAAAGGGCAAAATAGTCAAAATTAGGGTTTTGATTGAGAAAGGGCAATTTTTTATTTTTGACCTAGCAAATGGTTAGTTGGTTTGAGGCATGATCTCAAGAGTTAAATTGCATCATTTGACCCTAATGGCATGACTCAAAACATTGCTCAAGATCATTTGATTGATAGTTGATTTTCAGTCAACTGATCAAAAGTCAATTGTACACTGAAAAGTTAAACTTTGACTTTTTGGTCAAAATCAAGTGTCAAAGATCACAATTCATCAAAACATGTCAAAATATGAAAATTATTCATCAAGAAATCAAAAAGTCAAGATTTCATTTTGAAAAGTCAAAGTTTTCAAACTTAGAAATTTTTCTAAGTGTTGAGAACTTCATATTTTTTCACAACTTTGAGCCAATTTTTCACCATGATGCAAGATGATTCAAAAGAAACTTTCAACATGAAAGTTGTAGATATCCGTGAGATCTACAAAATTTCTTTACACAAATTCTCCTATATATGCTATAATTTCAAGTTATTTATTCATGAAGTCATGGTCTTGAAATTAAACACTTAGTGAAATTTTGCCCTAGTTTAGGCAGGATTTTAACCTAACTTCATGACACTTTTTCATATAGTTCCAAGTGGAATTTTCAAAAGTGATTCAAAGAGGGGTTGTAGAGAACATTACAAGCTTTATAAAATGTCTAAGAACTCCTTGAGATAATTCTTGAACAAGCAGAATCGAAGAGAGGAAGTTAAGGTTTCAAACTAAAATTATAGGTCATTTTATGATGAACAATAATTCAAATCTCAAACCTATGCTACATAATATTTGTTTGCAGGCTTCAAACTTGTTAGGAACTCCATAATTAAATGCTTGCACAGTTGTTAGAGGCTTTAACTCAAGCATTCAATGCAATGCCCATGCTTTATGTCCTTTTTAGGAAGAAAGTGCACAATGACATTTTGAAAAAGTAGCTTTATACACAAAACATGTTCTTCAGCCTTGCAATGATTTTCTTCTGATCATACATGACCTATAACTCAAAAGAAGTTTGTATCAAGCCTCATAATCACTTAGCCCATGCTTGTACTTCATCTTGGAACCATACTTTCATTTTTCTTCAAAATCAAGTAACATAGTAATCAGTCTAGAGCTTGTACTTCTTACCCTCTCAAGCACTCAAACCTTCTCATTACTTATGTACAAGTCCTTGGCAACAAAACACACGCACACACAAGCCATAAAACATACAAGAACTCAAAATTGCATCTCATATTTCCATTGTTGCATATTCTGGCTAGAAATCCCAAAATCAAAAACTACTCGTGCATTTCTTGGCCTTTTGCTTCCAAAAGCTTCCAAGCATCATACACAAGTCATACTTGTCCCTGTTACACGAATGTAACACCATCTTCCTCCATTTCCAAGTTCAAAAATAGAGCATCACAGTTGGACTTCTCCAGACCATTTCAGCCACTCTCCAACCAAGCTAATCATTACATTATCTTCCTGGGACCTCAAGGAAGCTAATCGGGTCCCTGCAGCACCTTGAAACAAGCTCCAACTCAAAACACGAATTTCATTTTCAAGGTGAGTTTTTTTACTTTTGAACTCTTCATATAGGCATCATTTGCTTTCCATTTATGAAGATAAAATGTAGATACCATAGCCCTGAAACTAACCATGTCTTTAGATTTCATTGATATTACTTGAGTAGTTAGAATTTTGAATCTGAACATCCTGGAAAAGTTAGGTAAGAATTTGGTACTATTAGAAATTCTCATTCATATTTGATCTATAGCTTTAGTTATTTACATTTCTGGAATCATGATGAAATTTACACAACTTCCATGTTTACATTTTTGCAAATGGTTGAGAAATGAATAAGTTGCAGGGATTATGGTTGGAGGTTGAAGATGAAGTACATTTAGGATAAGACTTATATTATATATTTGTTGTTTTGTATAAGTTAGCGGATGTATCACCACCCCAGTGGATAAAGCACGTGCATGTCACCCTTAGGTCCTGGGTTCAAGCCCCAGCGTGACCTTTTTCATTTTTTCCATTTTTTTGACACTTTTTTGTTTTTGCAGCACCTGGGCCAGTAGTTTGGGCCTGACCTTTTTTTCTTACTATACTCTTTGTTTCACTTATCAACCTCCCTGACTTTATTTATATTTTTTTTTTTATATTTTTTTTTTTTACCTTTTATTATTAATATTATTATTATTATTATTATTTTCATTAATAAAAAATCTAAAAAATATTTATATTTTTATTATTTACATTTATATTTTATTTTTCTTCACAAAAACAAATGAACAAAAACATTTTCTTTAATAAATTAACTTCCTTTTTTTAAATACTTAGATAATAAATTTTAAATATTACTATATTATTTTCTTATAAATTAAAATCAATTTAGAACTTAGGATCTTTTATTTAATTATTTTTATTTACTAGTTTGATTAAATTCACCAAAACCCTAAAAAACTTGTTTTCTTTAAATTAATTTATTCTATTAACTTAATATTAATTTTCTTATTTTTTAGTTAATTATTTCATTTTTATTAATTAACTCAAAAAACCCTTTTCATGAAAAACCAAACAAAAATCACATTTCTTCTTACATTTCATATTTTTGCATTTTATCCTTATTTTGTACATTTATTCAAATTCAATCTGGTTGTAATAATTATTTAGATTTAATTTCTTGCAATTCCCCATTTGTAATTTGTACACCCCCTCCCCTAAATGATGTAATAGCGTAGTAATTTTAATTTCCGCAATTTAAATGTTTTATATACAAATGCTAGTAATTAGGGTTTTGTATGGAAAGACTAAAACTAACAAGTAGCAAACCCTAATCAACGACAAATCAAGCATGTAAATCAATACACTTTCACACAAACACCCCTAGGGTAAATCCACTTGGTTGGCTTACAAAAATGGCCATATTATGCATGTGAGGTATCTTAGCAAAAACAAGCAAAATACAAGATCATAGTCCCTCGATGATGCTATCCATGTTGCTTTTCAAAATGATCTTAGTCCCTAAAGAAAATGCTAAGATACCTTGCAACATTGCTAATCATGGTTATACAATGACCCACGCCCGTCCCTTTTACATCCAAAGATAGGGTTACTTACCAAACCAATGGTAAGACGACAATGTCAATGGAAAAAGGAAATAAACATGAAAGACTTTTGAGTAGGTAGAATGTTCCTAGTTACTTGCTCAATTTCAAAACCAAAACATCCTTGCTAGTTTCAAAACAAACACCAACACTTTCAAAAACATCTTTCAAACTTGAAAACATTTTCAAAAGATCAAACACTTTGTATACATTCTTACGAACGAGAATCTTTACAAAGTTTGCCTAAACAAAGGCCTCTTTACAAAATACTTTCAAAAACCGCACAAAGCACATTTTCAAACAAAAGAAAATGATCTAGAAAGTAACTAAGAGCCCATAGAAAACCATGGATGAAAAGGGTTCTAATACCTTCCCTTTTCATAATCTACCCCCAGAACTCAAGAAAACATCTCAAAAGTCTTTCCTGTTCTTTTCAGCCTTTCCTTTTGGATAAAAGAAAAGTCGGTGACGACTCTTGCTAACTACAACATTTATGATCAAACGCAAAACAACCAAGTCAGTTCTCCCACCGTATCACAGGGGTTGACTAGGGATTAACTTCCTTATAACTCCACTGTTTAGGATTTAAAACAACGCTTGTACCTCGTCAGCAAGGTTTATTCAAAAGTATACTATATGAGATCATGGTATCATTTTCGTCATCCTCCATCTAAAGGCTTGTAGCTTTTAATCGAGAGTTGAATATCATAAAAAAACAGTAAATGCATAGTTTCAGTATAGTGAGAGCGAATGGACTAATTCAAGACAAACATATGCAATGCATTAGTGGAAACAAAGTTTGGCATAAAGATAATTGTTTGAACAAACTAAATATGTTACAAACGAAAATTCGAATAAACAAAAAGCTTCTCTGCTTGAATTTTTTACTTCAGATGGTGTGCCTTTGAGAGATGACAGAAAAACTCAATTTGACCATCTTGTGAGAATTCCAACACTCCTTCATCGACCAGGTCTTGAATCTTATTCTTAAACATCCAATAGATATTAATGTTGTGTCCAGGACTGTTGGAGTTGTATGCACACCTTTCTTTATGATTATAACAGGGAGAAGAAGTATTGGGATTTTGAGGAGGATCCTTCAATATAACCAACTTGGCCCCCAACATATGATGCAATGCTTGAGCCAAGGACATGTTGATCTCAGTAAATTCACTTTTGGGCGTATCTTGCTTACGCTGACTACCCTGACGTTGTTGGCAAGGTCATTATTGGGCTCGCGATGTAGTAGCAATTTTGAAAGGTATTCTCTCGACCAAGCCAACTTCTTGTCTTATCGGGGGCTGATTAATGACTTGATCCTGAATTCTAGTTGTTCGTTCCATAAGGTTGTATTAGTCTTGATGAAGCTTGTTAATGAGGATTCTCAACTCTTCTTTTTCCCGAGCTATGTTTTGGATAAGAGCCATTTGTCCCAACATCTGGATTCTCATCTTTGTTATCTCAGCTTTCAATTGTTTCAACTGGACATCCTCATTTTCTTCAGGATTCTTCTTGGCCATGCTCTCAATGAGGAGTGCTTTCACTTCTTCTTGCCCCTTGGATAGGTTCAAGAACAATTCTTGAAGCTGATTATTTTGGGTCTGAAGATCTTGGACAGTCTGTTCGAGAGCCATTTTTTTACTGAAATAAAAAGTAAGTGGATGAGAAAACCTGTATGAGGAAAACATGTTATGACATGATGCATGATATATGGATGCAATGTTTTGAAGGATCTCGTGGGGTAAACATATGAAAATTTTAGAAGTTGAACTTTGATGACAACTTTAATTAAAGAACTTTGTATCGTTGAATATCCTTCTACGAGAATCAAGATCACCATGTCAAGTGGGCCATAGCCCTTGACTCAAGTTATCATGCTTTGGCCTTTACAGCATTTGGTTAGAGGAAAATAAATCCTCCTGCCTCTTGATAGACGTCTGGTTCAATATAACCCTGCATCACAGGCCCTTGAGACCCATGAAATGGTTATTTAGAATGCTTATGGTATGATGTTATGATGTGTATGCTATGCACCAAGAAAAAGTGTAAGGTGGTGATTACAAACAAGCCCTGCAAGGAATTCAAGTTTGTTTAGATATTGAATACAGACAAACCTCGCAAGGAGTTCAAGTTGTCAAATCATAAATTCAAACAAGTCACACAAGTAACCTTAGGTTCAGGCTTGTATGGGGTTTATAGGTAAGTACCCTATTTAAATTTAGTTTGTTCAACCTGTCCTAAAGAGTAACCGGGTTCTAAGGAATCTCAATATCATTGGTATTTCTTCATCGGGCATTGTTTCAGCGCAAGCCTCTGTTTTAGGGACCGAAATATCCCGAAAGTTCGATCTGAATGAGCATAGTATCGAGTATTAACCAATCTTTGGCTCTACACCAAAGCCGACTACCTAACTACTTCCTAATGGCTAAGTAATTCGACTAAAGGTTCTATGGTCAGTTAGTGCTTCAGGACACCACACAGCAGCCCCATATTCTCCTTGATTCTCCACAAGGGATACCGGTACCAACAAATGTGTCACACTAACATAGCCATCGCTTCAACCATTTCGATATATGCCGCATAGTCCCCATGATATATATTGCTACTTACCTAATATGCCCCCAGATCTGGGTAGAAGATCTATACAAAACCCAAATAACCCTTTTAAGATTAAAGCAAGCAAGTGAAACAATGAAAGCATTTAAATATGAACTAATCTCTAAGGTAACTCCACTTTTAGTTCATCCCCAACAGAGTCGCCAGTTCTGTAATATGGTGGGAGAACTGACTTGGGTGTTTTGCACTTGATTGCAATGTTACGGATAGCAAGAGTCGCCACCGACTTTTTTTTTATCCAATAAAGGAAAGGGTGAAAAGAACTGGAAAGACCTTTTGAGAATTTTTCTTGAGTTCGGGGGGTAGGTTATGAAAGGGGAAGGTGTTAGCACCCTTTTCATATGTAGTTATCTACGGGCTTTTAGTTGCAAGCTCACTTTGAAATACTTTGCAAAAATGTGTTTGTGTTAATTTGAAAGTATTTTTGAAAAGTGACTTTGTTTAGGCGAAATTTGTAATGATTCTCGTCTCTATAAGAATGTATAAAAAGTGTTGACTTTTGAAAATATTTCGCGAAAGTGTTGGTGTGTTGAAAGATGTTTTGTTTTGAAATATTTGTGAGCAAGCAACTACGAGTGTGCTACCTATTTAAAAGAAAGTATTTGTTCTTTTCCTCCTCCTTTAGATGGTGTTATCTTACCATTAGTTAGTAAGAAATTATATCATTGGATGTGAAGGGACGGGCGTGGGTCATCGTTCAGTCATAGAAGGCAATATTGTAGGATACCTTAGTAATTTTTCGTAAGGGACTAAGATCGTTTACTGAAGGCAACATCGAAGGGTCATCGAGGGACTACGATCTTGTAATCGAGGGTTTTTGCTAAAATATCTCACGTTCGAGGGACATAACTGTTTTTAATCTAAGGAAACAAGTGTGGATTAAACCTAGAGGTGCATGTGTGCAAAGTGTATTGTTTTCATTTATTTTGTCTTGAATTAGGGTTGTCTAATGTTTGATTTTAAGTCTTGCCATACAAACCCTAATTACTAGCAATAATATGGAAAGCGGAAAATTGTGGAATTTAAAATCCTACGCTATTACAATATTTTGGGACAGGGATACAAATTTACAAATGGGGAATATAAAGCAATAAAGTCCTAATTACTATTACAACCAATTGAATAATGCATAACAATAGAATGTACAAGAATATAAAGATAACATAAAAGAAAAATGTTTTTTATGAGTTTTTTGATAGAAAGGGTTTTAATTAACTAACTAACTTTAATTGCAAAAAAAAATTAATTGATTATCTTAAATAAAACATAAAATCTAAGTTAATTAAATTAATATGAGAGAATGAAACCTAAGTCTAAAATAGTTATTTAGAAAATAATTTGAAAATTAATTTAAAAATATTTGAAGCATAGACAATAGATAAAACGTAGTTCTAAATATTAACAAAAAATATAAAGGAAGTATTTAAATTAAAATATTTAATAATTTAATTATCTATAAAAAAATATTTTTTTGTGGTTTTTGATTTAGGTAAAATAAATATATAAATGAATATAAATAAAATTTAAAAGAAATGAAAATAGTTGGATTGGGTGTTAAAAAATAAAAAGAGGGGTTAAGGGTTAATTAAAATAAGAAAGAAAGCCCAATATGTTTTTGTAATCAGAAAATGAATAAAATTAAAAAAACATGAATAGGCCTGCATTATTAGTAAAATGGGGGGTGGGAAAATCCAGTTTGTCCAGGGCCCAATACTAATGTCCATGATTCAGCGCTTGCAGTATCTGAGGGTGCATGGTGGAATGCATATTTTGGCATGTTGGATAGTAATCAGATGGTGTTGAGCGAGGGCATATGATAGCTATGATGGAGCCACTATATGGAATTGAGTAGCCTGCAACCACAAGGGCGGTGACAAGTGTCACCGCCAGATTAATTTGTTTATAAAACATAATGTAACAAAATAGAATAAAAAACTGCATTTGTATTAAACAGAGAAAAAACTATCTCTCTTCTTCCCTGCGTTCTCTCGCCTCTCTATCTTTGAGGCTCGCCGGAAATCGCCCTAAGCAGCGGTGGGTGGCGGTGGACGGCGGCTTGGCTCCGATCTTCATTTTTTTACATGTTTGGCTTTGTCTTGTCCTCCTCTATACTAATTTGTGGCTCTTTTTTGCAGATGTTGCATAATTTTGAGTAGATCTAAAAGGGGAGGAATGAAACCCTAGTGCTCAGATTTGGCTTCTTATGCTGATTCAGGTGAGATCATTCTAGTTTTTATTTATGAAATTTCGTCCTCTCTTTGTTTCTGAAGGGTGTTTGTTTTAAGAAAATGATGAAGTAAAAATTAGGGTTTGTTGTTTCTGAATTTGTTTACTATGTGTTTGGCTTTGAACGATTTAGAAGGGTTTGTTATTGTTCTTGTTGTGGCTCTGTTTGTTGAAACAAATTTTCAAGGGTTTGTGTACTGCTATGACTTGGTTTTTTTCCCCTTTGTGAATGATGGCTTTCATCCTTTTAAATTGTGAACTCTGTGTTTTCTTTCTCTATAAAGGGTTTGACTTGCTGGAGCTGATTTGAGATAACAGGCCTTGAGCCATTCGTATGGGACTTGTCATTTTCTGTTATGTTATTTTTCTGATTTCAATTCCGTGGTACTTTGTGATTTTTGTTGCGCTATGTTTCCCCTGTGAATTGTGCTTGCTGGCCCGTGTGATTTTCTGTACTGGTTGCTTGATGGCTTGGATGTTTCGTACTTGTTGCTTGCTGGTTTGAATTTTATGTTGCTTTTTCCACTGGATTTGTACTTTGTGCACTACATTGCTTTTTTTGACTTTATTATGAACCAAACAAATCTTTTATGAATTTGTTTTGAGCTTTGTAGTAAAGATGTTAGGCCCATGATTGACAATGCAATTCTGACTTTAGTTGGGACAAAGCAAAAATGAGGCTTTTTGATTATTGTGTGAAACATGATGAATCTTTTCTGAGTTTATTTTTCTTTGATCTTGTCTCACTGTGAACCAAACAAATCTTTTATGTATTTGTTTTGAGATTTGTAGTAAAGATGTTATTTGGCCAATGATAGACCAAACTGTATGAGGCTTTTGTTGTGTGTTAGGCTTGAATTCTGACTTACTGAATCATGCTTGGGCTGTGATAATTCTGATTTTTTTTGAATATTTGCTAATGGGCTGGAAATGTGATTGGAATTCTGTTTTGACCTTCTTTGCATTTGTTTATTGTGAACCAAATTTCTTTGTGATTTCCAATAGATAAAGCTGGCATGTGATTAAATTGAAATCCAATGTGTGAGGCTTGTATGCTTGAACAAACTCTTTTTTCTAATTCTTTAAACAAAACCCTAATGATGAATTTGAAAACACTTGGAGAATTCTTGTTTATGTTCATGTTTTGTTTACTAACCAATTTCTTTCCTTTTGCTTCATGTGAGGAAATAATGGATTGGTGGAAGAAAGATGGAAAGGGAAACCGTGGCATGGCTTGAAGTGGAGAATTCGTGAATAGCATTGGTGATATCCAAAAGACACTTAGGTGTAGGAACTTCTGATTAGGCCATAGAAGAATGAATTGTCTATGTAACATTAGGAAGTAGTTTAGAATTTAGACTTATGCACACTTGCCATTTGAAATTTTGGGCAAACTTTAATTCTCTTTTTGTAACACTTTCAATTAATCTTAAACAAATTTTACTAATATGAAGTTTTTTAGTCCTTTAAGATTCAATCTTGAAATGTCAAATGGAAAACTCCCCGTATTTGAATTTGATTCCAATTGAAACTTGTATAAAGAAAGTAATTTGGATTTTAGAAAGTGAATTTGAGATGACAATTGAAGCTTTGAAACTTGAGATAAAAAGAAGCCTCCATATTTGTGATTAAAGAAAACCAAATTTGAATTCATAAGCAAACATGAACTTGCCTATCTAAAACTCTTTTATTTTCTAAATTAGAGTTCAAAAGTCTTGATGTCCAAACGATACTAAATTCAAATCCTCCTAAGTTCAAAGTAAATATTCGAATGACCACTCAAAGTGGTGATGCCTTGATTAAATTTGTAGTGAGAAAGAATATCATAGGAAATAGGTTTCCAACCACATTAAGTCCAAAATAAAATTATACATGACTTCAAGTTTGAAAATCAAGTTAAAAGATAAAATCTTTATTGAATCATGAATGTGTCTTGCATCAAGCTTCACCATGAATCAAGGACCAAAATTCCTTTCACAAGCAATGAAAGTCAAAAGATCTCCCCACTTAAAATCACATCTTCGTCGCTTGACTCAAAAAATTAAATCAACGAGTAACCAAATATTCATCTGATCTTAGAAACCAATAACTCTCCTTAATCGAAGAAATTCAACAATTCAAACCCAAAAGATGAGAACACCCCAATCTCAAATTTAACTTTGATTAACTTTCTTCACAAGCAAACAACGTATCATCAAAGAATCCTTAAGCTCAACAACTTTTATCATAAATCAAAACATGACGCAAGATAAACTCAACTGTCAAACCCTAATATTATGCAACCATTGAACCATGAACCTTTGGTGCTTAAAGCCATTAAGAACCCTAGGAGTGCGAAGGGATATTTTTGAATTGGATGAGAGGAAAAATTTTGGGGTACAACAGTAGGCATGCACGCTGGAGAGGTAGGGGCGTGGGTTCAACACCCACCCCCAACATTCTTTTTCTCTATTTTTTTCACTAACATTATTTTCTGTTTTTACCTTAACCCTAATTTTCTATAATAAACCCTAATTATTTTTAATCAACATTAAAAAAATTAGGTTTAGTTTCTTTTTCATAAATTAATTTTGATTTTTTATTTATTAAATTAATTAGTTTTGATTAATTTAATTATCTAACTTTTTTCGATTAATTAAAATCAACCTAGACTTTAGGGTTTGTTTAATTTAATCACGTAATCAGTTTTTTTTAATTAATTAAAATCAATTAGGTTTAGGTTAAATCATCAATTATTTTCATCAAACAATTTCTCTATTTTACTGTTCCGCGCGCTTTATTATTTTCCATTAGTTTTTCCTATTATGTAATTTCTACATAATGTAATAGTTTAACTAGGGTTTTATTTGCTTTTTCTCCCCAACTTTTATGGTTTGTACCCCTTCCCCGAAGTTTTGTAATAGCGTAGGAGATTTACTTTCCGTAATTTATCGCTTTCCTTATTAATGTATATTAACTAGGCATGTATGGCAAGATCTAAAATGAAACGTTAGATAACCTTAAATCCAAGATTAAGTTACTGAATTCGACACACTATTCACACACTCACCTTTAGGGTAACCTCACTTGTTGCCTTCGAATAAGAACAGTCATGTCCCTCGAACATGGGGACGCTTTAGAAAAGACCCTCGATACAAAAGATCGTAGTCCCTCGACGACCTTTCGATGTTGCCTTCGGTAAATGGTCTTAGTCCCTTATGATAAAATTGTTAAAGCGTTCTATGAGTTACCTTTATGACTGTACGATGACCCACGCCTATCCTTCACATCTAATGATAGGGCTTCCTACTAACTAATGGTAGGATAGCACTATCTAATGAGGAGGAAAATAATGTGAAAGATCTTTGAGTAGGTAGATAGCTCGTAATCACTTGCTCATAAAAACAAAACATATTTTTTCACACAAACACTTTCCTCTGAAATATTTTCAAAAACAAACACTTTGTATGCGTTCTCAACTAATACGAGAATCATTACAAAGTTGTAGAACTTAGGCATTTTCAAAATATTTTCAAACACATACACAAAAGTATTTTCAAAATGAGCTAAGCGATTAAGAGCCCATAGATAACAATGGATGAAAAGGGTGTTAACACCTTCCCTTTTCATAACCTACCCCCCGAACTCAGAAAATTATCGAAGGCCTTTCCTGTTCTTTTTACCCTTTCCTTATTGTATAAAAGAAAATTCGGTGGCGACTCTTGCTATCCGCAACATTTGCGATAAAATGCAAAACCAAGTCACTTCTCCCACCGTATTAGACAACGGTATGGGACGCACTGCTAGAATTGTTGGATCCAATCATTAACCAGCCTTCGATGAGATAGGAAATTGACTTGGTTGAAAGTAAGAGGAGAATAAGAAAGGGAAAGAGACAAGCTGACATTTCTAATCCTTCAGTTAATGGAAAAGGACTTTCCAGAATGATATTACATTGCAAGCTCAACAACGACCTCGCCAACAACAAGAGGGTAATCAGCATAAGCAAGATATGCCAAAAAGACAATTTGCCAAAATCAACATGCCGTTGTCTCAAGCATTGCAACACATGTTGAAGATGGAGCTGATTACATTGAAATAACCTCCTCGGAATCCCAATACTTCCGCTCCTAGCTACAATCCTAATGCAAGGTGTGTATATCACTCAAATAGTCCTAGACATGACACTAATAGTTGTTGGGCTTTGAAACATAAGATTCAGGACCTGATTGACGAAGTAGTTTTCGAGTTCACACAAGATGGTCAGATTGAGTTTTTTTTTTATCATCCCTCAAATATCGAAACTGCAAGGCACACCATCTGAAGTAACAAGTTCAGGAGGAGAATATTTAAGATCATTTGAATTTCTATTTGTAATTTATTTTATTTTTTTAAACAATTAATGTCATGTCAAACTTTGGTTTTTCCCATTAATGCATTGCATATGTCTGTCTTAAATTAATCTATTTGTTTCACTATATTTAAACTGTGCTTCTTACTTCCTTTTTGTGATATTAAACTCTCCTTAAAGTTATAAGCCTTTAGAGGGAGGATGACGAAAAACATACCATAATCTCATACAATATGCTTTTAAACAGACCTTGCTGATGATGTACATGCATTGCTTCAATTCCTAAACAGTGGAAATATAAGGAAGTTAATCCATAGTTAACCCCTTTGAGCCTAAGAAGTAGGAGTTTTATTCTTTGCGCAAATTAAAACCCTTGAACATAACCTGGGGGAGGATAGTTTCTCAGTCAAATCAATTATGCATTCACAATCTTTACCTTCGTACATGACGACTAGTGTCGAAGATACTCTTCTAAATTGTAAATTAATGATGGTTCCCCATAAACATTGAGTCAGGAAGTTACTATCTTTCAAAAGAAAAGCCCGCTAAGTCAAAACCTATTAAGGAGACTTAAGAAAAAACGGGGGCATCCCGCTGACTGTAATCTCATACGAAACAGTTCAGACAAAAGTTAGGGATAATAAAGTCAAAAAGAGGTCTCTACAAATCCTCAACAAAAGAAATATGTTAAAAGAAAAATGTATTCCTTATAAAATTCCTATTTCGTAACCATCACCAAAATATTAATTCCATAATTCCAAACTCTATTGTTACCTAAATACATAATTAACTGAGTATAGGACTGAAGAACATCATGGAGAATGCTTCAGGTACAAATAAACTTTGAGCCTTTATCCTTTGTTTCTTAAACCGTGAACCGGTCCATATTACAACCCTTAAAAGTCCTAATTGAAGCATGGGTTAGTTCGAAAGCATATCGTTACAAAAAGGTATCCTGCCTCATGTAAGTCTTACTATAAATACTGAGTTGATATCACATTCTTACAAATTTTTGTTTTACTAAAAAATGCATTTTTAAACTTCAAGACAGACATAAGCTATGCATTTTAATATCACTGCTTGCATATGACTAAGTGTTTGACAATGGAGAAATTCACATGAAGAATATTCAATGAATGAAAATCCTCCCAACAGACAGAATTACTTCAGATTATGTGTCAAAGAGAAAGACACCTCCAGTAACAGGCCTTCTGTGTACTCAATTGGTTATAAATTAAGGGGCATGACATGTTATTGTCTAACTCGTTTGTGGTAGTCAAGTCAAGATTCAAAGAATCTCACAAAAGTGCTGAATAGCCTGGGCAGATCTCCATCTAAATCACTTCGGGCATGTTACATTGATCATGAGTTTCAGCAAAAGCCATTATCTTCAGTATCACCATATTGCTTGTCTATGTCAGTAGTATCAGATGGTGTCATTCTGCCATGACAGTTCTTAGAGAAATATTGAGGAAGGTCAAGAATATGATAAAGTTGGCAATCAATAATTGATCAATAACTTCAAACATCGGATGCACCAGACTAATCCCAGGGGAAAATGGACTCCCGCATACGAAGGGCCACGTATGATCAAGAAAATATTTTTTGGCAGTGCTACAACACTTATTATCATGGACAATGAAATTTCTCGGCACTCTGTGAACACGGATGTTGTACCCCAAAATTTTCCCTCCCATATTTCTCAATACATTTCAAGTGAGGCCTTCAAATTGCCCAAGGAAATCCATGAGTGGACCAGACAACCTCTCTCCTAAGGTAGTCTACCTCAAATTAGGGTTTCAATTTGCATCCAGATATTTGAGTCCAAAGGATCCCAAATTCTCACCATTGTCCTAATATGTTCTCGAGATCATCCATGTCAAGTTTCAAGCCTTGCAGAGAAAATTTGCTCAGTCAATTGCTCAAAGGCTTGAAAATCGACTATGTTAGGGCAAAAGTCAATTGTGGCTCACATACAGTCAAACTTCAATATTTTTGGTCAACATTCTCATTTTGAAGTATCATTCATCATTTGATCAAGGGTTGATCATGATTCATCAAGGATTGCTCACAATTCATCAAAACCCAAAAGTTGCTAAATTAGGGTTTTGTAGGAAAAGTCAACTCAACTTTGACCAAGCATAACTTTCACATACTTTATCAAAAATGACCCATTCAAAGCGCATTTTGAAGATGATGTAATTCCCTACAATTCATCTTCATCTCCCAAGTTCAAAATATGCACTCACAAGAAGATATGAATTTGGACATTATAGGTCATTTTGGAAAGTCAACAAAAACACCTTTTGGGTCAAAGCTTCATACATGAACATGGAAGACTCAATTGAGATGAGACCAAAAGGGTTGATTAGAGGAAATCTTAATCTTTCTAAAAAGTCCAAAAACATATATCTAGGGTCAAAATTGAAGGAGTTATGCATTGGCAAAGTTGACCCTTTTTGCAAAATTGCCAAAAGTCAAAGTGTCCAAAATTGCATTTTTTGCTAAATGGGCCCAACTTTTTATGCTTGCACTGAGTTTGTAATGTGACCCAAGACCCATGATCCCTTCCACTTGTCATTATTTTATTTTTGTCATTTATTTTGATTTTATTTCATCTAAATCAAATAAAATCAAAATAAAATAGTAAAAATATCTAAAGTTAATCAAATCTTGAGATTTTGTGCATGTTTAGGTCTCTTATATAGCTGGAAGTGAGATCAAATCGTGCAAGGCTCATATGGATACAAAAAGATTGCATTTTTCCTGATTTGGAAAGATTTACACAAAGATCAAATCATGAATCAATAATCATAATTGAGAGAGATTTGATACAAGTTTGCAACCCTAATTCATTCTAGGGTACATAAGAAACGATTGCAGACCAAAAAAAAAAGAGGCTGGAGGCGTGCAAAACAGAAAGCAAAGTTGCAAAAATTCAAGAAAAGTTGTAAATCGATTTTCAGGATTCAGGCTATCTCAAGCCATTCTAAGCATCCCAATCGCTTGTTGGATATCCCTGGATCACATTGCAACCATTATCAAGCTTCCTCAAGCCTTGAAACACGCTGTAAGTTTCACACGACTTCCATATTTTCTTGAAATCAAATACGTTAATTCTGGCACATTTAGCATGTCTGATTGGTACATTCATGATCCTTGAGTTATTTGCAAGCTATTGATTATATCCAATTGTGTTTTTACTGACTATACACCAAGATGCCATAGTTAGGATTCTTGTTTCGTTTTTAGGGTTTTTTTGTATATGAACAATTGGCCATGGATAATGGTACCATGATGCTCGTAAGGTTGCAACGAGTTGATTGGTACCATTGGTTGGTATTTATCATGCTTGCACAGGGTTTTGGAGATGCACAGGGTTGTACCTACGCCCAGTGTTCGTAGGTAAAATTTTTTTGTCTAAAACGACAGAGGCAGCGAGGAAGATGATGGTGTGGCATGCTGTGAATGGGCCATTTGAATTTCGCACGTTTCAGAATTTGTTTTGTTGGTTTATCATATAATAATTGTTTATCATTATTTGTTCAACTAAGCAAGCCAGCGCAGGTGGCAAGGCCATTGGTCTTTGATGCACAGGTCCTGGGTTCGATCCCAGGCGTGTGCATTTTATTTTTCTCAATACTTCCAGGGTAATTCAATGTATCACATGACAAGGCATCCACCATAGATCACTAGCGTCCAAACCATCATATCATCGACAAGCTAGATCTAAGGCCTTCCCAATGAATGTCCACCATGGGCATGAGTCAAGCGCGCGTATGAGATAGGAAAAGTCAACAAAGGCCATCAGCATTTGGGCCCAGAATTTGCCATCAACACCCCCCCTTCTTACAAAGACACCGGGCTCATTCTTATTTCTTTCTTTTTTTTCTTTTACTTAATTTAATTTGTTTGATTTATTTTCTAACAAAATTAATTTCTTTTTTCACAAAAAATCATAAAATCAATTTTCATAAATTCAGAATTTAGGTTATTTTTATCAAATTTAATTTAATATTAGTTTAAATTTAATTTAGGTTAATTCTCACTTTTTTATATATTTAAAATCAATTAGAAAAAAATAGGGTTAGCTTGATTTAATTTTTATTTCTTTTCATAAAACAAAAAAATACAAAATAGGATTAATTTAATTATTTTTCTTATATTTAAAACTAATTAGTAATTAGGTTTTATTCAATTAAACTTTATTTTTTTCAAAATAACACAAAAAAATGATTTCTTCTTTTAAATTGCAATTAGGCTTAGTTGGGGTCAAAACCCTAAATCTCTCGTTTTCAATTCATCGTGCGCGTTTACTATTTTTTTGCAATATCAATGTAACTTCTTACAGTATGTAATAGTTTAATTAGGATTTTCTTTATTTATCGTCTTTTACGGGTATTTTTGGCTATGTAATCAATCCCTACCTCGAAGTCTTATAATAGCGTAGGTTTTGTTTCTCGCAATTTAATTCTCGCAAATATTAACTGTTAGATGTATGTTAATAGGATCGTATGACAAGATTGCATGATAATTTAAAAAGGCTAGAAAACCCTAATGTGCAAAGATAATAACTTAAATCGGATCACTCGCACATGCGCACTCCTAGGGTATACTCTCACTTCGGTTGCCTTCGATAAACGATCATCAAGTATAGGGTGTCTTAGTGGTTGCCCTTCTGTCTAAACAAAGATCAAATGTCCCGTTTGGAAATGTTGTCTCAGAAAGGTTGCCTCGGAAATGTTGCCTCGAATATGATCTTAAGACTTTAGGGTTATTACTAAGATGTCCTAACATTGCTTTGGTGATTGCATGTCCCTTACGAATTGACCCTTTCAACTCCAACGACGGTGCTACCTATTTCTCAATAGTAGGATAGCATTGTCTAAAGGAAACAAGAACAGAAATAATCTTTTTTCGAGTAGCTAGATGCTAGTAGGTACTTGCTCAAAATCAAACTTTTCACACTTACACCTTTTTCAAATAAAGTTTTCAAAAACAACTTCGTAACACTCTTGAGGACAGAAACAAGGGTTAAAACGAAGTCAAACAAAACTTTTCAAAACAAACACACACAAGAAATTTTTCAAAGATGAGCAAGTACCTAAGAGCCCATGGAAAACCATGGACAGAAAGGGTGCTAATACCTTCCCTTTCTATAATCTACCCCTCGTACTCAAAATCTCGAAAAAGGAATTTTTCTGTGCTTTTTTTCATTTCCAGTTGGATAAAATAAAAGTCGGTGGCGACTCTTGCTTACCGCGACATTTTGCAAACACAAACGCAAAACGCATACCAGCATTTTTAAAAACAGTCGGTTCTGCCATCGTATCACAGAATTGGCGACTCTGCTGGGAACTATATAAGTGGGGTATACCTTAGGATTTAGTTCATCATATTTGATTCTCTTGTTTGTTTTGTTTGCTTTACTTTTGAGGGTTTGCATGGGAGTTACTATAGATCCTAACCCGGATCTGGGGACACCTTTTAGGTAAGTAGCAATAAACTGTGAGGGAACTGTACGGCGTAGACTGATACGGTTGAATTAGTAGCTACATTGATGTGGCACATTGGTTGGTATCGGTATCCCTTATGGAGAAACGAGGAGAATACGGGGCCGCTATGTGTGTCGTTAAGCATCAACTGGCCTTAGAACCTTTAATCGACCAACTTGGCCAATAGAAAGTAGTGAGATAACCGGCCTCGGTGTAAAGCTGAGAACTGGTTGATACTCGATGCTACACTCATTGAGACCATACTCTCGAGATAGTTCCGGCCGCAAGAAAAGATTGCATAAGCTGAAACCATGACCGATGGAGGATGGTCAGTGATATTGAGAACCTCTAGAACCCGATTACTTTTGCTAGGACAGGTTGAAACCAATTGAACTTCAAGAGGGTAATACCTTAGACCCCACGCAAGCCTTAAACTTAAGGGCTTTTGTGTGACTTGTTTGCCTTTGCCATGCCTGTTATCTGCTATACATGTTGTTTTTATCATAACATCATGCATCATAACATAGCATGCATACTTCATTATACTAACCATTTCAAAGACCAAGGGGATTTATCTTTGTTCTGTTTTGCAGATTATGGCTTCCGTGCGCAGAAATACCATCCGAGTTAACTTTGTGCAAATACCTGCTCAACTTAAAGAGTTAGCCTTAAGAGTTTCTGAGACTTCTATGTTCATTAAGAGACATGGTCAGCTTCTTAGGCTGGTCACTTCAAAGCTTGATGAGCAGATGATGAGTGTACTTTTCCAGTTCTTCGACCCTGTGCATCATTGCTTCACCTTTCCAGATTACCAGCTGGTTCCCACTTTGGAAGAGTTCTCTCACTTATTGGGCATATCCATCCTTGAGCAGGTGCCCTTCACAGGCATGGAAGAGACTCCTAGACCAGAAGACATTGCCTCAGCTCTGCATCTGAAACGGGCTGATGTAGTATCCAATTGGGAAACACAAAGTGGGGTTGAAGGTTTCTTAGCCAAATTTCTGATGGATCAGGCTCAACTATTCTGGGTTAATTTGGATTTTCAAGATTTTGAAGATATCTTGGCTCTCCTTATCTATGGTTTGGTTCTCTTCCCGAATTCGGACTCCTTCGTGGATGTGAATACGGTTAAGATTTTCCTTTCTCGTAATCATGTGCCTACTCTACTGGGTGATATCTTGCATGCCCTCTACACTCGTACTGTGCGAAGAAGAGGGACCCTTATGTGTTGCATGTCGTTGCTATCGAGGTAGTTTATTTCGCACCTCCCTAAGTTTGTGCTGAAGAACGAATAAGGTTTGGGATGGTCTTACAGAATAATGTCACTTGCCCATACAGACATTCTTTGGAGTTCCAAGGCTATGGAGGACACTGCAGTCATTGATCATTGTGGGGGATACCCTAACTTCCCGTTACTTGGAATCAGAGGGGGTATAACCTATAATCCTTGTCTAGCTTTGCGATAATTTGGTCGTACTCGGAGAGACGGTACTCATGCGCTACTTCTTGAGAATATTGCATTTGACTACAAGGAGGACGTTGAGGAGAATCGTCGGAGGTTCATACGAGCTTGGGGCATGGTGAACAGATCTAATCCCCAAGAGCTGGGACCAAAGACTTCCCTTCCTATGCAGCTTTATCTCCAATAGGTCCGAGCTCGTGCCCAGAAGCTTGGGATGCCCTATGAAGCAATATTTCCAGTGATCGTGGAACCTACCAATGAAGAAGGCATTCCTTACACAGTTCTTTATCCTTACATGCCCACTGTTCCTGGGGAATTGCAAAGGTCTTGGATTCAGCTGAAAGAGGAGTAGGATACTTACCGAGAGAAGTACCATGAGCAAGAAAGGAAGATTTTGAAGCTCACAAGGCAGCTCGAGGAGGAAAGAACGATCAATGATTATGTCAGCACGAAGAGGAAGCGTTCATGGGATTTTTGATTTTTCTTTTCTAGTTTAGATTTGTTTTCCATTTGTTTCTTTGTAACGCCTTAAAGGCATTGTTGAACCTTTTTTACAAGTTAATCTAATAAAGTTTGTTTATTTTTGGTTTGCAAATTTAAATCTCCCAAAGTCTTTGAAATCATTACATACGCATCCCATTATCATGCACACCATTACAGGTTTCTCATATTCTTTGCTGTTTATTTCAGCACGAAATGTCTTCTTATCAAGCCATCAAAGATCTTCAGGCACAAAACGCCCAATTCCAACAGATGTTCTTAAGCTTGGATAAAGGGCAAGAGGTTCTAAAAACTCTCATTCTGAAAGAGAAGAAGAAGAAGAAGAAGAAGAAGAAGAAGAAGAAGAAGAAGGTCGTCCTTCTGAATATAGGCAAAAGGTTTAGGGATAGGTTAAAACAGCAAGCTGATCTAACCTCTTCATCCAAGGAAGGGGAGAACCAAGAAAAAGAAAAGGGCCCCAGTCCTGCAATCTCTGATAATGATACTGATTTTGATGATGAGCAATATCCTCCTGCCGAGGATAGGTACAAGCATCTAGAAGACCATCTGAGTGCTATGGAGATTCAGAAGATCCCTGGTTTGGATTTCGGAGAGTTGGGTCTGGTATCGGGAGTGGTGATCCCTCATAAGTTCAAAGCTCCTGTTTTTGCCAAGTATGATGGAGTATCCTGTCCAAAACTCCATCTCCGCTCGTATGTCAGGAAAATCCAACCCCACACTGTTGATAGAAATTTGTGGGTGCATTTCTTTCAAGATAGTCTGTTAGGGACTTAGCTTGAATGGTTTTATCAGTTGGAAGGAGCCAATGTCCGAAACTGGGAAGACCTTGTTGCTGCTTTTTACAGGCAGTATCAGTATAATGCCGACCTTGCTCCCACTCGTACTCAGCTTCAGGGTATGTCCATGGGTGCAAGTGAAGGTTTTAAGGACTATGCTCAAAAGTGGAGAGATTTGGCTGGAAGAGTCCAACCCCCTTTGTCTGATAGGGAGTTGGTCGACATGTTTCTAGGGACGTTATTCGGTCCATTTTTTAATCATCTGATCGGCAGTTTGTCATCTGGGTTTACTGAGTTGATCTTGACTGGAGAGAGAGTAGAAGCTGGCATCTGAAGTGGTAAGATACAGAAGGATACTTCATCAAGTGCAGTAAAGAAACCTTTCACCGGTAAGAAAGAAGCTAGTGCAGTCTACGGCCCGAGAGGCCAAAGTAGACCTGAACACCGTCAAGCAGTAAATGCAGTAGTGATATCAAGACCCAAAGTTGCTCCACAATGCAACAATCAACAAAGGGTGGAAACACCATAGAGGCAGTACACTCGGCTCAATATGACCTTGTCTCAAACTCTACCACAATTAGCAAAGACCAATCTGGTAACTCTGAGGGAGGCCCCGAAGAACCCCAACACCACTTCTCCTCATTATAACCCGAATGCCCGCTGTGCCTATCACTCTGAAAGTTCAGGTCATAATACAAACAACTGTTGGGCCTTGAAAAATAAGGTGCAAGACTTGATCGAAGCCAAAGAGATTGAGTTTGACGCTCCGGAGAAGCCCAATGTCAAAACTGCTCCCATGCCTAAACATGGTCATGGAGTAAATGTTGTGGACGATGATTTATTTGTGACCTCTGTGGAAGAAATTTTTACTCCTTTGATGACAGTTAAGAAGAATTTGTTGTTAGCTGGTTTATTTCTGGGCTGTAGTGAAGGTTGCCACATGTGTTCAATTTTGCCTGCTGGTTGCCACTTATTGAAATCAGGTGTTCAGCGCCTGATGGATAATAGAGAGATCCTGTTCGAAAAGACCATGATTATGTTGGTTCCAATTCAAGATGTTGCCATCATAACCATTTCTTCCAATCCTTCCAAGGTTTCCTCGAGAAAACTTGTTAGGATTACATCCATCCCAAGAATCGCTCCGTTAATAATTATTGTCCCTGGTCCTATTCCATACACTTCGGATAAGGTTGTCTTTCGGCACTATGGGGCTGATGTGTATTACCATGGAGTTAAGAAAGACTTAAAGAGTGAAGAAGTTGATGTTGATGTTAGAAAAATTGTCGGGGCTAGCAAGGTCACCAGAAGCGGAAGACTCTTTTTTCCCGAGATTTCCCCTCCGACTGTTCACAAACCTGTTGTCATTCCATCTGCTAGTACATCAGCTACTGTCCCAATTTCTACTCCAATTATCACCCCTGTCGCCGAGCCATCTGGGATTCGGGGCAAAGAAATCATAGGTGAGCCTGCCCTGACGGAGGCACCTAAGAAGATCATTGTAGAAACCTCTAAGCAGGAGATAGAGGAGATTCTGAAGATTATCAAGAAGAGCGACTAAAACGTAGTCGAGCAGCTGGGGCAGACCCCGTCAAAAATCTCCATGTTATCCTTGTTGTTGTCTTCTGAGGCCCATGCAAAGGCTCTAATTGAATTCCTCAAAACTGCACATGTGCCGCAGGAAACTTCAGCCGACCAATTCAAAGATTGCGTAGCTAGTTTGACTGTCGACAATGGGTTGGGTTTCTCAGATGCAGATCTGACTGCTAAAGGAATAAATCATAATGACGCTCTGCACGTCTCGATCGAGTACAGGGGCACAACCATGTCCCGTGTACTGGTGGATACCGGGTCCTCATTGAATGTTCTGCCAAAGAAGGCATTAGATCGTCTGGACTGTGAAGGTTTGATTCTGAAGCCGAGAAATATTGTGGTCAGGGCTTTCGACGGGTCGAAAAGGATGGTGCACGGGGAGGTGGACGTCCCTGTTAAAGTTGGCTCTCAGACTTTTGCCTCCACTTTCTACATGATGGACATTAGACCATCGTATTCTTGCTTGCTGGGTCGTCCTTGGATTCATAAGGCTGGGGCAGTGACTTCCACGCTCCATCAAATGTTGAAATATTCGGTAAAAGGGAAGATTGTCACAGTACGAGGTGAGGAGGAGTACATGGTGAGTCATCTCATTTCCTTTTGCTACGTGGAGATGGATGGGGAGTTTATAGAAACCCCTTGTCAGAACTTTGAAGAGGTCCCCCAGACTTTGGCGTCGACTGAAGTTGCTACTGACAAACCTCTGATGAAGATGGCTTCTCTCAAGGATGCCAGGGCTGTAATCGAAGAAGGTAGGTGTGAAAATTGGGGTCAGCTCCCTGATTTAACGCACAAAACTGACAAATTTGGTTTGGGCTTTAATACAGGGGCTCAAAGGGCTGTTAGGCGCGCACGGATTGGAAGACCTCCTCTGCACATCAGCAATCAGGGAGTTAATGCGGTTGAAGATGGTGAAGAAGATTCAGATATCGACAGCTGGATCTACCCTACGACCAATGGTGGATTGAACAACTGAACGGAGAAGGACTTCATACCTATTTCATTTATTCCACAGTAATTGACTTTTGAAATTTGTAATAAATAGTTTGAAACTTTATGGCTCGGTGCCTTGCCCGAGGCACCTTGGCTTTGCTTGTGAGGGCTTATTACTTGTCATTTTCATATATCATTAATAAAGTATTAGACGTTTCTTGCATTACAAATTTTGCGCTCCTTGTTTTTCTTTTCTGTCTCTCGCTTTATCAAAAAAATAGCTATTCTCTTACACACACTCACATATCATAATGCAGATCCATATCCACTCTGGATCCCATTGTTAATGACTATGTTACTGCCAGTTATGACTTCGAAAATCCGATCAACCAAGCCGCAAACAAAGGTGAGGATGATTATGAGGTGCTCGGAGAACTTGCTAGACTGTTACTACAGGAAGAAAGGACCATACAGCCTCACGAAGAGCCAGTCGAATAAG
Organism: Vicia faba; assembly: GCA_948472305.1. NCBI lineage: Eukaryota > Viridiplantae > Streptophyta > Magnoliopsida > Fabales > Fabaceae > Vicia > Vicia faba. The sequence goes on from OX451739.1 coordinate 1,275,207,607, forward strand.
TTAATTTGGGTACAGAGGAATACAGGAAAGAGGTCAAGATAGGTGCAAATATGGAGCCTAGTGTCAAGCAACGGTTGATACAGATGCTACATGACTATGTTGAGATCTTCGCCTGGTCCTATGAAGATATGCCTGGTTTGGACACTGATATTGTGGTACACCGCCTACCGACCAAAAAAGACTGCCCTCCAGTAAAGCAGAAGGTTCGTCATATACGCCCTGAGATGTCTGAGAAAATCAAAGTCGAGGTCATGAAACAGTTCGAAACGGGATTTTTAGTTGTCACTTCTTATCCACAGTGGGTTTCCAACGTTGTTCCGGTGCCTAAGAAGGATGGTAAGGTGCGTATGTGTGTGGACTATAGAGATCTGAACAGGGCAAGCCCCAAGGATGATTTCCCACTTCCTCACATCGATGTTTTGTTCGACAACACCGCGCAGCATAAGATCTTCTCCTTTATGGATGGTTTTTCTGGTTACAATCAGATCAAGATGGCTCCCAAGGACATGGAAAAGACAACCTTCGTTACACAATGGGGCACCTTCTGTTACAAGGTAATGCCTTTCGGGTTGAAGAATGCTGGGGAAACTTATCAGCGCGTCATGGTCGCTTTGTTCCACGACATGATTCACCATGAGATTGAGGTTTACGTTGATGACATGATCGCAAGGTCCTAGACTGAGGAAGAACATCTTGATCATCTCCAGAAACTATTTGATAGGTTGAAGATGTACAAGCTGAGGTTAAACCCGAACAAGTGCACCTTTGGGGTAAGGTCTGGTAAGCTGCTGGGTTTCGTCATCGCTGATAAGGGAATTCAAGTTGACCCTGCCAAGGTAAAAGCCATACAAGAGATGTCGACTCCTCGCACAAAAAAGGAAGTTAGAGGCTTTTTGGGACGTCTAAACTATATCATCCGGTTCATCTCACACCTGACTGCTCCTTGTGAGCCAATCTTCAAGCTGCTGAAGAAAGATCAAGTAGTAAAATGGAATGATGAATGTCAGACCGCTTTCGAAAGGATCAAGGAATACCTCTAAGAACCGCCAATTCTGATGCCTCTAGTTAAAGGAAGACCTTTGATCTTATACTTGACAGTACTGGATAATTCAATGGGGTGCGTGTTGGGGCAGCATGACGAGTCTGGCCGAAAAGAGCACGCTATTTACTACCTTAGCAAAAAGTTTACCGACTGTGAGACCCGATACTCACTGCTCGAGAAAACTTGCTACGCTTTGGCATGGGCTGCTCGCCGGCTGAGACAGTATATGCTGACTCACACTACCCTATTGATATCAAAGATGGATCCAATCAAGTATATCTTTAAAAAGCATGCCTTGTCCAGAAGAATGGCAATATGGCAGATAATCCTAACTGAGTACGACATCTAATACACAACCCAAAAAGCAATCAAGGGGAGTGTATTGGCGGATCATTTGGCGCATCAGGCCGTGGATGACTACCAGTCCATGTATTTTAAGTTCTCGGGTGAGAACATCATGTTGGTAACCGAATGTGAAGAACCTGGACCGGATGAAGGACCTGAGGAAAGATCCCGATGGTCCATGTATTTTGATGGAGACTCGAATGCGTCGGGTAATGGCATTGGCGCTGTGATTATATCTCCTGAGGGTTGTCATACTCTGTTCACCGCCTGATTATGTTTTAACTACACCAACAATATGGCGGAGTATGAGGCATGTATCTTAGGTCTCCGAGTTGTTATTGACCTGAGGATTAAGTTCTTAAGTGTATTCGGAGATTCTGCTATGGTGATAAGTCAGATCAAAGGTGAGTGGGATACTAAGCACCCGAATCTTATTCCTTACAAAGAGTATGTACTGACACTGCTCCCACACTTTGAGGAGATAACCTTTGAACACTTCCTCAGAGAAGAGAACCAGTTAGCGGACGCGCTAGCTACCATGTCTTCTATGTTCAAGGTCAGGTGGGACAATGAAGCTCCCCAGATCACCATCAAGAGGTTGGTCGAACCCGCACATTGTTGTGACATCGAGACTGAAGAGGTAGCAGATAAACCCTGGTTTCATGAGGTAAAGAGGTATCTTGAGGCTCAAGAATACCCCGAGGAGGAATCTGTTAATGATAAGAAGTTTCTGAGAAGGTTCGCTGCAAAGTTCTTCATCGGCAATGGGATTCTTTATAAACGTAACCATGATTCAACCTTACTGCGATGTGTGGACAAAATCGAGCTAGAAAGGATCATGGCAGAGTTACATAAAGGTACCTTCGGAACTCATTCCAGTGGACATACCATGGCGAAGAAAATCCTACGGGCAGGATATTACTAGTCTACTATAGAAGTCGATTGTTATCAGCATTCTCGGACATGTCATAAGTGCCAAGTCTATGCTGATAAGGTGCATGTACCTCCAGTTCCCCTGAATGTTTTGATAGCTCCTTGGCCTTTTGCAATGTGGGGCATCGACGTGATCGACGAGATCATACCTACTGTGTCCAACGGGCATCGTTTCATCCTGGTAGCAATTGATTATTTCATGAAGTGGGTTGAGGCAGCTTCCTTTGCTACAGTAACCAAGAACGTCGTGGCGTGGTTTATCTGACACAATCTGATCTGTCAATACGGTGTACCAGAGAGGATCATCATGGACAATGGTATAAATCTCAACAATACGATGATCACCGAGCTCTGCAAATAGTTCAAGATACAGCATCGTAACTCTTCTCCCTACCGTCCGAAGATGAATGGGGTTGTTGAAGCGGCTAACAAGAACATCAATAAGAGTGTGCAAAAGATGGCGGTGACCTACAAAGACTGGCACGAGATGTTACCATTCGCTCTTCATGGGTATCGCACCTCGGTGAGGACTTCGACAGGGGAAACACCCTACTCTCCGGTGTATGGCATGGAGGCAGTCTTACCCATTGAGGTCCAGATACCCTCTCTCAGGATTATGAAGGATGCAGGTTTGAGCGAGGATGATTGGATCCGGACCCGACTTGACCTAATCGACAAGAAGAGGCTTACTGCTATTTGTCATGGTCAGATGTATCAAAAGCGAATGATCAAGGCATTTAACAAGAAAGTGAGACGACAAGAATATCAAGTCGGGGATCTGGTAATCAAACACATTATACTGCCACATGGTGATCCCAGGGGAAAATGGACCCCTACATACGAAGGGCCATTTGTGGTTAAGAACATTTTCTCAGGAGGAGCTATGATTTTAACCACCATGGATGGTGACGACCTTCCTCACCCCGTCAATGCAGACATAGTGAAAAAATACTACGCCTAATCAAAGACCCGCTAGGTTGACTGTCCTAGGCAAAAATAAGGGCTTCCCGGCGAACCAAAAGGGTTCGGGCAAAAGTAAGGGATGAAAATGAAAAAAAAAATATACACCCTGCAAGTCGAAAACCTGAAAAGGCAGCTTGGGCAAAAAAGGGTATCCCAGTGGACTGAAAACCCGAAAGGGCGGTCCAGGCAAAAATTAGGGATCAAAGCGTAACACTATGTCTCATTGGATCATCTTGCGACCAGACTTCAGTATCGACTATCAAGCTCGGACGGTGCCAATCAATCTGATCTATCTTCGACCAAGTAGCAAAGTGATGAGACGCTCAAAGATATAAAGGCAATAGCAGAGTTGGAACCCAGTGGGATTGTTTCACATAGTTGTTTTTCTTTCTTTTTACACAAATTGTATAATTTATGTTCCCTCGATGGCGTTCTCTTACTAGGACGTCAGCCTCTTGTACAAAACGCCTATTACAGGCTAACTTCAAAATCAATACAATTCATTTTACCAGAAATTTCAACTTGCTTTTTCTTTTTTTGTTTTGTTTTGCAAGAACGTCCAATATTTCATTTTTGATATATGCATTTGAGAATAACTGTTACTCATAAATATGTACATACGAAACAAAAGACAATTACCCGTAATTCCAGGAACATGGGCAAACAAGAAATGTCCAAACCATACAGTTGCTCTACCCACCAGGTACAGGGATAGATCCGGCTTGATAATATAACTGAAAGTTCATACATTCCCCACAGAGTTGGAAGTATCCAAAGACAGTGGTGTTAACTCTCCCCAGCCGAGGTTCACAATCGCAAGTGAGTCGGCAAAATTCTCCCCAAGCAGAGTTTATCTACCACCAACAATAGAAGTTCACCATCAGCTGAGTTTATTTCTTCTGCAGGCAGAAATTCAATCCCCGACAGGGTTCATTATCACCAGCAACGGTAATTCATCCCCAGCGGAGTTGTTTCTCCAAGCCAGCTGATCGTCCAACAGAGAATTTCTCTTCACCACAAAGTCATTCTCCCATAGGATTATTCTCAAACAGAGTCTCTCCCGGCAGAATGTTCTCGAGCAGAATGGACGCAAGTCTCCAACTAATCATCTTCTGTCACTATTCCCAACAAGAACAAAGAACTCAATTCCTTGTGCTCTCCAACAGCAGTCCGGGATTTATTATCCCCAGCCGGAGAATATCACAAGAACATTGCATATTCATACATCATGGCATGCGCATACGCATCATACAGCATAATCTCATTTATTTTGAGAACATCATTGCTCAATAAATTTCATATATCATGACATTACATACGACTAACTCTTTGCCCTTCAGGGAAAGATACAATCAAGTTCTCACAAGTTTTCTATGGTTCAGTCAAATCGATACTAAGATTTTTGTTCCAGTTCAAGCTATGAAGCCCGGAAATCGACCGAATAATATCTTGATATCTCCAAAATACTACATAGCCTAGAATCGACCAGATAGTGGTATGTCTTAAATACAAGCTATAAATCCAGGAAAGCAACCGGAAAACAGCTTAACCCTCAGCAAGTTATTATGAAGCCTGGAAATCGACCAGATAGCAATATAAGATACCATGAAGCCTGGAAACGACCAGATAATGGTACAAGACACCGTGAAGACTGGATCACGACCAGATAGCGGCAAAAGACGCTGAAGCCTGGGACACGACTAGATAACAGTGTAAGGTGCTGTGAAGCTTGGAGCACGACCAAATAGAAGTTTACCTGGCCAATTACTATAAATCCCGGAAATCGACCGGATATTAGTATGCCTTAAATTCAAGTTGGAAGCCCGGATGCGACCGGATAACCACTTGATTCCTTATGAAGCTTGGAGCACGACCAGATAATAATTGAGAAATTGCAAAGCCTGGAGAACGACTAGATAGCAAGTTTAATCTCATCTCCCCAGTAAGTCACTGTAAAGCCTGGAGCACGACCAGATAGCAGTCGGTCTTATTTTCCTCAGCAAATCACTGTGAAGCCTGGAGCACAACCAGATAGTAGTTCATTTTCACCTCCTCGACTAAGAGATGATTCCCCAGTAAAATAACGGACAACTGAAGTTCCTAAAATTATATTTCTCTCAAAGAAAGAGACCAGCATTCCCCAGTGAAGTCCTCCTCGACAACAGGTATACAGGCTCTCGCAAAGGAATCTCTTATGCGATCGACACTTATTCTGATGGCATCTTTAAGCCCATCTTCCGACATCAACCTCCAAAAGGCATCTATAAGCCCATTCCCAATATCACGAGGCCAGTACCACTTCATGCGAGTGCAAATTTCTGGGCACTCTAGTGTTCAATCATCTTCCACCTTCGGATCACGAAAGGCAGACAAGCCAATCTACATCCTCAGGTTTAAGAAGATTGAACAGGGGCAGTTGTTGTACCCCAAAATTTTCCCTCCCATATTTCTCAATACATTTCAAGTGAGGCCTTCAAATTGCCCAAGGAAGTCCAAGAGTGGCCCAGACAAACTCTCTCCTAAGGCAGTCTACCTCAAATTAGGGTTTCAATTTGCATCCAGATATTTGAGTCCAAAGGATCCCAAATGCTCACCATTGTCCTAATATGTTCTAAAGATCATCCATGTCAAGTTTCAAGCCTTGCAGAGAAAATTTGCTCAGTCAATTGCTCAAAGGCCTGAAAATCGACTGTGTTAGGGAAAAAGTCAAATGTGGCTCACATACAGTCAAACTTCAAGATTTTTGGTCAACATTCTCATTTTGAAGTATCATTCATCATTTTATCAAGGGTTTATCATGATTCATCAAGGATTGCTCACAATTCATCAAAACCCAAAAGTTGCTAAATTAGGGTTTTGCAAGAAAAGTCAACTCAACTTTGACCAAGCATACCTTTCTCATACTTTATCAAAAATGACACATCCAAAGCTCATTTTTAAGAGGATGTAATTCCATACAATTCATCTTCGGCTCCCAAGTTCAAAATATGCATTCACAAGAAGATATGAATTTGGACATTATAGGTCATTTTGGAAAGTCAACATAAACACCTTTTGGGTCAAAGCTTCATACATGAACATGGAAGACTCAATTGAGATGAGACCAAAATGTTTGCTTAGAGGACATCTTAAGCTTTCTAAAAAGTCCAAAAACATATCTCTATGGTCAAAATTGAAGGAGTTATGCATTGGCAAAGTTGACCCTTTTTGCAAAATTGCCAAAAGTCAAAAGTGTCCAAAATTGCATTTTTTGCTAAATTTGCCCAACTTTTTATGCTTGCACTGAGTTTGTAATGTGACCCACGACCCATGATCCCTTCCACTTGTCATTCTTTTATTTTTGTCATTTATTTTGATTTTATTTCATCTAAATCAAATAAAATCAAAATAAAATAGTAAAAATAACAAAAGCTAATCAAATATTGAGATTTTGTGCATGTTTAGGTCTATTATACAGCTGGAAGTGAGATCAAATCGTGCAAGGCTCATATGGATACAAAAAGATTGAATTTTTCCTGATTTGGAAAGATTTGCACAAAGATCAAATCATGAATCAATAATCATAATTGAGAGAGATTTGATACAAGTTTGCAACCCTAATTCATTCTAGGGTACATAAGAAACGATTGCAGACCAAAAAAAGAGAGGCTGGAGGTGTGCAAAATAGAAAGCAAAGTTGCAAAAATTCAAGAAAAGTTGTAAATCGATTTTCAGGATTCAGGCTATCTCAAGCCATTCTAAGCATCCCAATCGCTTGCTGGATATCCCTGGATTACATTGCAACCATTAGTAAGCTTCCTCAAGCCTTGAAACACGCTGTAAGCTTCACACGACTTCCATATTTTCTTGAAATCAAATACGTTAATTATGGCACATTTAGCATGTCTTATTGGTACATTCATGATCCTTGAGTTATTTGCAAGCTATTGATTATATCCAATTGCATTTTTACTGACTATACACCAAGATGCCATAGTTAGGGTTCTTGTTTTGTTTTTAGGGTTTTTCTGTATAGGAACAATTGGCCATGGATAATGGTACCATGATGCTCGTGAGGTTGCAACGAGTTGACTGGTACCATTGGTTGGGATGTATTATGCTTGCACAGGGTTTTGGAGATGCACAGGGTTGTACCTACGCCCAGTGTCCGTAGGTAAAAGTTTTTTGTCTAAAACGACAGAGGCAACGAGGAAGATGATGGCGTGGCGTGCTGTGAATGGGCCATTTGAATTTCGCGCGTTTCAAAATTTATTTTATTGGTTTATCATATAATAATTGTTTGTCATTATTTGTTCAACTAAGAAATCCAGGCAGGTGGTAAGGCCATTAGTCTTGATGCACACGTCCTGGGTTTGATCCCAGGCGTGTGCATTTTATTTTTCTCAATATTTCCAGGGTAATTCAATGTATCACATGACAAGGCATCCACCATACATCACTAGCGTCCAAACCATCAGATCATCAACAAGCCAGATCTAAGGCCTTCCCAAAGAAGGTCCACCATGGGCATGAGTCAAGCGCGCACTTGAGATTGGAAAAGTTAACAAAGGTCATCAGCATTTGGGCCCAGAATTTGCCATCAACATCCCCCCTTCTTACAAAGACACCAGGCCCATTCTTATTTCTTTCTTTTTTTTCTTTTACTTAATTTAATTTGTTTGATTTATTTTCTAACAAAATTAATTTATTTTTTCACAAAAAATCATAAAATCAATTTTCATAAATTCAGAATTTAGGTTATTTTTATCAAATTTAATTTAATATTAGTTTAAATTTAATTTAGGTTAATTCTCACTTTTTTTATATATTTAAAATCAATTCGAAAAAAATTAGGGTTAGCTTGATTTAATTTTTATTTCTTTTCATAAAACAAAAAAAATACAAAATAGGATGAATTTAATTATTTTTCTTAAATTTAAAACTAATTAGTAATTAGTTTTTATTCAATTAAACTTTATTTTTTTCAAAATAACACAAAAAAAATGATTTTTTTTCTTTTAAATTGCAATTAGGCTTAGTTGGGGTCAAAACCCTAAATCTCTCGTTTTCAATTCATCGCGCGCATTTACTATTTTTTTGCAATATCAATGTAACTGCTTACAGTATGTAATAGTTTAATTAGGATTTTCTTTATTTATCGTCTTTTATGGGGTTTTTTTGGCTATGTAATTAATCCCTACCCCGAAGCCTTGTAATAGCGTAGGTTTTATTTCTCGTATTTTAATTCTCACAAATATTAACTGTTAGATGTATGTTAATAAGATCGTATGACAAGATTGCATGATAATTTTAAAAGGCTAGAAAACCCTAATGTGCAAAGATAATAACTGAAATCGGATCACTCGCACATGCGCACTCTTAGGGTATACTCTCACTTCGGTAAACGATCATCAAGTATAGGGTGTCTTAGTGGTTGCCCTTCTGTCTAAACAAAGATCAAATGTCCCATTCGGAAATGTTGCCTCGAATATGATCTTAAGACTTTAGGGTTATTACTAAAACGTCCTAACATTGCTTTGGTGATCGCACGTCCCTTACGAATTGACCTTTTCAACTCCAACGACGGTGCTACCTATTTCTCAATAGTAGGATAGCATTGTCTAAAGGAAACAAGAACATAAATAATCTTTTTTCGAGTAGGTAGATGCTAGTAGGTACTTGCTCAAAATCAAACTTTTCACACTTACACCTTTTTCAAACAAAGTTTTCAAAAACAACTTCGTAACACTCTTGAGGACAGAAACAAGGGTTAAAACGAAGTCAAACAAAACTTTTCAAAACAAACACACACAAGCAATTTTTAAAAGATGAGTAAGTACCTAAGAGCCCATGGAAAACCATGGATAGAAAGGGTGCTAATACCTTCCCTTTCTATAATCTACCCCCCGTACTCAAAATCTCGAAAAAGGAATTTTTCTGTGCTTTTTTTCCTTTCCAGTTGGATAAAATAAAGGTCGGTGGCGACTCTTGCTTACCGAGACATTTTGCAAACACAAACGCAAAATGCAAACTAGCATTTTCAAAAACAGTTTGTTCTGCCACCGTATCACAACGGACATAGTCCAAAATACTATGCATGAAAAAGATACCCACTAGGTTGATTGGCCTAGGAAAAAATAAGGGCATCCCCACGAACTATAATAGTTTGGGAAAAAATTAAGGATATATAAATAAAATTGTACACCCGGCAAGTCGAAAACCTGAAAAGGCGGCTTGGGAAAGAAAGGCTACCCCATTGGACTGAAAATTTGAAAAGATGGTCTAGGCAAAAGTTAGGGATTAAAGCGTACAACTTTGTCCCGTTTATTAGTAGAAGATTTATCACTCTGATCAGAATTTACTAAAGACATTAGAAGTTGGGATAATGTTCAAAGTTATCCATAAATTCCCACAGAGCAATCTCCATGGATTTATCTCTATAGAGCTATCTTCACAAGCTCATTCCCAACAAATATATATTCCACAACAAGTCTAATATGCTCTCAAACAGAAATTGGGGTATCTTCTAGTAGTTCTCCTCCATATCCCTGATGGATAGCTTAACATGATCATCTTACCCAATAGTTCCATGTGATACGGTGGGAGAACTAACTTGGTGTTTTGTGTTTTATCGCAAATGTTGCGAATAGCAAGAGTCGCCACCGACTTTTCTTTTATCCAATAAAGGAAAGGGTGAAAAGAACATGAAAAATATTTTGATAATTTTCTTGAGATCGGGGGGGGGGGGGGGTATGAAAACGGAAGGTGTTAGCACCCTTTTCATCTATAGTTATCTACAGGCTCTTAATTTCTAACTCACTTTGAAATGCTTTGTGTTTGTGTAAGTTTGAAAATATTTTGAAAACGCCTTCGTACGGGAAACTTTGTAATGATTCTTATATCGTTGAGAATGTATACAAAGTGTTGGTTTGGAAAATATTTGTTGGAAATGAGTGTTTTGGAAAGGTGTTTTGAAAATGCCAATGTAAGGAAATTTTATAATGATTCTCGTATCATTGAGAATGTATACAAAATGTTTGTTTGAAAAGTGTTTTGAAAGTGTGAAGTGTCGAAATGGTTTTAGTTTGTGAGCAAGCAATTACGAGCAATCTACCTACTCAAAAAGTATTTTTTTTCTTTTCCTCCTCCTTTAGATAGTGCTACTTTACCATTGGTTGGTAGAGATCCATATCATTGGATGTGCGGGACATGCATGGTGTCATCGTACAGTTATAGAAGGCAACTTGTAATATGTTTTAGCAATTGTCGTAAGGGACTAAGATCGTTTACCAAAGGCAACATCAAAGGGTCATCGAGGTACTATGATATTTTAATCGAGGGTCTTTGCTAAAACATCCCACATTCGAGGGACATGACTGCTTTAATCCGAGGCAACAAGTGAGGCTAACCCTAGAGGTGCATATGTACAAAATGTGTTGATTTCAAGTATTTTATCTTAAATTAGGGTTTGGCTATGGTTGATTTTAAATATTTTTATGCAAACCCTAATTACTAACAATAATAAGGAAAGCGATAAATTACGAAATTTAAATGTCCTACAATATTACAACACTTTGGGAATGAGGGGTACAAGTTTGTGAATGAGGGGAAGAAAGCAGTAAAGTCCTAATTATCTATTACAATCTATTGGATATAAATAACAATAAAATATACAAAACATAAAGAAGAAGAAGGAAATTGTTTTTATGGTTTTTGATGGAAGAGGATTAACCTAATTAGACTAATTAATTTTAATTACAAGAGAAATTAACTAGTTTTTAACAAAACCTAAGTTAATTGGATTTAAGAAGAAAATAAAACCTAAGTCTAAATAATCTTTTAGAAAATAATTTGAATGTTAATGTTAATTTGGAAAAAAAAATTTATAGTGTGGAAAATAAACAAAATCTAGTTATAAATGTTAACAAAAATAAAATAAGTGTTTAAATTAAAATATCTTTTAATTGAATTATTTAAGAAAGCATATTTTTGTATTTTGGTTAAATAAAAAAATTGATAAAATATAAAGAATATAAAAAATTGGGCTTGGTGTTGAAAAATAATTTGGGGGGGGGGGGGGGGGGGGGGGGGGGGGGGGAGAAAGTAAAAACATTGGGCCTAACATAGTTTTAGAATCAGAAAAAAAAAGAGTGGGCTTGGCTGACATAAGAAATTTTGGGGGTTTTATCAAGTAATAATAAAAGAAGAAAAGAGGCACAAGTTAGGGAGCCCAGCACTATTTGTGGTTCCATGTGGCTTGCTTATGGGAGTGCATTATGGTATTGCTTATATGGAGCGCTGGATTTGTTTGATGGCAGATCTAATGGCATTAATGTGAAGCTCATGGTAGGCGCACGTGGCTTGTATGCATTGAATCTGCATGGAAATAATATGAGAAAAACAAAAGGATACCACTGGGGATCGAACCCAGGTCCCTATAGATCAATGACTTAGCATGCGCTTCTTTACTACTGGGGTGGTTGTTACATCCGGTGGTAAAACAAGTTGCAATAAATTTAAAATAAACTCGTTTCTGAATTTTGAACTTCACCTTCTTCTTCCTTCACACGCGTAGGGATGACAACTCCATTGTTCAAAACTGTAACTTCTTCATTTCTCAACCATTTTCAAAAATGTAAACATGAAAGTTGCTCCAAATTTCATAACGAATAAAGCAATGTAAATAACTTAAGCTATAAATCTAACATGAGCATGAATTTTGTCTGGTACCAAAACAATCCCTAATTTTTATGTAACTTCAAATCCAAAATTCACATTATTCAGGCAATATAAATGAAAACCAAAGGCAAGGTTAGCTCAGGGCAATGATGTCTACATTTTATCTTCACAATATCACCATTATTTTTTTTTGAAGTTTGAGCACTCTTGGAGGTGTTTTGATGATTTGGATAGCTTAACTAAACTCCTAGGAAGCTATTGTAATGCTTACTTTGGATTGAGAGTGGCTGGAACTTTCTGGAGAAGTCAAGTTGCAAGTGACTGTTTTTGAAAATGGAGGATGGTGCAAATGGTGTTACAGTGAAGGAATGGGTTCTTGGATAGGTTCTAAATGATTTATGGAAGCTTTGTGATTGATTTAGAGTGAAAATGCACGAGTGGATTGTGAGTTTGAAGTTCAACGTCAGAATGTGCAACAATGGAGATTTTGAATGCCAATTTTTGATTTCATGGAGTTTGAGGGGATTAGAGGGCACTTGAACTCGTGTTAAGGCTTGCAAACAACCTCTCTATTTATAGAGAAAAGGTTTTAGAGGCTCAAGTAATCAGAAATCAAAGATCACATATTATTGTTATGTGACTTGATTTTGAAGCAAACTTGAAACACATAGTTTCAATGCATAGTAAAAGGACTTGTAGGGTGGTTAACAGGTTGTAGATGGTTGCTTCTTGGTTTTGATGTTGTGTATGTTCAGCAGAAAAAATTGCAAGGCTCAAGAAGAATGGACTTTGTGATTAAAGTCACTTTTCCAAAATGGAAGTGTGAACTTTGTTCCATTAATGGAATGACCACTTGGACAATGGCTCAAGCACTTGGATCATAGCTTAATCAGTTGTATAAAAATATGATTATGGATAGATTTGCAAGTTATAATCCTGCAAAGCAAGATTATGCAGCATAGGTTTGAGATTGGATCATGTGTTCTTCATGAAAATGACCTATAATTCAAACTTATCATGCCAACTTTTTCTCTTCGATTATCCTAGCTAAAAAATGATCTCTTCAAGTTCTTGGACATTTTAAAAATCTTGAAACATTGTCTACAACCTTCATGTTGACCACTTTGGCTAAATCAAATTGGAACTTGGTGAAAAATTACCAAGAAGTTGGGACAAAAATCTGACCAAACTTGCTAAAATTTTCACTAAGTGTTTTGTAAAAATGCCATGACTTCATGAGCCTATATCTTCAAATTTAAGCATTTTTTGGACATCAATCCTCAAATACAAAGTTTTAGAATTCATCAAGATCTGCAACTTTTATGTTGAAAGTTTTCCTTGAATCATCTTGCATCTTGGTGAAAAAATTTCATGAAGTAGTGAAATTATCAAGGTCAAAAACACTTAGAATTTTTCTAAGTATTGAAAATCTTGATTTTTGTTGACTTTTATTGACTTTCTTGATTCTTGATAATCAAGTTTTATATTTTTGAATGTCTTGATAAATCTTGATCTTTGAAATTCAATGTTGACCAAAAAGTCAAAGTTTGACTTTTCTGTGTCAGTTGACTTTTCATCAGTTGATCCAAATTTCAACTATCAATCACTTGATATTTGAGGATGTTTTAAACCATGCAATTAGGTTAAGATGTTGTGTTTGAGTATTTAATATCAAGCTTCAAGACATTAGGTCATGTACTAGGTCAAAAGTCAATGATCAATCATTCTCAATCAAAACCCTAATTTTGACAAATTTGCCCCTTTGATGATTTGAATACTTTTCTTGAGGAATTATGATCAATCCTTGATCAATTGATGAATATGACTTCAAAATGTTGATGTTGGCCAAAAATCATAAATTTTGATTGTATGTTGACCACAATTGACTTTTTACCCAATACAGCTGATTTTCAGTCATCTGAGCAATTGACTGAGCAAATTTGTGGTGCAAGACTTGAAACTTGGTATGATCATTCTTGGAGACCTATAATGCCATGAAAGTCACTTGAGGCATTAGAAATCCAATTTCCTTTGAGAAAACCAAAACCCTAATTTGTGGACTCAATGCTTAGGAGGCGAGCTTGTCTGACCAACTCTTGAGAATCCTTGAGCATTTGATGAATTTTTGTGAGAAAAGAGAGGGAAAATTTTGGGGTATAACAAATGCCCCTATTCAATCTTCTTAAACCTCAAAATTTAGATTGGCATGTTTGCCATTCGCGACTTGAAGGTGGAAGATGATTGAACACTTAAGTGCCCATAAATTTGCACTCGCATGTGCACGAAGTAAAATTGTTTGTTGATTTTATCGGGAATGGGATTATAGATGCCATTTGGAGAGATAATGAGGAGTTGTCAGAGATGGTCTTGTAGATTCCATCTAAAGTAACTGTTGGTAGAGAAGTTAGACTAAGTCTACGCTCAACTTTAATCCGAGCCAAAAAAATGTCTACTGGAAGGAGTATCAGAATAAATCTTTGGTCAATTTTATCTGAGCCAGAAGATGTTATTGTTTGTCTTTAACTGGAGGAAGTATCATAATAAACCTTTGGTCGATTTAATCTAAGCCAGAAAAGGTCTACTAAGAGAAGTATCGGAATAAATCTTTGGTCGATTTAATCTGAGCCAACAGAGGTCTTTAAATCTTTAATTTGGAGAAGTATCAAAATAAATCTTTGGTCGATTTAATCTGAGCCAGAAAAGGTCTACTGAGAGAAGTATCAGAATAAATCTTTGGTCTATTTAATCTGAGCTAGCAGAAGTCTTTAAATCTTTAACTGGGAGAAGTATCAGAATAAATCTTTGGTCGATTTAATATGAGCTAAAAAAGGTCTACTGAGAGAAGTATCAGAATAAATCTTTGGTCAATTTAATCTCAGCTAGCAGAGGTCGTTAAATCTTTAACTGGGAGAAGTATCAGAATAAATCTTTGGTCAATTTAATATGAGCCAAAAAAGGTCTACTAAGAGAAGTATCAGAGTAAATCTTAGGTCGATTTAATCTCAGCCATAAAAGGTCTACTGAGAGAAGTATCAGAATAAATCTTTGATCGATTTAATCTGAGCCAATAGATGTTTGAAGGGAGTGTTCCTAATGTAGATATTTGCCATGTATTGTTTCAGGGAATGACCTTCAATCTGTTTTGAGGATTTGTTGATGATATCGGTCTGTCGATTGTATCTTCCGGAAAAGGTAAAGAGTTAATTGTATGCAATATCATGATATATGAAATGCATTGCGTAATGATGTTCTCAAAATAAATGAGATTGTGTTATATGCGTTTTGTATGCATCTGCTATGACGTATGAATGTGAAATGTTGTTGAAGTGTATTCGTAAACCTGTGCAGCATCTTTGTCTGGGAAAATAAATCCTTGACTATTGTTGGAAGATGAAGAGTATGTGTATCTTCAATCTTGTCTAGAATGCTTTCGCTGAGGATTTACTTTTTTGAGGAAAATCTACAGGGGAATATTGATTTCTGCTTTGGGGAGAATAGTTCAGGAACCTTGGTTGTCCATTGCTCTACTGGGGAATTTAATTTGTATATACCCTGTCTGGGTATAAAAGAGATGGATAACCTTCCGACTCTTCTGGAGAGGATAATTCTTATATACCATGAATGGGGATAAAAGAGATGGATAAGCTTCTGACTCATCTGGTGGGAATAAGGTTGACTGGTATCTGGTACGATTCCAGGTTTTGCAGCAAGTCTCTGGGAATAGTGGCAATTTTACTGGGGAGAAGAATTTTGTCAGTGATTTGTAGTAATCTGAGGAATAGACTCGAGTTGGGGAATTTGTAGGTTGTTGAGGGAATAAACCCTATTGGGGAAATAAACCCGGTTGTCGAAGAAGTGCTCTGCTGGGGAAATAAACCCTCTTGGGGAAATTGAATTTTCTAAAGAGAAGAACTTTGCAAGGTTTCTTTTTCAGTTTTGGAGGAACAAACTCAGCTAGGGAAGAGAATTTCCAGGAAGTGTACTGATTGGAAACTCCGTAGGTTGGTGAAATTGCTGGGAAAGAGATTATACTCCTTTGTTTACTAGAACAATCTGCCAGGGAGATTACGAGGAATATATCCTTATTTGTGAAGACTACTCTATGGGGATAGTCTCTTTGAAGTAGCTCTGTGGGGATTTATGGAAAGCTTGAGTGTCATCCGAGCTTCTAGAATCTTGAGTAAATGCTTATTCTTGTTCTTATGCATATATTTATTAACAGTTAATCATGTTCATATGCATATGTTTATTCAATTTTAGTCATTGGACGTTTTTGCAAACAAAATAGAAAAAAAATAAATGTTTGAACTTTAAAGTGTATTTGTATTGATAATTTGCCTATAAACAGGTGATTTTGTACAAAGAGAGGGAAATCCTAGTAAGAGGAAGTCGTCGTGAAATGAAAAGAGTACAAAGTGGGAAAAAATGTCTAGCCACGTGGGAGTGATCTCATTGGGTTCCAAACTCTACTATTGTCCATATGTCTTCGAACAACTCGTCCCTTGCCATCGGAAGAAGTTGATTGAACTGATCTTGTACCATTTGAACTTTTGACCATTGGTTATAAAGCTTGCATTCAATTGATCTAATGGGACATAATTGTACACTTTTAATCCTTAATTTTTTCCTGGACTGCCCTTTCAGGTTTTCAGTCCATAAGGATACCCTTTTTTGCCCGAGCCACCTTTTCAGGTTTTCGACTTGCCAGGTGTATAATCTTTTATATATATCCCTAATTTTTTCTCGAGCCTCCTTTTCAGGTTTTCGACTTGCCAGGTGTACAATCTTTTGTATATATCCCTAATTTTTTCCCGAACCTTTTTAGTTCATCGGGATGCGCTTATTTTTGCCTAGGTATGTCAACCTAGTGGGTCATTCTTATGCGTAGTATTTTTTGACTATGTTCGTGTTCACATGGTGCGGGAAATCTTCACCGTCCATAGTGGTTAGCATCATAGCACCGCCCGAGAATACTTTCTTGACAACAAATGACCCTTCGTAGGTGGGAGTCCATTTGACCCTGGGATCGCCTTGTGGTAGAATGATGCGCTTTATTACCAAGTCACCAGCCTGGTATACCTTATGCTTGATCTTCTTGTTGAATGCCTTGATCATATGTTTTTGATACATCTGACCATGACAGACTGCCGCCAGCCTCTTTTCGTCAATCAAATTCAACTGATCCAACCTAAACTGAATCCACTCATCTTCGTCTAAGTCTGCTTCTTTCATAATCCTTAGAGAAAGTATTTGAACTTCGATATGCAGGACGACTTCCATACCATAGACTAGAGAGAATGGGGTTGCCCTAGTTGATATTCGCGTCGAAGTATGATATCCATGAAGAGAAAATGGTAACATCTCATGCTAGTCTTTGTAGATCACAACCATCTTTTGCATAATCTTCTTTATATTCTTGTTGGCAACTTCATTGCGCCATTCATCTTAGGTCTGTATAGAGAAGAGTTGTGATGCTTGATCTTGAATTACATGCAGAGTTCAGTGATCATGGAATTGTTGAGGTTGATACCATTGTCAGTGATGGTCCTTTTAGGGATGCCATATCGATAGATGAGGTTATGCTTGATGAATCGAGCCACTACATTCTTGGTAACTGAGGCAAATGAAGCTGCTTCAACCCATTTTGTAAAGTATTCAATGGCAACGAGAATGAAGGGTGTCCATTAGAAGTAGTAGGCTTAATTTCTCCAATCATATAAATGCCCCACATTGCAAATGGACAAGGAGAAGTCATGACATTTAAAGGTATTGGAGGCACATGAACCTTATCAGAATAAATTTGGCACTTATGGCAAATCCTCGATTGGTGGTGACAATCAGTTTCCATAGTCGACCAATAGTAATCAACTCTCAGAATCTTCTTGGCCAAAGTATTTCCACTTGAGTGAGTACCAAAGATGCCTTCGTGCATATCCTCCATAGTATTCTCTGCTTCCTTCTTGTCCATACAACGGAGCAAAGTTAAATCATGGTTGCGCCTGTATAGAATTTTTTTGCTTAGGAAGAACTTGGATGAGAACCTCCACAGGAATTTCTATCATTGATTGATGCGCCTTCAGGGTATTCTTGAGCTTCGAGGTACCTTTTTACTTCGTGAAACCAAGGCTTCTCTTCTACTCCATCAATATCAATCTCATAGCAGTGTGCTGGTTCGTCAAATATTTTGACAGTAATTCGGGGAGCTTCGTTGTCTCATCTGACCTTGAACATAGAAGACACAGTAGCTAAGGCATCTGCCAATTTATTTTCTTCCCTTGGGATATGTTCAAAGGTGATCTCTTCAAAGTACGGAATCAAGGTGAGTATAATTTCTCGGTAAGGGATAAGATTTGGATGTTTTGTATACCACTCTCCTTTAACTTGACAGACCACCAAGGTTGAGTCTCCATATACACTTAAGAGTTTGATTCTTAGGTCAATAGCAGCTTTAAGACCCAAGATGCATGCTTCGTACTCAGCCATGTTATTGGTATAGTCAAAGAAGAGTATGGCAGTGAAAGGCGTATGGCAACCTTCAGGGGAAATGATCACGACACCAATTCTGTTACCCGGTGCGTTGGAAGCTCCGTCAAAAACCATAGTCCATCAGGATCCTTGCTCAGGTCCTTCATACGATCTAGACTTTTCACAATCCATAATCAGCATGATATTCTTGTCTGGGAATTCAAAGTTCATAGATTGGTAGTCATCCACAGCTTGATGCGCCAAATGATCTTATAGTGCACTTCCTTTTATTTCTTTTGAGTAGTGTACTGAATGTCGTATTTAGTTAAGATCATTTTCCATCGGGCTATTCTTCCGGAGAGAGCTGGTTTCTCGAAGATGTACTTGATAGGATCCATCTTAGAGATTAATAGAGTAGTATGAGTCAACATATACTGTCTTAGTCGGCGAGAAGCCCATTCCAAAGCGCAACAAGTTTTCTCGAGCAGTGAATATCTTATTTCACAATCAGTAAACTTTTTGCTAAGCTAGTATATTGCATGCTCTTTTCGACCAGACTCGTCATGTTGCCCCAGTACACACCCCATTGAATTTTATAACACGGTTAAGTACATGATCAGGGGTCTTCCTTTAAATGGTGGCATCATAATTAGAGGTTCTTGAAGGTACTCTTTGATTTTATCAAAAGCCATTTGACAGCCGTCGATCCATCTGACTACTTGATCTTTCTTCAGCAGCTTGAAAATTGGTTCACATGTAGCAGTCAAGTGAGAGATGAATCGGGAAATGTAAATGAGTCGTCCCAAGAAACCTCTGACCTCCTTCTCATTACGAGGAGCTAGCATTTCTTGGATAGCTTTAACTTTGGCAGGATCGACCTCAATACCTTTGCCACTGACGATAAAGCCTAGGAGCTTTCCAAATCTTACCCCGAAGATGCATTTGCTTGGATTCAGCCTCAGCTTGTATTTCTTCAGCCTGTCAAACTGTTCTTGCAAATGAACAAGGTGTTATTCCTCAGTTTGTGATCTTGCTATCATGTCATCCACATAGACTTCTATCTCATGATGAATCATGTCATCAAATAAAGCCACCATAGCCCATTGATAAGTTGCGCCTGCGTTCTTCAGCCCAAAAGGCATGACCTTATAACAGAAGGTGTCCCACTGTGTGACAAAGGTAGTTTTCTCCATGTCTTCAGGCGCCATTTTGATTTGGTTGTAACCTAAGAAGCCATCCATGAAGGAGAATACCTTGTGTTGAGCAGTGTTGTCAACCAAGACATCAATATATGGTATTGGAAAGTCATTTTAGGGCTTTCCCTATTTAAATCCATGTAGTCTACACATATACGGACTTTACCGTCTTTCTTCGGCACTGGAACAACATTTGTATCCCATTAAGGATACGACATCACTTCCAAGAAACCTGCATTGAACTATTTCATTACCTCAGCCTTGATTTTCTTTGACATATCAGGATGCATTCGACGAACCTTTTGTTTGATCGAAGAACAACCCTCTTTCATTAGCAAACGATGAACCACGATATCAGTATCGAGCCCTGGTGTGATCGGTGGATCTGGAACTGACTGTTTAACGCTGGTTCGCGAAATGTCGCGGTAAGCAAGAGTCGCCACCCTCTTTTATTTTCTCCAACATGGAAAGGACAAAAGCACAGCAAAATTCCTTATAAGATAGTTTCTCGGTTCGGGAGGTAGATTTATAGAAAGGGAAGGTGTTAGCACCCTTTCTATCCATGGTTATCCATGGGCTCTTAGATACTTGCTCATTTGTGTTTTCAAAAGTGTTTGCGTTTCAATTGTGAGTGGGTTTGAAAAAGTTTCGTTTAAAGTTTCAGATCGACTCTTGTATCAGTCCTCAAGAGTGTTTGAAAAGTTGTTTTTGAAAGCTTTTTGAAAAGTGTCGGTGTGAAAAGAAGTTTTTGATTTGTTTTGGATTAGAGCAAGTATCTATGAGTCATCTACCTATCCTAAGGAATTAGGCTGTGTAAATGTCCTTAAGGTAGTGCCATCCCACCATTGAGAGATAGGTAGCACCATCGTTGGAGGTGTTCGGGTCAATTCGTTTGTTAGGGACAGTGTGGTCACCAGAGCAACAATAGGACACCTTAGAAGCTACCCATATGCCATGGGACATGGATATAAGGACTTACTAAAACGTCCTATACTCGACGACCATGTTTCGAGGGGCAAGGCAACAGTGAGGCGTACCCTAGAAGTGGTGTGTGAATTTGTGTATTGTTTTCAGTTATGTTTGTCTTGTCATGCATTTGGTGAGCTACGCTTTGATTTTATTTGGGCCATTCATTCTTTCATGCAAAGTTTAGCAGTTAAGGGGTGCGGAAATTAAAGTACGGAAAATAAAGTCTTACGCTATTACAGGGCGCGGGTCTATACATCGCCAAATTAACAAAGACCCGTTTTGAATAAAATGCGGAAAATAAATAAGTTCTTAATTACTCTTACAAGGCTTTGGGGCAATTACATAAATTTAAAAAAGAAAATAAAAATAAATGCGCGAAAAGAAATTAGAATCGAGAATTCGAGGGCGTTGGACCCTTTAAAGATTAAATTGAAATTAAAAAGGCTAATTAATTATTTAATAAAGAAAAGAAGTTATTTTTTATGTTTTTTGTATTTAATGAAAATAAAGGAAATTAATTAAAAGAAACCCTAATTCTAAATATTTTTAATTATTAAAGAAAAGGATTAAAGTTTTAACCTAATTTATGCTAATTATTTAATTACATGAGTATTTACAAAATTAATTAATAATTAATAATAATAATAATAAGAGGAAATTATTTTATTAAGAAAAAGATAAAAAGGCTAAAAAAACTAATTTCTACATATTTTAGTTTATTTAAGAAAACAATAAAATTTTAACCTAAATTAACCTAAATTGATTATTAAAAATTTATTTACAAAAATATTAATGCATTAAATATTAAATAAACATATTTTATTTTTTTGATTTCTGATTTTTTTTGTGTTATGAAAATTATTTTGTAAATTAAAAGAAACAATTAAAATAATTAAAAGAAAAGAAAAGGAGAGAAAAAATACAAACAATGGGGGGTCTGACCCAATTTAGGAGGTGTTATTTGAGAAATTTGGCCCAAGAATGCAAGGCCCTTTTTGACTTTCTGGAATTGTGTATGGAGTGTTTGACCAGCGTGCATGGTGGACCTCACATGATGGCCATCAGATTGAGGCTATGGGACACTTGGCAGGCTTAGATATTGTGATGCATGGTGCTCCTTTGAGGACATGCTGCGCTGGAACACGTTTTGACAAAAATTATTGAGATTATGGGGGACCTGGGAATCGAACCCAGGTCCCAATACCTGCATGCCAACGCAATAGCCAACTGAGCTATTGAGTCTCTTTGTTAGTTTATTGGAACATAAATAATATAATGGAGAAAGCAATACTATGCTGAACCAAAATAAAAACGCGCCAGTATTCAAACTACCCAACCACGTTCAGCCACGCCATCTTCGTCTTCCTCTTTTCTCTGCAAATATAAGTAAATAGTGGGGGTTTTAAACCCCCACTAACCTCAAACCTGAAAAATAGCGAATAGAATATAGGCAAGCATAAAAAGGGCGCGATGGGTGATTTAGCTTCATTTGAATGTCACGAGTCCATTGGTACCAGTTTCATGGCCTGATTTTTCCACATGAAAGAAACCCTAATTTCAAACTTCTGAAACCCTAATATGCATTCATGGTGGATTCTTGTACAGGCAGTATTAGTTCAATTGGATAACACCATTAGCTTCAGAGCATTCATGTTAGTGTAAATCAACATTAAAAACAGGTGAAAAATGCATGTTAATCATAAAACGATAATGGATAATTTTCAAGAAAGTATGATATCGTTCTACCAACCCTTGAAGCCTGAAGACTTGGTTTCGATTGCAATAGTTTCCTGGATCCCTCAGCAATGTTTTTGAATAGCTTTTAGGCCTTGAAACAACCTCTATGTATGAAAACAGTTTTCAATATTTTTGTGAAAAAGTGCAGATTTGTTCTTGTGTTCTGAGCGCAGCTTGTGTCTAATGGCCTAGGTTTAAATTGTGCACATGTATATGAATGGAATTAGGTCAAAAAGCCAGCCCAAAATCCATCCATTTATGACTTTGAATATTTGATTTTCCATATCTTTTTTCAAACCTTTTTGCCATGGAAACTTGCCTATTTTGGAAGATTTGGTCTCTTGAGAAGGCACACGAAATATTGAGTTCATAATGGGAGAATATGCTACACAAAAAGATTCAAAACCTTTGTTTAGTATTTTTTTCTCATAATTAATTTTGATTAAATGAATTAATAGGATTAAAAATTCAATTAATTAATTAAAAATAAGAAAATAACTCCCTTTTAGCTTAATGGGTCGTGCATAGCTTTTGGGTAATGATTCATGGAAGAAATTGAGGCCCATTAGCATTTTTGAAGCATTTGAAGCAATGTTGACTTTTCAAAATTCCCAAAAATTTCCCAACTTCCACAAGGCATATCTTGCTCAATTTTTGATCTTTGATCATGTTCTTGGACATTTTGGAAAGTTATTGAAGTCCTCTAACCAATGCCTTTGGTCCCATGTCATTTTGATTTACCAATCTCAAGTTATGGTCTTTGACTTAAAGTGCCTTTTTGTTGACTTTTGAAAATGACCTATAATGTTGAGATTGATAACTTTTTGTGAGAGCATTTCTTGGACTTGAAGTGTGAAGATGAGTTGTAGGAAATGTCATTCTCTTCAAAATGAGCTTTGGATGGAATTTTTCTGATAAACCATGTGGAAGTTATGCCTTGGTCAATTTGCAGTTGACTTTTCCAACTCTCCAAAAATAGAAACTTTTGCATCTTGAGACTTTTTGAGCCATGCTTTGAGAATCATGATCAAGAATTGATCAAATGATGTTTGTGGCTTCAAAATAAGATGTTGACCAAAATTTTGGACTTTTGACTGTCAAATGACCATTTTGCCCCTGCAGTTGACTGTGAAGCAATTAGGGTTTTTGACTGTGCAATTTGATGCTGTGAGTCTTGAAACTTGATATAAGGATGCTTGACAATGTTTGTAGACATGTGGGACTTGTTTGGACCCTTGGAAACTTCAATTTCTTTGTCAGCACCAAAACCCTAATTTTTGACTGTTAGGAGGCAGTTGGACTGTGCAACCCTTGAGATATTTTGAACCTTGATCTTGGAAAATCTTGAAGAATATAGGAGGGCAAATTTTGGGGTACAACAGTTGCCCCTGTTCAATCTTCTTAAACCTGAGGGTGTAGATTGGCTGTCGTGCCTTTCGTAATCCGAAGGTGGAAGATGATTGAACACTAGAGTGCCCAGAAATTTGCGCTCACATAGTGAAGTATCACCAATGTGATGACAGGAATGGGCTTACAGATGCCATTTGGAGAGATGGATAGGAGGATGGGCTTATAGATGCCATGTTGAGAGGTGATGGATAGGTGGATGGGCTTATAGATGCCATCTGGGTGTCGATCGCGTAAGAGTTTCCTTAGAGAGAACTTGCATACCTGAAAAAGAAAGATAATTACCTGGCCTGTTACAGGAGTTGATCTTCAAACTTTTTATGTAGGTGTGCCCTGGCTGGTTATAGGAATCGAATCTTCAAGCTCTTCAGACGTGCCCTGGCGAGATACAGGAATCGAGTCTGGAGCTTCAAAAGGTTTTTGTTGATAATGATGTGATAAATGAATCAGGGATGGTTACTACCTCAACGGGACGATGAGAGAACCTTGGACGATTACTACCTCAACGGGACGACGAGGGAACCTTTCAGACGTGCCCTGGCGAGATACAGGAATCGAGTCTGGTAATGTTGGTTGTCAACAGATACACCCTGGCAAGATACAGGAATCGGATCTTCAAACCCTTCAGATGCACCCTGGCAAGATACAGGAATCGGGTCTGGTACTGTTAGTCGTCAACGGATACACCCTGGTAAGATACAGGCATCGGATCCTCGAACTCTTCAGACGCACCCTAGCAAGATACAGGAATCGGGTCTGGTACTGTTAGTCGTCAACGGATACACCCTGGCAAGATACAGGCATCGGATCCTCGAACTCTTCAGACGCACCCTGGCAAGATACAGGAATCGGGTCTGGTAATGTTAGTCTTCAACGGATACACCCTGGCAAGATACAGGCATCAGATCCTCAAACTCTTCAGACGCACCCTGGCAAGATACAGGAATCGGGTCTGGTAATGTTAGTCTTCAACGGATACACCCTGGCAAGATACAGGCATCGGATCCTCGAACTCCTCAGACGCACCCTGGCAAGATACAAGAATCGGGTCTGGTACTGTTAGTCGTCAACGGATACACCCTGGCAAGATACAGGCATCGGATCCTCAAACTCTTCAGACGCACCCTGGCAAGATGTAGGAATCGGGTCTGGTAATGTTAGTCTTCAACGGATACACCCTGGCAAGATACAGGCATCGGATCCTCAAACTCTTCAGACGCACCCTGGCAAGATACAGGAATCGAGTTTGGTACTGTTAGTCGTCAACAGATACACCCTGGCAAGATACAGGAATCAGATCTTTAGTTGCGACCGTTGATAGTAATTATCTTTGTATTAACCTTTGTCCTGAAAAGACAAAATGTTAGTTGTGCGTAATGTCATGATGTATGACATGCAAGATGAGATTGTATGTTCATGATGCGTATATGCATACTGTAATGTATGAAAATGCGATGTTTATGAATGTATGTTTTGTCTAGGAAAATGAATCTTTGACGAGTGCCGGGAAGTTAAATCCTGGGCTGATGCTGAATAGAGCTTTGTTTCCACTGGGGACGATGGTTGCAAGAATACCGGTAGGAGAAGATAACTCCGTTGGGGAATAAACTTGGCGAATGGATTACTCTGCGGGGGAAAATTACTCTAGCGATCTTGCTGGGGAACAATACTCTGTAGGAAAAGAGGTACTTTGCTGAGATGCTTGATGATAACTCTGTTGGAGCTACTGTTGATATGTTGGAAGTTTTAATAGACTTCGCTGGGGATAAGAAGACTTTGCTGAGGACGATCTCTGCGGCTTTTGGCTGAGGATAACCCAGTTATATCCTGGTGGGGAAATAACCTTTGAATAAAGCCAGGGACGCGTTCGTGCTCTGCAGGGGATAAGCTTCCAGAATCTACCGGGGATAAGCTTACTGTTGGGGAGATGATTCAGCTTTCCTGGGTAAATCTTCAGACTGGACTCTCCTGGGGAAATTTTTGAGATGTATTGGAAGTGGCTCCGCTGAATGTCTGGTATACCGCCGGGGAACAATCTTAGATCAAGACTGTCGGGGATGCTTGTTAATAATGTTCGTATATTGTGCTGGGGAATGTTGAGATCTGCTGGAGGATACCCAACTTCCTTAAGGCTGACAGGATAACTCTGCTTGGGGAGAGTGCATTGACTTGCTGGCTCACTCTCTGGGGAATTAAGATATCTTGGTTGTGTTCTTCAGCTGAACCTACCTTGGTACCTTGATGGACAGAGCAATTAGATCGCTTAGACAACCCATTATTGCCCCTGTTTCTAATGTTACCTGTAATTGATCCTTTATTTCGTATGCAAATATTTATGAGTCAGTAATTAGCGTCAAATGCATATATCACAAATTGAACCTTGGACATTCTTCGCAAAACAAAACAGAAAAAAGAAAAACAATTGGTAATTGGTCTGAAAAGTGAATTTATATTGATTTTGAATTGCCTGTAAATAGGCGTTTTTGTACAAGAGGCTGACGTCCTAGTAAGAGCATGCCGCCGAACAAAAGAGTTTATACAAATTTGTACAAAGGAGAAACAAAACAGCTATGTGTAAAGAATAATCCCACTGGGTTCCAACTCTGCTATCGCCTTTATATCTTCGAGCATCTCATCACTTGTTGCTCAGTTGACAATGAAGCTGATTGATCGATGCCTTTTGAACTTGACAGTTGATACCGGATTCTGGATGCAAGGTGATCCAATGAGACATAGTATTACGCTTCAATCCCTAACTTTTGCCTGGATCGCCCTTTTGGGTTTTCAGTCCACCGGGATACCCATTTTTGCCCAAGCCGCCTTTTCAGGTTTTCGACTTGCCGGGTGTACAGATTTTTTCATTTCATCCCTTCATTTTTCCCGAACCCTTTTGGTTCGCCGGGAAGCCCTAATTTTTGCCTAGGTATGTCAACCTAGCGGGTCTTTTGTCATGCGTAGTATCTTTTTACTGTGTCTGCATTGGCGGGGTGAGGAAGGTCGTCACCATCCATGGTGGTCAGAATCATGGCTCCTCCTGAGAACACATGTTTAACCACAAATGGCCCTTCGTATGTGGGGGTCCATTTGCCCCTTGGATCACTCTGAGGAAGGATGATGCGTTTGATTACCAGATCCCCAACTTGATATTCTTGTGGTCTGGCCTTTTTGTTAAATGCCCTGATCATCCGTTTTTGGTACGTCTGACCATGACATATAGCAGTGAGTCTCTTTTCGTCGATTAGATTTAGCTGATCAAGTCGTGTCTGGATCCAATCATCTTCGCTCAGATCTGCATCCTTCATTATCCAGAGAGAGGGTATCTGCACTTCGATCGGCAAGACTGCCTCCATAGCGTAGACCAAGGAAAAAGGAGTTGCCCCGGTTGACGTTCTTGCTGAGGTACGGTACCCATGGAGAGCAAACGGTAACATCTTGTGCCAATCTTTATAAGTCACTGTCATCTTCTGCACAATCTTCTTGATATTCTTATTCGCTGCTTCTACAGCCCCATTCATCTTCGGCCGGTAAGGAGGAGAGTTGTGGTGCTGTATCTTGAATTGTTCGCAGAGCTCAGTGATCATCTTGTTGTTGAGATTGGTACCGTTGTCTGTAATGATTCTTTCAGGGACGCCGTATCGACAGATCAGGTTATGCTAAATGAACCGTGCCACAACATTCTTGGTTACAGTGGCGTAGGAAGCTGCTTCAACCCACTTTGTAAAGTAATCGATCGCCACCAGGATAAAGCGATGCCCGTTGGATGCCGTAGGTTTAATCTCGCCGATCATATATATGCCCCACATTGCAAACGGCCAAGGTGCTGTCAAGACATTTAGGGGAACCGGAGGAACGTGCACTTTATCAGCATAGATTTGGCACTTATGACATGTCCGAGAATGTTGGTAACAGTCGGCTTCCATGGTGGACCAGTAATATCCTGCCCGAAGGATCTTCTTTGCCATCGTATGTCCACTGGAATGTGTTCCGAAGGTACCTTCATGCAGCTCTGCCATGATCCTTTATGCTTCAGTCTTATCCACACAACACAGTAAGGTTGAATCATGGTTTCGCTTGTACAAAATGCCGTTTCTAAGGAAGAACTTCGATGCGAACCTTCTCAGAAACTTCTTGTCATTGATAGATGCACCTTCAGGGTACTCCTGGGCTTCTAAGTACCTCTTCACCTCATGGTACCAAGGTTTCTCAGTTACTACCTCAGCCTCAAGATCGCAACAGTATGCCGGTTCGTCTAGTTTCCAGATGATGACCCGGGGAGCCTCATTGTCCCATTTGACTTTGAACATGGAAGACATCGTAGCCAACGCGTCCGCCAGCTGATTCTCCTCTCTTGGGAAATGTTCAAAAGTTATCTCTGTGAAATGGGGGATCAATGTCAACACACATTCTTTGTAAGGAATAAGATTCGGATGTTTCGTATCCCACTCGCCTTTGATCTGATTGATCACGAGAGCGGAATCTCCGAAGACACTCAGAAACTTGATCCTTAAGTCAATTGCAGCTTGAAGACCCATGATGCATGCCTTATACTCTGCCATGTTGTTGGTGCAGTTGAAACATAGCCGGGCAGTAAGTGGAGTATGAGTGCCTTGAGGGGATATGATCACAGCGCCGATACCGTTACCCAAAGCATTGGAGGCTCCGTCAAAGTGCATAGACCATCGGGATCCTTCCTCAGGTCCTTCATCCGGTCCAGGTATTTCACAATCAGTCACTATCATGATGCTCTCGTCAGGAAATTCAAAGTTCATTGACTGATAGTCTTCTACTGCCTGGTGTGCCAAGTGATCTGCCAATACACTTCCTTTGATAGCTTTCTGAGTCGTGTACTGGATGTCGTATTCTGTCAAGATCATTTGCCATCTTGCTATTCTTCCAGACAGAGCGGGCTTTTCAAATATGTATTTTATCGGATCCATCTTTGAAATCAATAAGGTAGTGTGAGTCAGCATATACTGTCTCAGCCGGCGAGCAGCCCATACCAAAGCGCAGCAAGTTTTCTCAAGCAGTGAGTATCGGGTCTCACAGTCAGTAAACTTTTTGCTAAGATAATAAATGGCGTGCTCTTTTCGGCCAGACTCGTCATGCTGCCCCAGCACACACCCCATTGAGTTGTCAAGTACTGTCAGGTATAATATCAGAGGTCTCCCTTCAACCGGTGGCATAAGGATGGGTGGTTCTTGGAGATACTCTTTGATTCTGTCGAAAGCGGCCTGACATTCATCATTCCAACGTACTACCTGATCTTTCTTCAGTAGCTTGAAGATTGGTTCACAAGTAGCAGTTAGGTGTGAGATGAATCGAGCAATGTAATTCAGCCGTCCTAGAAAGCCTCTGACCTCTTTCTCTGTCTTGGGAACTGGAATCTCTTGAATGGCTTTAACCTTGGCAGGGTCCACTTGAATACCCTTGTCACTTACGACGAAGCCTAGATATTTTCCAGATCTTACCCCGAAGGTGCACTTGTTCGGGTTCAATCTCAGCTTGTACAATTTCAGACGGTCAAACAACTTTTGTAGATGATCAAGGTGTTCCTCCTCAGTTTGGGACCTTGCGATCATATCATCGACATACACTTCAATCTCATGATGGATCATGTCATGAAATAAAGCAACCATGGCACGTTGGTAGGTTGTCCCAGCATTTTTCAACCCGAAGGGCATGACCTTGTAGCAGAAGGTGCCCCATTGAGTGACAAAGGTAGTCTTTTCCATATCTTCAGGAGCCATCTTGATCTGATTGTAACCTGAAAACCCATCCATGAAGGAGAATACTTTGTGCTGAGCCGTATTGTCGACCAGAACGTCAATGTGAGGTAGGGGGAGTCATCTTTGGGGCTGGCCCTGTTCAGATCCCTGTAATCGACACACATTCTGACCTTACCATCTTTCTTAGGTACCGGTACCACATTGGCAACCCACTGAGGGTAAGAAGTCACTGCTAGAAACCCGGCATCAAACTGCTTCATAACCTCAGCTTTGATCTTCTCAGACATCTCTGGACGCATACGGAGGACCTTTTGCTTAACCGGAGGGCAGTCTTCCTTGGTAGGCAAATGATGGACCACAATGTCGGTATCCAACCCGGGCATGTCTTCGTAGGACCAGGAAAAGATCTCCACATAATCATGTAACATCTGAGTCAACCGTTGCTTCACGCTGAGCTCCAGATTGGCACCAATCTTAACCTCCTTTCTATCTATCTTAGTACCCAGATTTATCGTTTCCACTGGCTCTTCATGTGGTTGAATTGCCCTCTCTTCCTGGAG
Source organism: Vicia faba (assembly GCA_948472305.1). Taxonomy (NCBI): domain Eukaryota; kingdom Viridiplantae; phylum Streptophyta; class Magnoliopsida; order Fabales; family Fabaceae; genus Vicia; species Vicia faba. The sequence goes on from OX451739.1 coordinate 1,275,237,608, forward strand.
TAACAGTCTTGCAAGCTCGCCAGGCACTTCGCAGTCATCTTCGCCTTCGTCTTTGGCTAAGTTGATCGGATTTTCAAAGTCATAACTGGCAGTAGCAGAGTCGTTACCAGTGAGATCCAGAGTGGATTGAAACCTGTATGAGTGAGTGTGTGTAAATACAGCTGTTTTGCAATATAAAGAAAGGAAAGAAAGAAAGGGAGCACAAGATTTGAAATGCGGAAAAACGTACAAGGTCTTTATTCATGATATATGGAAATGACAGTTAATAAGCCCTCACAAATGAAGCCACAATGCCCCGGGTAAGACACCGGGCCATAAAGTTTTCAGTTTATTGTTTATTACAAATAACAAAAACAAAGGAATTCATTACTGCGTAACAAAAGTAACAGGTAGGTTGTCTTTTGCAATCCAATTGCTAGGTCCACTGTCGGCCGTCGGGTAGATCCAGCTGTTGAACTCAGATTCTTCCACTTCGTCATCATCCCTGATAGCATTTACTCCATGGTCAGGTAGGGGAGTTATCACCACATTGGGTTTCTCAGGTGCCTCAAATTGTACCTCCTTCGCATCAATAAGGTCCTGCACCTTGTTCCTTAGGGCCCAGCAGTCATCAGTAGAATGCCCCGGGCTATCGGAGTGATAAGCATAGCGGGCATTTGGATTATACTTGGGGGATGCAGTATTCACAACCTTCGGGGCCTCTCTAACAGTCACCAAGTTGGTTGATAGCAGCTGTAGCAAGATTTGTGACAAGGTCATACTCAGCCGAGTGAATTCTCTTCTGGGTCTCTCAGCCCTTTGTTGGTTAAGTTGCCGAGGAGCGGCAGCAGGTTTAGCAATCACCACCTCGTTGACAGCTTGGCGGCGCTCTGGTTTGTCTTACCTCCTAGGCCCATACACAGCACTGGCCTCTTTCTTAAAAGGTTTCTTCTCAGCACTTGAGGACGCACCTTTCTGAATTTTACCCGATTTCATGCCAGCCTCTATCCTTTCCCCAGTCAGAATGAGGTCTGTGAATCCTGCAGATGAATTGCCAATGAGATGATTAAAGAACGGCCCGGATAGGGTCCCCAAGAACATATCTACCAATTCACGATCAGTTAACGAAGGTTTCACCCTGCCATCCAGGTCCCTCCACTTCTGCGCATACTCTTTAAAACCTTCTCCCGATCCTAACGCCATACCCTGGAGTTGGGTACGCGTAGGAGCGAGGTCGGCATTATATTGATACTGCTTGTAAAAAGTAGTAGCCAACTCCTCCCAATTACGAACCTTGGTTCCGTCCAGCTGATAGAACCATTCGAGATGAGTCCCTGAAAGACTCTCCTGGAAGAAGTGGATCCACAAGTTCTTATCCACTGTATACGGCTGAATCTTCCGCACATAAGATCTGAGGTGCAGCTTAGGGCAGGATGCCCCGTCATACTTCACGAAAGATGGTGCTTTAAACTTGTGCGGATGACCACACCAGAAGATAAACCCAAGTCTCCGAAATCCAACCCAGGCACTTGTTGAATTTCCATGGCATTCAGCCGGTCTTCCAACTGCTTGTATATGTCTTCAGCTGGAGGATATTGTTCCTCATTAAAATCAGTCTCGTTATCAGAGACCACCGGACTTGGAGCTCTTCCCCCCTGGGGACTGTCTTTGCCTACAGAAGAACCAGCCTCCTCATTCTGCAATGTATTACCAAACCTTCGGCCCGTGTTGAACAGAACAGTTCTCTTCTTCTTCTTCTTGACCAGCAGGGCCTTCAGTTCCGCCTGTCCTTGGGCCAAACCCATGATCAGCTCTTGGAATTGTGCGTTCTGAGCCTGAAGGGCCTTGATAGACTGCTCGGTAGATGATTCAGGGTTCATGATGCTGAAATAAACAGCGAAGAACAGTAAGCAACCTGAAAAGAAGAGTACCTGCTATGCACATGATGCATGATATGTGTTTATGCATTGCATTCAAGGGTTCGAAAGTTCAAATTTGTTGTAGACAAAAAGGAACACACGTTATCATTAAGAAATAATTGTTTAGTACATCAAAGCCTCGTGGGCAAATATTACAAAGCAAATCAATCCCAGAAGACACTACGCATCCTCTTCGGAGCAATGTAGGTGTTGAGATTCCTCTCCTCGTGCAGTAGGCGGGTGAGCTCCAAAACCTTCTTCTCACTGGCATGTAGACTGGTCTCAAGATAATTCCGTTCTTCCTTAAGCTGGATCCAACTCTTCTGCATTTCTTCCCAGGATGTGGGCATGTCAGGATGTTGAATGGTGTAAGACACCTCTCCTTCCAATACTGGCTCTTTGATCACCGGGAGAACATGAGGATATGACATCACTAACTTCTGGGAGCGGGCTCCTACCCACTTGAGATAAGGCTCCAACGGGATGGAATTCCTGTGCCCCAGTGTCTTGCTGTCTATTTTGTTGGGCATCCTCCAAGCTCTGATAAACCTCTGGCGAAGTCCTTGGGCATCGTTGTCGAAATCAAAAGCTATGTCAGGAATCAACATGTCATGAGGGCCGTCCCTCCGAGCATAACCAAACTGTCTCAAAGCCAGGCATGGGTTGTAAGTAATACCTCCTCTGATTCCAAGTAAAGGAACATTAGGGTACTCCCCGCAACGATCAATGATAGTGACATCCTCTCTGGACCGAGAGCACCAATGTATATCTGCATGTGTAAGAGTCATCAATCGTTGTGACCATCTAAATCCCCGCTCATTCTTCAAAACTGATTGTGGAAGGTGCGAAATAAACCACCTTCCCAGGAGAGGAGTGCAGCACATAAGAACACCTCTTTTTCTCATGGTTCGAGTGTAACATGAGTGAAGGATGTCCCCAAGCAGTGTAGGTATAGGGTTCCTGGACATGAAGATCTGGACAGCACTGATATCTATAAGCTGATCTGGATTAGGGAACAACACCAAACCATAGACAAGGAGGGCCACAACTTCTTCAAAAGCTTGTAGGTCAAGAGAGTTCCAACATTCTTGGGCCTTCTCAAACAGAAACCTGGCTAAGAACCCTTTGATACCACTTCTGACTTCCCAATGTCCCTTGATGTCAGAAGGTTGTAGGTGTAAGGCTTTAGCAATCTCTTCAAGCTTGGGTTCCTTTTCCGTACCGTTGTAGGGTAGTTGACTAAGGATAGGGATCTTCAGAAGCCGGGAGAACTCTTCCAATGTAGGCACCAGTTGATAATCCAGGAAAGTAAAACAGTGGTGCAGAGGGTCAAAGAATTGGAACAGGACCTTTATCATATCTTCCTCAATGTTGGTGTTGACCAAGCTGATGAGTCTTCCATGCCTCTCACTGAAAGAAGAGCTCTCGGGAATCCGGATATAAGTTCCTTAAGCTGAGGAGGGATCCTTACAAGGATGATCTGAATTGTCTTTCTGCGAACAGTTTCCATGTCCTACAAAACAAGAACAAAGATGAAGATTCGAACCCCTGAAATGGTTAGTCAATGCATATGATGTTATATGATGTCATGATGCTATGATTAAACACACCATGAATATTCACAAGAGCAAACATGGTAAGGCACACAAGTCACACCACAGCCCTTAGAGTTTAGGCCAGCATGGGGTCTGGGTATTACCCTCTTGAAGTTGGTGGGCTCAACCTGTCCTATCAGAAGTAACCGGGTTCTAAGGGTCCCAATATCACTGGATTGCTTTCATTGTTCATCGTTTCGATTTAGCCACTGAACTGGCGACCGAAATATTCCAAGAAAACAACCCTCAATTGAGTGTAGTATCGAGTATCAACCAACCTCGGACTGCACCAAAGTCAGTTATCTCACTACCCTAAAAAGGCCAAGATGGTTCAATTAAGGTTCCTAAGGTCAGTTGATGCTTCACGACACCACGCGGAGGCCCCGTACTCTCCTTGACTGAACTCAAGGGTTACCGGTACACACCAAAGTGCCACATCAACGTAGCAGACTGCTTCAACCATGTCGGTATACCCCACACAGTTCCCTCACAGCCTTGTTGCTACTTTCTAAGAAGGTATCCCCCAGATCCGGGTTAGGATCTATAGAACTCTCAAGACAGTCCCACAATAATAAAGCAAACAGGCACAACAATTGAAAACACAAGTGATCTTAGTCCTAAGGTACACCTCACTTTAAAAGATTCCCCAGCAGAGTCGCCAATTCTGTGATCGGTGGATCTGGAACTGACTGTTTAACGCTGGTTCGCGAAATGTCACGGTAAGCAAGAGTCACCACCGTCTTTTATTTTCTCCAACATGGAAAGGACAAAAGCACAGCAAAATTCCTTATGAGATAGTTTCTCGATTCGGGAGGTAGATTTATAGAAAGGGAAGGTGTTAGCACCCTTTCTATCCATGGTTATCCATGGGCTCTTAGATACTTGCTCATTTGTGTTTTCAAAAGTGTTTGCTTTTCAATTGTGAGTGGGTTTGAAAAAGTTTTGTTTAAAGTTTCAGATTGACTCTTGTATCAGTCCTCAAGAGTGTTTGAAAAGTTGTTTTTGAAAGCTTTTTGAAAAGTGTCGGTGTGAAAAGAAGTTTTTGATTTGTTTTGGATTAGAGCAAGTATCTATGAGTCATCTACCTACCCTAAGGAATTAGGCTGTGTAAATGTCCTTAAGGTAGTGCCATCCCACCATTGAGAGATAGGTAGCACCACCATTGGAGGTGTTCGGGTCAATTCGTTTGTTAGGGACAGTGTGGTCACCAGAGCAACAGTAGGACACCTTAGAAGCTACCCATATTCCATGGGACATGGACATAAGGACTTACTAAAACGTCCTATACTCGACGACCACGTTTCGAGGGGCAAGGCAACAGTGAGGCATACCCTAGAAGTGGTGTGTGAATTTGTGTATTGTTTTCAGTTATGTTTGTCTTGTCATGCATTTGGTGGGCTACGCTTTGATTTTATTTGGGCCATTCATTCTTTCATGCAAAGTTTAGCAGTTAAGGGATGCGGAAATTAAAGTACGGAAAATAAGATCCTACGCTATTACAGGGCGCGGGTCTATACATCGCCAAATTAACAAAGACCCGTTTTGAATAAAATGCGGAAAATAAATAAGTTCCTAATTACTCTTACAAGGCTTTGGGGCAATTACATAAATTTAAAAAATAAAATAAAAATAAATGCGCGAAAAGAAATTAGAATCGAGAATTCGAGGGCGTTGGACCCTTTAAAGATTAAATTGAAATTAAAAAGGCTAATTAATTATTTAATAAAGAAAAGAAGTTATTTTTTTATGTTTTTTGTATTTAATGAAAATAAAGGAAATTAATTAAAAGAAACCCTAATTCTAAATATTTTTAATTATTAAAGAAAAGGATTAAAGTTTTAACCTAATTTATGCTAATTATTTAATTACATGAGTATTTTCAAAATTAATTAATAATTAATAATAATAATAATAATAATAAGAGGAAATTATTTTATTAAGAAAAATATAAAAAGGCTAAAAAAACTAATTTCTACATATTTTAGTTTATTTAAGAAAACAATAAAATTTTAACCTAAATTAACCTAAATTGATTATTAAAAATTTATTTACAAAAATATTAATGCATTAAATATTAAATAAACATATTTTATTTTTTTGATTTCTGATTTCTTTTGTGTTATGAAAATTATTTTGTAAATTAAAAGAAACAATTAAAATAATTAAAAGAAAAGAAAAGGAGAGAAAAAATACAAACAATGGGGGGTCTGACCCAATTTAGGAGGTGTTATTTGAGAAATTTGGCCCAAGAATGCAAGGCCCTTTTTGATTTTCTGGAATTGTGTATGGAGTGTTTGACCAGCGTGCATGGTGGACCTCACATGATGGCCATCAGATTGAGGCTATGGGACACTTGGTAGGCTTGGATATTGTGATGCATGGTGCTCCTTTGAGGACATGCTGCGCTGGAACACGTTTTGACAAAAATTATTGAGATTATGGGGGACCTGGGAATCGAACCCAGGTCCCAATACCTGCATGCCAACGCAACAGCCAACTGAGCTATTGAGTCTCTTTGTTAGTTTATTGGAACATAAATAATATAATGGAGAAAGCAATACTATGTTGAACCAAAATAAAAACGCGCCAGTATTCAAACTACCCAACCACGTTCAGCCACGCCATCTTCGTCTTCCTCTTTTCTCTGCAAATATAAGTAAATAGCAGGGGTTTTAAACCCCCACTAACCTCAAACCTGAAAAATAGCGAATAGAATATAGGCAAGCATAAAAAGGGCGCGATGGGTGATTTAGCTTCGTTTGAATGTCACGAGTCCATTGGTACCAGTTTTATGGCCTGATTTTTCCACATGAAAGAAACCCTAATTTCAAACTTCTGAAACCCTAATATGCATTCATGGTGGATTCTTGTACAGGCAGTATTAGTTCAATTGGGTAACACCATTAGCTTCAGAGCATTCATGTTAGTGTAAATCAACATTAAAAACAGGTGAAAAATGCATGTTAATCATAAAACGATAATGGATAATTTTCAAGAAAGTATGATATCGTTCTACCAACCCTTGAAGCCTGAAGACTTGGTTTCGATTGCAATAGTTTCCTGGATCCCTCAGCAATGTTTTTGAATAGCTTTTAGGCCTTGAAACAACCTCTATGTATGAAAACAGTTTTCAATATTTTTGTGAAAAAGTGCAAGTTTGTTCTTGTGTTCTGAGCGCAGCTTGTGTCTAATGGCCTAGGTTTCAATTGTGCACATGTATATGAATGGAATTAGGTCAAAAAGCCAGCCCAAAATCCATCCATTTATGACTTTGAATATTTGATTTTCCATATCTTTTTTCAAACCTTTTTGCCATGGAAACTTGCCTATTTTGGAAGATTTGGTCTCTTGAGAAGGCACACGAAATATTGAGTTCATAATGGGAGAATATGCTGCACAAAAAGATTCAAAACCTTTGTTTAGTATTTTTCTCATAATTAATTTTGATTAAATGAATTAATAGGATTAAAAATTCAATTAATTAATTAAAAATAAGAAAATAACTCCCTTTTAGCTTAATGGGTCGTGAATAGCTTTTGGGTAATGATTCATGGAAGAAATTGAGGCCCATTAGCATTTCTGAAGCATTTGAAGCAAAGTTGACTTTTCAAAATTCCCAAAAATTTCCCAACTTCCACAAGGCATATCTTGCTCAATTTTTGAGCTTTGATCATGTTCTTGGACATTTTGGAAAGGTCTTGAAGTCCTCTAACCAATTCATTTGGTCCCATGTCATTTTAATTTACCAATCTCAAGTTATGGTCTTTGACTTAAAGTGCCTTTTTGTTGACTTTTGAAAATGACCTATAATGTTGAGATTGATAACTTTTTGTGAGAGCATTTCTTGGACTTGAAGTGTGAAGATGAGTTGTAGGAAATGTCATTCTCTTAAAAATGAGATTTGGATGGAATTTTTCTGATAAACCATGTGGAAGTTATGCCTTGGTCAATTTGCAGTTGACTTTTCCAACTGTCCAAAAATAGAAACGTTTGCATCTTGAGACTTTTTGAGCCATGCTTTGAGAATCATGATCAAGAATTGATCAAATGATGTTTGTGGCTTCAAAATAAGATGTTGACCAAAAATTTGGACTTTTGACTGTCAAATGACCATTTTGCCCCTGCAGTTGACTGTGAAGCAATTAGGGTTTTTGACTGTGCAATTTGATGCTGTGAGTCTTGAAACTTGATATAAGGATGCTTGACAATGTTTGTAGACATGTGGGACTTGTTTGGACCCTTGGAAACTTCAATTTCTTTGACAGCACCAAAACCCTAATTTTTTACTATTAGGAGGCAGTTGGACTGTGCAACCCTTGAGAGATTTTGAACCTTGATCTTGGCAAATCTTGAAGAATATGGGAGGGCAAATTTTGGGGTACAACACCTGGCATGTCTTTGTATGACCAAGTGAATACCTCAACATAGTCGTGCAGCATCTGAACCAATCTTCTCTTGACACTTTCTTCCAGGTTGGCGTTAATCTTGACTTCTTTCTTATCTGCCTCAGTACCTAAATTTATCACTTCGACCGGTTCTTCATGCGGTTGAATAGTCTTTTCCTCTTGTATCAGGAGTCTGGCGAGTTCTCCAGGTATCTCACAATATTTTTCATCTTTGTCTTCAGATTGATAGATTGGATTTTCAAAGTCATAAACGGAAATAGCATAATTATTGTCAATGAGATCCGGAGTGGATGTGGATCTACAAATGTGTGTGTGTGCATGTAAGGTCACATGACTATTTGAGAAAGCAGTAAAGTAAAAGAAAGACAAGGAGCGCAAAATTTGAATGCAACATTGTCCAATGTTTTCATTAAATGAGCATATGATATATGAAATGGAAACCCTTAACAAATGGACTATTGTGCCCTGGGAAAGGCATAAGGTTTAAAGTCATTGTTTTAAACAGAAGTTATACAGACAAACTTCTTAAAGCAATAAAAATAGGAAATAGCAATTACTCCTGGCTGAAGGAGATTGATACAAAGTATTTGGCCTTCCAGTTGTTAAGTCTACCGTCAGTAGTTAGGAATATCCAGTTGTCCAAATCACCCTCACTGTCAGTGTCTTCTAAAGAATTAACTTCATTGTTGCTAATGCGGAGAGGTGGTCCTCCAGCGTGAACACGACGAACCTCTTTCTGAGCCTTTGAATTGAAACCCAATCCAAATTTGTCAGATTTGTAGGGGATATCAGGAAGTTATCCCCAAATAGTGCAAACTTCCTTTTCTACCACAACCCTAGAATCCTTCAGAGAGGACATTCTCGGTGTGTCCTTGGCAATCTTAAGAGTAGAAAGAGTGGGTTTAGCAACAGCGATCGTGGGGGGGATTACCTCAAATGTATGACAAGGAGTTTCAGTGAATTCACCATCCATTTCTACATATTTGAAATAATTCAAATGACTGACCATATATTCTTCCTCTCCACAAACTGTGACAATCTTCCTTTTCACTGGGTACTTCAGCTTTTGATGTAATGTAGAGGTAACTGCACATGCCCCATGGATCCATGGGTGCCCGAGCAAGCAAGAATAGGTCGTACGGATGTCCATTACATTAAAAGTTGAATTGAAAACTTGAGATCCCACCTTGATCTGAATATCAACCTCTCTGTGGACCGTTCTTTTTAAACCGTCAAAGGATCTTACCATAATATCGCTAGGTTTCAGCACCAGCCCTTCACAATCCAGTCTATCCAAAGCACCTTTGGGTAAAACATTTAGGGAGGACCCAATATCTACTAACACATACGCCAGGGTGGTACCTTTGCATTCAATAGAGATGTGGAGAGCCTTGTTATGATTCTTTCTCACCGGAGTTAAGTCTGCATCAGAAAAGCCCAAACCATTATCAACGGTTAGGCTTGCAACACAATTCTCAAATTGATCATCAATGGTTTCTTGTGGTACATGGGCATTCTTCAGAAATTTTAACAAACTTGGGCATGTGCTTTGGAGCATAATAACAAGTACATCATGGATATTTTTTAGGGTGTTTGCCCCAGTTGTTCAACTATTTTGTAGTCACTTTTTTGGATGATCTTCAGAATTTATTCCATCACTTGTCTAGATGGATCTTCAATTGTAACATCTTTGGATGGCACCTCCATCCGGGAAGGCTTGGTTACTTTCTCTTTACCTTGGGCAGTAGCAGTTGACCCAGTAGCAGGGATATGAACAGGTGTTGTAGTAGTTATTGGAGGAGAGATCTCTGGAGAGAAGACCCCTCTTGTCCTAGTGACCTTACTAGTTCCGGCAATGTTTGTAATTTCAGCATCTTCATATTTAGTAATCCATGGCTCTTGCTTGACACCATGATAATAAACCTCTGCCCTATAGTTCTAGGGAACAACTTTGTTAGAGGAATAAGGGACTGGCCCCGGTGTAGTGATGATCAAGGGAGAAACTCTTGGCTCAGCAAGAATCCTTATAGGGCCGTTAGAGGTGATCCTTATAGGAGTATTAGAAATGGTGATTATGGAAACATCTTCAAGTCTCAGTTCTTGAGGTATACTTTCAGGCAAACTCTTCATGGACAGAGTTTTCTGGAAAAAAATTTCATGGCTATCAATCAGGCATTGAATACCTTTCTTCAGCCACAAATAACCATTAGTTTGGGAAGCACAATGGTAAAAATTCTCAAGGCTGCCCGGAAATAAACCGACTCTCAACAAATTCTTCTTAACCGTTATCAAGGCAGTAGTCAGATCATTAATGGTGGAGACAAAGGAGACATTGTCAATGGCATTAACACCTTTACCATGACTGGGCATGGGTGCGGTAATCACATTAGGGGTTTCTGGAGGATCAAAATCAATCAATTTGTTGTCAATCAAATCTTGGATTTGACTTTTTAGGGCCGAACAATCAATGGTGTCGTGCCCAATACTATTGGAATGGTATGCACACCTTGAATTTAGGTTATACTTTGGAGATGATGTGTTGGAATTTTGAGGAGGATCCTGCAATGTTATCAACTGTGCATTCAACATATGTTGTAATTCTTTAGCCAATAGCATATTAATCTGGGTGAATTGTCTCCTCTGAGCGTCTGATCTACACTGATTGATTTGTTGTATTAGTCGTTAAACTGGGGTCGGGTTAGAAATCAATACTACACATACTGACTAATGAAGATCATTCTTGATACGACTCCTTTGTCTATAAACAACATTATTCTATTTCTTTCCAATGAATGGTTTCTTTACAATACTAGAGGATGCAGCCATCTGAATCTTCCCGCTTTTGATTCCACTTTCAACTCGTTCACCAGTAAAAATCAACTCAATAAACCCTGATGAAGAACTCCCAATTAGCAAATTAAAGAATGGACCAGTCAAGGTTCCTATGAACATATCCACCAACTCTTGGTTAGTCAAAGGGGGTTGCACCCTTCCAGCCAGGTCTCTCCATTTTTGAGCATACTCCTTAAAGCCTTCGCTTGAGCCCATAGTCATACCTTGTAATTACACGCGAGTTGGTGCAAGGTAAGCATTGTATTGGTATTGTCTGTAGAAGGCAGCAGCCAAATCCTCCCATGTGTGGATATTAGTTCCTTCTAGTTGATAGAACCATTCCAACTGTGTTCCAGATAGGCTTTCTTGGAATAAATGAACCCATAACTTCCTATCGGCGGTCTATGGTTGAATCTTACGGACATATGACCTTAAATGGAGTTTCGGACAAGAGATTCCATCATATTTGGCAAAGACAAGGATCTTGAATTTATGTGGAATGACCACCCCAGTGACCAATCCTAAGTCTCCAAAGTCCAAACCAAGCACTGTTTGGATCTCCACAACCTTGAGTCGGTCTTCCATCTATTTGTATTTGTCATCTGGATACTGCTCATTGGAGTAGTCTTCATCCTCAGAAATATGGTTATTTCCACCTCTAGCCCTAGTGCTTCTAACATCCTCTTCTTCATTGTCTTCTTCCTCGGAATAAGCCTCTTCTATTTGAGCCAGTCGGGAAGGGCCCTTGAACCTTCTTCCCATGTTAAGGATAACAACATCTTTCTTAGTCTTCTTTTTGGTGACGAGAAGCGCCATTATCTTTTGTTGTCCTTTAGCTAGATTTAGGAGTGTCTCTTAGAATTGTGCATGTTGAGTCTGCAGATCTCTGGCGGTTTGCTCTAGAGCCATCTTATACTAAAATAAACAGTAAATAGATGAGGAAACCTGTATCGGAAAACCTACTTATAACATGATGCATGCTATGTGGACGCAATGTTTTCAAGGACCTCGGGAGATTAAATTCGCTAGCCAAAAAGGAAACAAAAACAACAATTGCATTAATAAGTTCAAGAGTAACAATTGCCCCTTGGGCTTAAAATAAAAAGACAACAAAATAAAACTCCTAAAACCTAAGACTTAGGTCTCCCAAGGGCGCTTCCTCTTTGTGTCGATGTAGGCGCTCAGGCTTTGCTCTTCGTGAAGTTGCTTTGTGAGCTTCGACACTTTCTTCTCACTTGCATATAATCGAGCTTCAAAGGTGTCTCGTTCTCCCTTGAGTTGAATCCAGGACTTCTGCAATTCCTCGAGGTCAGTAGGCATGTCAGGATGGAGAATGGTATAAGGAATATCCCCCTTAGCAACAGGCTCCACAACTATTGGTAGGGTAGCTGGATATGGCATCGTGATACTTTGAGCTCGAGCTCATACCCATTTGAGATAAGGCTCAAGAGGGATGGAATTCTTATGCCCCAAAGTCTTGCTATCAACCTTTCTTATCATGCCCCAAGCATGTATAAACCTTCGATGATAACCTTTAATATCATTCTCGTAGTCGAATATAATACCTTGAATGAGTGTGTCATGAGGACCATCTCTTCGAGCATAACCAAATTGTCGTAGAGCCAGAGAAGGGTTATAAGTAAAACCTCCCTTAACGCCCAAGATTGGAACATTAGGGAACTCCCCACAACGTTCAATGATAGTAATGTCATCTTGAGATTGAGAGCACCAATACATATATGTATGAGAAAACGACATTATCCTTTGCAACCACCTCAAACCTTGCTCATTCTTCAACATTGATCAGGAAAGGTGCAAAATAAACCACCTAGATAGCAAAGGCAAGCAACATATAAGAGTCCCTCACTTCCTCATAATGCGAGTATGAAGAGAGTGAAAAACGTATCCAAGCAATGTAGGCACAGGGTTACGAGTAAGGAAAATTTTGATAGCATTCACATATATGAGTTGGTCAGGGTTAGAAAAAGCACTAACCCATAGATTAGAAGAGACAATATCTCCTCAAAAGCTTGAAATTTCATGGAATCCGAAAACAAATGAGCCTTCTTCATCAGGAATTTAGCCAAAAATATTTTGGCCCCACTTCTTGTCTCCCAAATAGCTACAATGTCCGAACTCTTCAAATGTAAGGTTGTGGCAATAACTTCAGGTCTTGGAGCTTCCTCTAAACCGGTGAAGGGTATTTGATCAAGAACATATACTCCTAGTAGTTGAGATAATTCTTCCATTATGGGCACCAATTGATAATCGGGAAAAGTGAAACAATGATGTACAGGGTCAAAGAACTGAAAGAGCACCCTCACCATGTCTTCTTCAAAGCTTGAGGTAACCAGATTGAGAATTCGACCATATCTTTTAGTGAACGGGGAATTTTCAGGAACCTTTGATGCTAACTCTTTGACTTGAGGAGGAACACTTATGAAGTTGATTCGGATGGTATTTCTGCGAGATGAAGCCATATCCTACAAAACAGAACAAAGATAAATCCCTAGGTCCTTGAAATGGTTAGTGAAAATGCTATGACATGATGTCATGATGTTATGCTTGATCAAATAATCATAGACAAACAGAGCACACAAGGTCTTAGATTTAGGCTTGCATGGAGTTTAAAGGTAAATTCCTCTTGAAGTTTTAGTTGGCTCAACCTATCCTAAAAGAAGTAATCGGGTTCTAGAAGCCTCAATATCACTGATATTTCTTTATCATGCATTAGTTTAGCTCAAGCATCCAAACTTCAGCCAAAATATCCTGAAATTCTGATCTCAATAAGTGTAGTATCGAGTATCAACCAACTTTAGTGTTGCACTAAATCCAGCTATCTCACTACTTTCTAAAGGCCAAGTTGTTCAACTAAGGTTCTACAGTCAGTTAGTGCTTCATGACACCACACAGCGGCTCTGTATTCTCCTTGACTAGACTCAAGGGACACCGGTACCAACAAATGTGTCACACTAATGTAGCCATCGCTTCAACCATATTGGTATTACACCGCATAGTCCCCACGATCTATTGCTACTTACCTAAAATGCCCCAGATCCAGGTATAGGATCTACACAAGAAATAAACCCAAGCATAACCCCAAAATGTAAAGCAAACAAGGAAAACAAGTAAAGCAATAAAGGTGATCTATCTCTTAAGGTAACCCCACTTTTACAATTTCCCTAGCAGAGTCTCTAATTTTGTGATACGATGGGAGAACTAACTTGGTGTTTTGCGTTTTATCGCAAATGTTGCGGATAGTAAGAGTCGCCACCGAATTTTCTTGTATCCAATAAAGGAAAGGGTGAAAAGAATAGGAAAAACCTTTTGAGAATTTTCTTGAGTTCGGGGGGGGGGGAGGTTATGAAAATGGAAGGTGTTAGAACCCTTCTCATCTGTATTTATCTAAGGACTCTTAATTTCTAGCTCACTTTGAAATGCTTTGTGTTTGTGTAAGTTTGAAAATATTTTGAAAACGCCTTCGTACGAAAAACTTTGAAATGATTCTCGTATCATTGAGAATGTATACAAATTGTTGGTTTTGAAAATATTAGTTGGAAATGAGTGTTTTGGAAAGGTGTTTTGAAAATGACAATGTAAGGCAATTTTGTAATGATTCTCGTATTATTGAGAATGTATACAAAATGTTTGTTTGAAAAGTGTTTTGAAAGTGTGAAGTTTGGAAATGGTTTTATTTTTGTGAGCAAGCAATTACGAGCTATCTACCTACTCAAAAAAGCTTTATTCTTTTCCTCCTCCTTTAGATAGTGCTACTTTACCATTGGTTGATAGAGAGCCATATCATTGGATGTGAGGGAGAGACGTGGATCATTGTACAGTCATAGAAGGCAACTTGTAAGATGTTTTAGCAATTTTCGTAAGGGGCTAAGATCGTTTACCGAAGGCAATATCGAAGGGTCATCGAGGGACTACGATCTTTTAGTCGAGGGTCTTTACTAAAACATCCCACATTCAAGGGATATGACTGTTTTAATCTGAGGCAACAAGTGAGGCTAACCCTAGAGGTGAATATGTATAAAAAGTGTGTAGATTTCAATTATTTTATCTTGAATTAGGGTTTGGCTATGGTTGCTTTTAAATCTTGTCATGCAAACCCTAATTACTAACAATAATAAGGAAAGCAATAAATTGCGGAATTTAAATGTCCTACGCTATTATAACGCTTTGGAAATGGGGGGTACAAGTTTATGAATGAGAGGAAGAAAGTAATAAAGCCCTAATTATCTATTACAATCCATTGGATATGAATAACAATAAAATGTACAAAATGTAAAGAAGAAGAAGGAAATTGTTTTTATGGTTTTTGATGGAAGAGGATTAACCTAATTAGACTAATTAATTTTAATTACAAGAGAAGTTAATTAATTTTTAACAAAACCTAAAATCTAACTTAATTGGATTTAAGAAGAAAATAAAACCTAAGTCTAAATAATCTTTTAGAAAATAATTTGAATGTTAATGTTAATTTGGAAAAAAATATTTTATAGTGTGGAAAATAAACAAAATCTAGTTATAAATGTTAACAAAAATAAAATAAGTGTTCAAATTAAAATATCTTTTAATTGAATTATTTAAGAAAGCATATTTTTGTATTTTGGTTAAACAAAAATAAATAAATAGATAAAATATAATGAATATAAAAAATTGGCCTTGGTGTTGAAAAATAATTGGGGGGGGGGGGGGGGGGGGAAGAATCTAAAACGTTGGGCCCAACATAGTTTTAGAATCAGAAAAAAATAAAAATAAAAAAGAGTGGGCTTGGCTGTCATAATAAATTTTAAGGGTATAAGCAAGTAATAATAAAAGAAGAAAAGAGGCCCAAGTCAGGGAGCCCAGCGTTGTTTGTGGTTCCATGTGGCTTGCTTATGAGAGTGCATCATGGTCTTGCTTATGTAGAGCGCTGGATTTGATGGATGGAAGATACAATGGCATTAATGTGAAGCTCATGGTAGGCGCGGGTGGCTTGTATGCACTGAATCTGCAAGGAAATAATATGAGAAAAATAAAATGGTACCACTGGGGCTCGAACCCAGGTATTTATAGATCAATGACTTAGTGCATGCTTCTTTACCACTGGGGTGGCTGTTACATCTGGTGGTAAAATAAATTGCAATAAATTTAAAATAAACTCGTTAATGAATTTTGAACTTTATCTTATTCTTCCTTCTGGCACGCAGGGATGACAACTCCATTGCTCAAAACTGTAACTTCTTAGTTTCTCAACCATTTTCAAAAATGTAAACATAAAAGTTGCTCCAAATTTCATAACGAATTCAGCCATGTAAATAACTTAAACTATAAATCAAAGATGAGCATGAATTTTGTCTGGTACCAAAACAAACCCTAATTTTTCTGTAAATTCAAATCCAAAATTCACATTACTCAGGCAATATAATTGAAAACTAAAGGCATGGTTAGCTTCAGGGAAATGATGTCTATATGTTATATTCATAATGCAACCATTAATGATGCTTGTATAAGGAGTTCAAAGTTGAGAAAACGTACCTCAAAACTGGAAATTGTGTTTGAGTTTGAGCACTCCTGGAGGTGTTGTGATGATCTGGATAGCTTCACTAAACTCCTAGGAAGCTATTGCAATGCTTACTTTAGATTGAGAGTGGTTGGAACTTTCTGGAAAAGTCAAATTGCAAATGACTGTTTTTGAAAATGGAGGATGGTGCAAATGGTGTTACGGTGAAAGAACAACATCTTGGATAGGTTCTAAATGAGTTATGGGAGCTTTATGGTTGATTTAGAGTGAAAACACACGAGTGGATTATGAGTTTGAAGTTCAAGGTCAGAATGTGCAACAATGGAGATTTTGAATGCCAATTATGATTTCAGGGAGTTTGAGGGGATTAGAGGGCTCTTGAACTCGTGTTAAGGCTTTAAAACAACCTCTCTATTTATAGAGAAAAGGTTTTAGAGGCTAAGTAATCAGAAATCAAAGATCACATGTTATGATTATGTGACTTGATTTTGAAGCAAACTTGAAATACATAGTTCCAATGCATAGTACAAGGACTTGTAGGGTGGTTAATAGGTTGTAGATGGCTGCTTCTTGGTTTTGACATTGTGTATATTCAGAAGAAACAATTGCAAGGCTCAAGGAGAGTAGACTTTATAATTAAAGTCACTTTTCCAAAATGGAAGTGTGAATTTTGTTCCATTAATGGAATGATCACTTGGACAATGGATCAAGAACTTGGATAATAGCTTAATCAGTTGTGTAAACATATGATTATATATATATTTGCAAGTTAGAAGCCAGCAATGCAAGATTATGCAGCATAGGTTTGAGATTAGATCATGTGTTCTTCATGAAAATGCCATATAATTCAAGCTTGTCATGCCAACTTTTTCTCTTTGATTCTCCTAGCTCAAAAACAAACTCTTCAAGTTCTTGGACATTTTGGAAAGATTTAAACATTATCTACAACCTTCATTTTGACCACTTTGGCTAAATAAAATTGGAACTAGGTGAAAAATTTCCAAGAAGTTGGGACAAAAATCTGACCAAACTTGCTAAAATTTTCTCTAAGTGTTTTGTAAAAATGGCATGACTTCATGAGCCTATATATTCAAGTCTAAGCATTTTTTAAACATAAACCCTAAAGGACAAAGTTGTATAATTCATCAAGATTTACAACTTTTATGTTGAAAGTTTTCCTTGAATCATCTTGCATCTTGGTGAAAAATTGTCATGAAATAGTGAAATTATCAAGGTCAAAAACACTTAGAATTTTTCTAAGTATTGACAATCTTGACTTTTGTTGAATTTTATTGACTTTGTTGATTCTTGATAATCAAGTTTGATATTTTTGAATGTCTTGATGAATCTTGATCTTTGAAATTCAATATTGACCAAAAAGTCAAAGTTTGACTTTTGTGTGTCAATTGACTTTTCATTAGTGTATCCAAATTTCAACTATCAATCACTTGATATTTGAGGATGTTTTGAACCATGCAATTAGGTCAAGATGTTGTGTTTGATTCTTTAAGATCATGCTTCAAGCCATTAGGTCATATACTAGGTCAAAAGTCAATGATTAGTCATTCTCAATCAAAACCCCAATTTTGACAATTTTGCCCCTTTGATGATTTGAATGCTTTTCTTGAGGAATTGTGATCAACCCTTGATCAATTGATTAATATGACTTCAAAATGTTGATGTTGGCCAAAAATCATGAATTTTGGCTGTATGTTGACCATAATTGACTTTTTATCCAATACAACTAATTTTCAATCATCTGAGAAATTAACTTAGCAAATTTGTGGTGCAAGACTTGAAACTTGGTATGAGCATTCTTGGAGACCTATAATGAACCATGAAAGTCACTTGAGGCATTAGAAATTCAATTTCCTTTGAGAAAACCAAAACCCTAATTTATGGACTCAGTGCTTAGGAGGTGAGCTTTTCTGACCAACTCTTGAGAATCCTTGAGCATTTGAGGACTTTTTGTGAGAAAAGAGAGGGAAAATTTTGGGGTAAAACAGTCCCTCAGCGGATAAAGAAGTTTTATTATTTCCCCAGGATATAATGGAAACTTCCTTGGCGCAGCCTATGAATTTCCAATCCCCGTCAAAGATTATTTCCTCAACACAATCTACAGGGTTTATTTCCCCAAAGGAGTTTATTTCATTGCAATTCCCCGACAAGATTCTCTTCTCTGGCCAGATATCATTCAATATTGTCCTCCCTAGAAGAGCTAATACTCATATCTGAACCCTGGTCAAATAGTGTATTGGAGGATTATTTATCTCCTTTTATCCTCGGTCAGGGTATATAAGAATCAAATCCTTCAAAAGAACGACGAATGGACGACTCTCCTTGAATGCTTCCATCCCCAAGCAGAAGTCGAAGATCCCCAACTGAATGTCCTTAAAATGAAAGTGGAAATCCCCAATAAAGTTATTCTAAACAAAGTTAAAGAATTACTTTCTTCAGCCCCAATAATAGTAAGGGATTTATTTCCCCAACCAGAGATGTTATACAAAGCTACAGATACGCTCCAACGACATATTGCATACTACATCATTTACAAAACATCATAACATATGCATTTGGAATGCATATACTATTCTCATTTATTTTGAGAATGTCATTACACAATGCATTAAATACATCATGACATTGCATAAAATTAACTTTATCTTTTTAGGTTAGTTTGCAAACAGATGAATATTATCAACAATTTATAGACAGGTTAAATATCAATTCCCGAAACAAGACGGGGCGTCTATCTACATGACCAGATAATTTCCTTCAGAACTTTATTTTGAAAAACATTTCCTTCAGATCATCATTCTGAAAAGCAATTCCTTCAAATCTTCTATATGAAAAGCATTTCCTTCATATTTTTATTCTGAAAAGCATTTCCTTCAGATCTTCATTCTGAAAAGCATTTGCTTCAGATCTTCATTCTGAAAAGTATTTCCTTCAGATCTTCATTCTGAAAAGCATTTCCTTCAGATCTTCATTATGAAAAGCATTTGCTTCAGATCTTCATTCTGAAAAGAATTTACTTCAAATCTTCATTATGAAAAACATTTCCTTCAGATCTTCATTCTGAAAAGAATTTCCTTCAGACCTTCATTCTGAAAAGCATTTCCTTCATATCTTTATTCTGAAAAGCATTTCCTTTAGATCTTCATTGTGAAAAGCATTTCCTTCAGATCTTCATTCTGAAAAGCATTTCCTTCGGAGCTTCATTCTGAAAAGCATTTCCTTCAGAGCTTCATTCTGAAAAGCATTTCCTTTAGAGACTCATTCTGAAAACCATTTACATTACATCAAGTCGAGCATAGACTCATTCTGGTACTCCTATCATAGTTCCTTTGGATGGAATTTTTAAGCCCATCTCCTACGGCATCCCCTCACATTTCCAAATGGTATATTTAAGCCATTCCCAATATAATCAACCAACAGTGTTACTTCGTGCACATGTGAGTGCAAATTTCTAGGCGCTTAAGTGTTCAATCCTCTTCCACCTTCAAATCACGAATGTCGAGCATACCAATCTAATTCCTCAGGTTTAAGAAGATTGAACAGGGGCAGTTGTTGTATACCCAAAATTTTCCCTCCCATTTTTCAAGAAAATTTGATTCAAGATACCTCCTCATGCTCATGAAGGTCTCAATTGCTCAAGATTACTCAAAGATTGATCAGACAAACCCTCCTCCTAAGCATTGACCTACAACTAGGGTTTTGTTTTTCCCAAGGGAAATTGGACTTCTAATGCCTCAAGTGGATTTCATGGTTTCTAATATGCTTCAAATAATCCTCATGCCAAGTTTCAAGCCTTGCAGCATAAGTTTGCTCAGTCAACTGCTCGGATGATTAAAAATCAACTATATTGGACAAAAAGTCAACTTTGACCAATTTACAGTCAAACTTCAAGATTTTTGGTTAATATCAAGATTTTGAAGTCAAATTCACCATTTGATCAAGGGTTGATCATGATTCATCAAGAAAGCTTAAGATTCATCAAAAGTCAAAAGTTAGTAAATTAGGGTTTTCTTAAGGAGAAGTTAACTGAACTTTGACCAAGCATAACTTTTACATACTTCATCAGAAAATTCTCAACCAAAGCCAATTTTGAAGTAAATTCAATTCTATACAGCTTTGTCTTTCTAAGCTCAAGGCAAAAAAATGCTTCATTTGACAGATATGAGCCAAAATATTACAGGTCATTTTAGAAGTCAACAAAAAGACACTTTTGTAAAAACACTTTACATAAAGATAAAGGCTTTAAATTAAAACTGACCAACATGAAGGTTATATGGGATATCTTGAGCTTTCCAAAGAGTCCAAGATCACCTTCATATGATAAAAATTGAGTGAGTTATGATTGATGCAAGTTGTGGAATTTTGAGAAAATCCATGAAGTCCAAATTGAGCAAATTTGAATTTTTGGGCTAATGAGCCTATCTTTTAAGGTCCAAACTTGTTCTCGACCTCATAATAGACTCCTAAATCCATTAAAAAAAATTTGGTTTTTATTTCTTTTTATTTTATTCAATTAAAAGTAAAATAAATTAAATAAAATATCAAATAAATGATATAAGGCATGTAGATCTATTTTTGAATCAAATAATAAGTCTAAAAAGCTGGTGACAACTTGCAAAAAACGTGATTGGTATGAGATTGACCTAAAAAAGAAAGATTTCATGCAAAACTTCAATCAAATATTTGATCATGAAATTCAAATCTTTTATAATTTCATCAATATTTAATCATGAAATATTTGATCATAAAATTCAAATCATGAAATATTATACCATGATTGCACAAGATTTGATTCAATATTGTTGACTTAATCTTTTCTCCTATAAATACACAATGTATTCAGAACAAGAAGGACACAAAAATTGTCTCAAGAACACACTCTCAAAAATCTCAATTTTCTCAAAACTATGGCAAACTAAAAACCTTGTGTGCAGCAACTTAATCCATTCTAAGCATTTCACTGTGTTCTTAAAGATTCCAGGAGTCCAACCCAACCATCCTTGAAGCAAATTCACGTCCACAACAGCCACATCAAGTCACGCTGGTTGGGTAATATTCTTGAAATTCAAACTCATAATTCATGTGTTGTTGATTAATTCTATGCATATATACCTGTTTATAATGATGTTTAGACTGTTTAGAATTATTGCTTGCAAGCTTTGATGCATGAATAAGGATCTGCCATTGTTAGGGCGGTTTGAGTTATTTTCATCAAATCTCACGATACAAGTGTTTTCAAGCCAAACTAACATCCACCCTTGGCAATTGGTTTTTTTTTTCTTTTCTTTTTTACTAACCCTAATTTATTTTCACCATATTTTCTTAATTTTCTTTATAATTAACAATTAATTAACCTAATCTTTTTTTAATACTTTTACAAATTATGATTAGGGTTTTAGTTAGTAATTAAACTCTTGATGTATTTTTATTAATTAACTAATTAATTAACCTTTTTCTTAATATTAAAAATTAATTAGAAACAATTAGGTTTTAATTAAATATTATCACTTAAATTATTTTCTACATAAAAAATATTTTAATATTTTAACATTCTTTTTCTTATTTCTTTATTATTTAATTTTCTATTTTCTTAATTAATTTCTTTTTAATTAATCATTAACTAACATAATATTTTTTCAAAACTATAAAAAATTAGGGTTAGGTCTTTTTAATTAGTAATTAAAATTTTTCTTATATATTTTTATTTTACTAATTATTTTATTAATTAATTATTTTTTTTTCTTAATATTAAAATTAATTAGAATTAGGTTTTTACTATTATTATTTAAGTTATTTTCTACAAAAAGCACAAAAACAAAAACATTTTCTAACACTTTTCCCATTTATCTTTTACTATTTAATTTTCTTAGACAAAATGTATAGGTCACACTCTCGATTGTAATAACATAGATTTCTCTTCTCGCATTTTTCTAATTATGTATCTGCTCCGAGGATGTAATAGCGTAGGTTTACTTTCTCGCAGTTTTTATACTTATGTATCTCTCCCAAAGTCATGTAATAGCTTAGATTTAAATTTCCGCACTTTACATTCCACACTTTTCTGTACATATTTTAACTGCTAGTAACTAGGATTTGTATGGAAAGACTAAAAACAAACATAGAAAACCCTGATTCCCAAGATAAATAATTGAATTAACACGCTTCACACACTTGCACCTTTAGGGTAACCTCTCTTGGTGCCTTACGATATTGGTCATGTCCCTCGAAAGTAGGGATACTTTATCAAAAAGACCCTCGATCAAATCATCATAGTCCCTTTCGAATAAAGATCATAATCCCTCGATGACCCTTCGAGTTTCCTATAAAATGATCTAGTCCCTTTGATGACCCTACGAGCAAAATGATGATAGTCCCTTTGATACAATTGCTAAAGTATCCTTACATGTTGCCTTTGATGATCCTATGCTTGTCCCTTCATATCCAATAGATAGGGCTACCTACCAACTAACGGTATGGATAATAATATCTCTAAAGGAGAAGGAAAAGAATAAGAAAGACTTTAGTAGGTAAGAAACTCCAAATTGCTTGCTCACAAACTTTTCTCACAAATAATACACTTTCAAACAAATATTTTCAAAAATACTTTGTACACATTCTTGACGACTGATACAAGAACTATTACAAAGTTAGCCTTACATTGGCATTTCAAAATATTTTCAAATCACACACAAAGTAAGTTTTCAAAAGTGAGCTAAGCAATTAAGAGCTCGTAGATAACTACGGATGAAAATGGTGCTAACACCTTCCCTTTTCATAACTTATCCCCCGAACTCAAAATCTATCAAAGGTCTTTCCTGTTCTTTTCATCTTTCCTAAGTATTGGATAAAATAAAAGTCGGTGGCGACTCTTGCTATCCGCACATTTGGATAAAACCAAAAAAGTCAGTTTTTCCACCGTATTACAACCTGTAATAACAAACTCCCCATTTAAGTATTTCTTTTAGGTAAAACATAAATTAAACACTTCTTCAAGAATACACAAAAATCATAACTGCTTCTTCTAGAACAGACAAACATCACAACTTCAGTAGAGTGCACTACAAAGTTAATAAAAAGGTGATCTAAAAAAAGAATAGATAAAAGTGTACCTTTTTCTCCCATATTTTCGTCAAAAGAGACAAAGGTCACGGAGAAACCAACAAACATGCATTATAAACACAACCAAAGTGATCCAGAACATAAATACCTCATAGAAACCAACAAACCATCAGATCTAGCCAATAGGCAAGATATTACACATATTCGTACAAACAATCTTCCTGATCAGATCATAAGAACATAGACAAATTTCCATTCACAACAGAACACCAAAATTTCATCAAAGATCACAAAACACAATATATCATAGCATATAATGCACTAGTTAAACCAGGTGTATAAGGTTGAGATAAATAAGCTCCAGCAAATTTGGAAGACCATACTTTTTTGAATGCATAATACGACACTGTGATTTCTTGAAAATATTCTCATGAATAAAATTCTTTGAGAATATGGTTTCTCATAGGCCATAAAGACAAGGTAACATATAGGATTTCTTCATAAAAACCAGACCAACCTCTTAAACATGAGCAATAATGGATATCACAATGTTAGTAACATGTTATCCAACAAACAAGATGTAACTCAGGTACAACATACTCGGAGAAACACTGATAAGTGAAAATTGTAGCTATTTTTATATAAGTTTTGTTGCACTTATCGATACTTTTGTTAATATTGTTTGAATAATTCCCCGCTTTGTTTGTAAATACGTTTATTTTGCGAATAATTGTGTTTTCATGTAAATAATGTACCGTTTGATAGTTTTGGTCTATTTTGTAGATATTTGTCGCACATTTGGAGCATCGAGGAATAAGGTGTCAAAGACACAGCTCCGGATGCGTGTTTCTATAATAAAATATCAGTTTTGGGACTTGCTGTCCAGGAGAGCCCGCTTAGCGTGCAGGAGGCCGCTAAGTGCTAGTGGCGCTCAGTGCATTTTGTAGCGCGCTGCTTGTGTTTATTGTTTTGGTAGAACCAAAGTTTAAAAGCCCGCTTAAAATGGATATCGCGCTTAGCGCAATTTAGGTCAGTTTAGTGTGTAAATATTGTGCAGCCTTAGCGCGCTGAGGCCGCTTAACGCGATCTGCTGAGAAAAGTTTTATAAAAACAGATTTTAGTCATTTTCTAGGTTATGGTTTTTGGGGTATTTGTTCCCAAACTCCATCACCTTCATTCTTTGATATTTAGAGCTTAGGAAACAACATTTGTGACTTGCAATTGGATGATCTGAGGTTGGGAGCTTGATGGATTGTGTTGACACCATAGGAAATTTTGTTTTCTCTCATCTTTCTCTTTTTGTAACCATTATTTGTTGGATTTTGTATGTAACTTACCTTTATTATATGTATATTTATTGCTCATGGTGTTGTATGAAACTTTCTTTACAAATCTTTATTGATGTTTATCCTTTTAAGCTTGCTAAGGGTTTGGGTTTGAGATGTTGAAGAGATGGACATATTGAATCCGGGATTAGGATGAATATCTACTAGGCTTAGATTTTAGAGATATATTTAGGCTTAGTAATCACTTAGGTATCGACTCTTAATGCCTCCGTGTTGTTTATGTTATGCTGAGAGATCATCGACATAGAGCGATACAGTTGATATCTCACTCTGCGTTAGAGATGACCTATGTGTGCGATAGGTGATGATATTGACGAGTAGTTAAGGTTAAGTGCAACTAGGTAGTAAGTTTAACTATTTGATAGGGTATACTAAATACAAACTCGAGAGTTCTTTACTAATCAAAGAATGAAATTCTTTTTATGTCTATAACTTTTAATTCCCGTACCTTACAAACAAACCCATTTTTCCCAAACTCATAAACGCGATAAATTATCGAACGACAATTCAATAACCAATCTCTGTGGACACAATAAATTCCTGGATAAATATTTCCAAAACTTTTGTTGCTTGCCGCTACACCGCTTCAGCAAAATGGCGATGTTGCCGATGATTGGTTTTATTGTTTTTGCATTGCGATAATTTATTTTGTTTTTGATTTTTGTAATTAGTGTATATGTTGTATAGAAATTGTACATTAACTTGTATATGATACTTGTACGTATATGTGTGATTTTCTTGGTTTTCATGTATTGTTGTGAATTATCTCATTTTCGTAACGTTTGTTTTGTGGATGTTAGCACACTTTCTTTAGGTTTGCACGGTGTGACAATACCATGGCATGACGAGAGGAGGTTACTAGCTCGCACAATAAAGGCATCAAGCTTACGAAGTAAAACAAGCATGTGTATTGTTTTTTATTTGTATTTGTTTATGTATGTGTTAACTTGTGTTTTAACAAGTTGAACTCGGATTAGTTTTTAAATTTCAAATTTTCACTTTTCAACTTGTTAATACACTTTCAAATTGTTTGTTTCGTTGAGTTAATTTGTGTTTTTTCGCAAGCTTGTCGTGTTTAGCTTGTGTAAGTTTGTATGTTGTAAATATTTTGTACATATGGTGTGTAGGTGATTGTGGAGTTGCATAGCAGCTGCATCAGATGTTGCTATCATGTTTGTTTGCATCTGGTGTAACGCGCTAAGCATGCTCCAGGCCGCTTAGTGCGCCCTGCTATGCAGAGCCAGTGAATTCTTTTAATTTTTTCACTTTCTTTCATTTTTCCTACTCTCACCTAGTCTTTTTAAATTAATAAATAATAGAGTTATTTTTCTAATTCTTTTGTCTGTTGTTTGGACTCCAAATATGGTCCGATTTCTTGAGGAATTTTGAGGCGATTTTACAAGTATGTGTG
The DNA here is from genome assembly GCA_948472305.1 of Vicia faba. Taxonomy (NCBI): domain Eukaryota; kingdom Viridiplantae; phylum Streptophyta; class Magnoliopsida; order Fabales; family Fabaceae; genus Vicia; species Vicia faba. The sequence goes on from OX451739.1 coordinate 1,275,263,685, forward strand.
TTTCAACTTGTGGATGTATGGTAATGATAGTGTTTTGAAGTTGGTACACATCAGGTACTCATTTATCGCTTTCTAGAACATAGCATGTTTAGGAGACTTTTCTTTTGTACAAATTTTTATGTCATTCATTCTTTTGCATTTGTGTTCACTTTTGAATCACTTTAGGACTAAACCCCTTATGAGGTTGCCTTCCATTATTTAATATATGCACGAGAGTCCAACAATCTTGTCTTAACTCAATTTTATTATGTTTAATCTTGCATTTATGTTGATTCGTATGAAAGCATGAAATTATCAAGGCATTTTGTTTGATTTTGAGAAAAACCACCTAACCAAAAGTAATTCACCTTGCGAATGAGCGATCATTTGTGAACCCCTTTGAGCCTTTTAGTTAGAATTCATCATGGATTCTAATGTCATTTGTTGGTACTTAACCCCAACCATGTATTGTGGTTGAATTTTTCCTTGCCTTAGAAAGTGGGAGCAATTTGTCACTATGTGTGGTCGTGTTTAAGTTGGGGAGAGAAATGTTGCTTGTTTATAAGATGGTTGTTTGAGGTTGAAAATAAATTGCGTGGTGAAGAAAAAAATATAGAAAAATAAAAAGAAAGAAAAAAGAGAAAAAGTTTTGAAAAAAAAGAGGAAAAAAATGTATAAATAAGTGATGTGTGTTTGTGTAACAATTGAGATAGTTGAAAAAGTTGATTGAGTGATGCTTGAGACTTTTTGAATTGATCACTCCCATAGGATTAGGCATGATTTTTTATTTCAATTACCTCTAGATATTATCCCTTCCATGTTACCCAAGCCACATTACAATCCTTGAAGCCCTTGTGATTTTGCTTTTGTGCTTTTCAATATGCATTTGCTTTGATGAATGCATAATTTAGTTGTTGTTAGCAAGATTGTTGAGTGAGAGTTGAGCACCTCATGTTTGTGTTTTTCATCTACCAATGAAGTGTGTGCTAGATGTGATTCACTTGCGAATATTGTATTGTTTTAGAATTTTTGGCATGTGCTTTGTATTTACGAGTTGTTTCATTTTCATGTTATCGTTGTAGTTTAGTGGTAAGTTTTCCTTGTGTGTAGGTTTTTTATTTTTGAACCATACATTTGTTTTCCGTTTTAAAAACCTGTTGATTCGTGATTCTTTGATTATAGTTTATTTGTTCTTTGAGTTGTTTGGTCTTGTTTGAGGACAAACAAGTTCAAGTTGGGGATATTTTGATAAGTTCAAATTGTAGCTATTTTTGTATATAAGTTTTATTGTACTTATCAATACTTTTGTTAATATTCTTTGAATAATTCCCCGCTTTGTTTGTAAACACGTTTACTTTGTGAATAATTGTGTTTTTATGTAAATAGTGTACCATTTGATAGTTTTGGTCTATTTTGTAGGTATTTGTCGCATATTTGGAGCATCGAGGAATACGGTGTCAAAGGCTCAGCTCTGGATGCATGTTTCTAGAATAAAAGATCAGTTTTGGAACTTGTTGTCCGGGAGAGCCCGCTTAGCGCACAGGAGGCCGCTAAGCGCGAGTGGCACTCAACGCATTTTATAGCGTGCTACTTGCGTTTACTGTTTTGGCAAAACCAAAGTTTTGAAGTCCTCTTAATGCGGTTTAGGTTGGTTTAGTGTGTAAATATTATGCATCCCGCTTAGCGTGCTGAGGCCGCTTAGCGCGGTCTGCTGAGAAAAGTTTTATAAAAACAGATTTTAATCATTTTCTAGGTTATGGTTTTTGAGGTATTTGTTCCCAAAATCCATCACCTTCATTATTTTATATTTAGAGCTTAGAAAACAACATTTGTGGCTTGCAATTGGATGATCCGGGGTCGAGAGCTTGATGGATCATGTTGACACCACGAGAAATTTGGTTTTCTCTCCTCTTCCTTTCTTTGTAACCATTATTTGTTGGATTTTGTATGTAACTTTACCTTGATTATATGTATATTTATTGCTCATGGTTTTGTATGAAACTTTCTTTACAAACCTTTATTGATGTTTATCCTTTTTAGCTTGCTAAGGGTTTGGGTTTGAGATGTTGCAGAGATGGACGGATTGAATCTGGGCTTAGGATGAATATCTACTAGGCTTAGATTCTAGAGATAGATTTAGGCTTAGTAATCACTTATGTATCGACTCTTAATGCCTCCGTGTTGTTTATGTTGTGCTGAGAGATCGCCTACATAGAGTGATACCGTCGATATCTCACTCTGCGTTAGAGATGACCTCTGTGTGAGCGATACGTGATGATATTGACGAGTAGTTAAGGTTAAGTGCAACTGGATAGTAAGTTTAAGTATTTGTTAGGGTAGACTAAATACAAACTCGAGAGTTCTTTACTAATCGAAGAATGAAATTCTATTTATGTTTATAACTTTTAATTCCTGCACCTTACATACAAACCCATTCTTTTCCCAAACTCATAAACGCGAGAAATTTCCGAATGACAATTCGATAACCAATCTCTATGGATACAATAAATTCCCAGATAAATATTTTCCAAAACTTTTGTTGCTTGCCGCTACACCGCTTTATCAAACATGAATATCACAATCATAAGTAACAATCTATTTATTTTAAAAATTAAAATACCATAGATTAAAGAGGTAACATTAATAGGTGGTTGGATAACATGATAGTTAACATGCTTAATAAGACCTTCACAAATGCCTTTTTTGGCAGTGGATATCACAATGATTTCCTGCAAAACTTTGGCTTCATGGATAAGTGCCTTCAAAATGTGACTTTTCACTGTCCAAAACATAAGTGTCACATTAAACATATCTTCATGTAAATTAAGTAGAGAGAGATGACACAGTGGTTTAAAGTGCTTCGACTCTTTCGTCCTTGCGTAAGTCTATGTGCATTTTTGAAAGTATTTGCATAATCATTAGATTTTGACAAATATACAAAGAGTTCATACCATCACTTATCCATAATAATGATGAAGATAATAAAACTTTAACTCCGGATCTTGACTTATATATATGGCTAACTGTCAGGCTCTTCTACGCAATCTTCACTCGATTAACACTTCTAATATTCCAACAACACCAATTCTGCTCCAAGACTTTTTCTGTAGCAATTAACCCCTTGATCATATCGATTCCTTGAGCGATGAAATTGTTTAAAGATGTAAAAAGAGATCCACCTTATTCGTAGCCTTCCATTCTCCACTAAGGCAATTATGGAGAGGAGATCTTCTTCTTTTCATTGGAATTTGTTAGCACCAGTTACAACAACCCTAATCTTGCAAGAACCTGAAAACCTTTAAACAAATCTCCAAGAATGTGAAAAAGACATCGTATCCCTTAATCAATTAACACCCAATCATAATTAAAATATGAAAAAGAAAAGAGGTTAGAGATGAAAGATTTCTGATTGCAATGATTTCAAAGAGGTGGTTAATTTTCACAAAAAGTTCACAAAACAACTATGAAAACTTCACGAATGATTATGCATTCTTATGTGAAAAAGTTGACAAAGTGTTCATATATGTGCTTGAGATGAAACACACAAAAGACTTAAAAATTTTGGTTAGATTTGAATCAAGGTCAAAGCATGTAATGTGTCAAATGAACAAGTGAGTGGAATAAAAGAAAATAAGAAATTTTGACCCATTTACAGTTGATTCGAATTAGGTGCACTGTGTGATTCGAATCATAGGCTATATGATTTTAATCGTGTTAAATATGTGATTCAAATCAACTGCTTCAGAGACTTTTGGAAAATCCAGAAAAGAGCATGGTTCGAATCTAATACAAAGGTGTGATTCGAAACATTAAAAACAGAAACTTTTGAAATATAAAAAAACTCACATGATTCGAATCATGTACAATCTCTCATTTGAATCATAAGGTTCTCAAAATGTTTTGAAAGTCTCTGTTTGATTTGATTCAAATCAGAACTCAAGTGTAACTTAAATGATTCGAATTAGAGAGTTCAAAAACTGATTTTCATATTTTAAAGCTTTCCTTTGCACGTGATTTTGAAAAGAATGCGTAATGCTTTTATTCCACAGACTCATACACTCGACTAACAATATTTTGATCATAATCAAACATAATAAAAAGGTTTATACATGCTAAAATATATGAATCATGTATGGTAAATCTATGAGGAAGACTTAACAACGATAAAATACGAAAGCGATAAGACAAGCAATCAAAACAAAACTGTATTGGGATTTCTCCCCTGCATAATATAAGGATGTGCGACACCCCCTCCCCTAGGGATGTGCAACTACATTTTATTACACCATATTCTCATCCACTAACATATTGCTACGACATTTGGGCCTTGCACATCAGAACTTTGCTGCTGCATTTTGGAAGTTTCTCTGATAAAAAAATTGGATCAAATTATATTGCTATTGATTTAACCATATGATTAAGTGATTTGTTTAACAGCTAGAAAAATATTTATTCAGATTTAAGTGGAGATTTAAATTTGAATTTAAGTTGAAGTAAATCATATATTTTTGGAGAGATTTAAGGAACAAATAATATCCAACAGATTCTGCATAAACTCTGGACAAAATCAAATCAAATATCCATGAAGAAAAGCCTAGAAGAATTATGCTATATAAGGATTACCTGCATTGAAATTCAAGCATTCACATTGAAGATTTTAGAGTGCTAAGTTTACAAGGAGTCCTTGTTATTTATGTACACCACTATGTTTCAATAACTTGGCATAATAGGTTTGTCTAGTTGAGTTGTAAGATTTAACATCTCTCATAGTTTTGATTGAGGTTGATACATATGGTTTAGTGATTGTAAAGTTCAAACACTAACACACTATTGTTTGATAAAGAAAACAAAAGGTTCTCATATTTATGGGGAGTCCTAAATAGAAATTCATTGGGTGGTGTTAGGAAGAGGTATATGACAATATAGGGTTTGTTGTTGTTTGTAAGACTAAATGTACTAAGCTATTAATAATGAACTTCCTTTCTTGGATTGTGGACTCAACCCACTAGACATAGGTGTGGTTTCACTGAATTAGGTTACCGATTCTCTATGTTATTTATCGTTTTTAAACTCCATCGAATTGTACAACTTATATGATTATAATTGTGTTGGTTCTGGTTTATCTTGTCAAACCTGTTGTCGGAGCATCGTGTTCAACATTTGTCCCCTGAGGAACAAAATTTCAAGTGATTCTAGTAGCTTGTTTCACATTCTCTTAAAGGAGACCATTTATAGTTTTCTTCTGTTTTTCCACTTCCATGCATTCTTTCTCCCACCCGGTGAGCATAAATTTGTAAGCAGTAACTAACTCATCATTCATCATGTCTTCATTTATGGACTCACTGTCTGCCTCATATTAAGTAAGCCTTCACATTGTTTACATTTTATTTGTCACTTTCATCATCAAAATTAGACCAGGTGATGGATAATCTTGTTTTCTATTTCTTTAGAAAGGTAGGGAATTCAACTCTAACGTGTCCAAAGCATTCACTTCATATTTTTAAGTACCTTTGACACTATTGGGTTTGTCTTCTCTCTTGCCTTTGTCTCGGGGACTGATGTAGGACCTCTTGTCCTGGACATTTAACCTCCACTTTCTATCCAGGTTTTTCAAGGATTAGTTGAATTTTTCCCAATATGAGCTATGTTGTACCCCAAAATTTGCCCTCTCGTTTTACTCAAGGCATGCCCATTGAGGTCCTCAAATTGCTCAAGGATGACTAAGAATTGACCAGACAAATTCTCCTCCTAAGGCAATGAACCTCTAACTAGGGTTTCAATTTTCATTAAGATGTGTGAGCTCCAATGGTCTCAAATGTTTTCCATGGTCCTAACATGTCTTCAGGATTATCCATGACAAATTTCATGCTTTGCACTACAAGTTTGCTCAGTCAACTGCTCAAATGCTTGAAAATCAATTGTATTAGGTCAAAAGTCAATTGTGGCCCATATACAGTCAAACTTCAAGATTTTTTGTCAACATCAGCATTTTGAAGTGATATCCATCATTTGATCAAGGGTTGATCATGATTCCTCAAGAAAATCTCCTAATTTATCAAAAGTCAAAATTTGTTAATTAGGGTTTCTATAGGAAAAGTCAACTAAACTTTGACCAGCCATAATTTCTCATACTTTATCAATAAAACTTCCACCAAGTCTAATTTTCAAAGAGAATCCAATCCCCTAAAACTTCTCTTCAGCCCTCAAGTTCAAGAAATGCTTCAATTGAAAGATACAAGCTCAGACATTATGGGTCCTTTCAAAAGGTCAACAAAAACACGTTTTGGGTCAAAGCTCCTTACATGAACATGGAAGATCCAATTGAGACGAAACCAAAATTTTTGTTTAGAGGACATCCTAACCTCTCTAAAAAGTCAAATAACAACCTCATAGGGTTAAAATTAAGAGAAATATGCATTGCTAAAGTTGACCAATTTTTGGAAAAGTGCGTGAAGCCAATATTGAACAAACTTGGATTTTTTTCCAAATGGGCCTATCTTTTTATGTTTGAAACTTTTTTATAACTTGGTCCATGACCTCTAAACCCATCCATGCCCTATTTGGTCATTTATTTTATTTATCTTGATTTTTAGTCATTTAAAATTCAATTTAAATCAAATAAATGATTAAAAGATATATAAAGATTGCGTGGGATTAGTTTCCAATTAAATATTGAATATTTTATAACAAGGAAATCTCGTGGAAATAAGCAAGAGATATGATTTGGTCCAAAAAAGCAAATATTCACATAATTGGAAATCAAATATTTTTCCATGAAAACCATTGATGTCTCTCCTTAAAGCTTACCCTAATTTGATTTATTATTTAAGCACAAGCATCCCAGCCTAAGGACATACGCACATATAGCCTGAAAGAAGCCACACGAAATTGGAAAAAATCCACCAAAGTTGTCAAAACTGAAACCCGATTTGTAGGGACTTTCAACTCAAACTAGCAATCATATGTTACTCCTGAAGTTCCCAGATACCGGATCCAATCATTCTCAAAGCTTGCACTATCCTAGATCATCAGATCTTGATCTCACCGTTTGGTAAAATTTCCTTGATCTCAACCTCCCAAAATACTTGATTTAAATCCATACTGATCATATATATATATATATATATATATATATATATATATATATATATATATATATATATATATATATATATATATATATATATATATATATATATGTGTGTGTGTCTGTATGTTGCTGCTAATATTTATGCATTCTAACACGGTGGGAGAACTGACTCGGGTGTTTTGCGTTTGATCGCAATTGTGTGGATAGCAAGAGTCGCCACCGAATTTTCTTTTATCTAATAAGGAAAGGCTGAAAAGAACAGGAAAGACCTTTAGAGATGTTTTCTTGAGTTCGGGGGGTAGATTATGAAAAGGGAAGGTATTAGCACCCTTTTCATCCGTAGTTATCTACGGGCTCTTAGTTACTTGCTAGATCACTTACTTTTGTTTGAAAGTGTGTTTATGGTGTGGGTTTTGAAAGTATTTTGAAAATGTCTTTGTAATGGTTCTTGTTTCTATAAGAACGCGTACAAAGTGTTGTTTCAAAAATAGTTCAAAAGGTGTTTGTGGAATGTGTTTTTTAAAAGTGATTTTGAAAAAGATGTCTTTGTAATGGCTCTCGTTTCTATAAGAACGTGTACAAAGTGTTTGTCTTTTGAAAATGTTTCAAATGAGTGTGTTGGTGTATAAAATATTTTTGTTGTGAGCAAGCGAGCAACTTGAAGCGAATCTACCTACTCCAAGGGTCTTTAATGTTCTTTTCCTCCTCCTTCAGATGTTGCTATCTTACCATTGATTTGGTAAGAAGCCCCATCATTAGATGTGAAGGGATGGGCGCGGGTCAATCGTACAATCATCGAAAGCAACTTGTGATACGCTTTAGAAATTTTTTGTAAGGGACTAGATCGTTTTATCAAAGGCAACATCGAGGGACATCGAGGGACTACGATCTTTTTTATTGAAGGGTGTTTGCTAAAGCATCCCATATTTGAGGGACATGACTGTATTTCCAAGGCAACAAGCGAGGTTACCCTAGAGGCGCATGTGTGAAAAAGTGTGTTTGATTCAAGTTATTTTGTCTTTGAAGATAGGTTCTCTAGCGATTGATTTTAAATCTTGTCATGCACGCCTAATTACTAGCATTTATGCTTGAAAACAATAAATTGCGGAAATGTAAAGGTCCTACTCTATTACATCATTTTAGGGATGGGGGTACAAATTTACAAGTGGTGGATTGCAAGAATTTAAATCCTATTTAACTATTACATCCATATTGAAATGTACAATATAAGAAGAAAAAGGACTTGTTTTGAAAGTGGTTTTTTTGTCTTAATGAATTAAAAAAGAAATGAATTAATTAATAAAAAGGAAATATTTTTATGTCTTTTTTATATATTAATAAAAAGAGTAATTATATTGAAAATGATAAAAGGGGAAATAATGAGAGATAAAATTAGCGTGCTGCTGCAAGCAAAAAGGATCAGAAGTTCTGATGCCATGCGCGTTGTGACTCAGAAAGAAACGCCAGTGGGCATCAGAAGTTCTGGATTAATACACTCTAAGGTCCTGCAAGAAACATTAAAGGGAAAGAAAACAGAGGTTCTGGGTGGTGTTTAGACAGTGAGCAAAATGTCAGAAGTTATGTGTCGTGTTAAATAATGGGTGAAAAGTTAGAAGTTATGTGTTGTGTTAGTAGTGAGTAAAAAGATAGAAGTTTTGTTACCGTATCATAACAATGCCAAAAACCTAGAAATTATGGTGTGTTAAAATAGTGAGAAGAACTCCGAAATTTTGTGTTGTGCTAAACAATGAGTGAAGATTTGAAGTTCTGTGTTGTGTTAAACAGTGAGTGAAAATCAGAAGTTCTGTGTTGAAAGAATAAGAGATCCTAGAAGTTTTCATGTTAAAACAGTGAGGAACTCAGAAGTTCTGTGTTACATTTCAACTCTTTCCTCATATTAATCAGCATATCAACGATTTACTCAGTTCTTAACAGCAAATCAAAAGGATAAAAGCACAACAGTTTATAGAAGTTCTAATTTTAATTCTGAGCCTAGCTTTATTCAAGAAGTTCTGGTCCATAGTTTTTTCTACTTATGCAACGATATGTACAACATCAATACTATGATATTTACATACATAATGATGTTTTGAATGAAAAGATGCAAAGTCAGAAAGACTTACCTTGAATTTGGAGCGTGTGCTTTGAATTTGAGTTGTTGTCTTCATATGTTCTGGAGTTAGCGAGAGCAACGGAACAGTGGTTATGTTCTTTGATTCAAAGGGAAGAGCAAAGGTTTTGTTTAGGATTTGAAAAGGTTTTTACTGTTTCCTTTTATCTCTTTGATAATTCCCTCTCTCCAAAATCCATCCCCTTGAACGTGTGATGAAGCAACTTATTTATAGATGGGTTTGTTGTGCTTTTGAGGGGAAAACAAATGGGATTTTTAACCTTCTTGGCGTATTGTTCCATTGCTTTTTAAACATAGTTTTTGCATGCTGATTTGGTGCAATTATGGGGTTTGAGAAAAATGCAGGCGTGGAGTGGATCAGCAGCACCTTGGAGTGTTGTGGAAGCTGGTGGCAGGACTGTACTACAGGAGTGCAGCAGGTTGCTCAAACGAGGTTTTGGGATTTGGTGATGTTTTGATCGCAGAAGACCAGAGTGAGATTCGAAGGGTGAGGCTCTGATCGAAGCATAGAACATAGCCTTCATATGCTGAAGAGTCACGTTCTGATTGATGAGTCGTGTTCTGAACCATATTTGCAAATTCGGATTGCTCTTACGTGAAGGCTGGCCCAAAAGTTCTGAAGTATCATATTCTCTTAACACTTAGAAAATTTTCTAAATGTTTAGAATTTTGATTTTTCAAATTAATTTCTGACTTATGATTTTTGATGAACCAATTTCATGTCTTGATGAAATATAATTGTTGAAATTTGATTTTGATCAAAAAGTCAAAGTTTGACTTTTTAGTGTGCTTTTGACCATTTTGCCCTTGTGAATGACTTTCTTGGAAAACTGTAATCCAAGACTTGAAACTTGATAGAAGCAAACCTAAGGGTCCAGGATGATCTTTTGAGAAATTAGAGGGCAAATTTGGGGTACAACAACTTCCCCTATTCAATCTTCTTAAACTTGAAGAGTTAGAATGGCGAATCTGCCATTCGTGACTTGAAGGTGGAAGATGATTGAACACTAGAGTGCCTAAAAATTTGCGCTCTGATGATTTTGAGGTTGAGATGTAAGGAATGGGATTAAAGATGCCATTTGGAGAAATGATGGAGAGTTGACGGAGATGGGCTTATAGATGCCATCCAAAGGTGATTGTTGACAGAAATTAGACTAAGTCTTAAGTTTGACTTCAAGTGGGACAAGAATTAGAGTAAACCTTTAGTCGATTTAAAACTGAACCTGGTAGAAGTCTTGAATAATCTTTAACTGGGAAGAATCAGAATAAATCTTAGATTTACTTATCTGAACCAGGGAAAGTGTCCATTTGGAAAGTATCAGGATAAACTGTTGAGAGGTTTAAACAGAACCAAAAGAGGTCTCGGTATTCTTTAATTTATAATGGGCCTGTGTAGGGCTTCTTCTTGATGAGTCAGTGTAAAACTGCATCTGGGAAAGAGAAGGAACCTGTGTGGGGTTGCTTCATGATGAGTCCGTGTAAAACTTCATCTGGAAATGTATGGGAAGGAACCTGGGTAGGATTGCTTTATGATGAGTCTGTGTAAAACTTTATCTTGGAAAGAGAAGGAATTTGTGTAGGGTTACTTGATGATGAGTTCGTGTTAAACTTCATCTGAAATTTTCTGAGAATGAACCTGGGTAGGATTACTTCATGATGAGTTCGTGTTAAACTTCATCTGGAATTTTCTGAGAAGGAGCTTGGGTAGGGTTGCTTCTTGATGAGTCCGTGTAAAACTGCATCTGGAATTGAGAAGGAACCTGGGTAGGGTTACTTCATGATGAGTCCATGTAAAACTGCATCTGGAAATAAGAAGGAACCTGGATAGGGTTGCTTCATGATGAGTCTGTATTAAACTTCATCTGGAATTTAAGAAGGAACCTGGGTAGGGTAGCTTTATGATGAGTCTGTGTAAAATTGCCCTGACTTGTTACAGGTATTAATCTCTGACCTTTTGAAAATTTTCGATGATAGCCATCTGTTGATTAACCTTTTCCTAAAAAAGGTAAAACGTTAATTGTATGCAATGTCATGATGTATGAAATGTATGGTGCAATGATGTTCTCAAAATAAATGAGATTGTGTCGTATGCACTTGTCATGTATGTAACTAGGATATATGAAATTTGAAATGTTATTGAAGTGTATCTTTGTCTGGGAAAATAAATCCTTGACAAATACTGGGGAATCATTAAATCCCGAACTGTTGTCGAAGAGTAGGTGCATCTTCAAATTTTGCTTAGAATGTTTCCACCGGGGATTCATGTTTTTTTAGGAGAATTCCGCTAGGGAATGTCGAAAACTCTATAGAGATTGTTGATTCCTATTTGGGGAAAAGAGTTCAGGAATATCGGTTTTCTGTTACTCTACTGGGGAGTCATCTCTTGATGGACGAAGTTGAACTGATATCTGGTCGGGTCCAGGCTTCACAGTAACTTGCTGGGGATTGTAGAGTAGTCTACTGGGGAAGAGGAGTTGTGGTCCTTTGATTTGTAATAGTCTTAGAGGTAAACTCAAACTGGGGAGTCCTGCCGTTTTGTTGGGGAAATAAACCCTGTTGTTGATCTGTTGAAGAGGCGACGACTTCAATAGCAGAAATCCTCGAGGATTCTTGAGGTCGACTCAGTTGGGGAGAAGTTTTCAGAGATTGAAACCCTGGCTGGGGGGTCACCCTATGAAAAGGGGAATGTGGAGGATTTGTCATTGCCCATGGTAGCAGGTGATTTTGGCACTGCCAGGAACTAATGGACTGTTCGTAACCCTTTATCAGGATTTGCGTTCAATGCCCCAGGTGATTTAGATGGAGACTTTCCCCTGGTTATTCAGCATTTCTTTTGGAATTTTGACTTGACTACCTCAGGTGTGCTGGATAGTGACATGTCATGCCCCCTTGTTTATAGGAGATTTATCGTTGGAAGTGTCTTCCCACTCGAGGTGATTTTGTTCACTGAGAGAGCTTTCATTCATCGGATATTCATTGTGTGAATTTCTCCGCTGTCAAACAAATAGCCATATGCATACAGTGATATTTAAATAATGCAAAGTTTATACTTATCTTGAAGTTTTGAAAATGCATTTTATCAAGTAAAGAGTAAGAATATGAAATCAACTTCAGAATTTAGAATAAAGCCTTACAGGAGTCAGGATACCTTTTGTAACAGTATGCTTTCGAACTAACCCATGCTTCAATTAGGACTTTTGAAGGGTTGTAGCGTGGCTTGGCTCACGGTTTAAGAAACAAAGGATAAAGGCTCAAAGTGTATTTGTACCCACCCGCTCTTCGTGATGTTCTTCAGTCCTAAACTCATTTAATTGTGCCTTTGAATTCCAATTGATTCTGGATTAATGTTTTGGTGATGGTTCATACAAATTAAGTTTGTCAGAAGGCAGTCATTTTTACAACAATTTTCATGTTGTTGAGGATTTGTAGTGACCTCTTTCTTTTGATTTATTATCCCTAATTTTTATCTGACTGTTCTTGTTTTGAGATTACAGTCAGCGGGATGCCCCAGTTTTTTCTTAAGTCTCCTTTGTAGGTTTTGACTTAGTGCGCTTTTTTTTCTTGAGAGATAATGACTGCCTATTCGGTAGGGAACCATCACTGTCCTTTGATTCTAGAGGAATGTTTTTGATGTCATTCGTTGTGTTACGAAGTGAAAGTCTGCGACTGAATGCACATTTGAATTAACTGAGAGACTACCCTGCCCCTAGGTTTTGATTAAAAGGTTTCAATTTGTGTAAAAAAAGAAAACTTTTACTTCTTTGGCTCGAAGGGGTTGACTAGGGATTATCTTCCTCATAACTCCAGTGTTTAGGATTTGAAAGAAACGCCTGCACATCGTCAGCAAGGTCTGTCCAAAAGCATACTGTATGAGATTATGACATTGTTTTCGTCATCCTCCCTCTAAAGGCTTGCAACTTTTAAAAGAAGAGTTGAATATCATAAAAGGAGTAAAAAAACATAATTTAAATAGCATGAAAATGAATGGATTAATTCAAGACAAACATATTTAATGCATTAATGAAACAAATTTTTGACATTAATAGATAATTGTTTGAATAACAAAAGAAATTACAATTGAAAATTCAAAATGAACAAGACGCTATCAATGATTCGACATAGGAGCAGTGGTCACGTTTGGAGTCACCGGAGGGTCAATCTCGATCTCCTTGGCGTCAATCAAATTCTGAATCTTATACTTCAACACCCAACAATTATTAGTATCATGCACGGGACTATCTGAATGATAAGCACGCGTTGCATTAGGATTGTAGTTAGGAGAAGAAGTTTTGGGGTTTGGATGAGGTCCTATCAATTTAATCAAATTCATCCTCAACAAGTGTTGTAGCGCTTGAGACAGCGGCATGTTGATGTTGGTAAATTGTCTTTTGGGCTTGTATGGCCTTTGTTGATTTCCCCTTTGTTGTTGCTGGTGCGACGCAGAACTAGAGATCAGGACTGCCCCCACGTGTTGGTCATGACGACTCTTTTGACCATACATAGCATTGGACTCTTTCTTCCCATTGTATGGATTTTTCTGAGCATCAGAGGGTGTAGCTCGTTGGATCTTTGCGCTTTTGATGTCAGCTTTGACCCTTTCTCCAGTCAGTATTAGTTCGGTGAACCCGACCGAGGAGCTTCTGATTAGGTGCTTGAAGAAAGGTCCCGTCAAGGTTCCCATAAAGATGTCAATCAGCTCCCTGTCAGTTAAAGGGGGCTGCACCCTACCAGCCAGATCTCTCCACTTTTGGGCGTATCCTTTGAAGCTCTCGTTGGAACCTATGGTCATGTTCTGCAATTGAACACGACTTGGTGCAAGATCAACGTTATACTGGTACTGCTTATAGAAAACAGCAGCTAGATCCTCCCAGGTGTGGATGCGAGAACTCTCTAATTGATAGAACCATTCGAGTTGATTCCCTAATAGGCTCTCTTGGAAGAAATGGATCCAAAGCTTTGGATCAGTTGTGTATGGTTGAATCTTACGGACATAAGACTTTAAGTGCATCTTAGGGCAAGAGACTCCATCGTACAGGGAAAAGGTATGGATTTTGAACTTTGGCGGGTTGACCACTCCAGAAACCAAACCCGTGTCTTCTAAATCCAAACCAGGTACATGCTGAATCTTCATAGCATTGAGGCGATCCTCCAACTGTTTGTACTTGTCATCAGTGGGAGGATATTGTTCCTCAGAGTAGTCAGCTTCGACTTCTTCAATCTCTAGACTGTTGTCTTCTTCATGACTATCCCCCATGTTGGATGGAGTTGAAAGATCTAGAGCTCCCTTGACTGGTCCTCTAAGTCTTCTACCCAAGTTTAGGACGCCTTCTGACTTCTTAGGCTTCTTCTTCCTGTCTTTGAGAAGGAGAGTCTTCAGGTCCTCTTGCCCCTTAGCCATGGCCAGGAAATTTTTTTGGAATTAAGCGTTTTGAGCTTGAAGATCTTTCACCGTTTGTTCCATATCCATCTTACTGAAATAAACAGTAGGAAGATAAGGAGACCTGGATGGGAGAAACTTGTCATGATATGATGCATGATATGTGGATGCATGTTTTCAAGGATCTCGCGGGGTAAATGTTAGTAGTCACTTACAGCTTTGATTGGAGAACTTTGTATCGATGGATGTCCTTCCACAAGAATTAAGCTCACCATATCAAGTGGGTTGTATCCCTTGACTTAAGTTGTTGTACTTGATCTTTGACGGTGTTTGGTTAGAGGAAAATAAATCCTCTTGCCCCTTGCTAGACGTCTGGTTCAACGTGACCCTGCATTATAGACCATTGAGATCCTTGAAATGGTTATTTAAAATGCTATGGTATGATGTTATGATGTTATGATGTTATGTACAAGCATGCAAAGTAAGCAAGTTTATATACAAATAATCATATATACACAAAGCAGACAAGTCCTTAAGTTTAGGCTTGCATGGGGTAGGTAAGTACCTTGAAGTTTAGTTGGCTCAACCTGTCCTAGTTAATAGTAACTGGGTTCTAAGGGATCTCAATATCACTGATTTGTCTTCTCAGGCATTGTTTCAGTGCAAGCCTCTTTCACGGTGACCGAAATATCCCAAAAAGACAAACCTCAATGAGTGTAGTATCGAGTATCTACCAACTTCGGACTGCACCAAAGTCGGTCATCTCACTACTCATAATGGCAAAGTTGGTCAGGTAAAGGTTCTAAAAGTCAGTTAGTACTTCATGACATCACTCATCGGCCCCGTATTCTCCTTGACTACTCAAGGGCTACCGATACCCACAAATATGTCACACTAACATAGTTATTGCTTAGACCATGTCAGTATACCCCGCACAATTTCCGCAATGTATTGCTACTTACCTATAAGGTATCCCAAATCCGGGTAGAGGATTTAAGCCCAAACAAAGAACCAAAATGTAAAGCATACAAGTCAAACAAAGAAAGCAAATAAAGGTGATCTAGCCCTAAGGTAACCCCACTTTTAAGTTAGTCCCCAGCAGAGTCGCCAGTTCTGTAACACGGTGGGAGAACTGACTCGGGTGTTTTGCATTTGATTGCAATTGTGCAGATAGCAAGAGTCGCCACCGACTTTTCTTTTATTCAATAAGGAAAGGCTGAAAAGAACAGGAAAGACCTTTAGAGATTTTTTCTTGAGTTTGGGGGGTAGATTATGAAAAGGGAAGGTATTAGCACCCTTTTCATCTGTAGTTATCTACGGGCTCTTAGTTACTTACTAGATCACTTGCTTTTGTTTAAAAGTGTTCTTGTAGTGTGGGTTTTGAAAGTATTTTGAAAATGTCTTTGTAATGGTTCTCAATTCTATAAGAACACGTTCAAAGTGTTGTTTTAAAAATAGTTCAAAAGGTGTTTGTGGAATGTGTTTTTTGAAAGTGATTTTGAAATAGATGTCTTTGTAATGACTCTCGTTTCTATAAGAACACGTACAAAGTGTTTGTCTTTTGAAAATGTTTCAAATGAGTGTGTTGGTGTATAAAATGTTTTTATTGTGAGCAAGCGAGCAACTTGAAGCGAATCTACCTACTCAAAGGGTCTTTAATATTATTTTCCTCCTCCTTTAGATGTTGCTATCTTACCATTGATTTGGTAAGAAGCCCCACCGTTGGATGTGAAAGGATGGGCGCGGGTCAATCGTACAGTCATCGAAAGCAACTTGTGAGACGCTTTAGCAATTTTTTGTAAGGGACTAGATCATTTTATCAAAGGCAACATCGAGGGACATCGAGGGACTACTATCTTTTTTATCGAAGGGTCTTTGCTAAATCGTCCCATATTCGAGGGACATGACTGTTGCACCCCAAAATTTACCCTCTTGATTTTGGCTTATGTTTCATCATGAATATCATATTGCATTGCATTCATACATTGTGATGGGATCAAAACACTTTGGTTATCAAGTCTTCCTCAAGCTTTGAAGGTTGATTGCATTGACAAGTTGCTCAAGTAGAACCTTATCATCTAAAACTCTAGATCTTTCAAGCTCAAAAGTTATTTCATATCTCAAGATATTTTATCCATCTCTTTGGATTATCAGAGGATTGAAGTTTATGATTGATTATAAGAAGAATCACTCTTTTGATTCACCAGTCAAAATTAGGGTTTTTCTTGATCAAGGCTATTGATCAATGTACAAATTTTGATTTGGAAGCTACAACATCTCATTGGTACTTGAAAAGTCTTAGTACAAGAAATTGGCCAAGATGTCCAGAGGATTTGAAGTTCTAAAGATAATTCATCACTCACCTTTGAGGAATCAGTCAAAATTAGGGTTTGGTCCAAGTTGAAGTAATTGGGGTCTAGATGATCCAATTCATGAAGCATCATTATCTTGTCATCACTAGAATCAAATTTGATCAAAGAGTCTCTCATGATACTCAATGGAATTAGGGTTTTGAAGCTTGATCAGCTATCTCCCAATACATGGTACAAAACTAGAGTTTTGGATTTAATCAGGATTTCTTTGACTTTTTCACCCAAACTTGTTTCCATGATTCACCACATGTTATTAAGCACTTAGGATTGAAAAATTGAGGTTTAATTTGGATTGGAAATGATTCAATTGATCAAAAGGGGCAAAATGGTCATTTTTGTCAAAATCAGTCAAAATTAGGAGTTGACCAAGTAGACTTTTGGTCAACCATCAATTCAAGCATCCCCTTTTCATATTCCATACCTAATTCATCTTTGAATCATGATAAATGGTGAATTTGAGTGTAACTTGTTCAAGAAGTAACTTAAAATTGAAAAAAATTCTAAGTGCCAAGATGACTTCTCTTGGGCAAGCCACGCGCGTAATTTCGTCAAATACTTGGCATGCCATTTTGTGGAATCAATTTCTTGTGACACAAGCATCAATTTGAAAAATTAAAAAGTGCATTTTGAAGAGGGCTATGAAAGCTTCTCATTAAACTTGGAATCACTCAAATTGGATTGAAATTGAGGAAGTTGGGTGGCAAAACCGGATTTTTGAAGGCACGTGGGCAGGCCAGCGCGCGCATTCTTGGGAAAGTTGGTTTGACTTGCCCAGGAATCCTAATGTCCATATCTCTTTCATTTCTCCACCATTTTTGATGAATCAAGGATCATTGTGAAGCTCATCATATGAATTTTAATTGGCTCAAATAAATTTGGAAAATGCACGAGCCAATTTGAAATGTCCTCAATTGGAAGTCAGTTGATTTTTGGTGTATGCTTGGCCATGGCAGTTTTCAGGTTTTGGTTTATTTTTGATTCAATCATTTCAGAATCCACTTGCACTTGCTTGGCACGAATTGGACACCTCATGTGCTTGCCAAAAAGAGCCAAACCAGGTGCAAACCTCGTGCCTCTCTCATTCTCACATTTTTTCCAAAATGGGAAACTTCTCACTCAAGCAAATCAGTCCAATGTGCAAAAGAGGACAGCTCACCTCATCACGCTTTTTTCACTCACTCACTCTCCTTTTGTTGCTCAAAACGACTGCAAGCATGGCCTGATTACCAAGCAAAACGCAAATGGCCATCACACTTGTTTTGGTTTGACAGAAAATTCACTTTTGCCCTCCAACGACTCTCAGCTTGAATTACCACTCTAACCTCACTCCAAACACTCTATATAAACTGCTCAAGCTCTCCTTTCAAAAGAGGACGCACTGCATTGGAAGAAGCTCCTCAGAATTTTCTCATTTTTCTTGCTCTACAACTTGAATCGAGTAGCTCACTTCTCTTGATCCAGTCCTCATCTCTCTACTCAAACACATTCATTGGAGCACAAGGAAGCTATTTGGAAGGATTTCTTGCTAGATTTCAGAGGCACCGAGCAAATTTATTTTTCACTTTTGCAGGTATGCTCACTGAATCTGAACTTTTATTTGAGCATGAATTGAAGTGTTTTGTGGTGTGCATTATGTTTATAGCTGGCCAATCTTTAGGATTGATGTATATTTGAGTTCTGATTAAAGCAGATTTGGTGAAATCGCGTTTCTGGTTTTGGATGCTTGCAGTGTGTTTTTCCAGTTTTTGAGACTTGATTTCTTGATCTATGCTTGATCTTTGAGTTTGATTCGAATTGCATGATGTTGTATGATATATCAGCTTTAATTTGAGCTTAATTTCATGGATTTTAGTTGAGAATCGTGCCTGTTTGATGGATCTGAAGTGAGCATGTTGGAACTGATGGAAACAAGTATTATGCCTAGGCTGGAGGTTGAAGATGATGCGTGGCATCATCTCATTGGCCTTGTTCTTGTTTTTTGTTATTTAAATTTTCATTGATTCTCTGATTTAATTTTCTTGATCAAAACTTGATGAAAAATTATGAAAAAATTCATTATACTTAAAAATAATATTCCTAACCTTGTGCATTTTTTTGATAATTTTTTGAAAATGTTTTGATTGGTTTAAAAATTTGTGTTATTATTTAATTATTTATTTAGTGTTTATTTTTATTTTAATGTTTCTTTGATTTGAAAAATTCCACAAAAAATATTTTGGACTCATAAGATAATGTAGAATTTTATTATGAAATTTGTTTAGTTTTTTTTTATAATTTTGATTATGAATTTAATTTGAGAAGCTTATTTTGAATTTTTGCTTTATAATTTTCATTTTTATACTTCCATTAATTCAAAAATTCCCAAAAAAATCATACAAGTTTATTTTTAATCATAGAATCTGAATATAATTTTATTTTGACCTTTTCATAACTTTTGGCTAGGGTTTGCATTTTTTGCCTTTAAATAATAGTTTAATTGTTAATTGTTTGTTTTATTTTTATTTTAATATTTTATTTAACTCAAAAATTCCAAAAAAAATCAGGGATGTGTGCTTTTAATTCTAATATTTGAATATAATTTTAGTTGGATGTTTTTTTTAAATTTGTTATTAGAATTTCATTTTGAGATATGATTATTTGTTTAATTAATTAATTGTTTGAATTTAATGTTGTTTTTTACTTTTCTTTAATTCAAAAAAATGTGAAAAAACATGTATTCTGACATTTAGGGTTTCTTTGTGGTTTTTGTGATCTTGGTTTGAATTGTTTGAATTTTGATCTTACTTAATCAATGTTTAAGATTAAAAGTCAAAAATTAGGGTTTTGTTGCTTATTGTGCAAGTTTCTTTTTCAAAACCATTATGCCCTGAATTTTCAATAGAATTCAAGTCTTGATTAGGTTTCATGAATGTGTTAAGGATTTGAAAACCATTTTTATTGAGTTATTTGACTTGGTTTGACATTTTTCCACAAATTATTTTAAAACTTGTCTAGTTTGGTAGTTTTGCCAACTAGTTTTGAACTTTGGACCTCATTTGATCCCCTCCTCAATCATTCATGAACTTAAGGCTTGCTTTCTGACTTCTATACACTTCAAAGATGCTAAGATATTTTTGGTTTGAATTATGGATCCTTGTTTTTATTTTTGATGTATTTTTGAAGTGAAGGTACCCAATTGATGTTGCATATCTTGTTGCAATTTGTTTAATGGCCAATGAACTTGAGTGAGGCCTATGATTGGGCACCTAATGATCATATTGATTCTGTTCATCCAAATGAACTCAAGCCATTGTACTTATTGCCCCATGTTTGAATGTTTGAACCTTTTTGATGCACTATGTGGAATTCCTCTTCTATTGTGCTTATGAGCTGTGATAATTTGATTGAGAATGGTTGAAATGTGTTTGCTACTGACCTCCATGGTCTTTGATTGTATTCTTCTTAAGCTCCCATGACCTTGATTGATATTCAATTGTCAACTCAACATGGTGATAGAAAGGAGCAACATTCCTCTGATTCTTTTGACCAAATTGTGCATATGCTTGTTTCCTTTTGTCTAACATGACTAATGTTTGATGATTGCTATCATGTTTTCTCACTTTATCACGTTTCATCCATCCCTTATGTGAGTCATCATTCACTTTATAGAATACTAACTTGGTTGTTGAATGTGCGAGGTACTTTGACAAAAGTTTTCCAGTTTTGACTTGGGGCTATTGTGTTTCACTTTATTTGTGGAACACAACTTATTATATTGGTACTGCTCTTGTGTTTGGCATGTTTGATGGTTTATGCAGGATGTATATACATGTGATTGTGAATGCTATACATTGTCCATGGGATCTGTTCATATCTGATTATCTCAATACTTATATCTTGATGGCGTAATTTCTGACTTGATTTGTCTACTGATGCCAGCTTGCTTGAAGTTCTCCGGGTTTCTTTTATTCTTGTTCAGTTGCTACGGATAGTTATCTGTTTGGTATTGCACTATTTCCTTTCTTCCATTTTAATTTTGCATAGCTCTCTGATTGCATGATGGGATCTCTGTTACTGATATATGTCAGGAGGCCCTCTGGTTTTTTTCTGATACATGTGGTGTGTTTGCTTTTGTTCGATGAGTCACTCAATTTAGAAATTGAGATCACGACTTCGCTCTCATTGCATGTTCCCTATAGGATGTTTATTACTTTCCTCTTTAACTGTTGATCGATGAGTCACTCAATTTAGAAATTGAGATCACGACTTTGCTCTCCTTGCATGTTCCCTATAGGATGTTTATTGCTTTCCTCTTTAACTGTTGATCGATGAGTCACTCAATTTAGAAATTGAGATCACGACTTCGCTCTCCTTGCATGTTCCTTATAGGATGTTTGTTGCTTTCCTCTTTAACTGTTGATCGATGAGTCACTCAATTTAGAGATTGAGATCACGACTTCGCTCTCATTGCATGTTCCCTATAGGATAGTTTTGTTAAGCTTCCTTTGACATGTTGATTAAGATAGGAATCCATGTATGATAACATAGGATAGGACTTTCCTTTATCCTCAACCTTAGGGTCAATCAATGTATGATAACACTAGGGATAGTGTTAGGCTAGTCCCCCTTAGTTGTTTTTCTCTTCCTTTGCATTTTGCATCTTAAAACAAAAAAAAAATTCTTGGCAAATCATAAAACACTTCTAATAAACTCAAACCCTTCGTCGAGGTAAAAGATACAAACCAATCCTATTTGTTTATGCGCCTCTTGGCTTTGTTTTTAAACCTGGTTTACTGATGTTTCGCCATCGCACACTTGTTTGAAGTCGGTGTTTCGCCATCGCACATGTTTGTTATCCTATTTTGATTCTCAATATCATTGTTAGGTGTGATATTTTACTATCTGTTTGTTGATGTTTTGCCATCTCTGCCATGATACTTTACTACCTTTTAGCCGATGTTTCGCCATCGTACACTTGTTTGAAGCTGATGTTTCGCCATCGCACATGTTTGTTATCCTACTTTGATTCTCAATATCATTGTTAGGTGTGATATTTTACTATCCGTTTGTTGATGATTTGCCATCTCTGCCATGATACTTTACTACCTTTTAGCCAATGTTTCGCCATCGTACATTTTTTTGAAGCCGATGTTTCGCCATCGCACATGTTTGTTATCCTACTTTGATTCTCAATATCATTGTTATGTGTGATATTTTACTATCCGTTTGTTGATGTTTTGCCTATTAGAATATAGTTTGATTCTACAACCCTCAATTAGAGTTTTGATGATAACAAAATATAAGAATAAATAAATTGTAAGATTAATTTATAAGATATATATGCTACTTAAAAGTATGTTTTGTGTTTACAGAAACTCTGATGGAATCAGCATCAGAAGATCAGTATCAACATTAGCATCAGAAGACATGTCAGCATCAGAGGATCAAATAACATGTGTTACACGCTGAAGTTACCAGATCATACGCTGAAGCCTGATGACCAGAATCTGCGCATATAATACTCTGACTCTGATCAAGATCCTAACCATGTCATCAGCACTCAGAAGCGTCAGAATAAGTTAAAGCCAAGAACACTCTGATTACCATAAGCAGAGAAGACTCTGAAGCGTCAGAGTTACTAAGCATTCAAGACAGATTAATTACCAACGGATTTATCCAAGACAAGATCTTCTCAAAAAGGAAAGAACGTTATTAGCATTGAAATGGATTTATGGACAGCAACGTATCTCTTCCTAGGCTATTTAAACAAGTCTGTGAGAAAAGAAATGGCTAATAATCTTCACGCATATACACGCCTACGTAAACGATCTCACTCATACAATTTGCTAAAGCTTTCAATCACGCCTACTCAAAAGCATTAGAAGTCTAGTTTCATCCTAAGCTTAATATTGTGTATTATCACAGTTGTGATATATAGTTTTATTAGAAAACATCAAACACACTTTTGTTCAATTATCTGTAAGAGAATTTCCTTGAGATAAACTGGTATGTGGTTAGACTCAAGAAGGCTTTAACAGTTGTTAAAGTAGTTGTTGTATTCAGTTGAATATAGTGGATTAAGACCTCGTTGGAGAGAGGCGAAATCACCTTGACAGGTGGATTGGAGTAGTTTGAGATCAAACGAACCAGGATAAAAATACAGTGTTATCTGCTCATTTGATTTAAGATTTACAATTCAACCCCCCTTCTTGTGTTTTTCACATCTTCAATTGGCATCAGAGCGCCTGGTTCTGAGCTTATAACACTTAACCGTGTTAGTACAAGATCCAGCGTCAGAAAAACACAATGGTAGGACCACATCAAAACATTTGCAATGACAACAATGAAGAAAGAGGCAGATTCAGTGGCAAACCTCCAGTCTTTGATGGAGAGAACTTTGACTATTGGAAAGACAGAATTGAAAGTTTCTTTCTGGCCCATGATGCTGATCTGTGGGACATGGTGACTGATGGATACACGCACCCAGTGGATGGAAGTGGTCAGAAGATTGACAGGAAAGCAATGTCTGATCAGCAAAAGCGTGATTTCAGAAATCATCACAAGGCCAGAACAATTCTTCTCAGCGCCATCTCTTATTCTGAATATGAAAAGATATCAAACAGAGACACTGCAAAGAATATGTTTGACTCTCTGAGAATGACGCATGAAGGCAACATTCAAGTCAAAGAAACCAAAGCTCTTGCGCTCATTCAAAAGTATGAGGAATTCAAGATGGAAGAAAGTGAAGCAATAGAGACTATGTTTTCAAGATTCCAAATTCTGGTTGCTGGTCTCAAAGTTCTTGACAAAGGGTATTCCACTGCTGATCATGTTAAGAAAATCATCAGAAGCTTTCCAAAACAGTGGAGGCCAATGGTCACAGCGCTTAAGCTAGCCAAGGATCTCAACAAAATTTCTCTGGAGGAACTTGTCAGCTCCCTCAGAAGTCACGAGATAGAGCTAGAAGTTGATGAACCTCAAAAGCAAGGTAAGCCATTAGCTTTAAAATCTAACAGAAAATCTGACTCCAAAGTTTTGCAGGCTGTTGAAGAAACCTCTGATGGGTCCTCATCAGAAGAAGATGAACTATCTCTCCTCTCCAGAAGGGTGAACCAACTGTGGAAGCAGAGGCAAAGGAAGTTCAGGAATCTCAGAAGATCAGAGAATCAGAATGAATCCTTCTCCAGATACAGAAGGTCAGAATCCTCCTCTGGACACAGAAGATCTGAAGGCTCTTCAGGAAGCAGAAAGCCAAACAACAAAGACATCATCTGCTATGAATGTAACGAGCAAGGGCACTACAAAAGTGATTGCCAAAAGCTTCAGAAGGAAAAGCCCAAAAAGAAGTTTGGCAAGGAAAGGAAGAAAAGTCTCATGGCTACATGGGATGATTCTGACACATCTGAAGTTGACTCAGAATCAGACGATGAGAGAGCAAACATAGCCTTCATGGCAAACATAACAGAAGACAGTGAAGCTTCTGAATCAGACTCTGAATCAGATACAAAAGAGGTATTTCTTGACTTTGCTATTAACTTTACTAAGGCTGAACTAGCTGAAAGCCTTAATGAAATTCTGGAAAGATATCAGCAGATCAGAGTCAAATTTAGAAACCTGAAAAGGAATCTTGCTTCTGACTCTGATAAGACTGAGAGTCTCAAATTGGAGAATTCTGAGTTAAAAGATAAAATTTCAAAATTAGAAAATCTATTACAAAACTCTCAGAAGGAAACAATCCCTGAAACTCCCAGCAGTGCTGATGAGATCATCAAGGAGTATGATCACAACTTTTAGAAGTTTCTAGCTAAAAACATAGATAGAAGCAAAATGGCTTCAATGATCTATGGAGTTAGCAGAAATGGAAGAAAGGGAATAGGATACCAAGGTAAGGTACCTACACCAAAGAATGCCATGGATTTAGTTATAAAACGTACTCCCCTTGATTCACACTTTGTATATGGGCACACACATGACATCAAATATACTAGTATTAATTATTATGTCAAACCAAAATTCAACCAGAGTTTTGGTAAAACTAACAAATTAGGACCCAAGAAAATATGGGTACCTAAGGATAAAATAATACATGTGGCAGATATCTTTAGCAGCAAAGCAGAAACACCAGTCATGGTACCTGGACTCTGGCTGCTCACGACACATGACGGGAAGAAGGCATATGTTCCAAAGCCTGGAACTTAAGCCTGGAGGCCACGTAGGCTTTGGAGGAAATCATAGGGGAAAGATCATTGGCTCTGGAATAGTAGGTAATGGAAATCTTCCCTCTATAAGTAATGTTCTATTAGTAGATGGATTAATGCATAACATGTTATCCATAAGTCAATTAAGTGATAACGGTTATGATATAATCTTCAATCAAAATTCATGCAAAGCTGTTAGTCAGAAAGATGGGACTATCCTATTTAATGGAAAGAGGAGAAACAACATTTATAAAATAAAACTTTCTGAACTGAAAAGTCAGAATGTAAAGTGTCTTCTGTCTGTTAACAACGAGCAATGGATCTGGAACTGAAGATTGGGACATGTTAGTATGAGAAGAATATCTCAGATTAACAAACTCAATCTGGTCAGAGGACTTCCTAACCTGAAGTTCAATTCAGATGCTCTGTGTGAATCATGTCAGGAAGGCAAGTTTGCAAAACCAGCTTTCAAATCTAAAAACGTTGTTTCCACATCTAAGCCATTAGAACTTCTGCACATTGACTTATTTGGACCAGTTAAAACTGCTTCAGTCAGTGGCAAGAAGTATGGGTTAGTAATCATAGATGACTATAGCAGATGGACATGGGTAAAGTTCTTAAGACACAAGGACGAGTCACACTCTGTTTGTTACCTTCTGCAACCAAGTTCAGAATGAAAAGGATCTTAGAATCGTCAAAGTCAGAAGTGATCATGGTGGAGAGTTTGAAAACAAAGATTTTGAGTCATTCTTTAATGACAAAGGCATTCTGCATGATTTCTCTTGTCCTAGAACTCCCCAGTAAAATGGAGTTGTAGAACGAAAGAACAGAACATTGCAAGAAATGGCCAGAACCATGATCAACGAGACTAACGTTGCTAAGATCTTCTGGGCAGAGGCAATAAACACAGCGTGTTACATTCAGAATAGAATCTCCGTAAGACCTATTCTGGAAAAGACTCCATATGAATTGTGGAAGAACAGAAAGCCCAACATTTCATATTTTCATCCATTTGGATGTACTTGTTTTATTTTGAATACAAAAAATTATTTGAACAAGTTTGACTCTAAAGCACAAAAGCGTATTATGTTAGGATACTCTGAACGCTCAAGAGGGTACAGAGTATACAATACAGAAACACAGATTGTGGAAGAATCAATCAGTGTTCGTTTTGATGATAAGCTTGAGTCTCAAAAGTCAAAGCAGAATGAAGTATTTGCAGGTATGGAAGTTGAATTCACAGGTACTTAAGACAAGTCATCAGAAGCTCTTAACAGAGACACTCCCTCAACATCAGAAAGAAGCACTGCAAGCAATCCATCACCTTCTGTTGATCAACTTCAGAAAAGACTATCCAGAAGCAGCATGGATCACCCAGAAGAAACAATCTTAGGAAGAAAGGAAGATCCGATCAGAACAAGAGCTAGCTTCAGAAACTCTGAAGAATCCCTCATGGGACTTGTTTCTCTAATTGAACCATCAACAATTGATGAAGCACTTCTGGACAATGACTGGATTCTAGCAATGCAAGAGGAGCTGAATCAATTCACAAGAAATGATGTATGGGATCTTGTTCCCAAACCAAAAGGATTCAACGTCATTGGAACAAAATGGGTGTTCAGAAACAAACTGAATGAACAAGGTGAAGTCATCAGAAACAAAGCACGATTGGTAGCACAAGGTTATAGTCAGCAAGAGGGGATAGACTATACAGAAATCTTTGCTCCAGTCGCCAGGTTAGAATCTATTAGACTGTTAATTTCATTTACTGTTAATAAAGGCATCACTTTGTATCAGATGGATGTTAAGAGTGCATTCTTAAATGGCTATATAGAAGAAGAGGTTTATGTGCACCAACCCCCTGGTTTTGAAAGTTCCAAAAATCCAGAATATGTTTTCAAACTAAAGAAGTCACTCTATGGTCTGAAACAAGCTCCCAGAGCTTAGTATGAAAGACTAAGTAACTTCCTTTCAGAAAAGGAATTCACCAGAGGGAAAGTGGACACAACTCTATTCTGTAAGACAGTTAAGAATTACATTTTAGTATGTCAGATTTATGTTGATGACATCATATTTGGATCTACTAAACCTTCTCTGGGAAGAAAGTTTGCTAAGTGTATGCAGGCAGAATTTGAGATGAGCCTAATGGGGGAACTGAAATTCTTTCTGGGCATCCAGATTAATAAAACCCCAGAAGGAACTTACATTCATCAGAGCAAATACGTCAGAGAACTTCTGAAGAAATTTGATCTCTCAGAATGTAAGCCATCAAAGATTCCAATGCATCCCACGTGCATTCCGGAAAGAGAAGAGGTAAGTAAAAAGGTAGAACAAAAGGTCTACAGAGGTATGATTGGTTCTCTTCTTTATCTGACGGCTTCAAGGCCTGACATTTTATTCATTGTATGCATCTGTGCTAGATTCCAATCAAATCCTAGAGAATCTCACTTAACAGCAGTTAAGCGAATTTTCAAGTATCTGAAAGGTACTACTAATCTAGGTTTGTTTTATAGAAAATCAAGTGATTACAGCTTAGTAGGATATTGTGATGCTGATTTTGCTGGAGACATAGTAGAACGTAAAAGTACTTCTGGAAGCTGCCAGTTTTTGGGAGAAAATCTGATCTCATGGTCCAGCAAAAGACAATCCACAATTGCTCTATCAACAGCAGAAGCTGAATACATAGCAACAACTGGATGCAGCACACAAATGCTCTGAATGAAAAGTCAACTTGAGGACTTCCAGATATTTGAGAGTAACATTCTTATCCTCTGTGACAATACTTATGCTATTTGCTTAAGTAAAAATCCAATTTTACATTCTAGGGCTAAGCATATAGAAATAAAACATCATTTTATTAGGGACTATATTCAGAAAGGGATTTTAAATTTAAAATTTATTAACACAGACCATCAATGGGCTGATATTTTTACAAAACCTCTTTCTGAAGATAGGTTCAACTTCATTCTGAAACATCTCAGCATGAAGCTCTGCCCATAATGAAATTGTTTTAATTTTATATATTAACCTTCATAACTTTGTTTATTTTCTGTGAACTACTGATCAATCTTCCTTCAGAACTTTAGAAGTGCAGATTATATCAGAATCTATCCATGAAGATCTGAGCGCTTCATTTCTAGGATGGAAATGTGCTGTTGACTCAAGCAAACAAGTGTCATCCAGTCATCAGCTGTTTTCTGAGGCTGAACATGCGTTCACGCTTCTGAAAAGGCAAAGCGCTGATTGGATGCATTGAGACACATGTCATGGGTAACCGTTCCAAATATCTTTCTAAATCCCTTAAAATCAGTTATCATTAAATGCTAATAATCATTATTAATTTCTCTCTCTTAAACGTTTATGTTTTCAAAACCTTTTTAGAAATCTATTTAAACTCACTTCACACTATTTACACTCTTTACCTTCACTTTCATTTTTCTCTCAAGCTTACTGATTTCTGTGTTCTTATTTTCTCAAGAAAACCTTTCAAAAAACCTCGTGTGAACATGGCTTCTTCCAGCATTCCTTCTTCAGGTTCCCAGAAAACTGTTCCATCTGAACAATATGAAGTACCCTTCAGAACGTTTCTAACACCAGTCAAGAATCTTGAAGTTCTGTCAGAATTAATAGTGGATTTCAACAGTCTCAAGGAGAATGGTTTTGACCTATCTGAAGAGGTTAAAGCTCAAGGTTGGGAAAAGTATTTTGATCGTCTGGTGGGTCCAACATTTCCTATTCTGGTAAAGGAATTTTGGATTCACGCTTCTTCTTCAAACCATCAAGTCACGTCTTACATCATGGGGAAGAAGATTGTTATCACTGAAGACCTGATTGCTCGTTTGATAGGCTAAAATGGTGGTGGCATACGCTGCATTGATATGGCAGAAAGGTGTGCAGATGCTGCCGTAATTGCAAGGGAAATTTTCACGTTGGGGCTTCCCTCCAGCAAGATAAGGGATTTAAAGGACAAGCACAGAATTTGGGTCAAGATCATTCTGGGCTGTTTCAACCACAGGAAGCCCACCAGCTCTCCTGATTACATTAATATTGATCAGTAGTTTCTGATCTATTTTATCTCTCAGAAGGTCAAGATTAATCTAGCTCGTCTTCTGTTCAACCATCTCAGAACAAGTGTCAAGGAAACAAGAGAAGATGAACGTACTAAAAGGGATTAGATACCCTTGGGAAGACTGATATCAGATATTCTGACAGAGAATAGGCTGATTGATCATTTGACAGAGGCACAAGAAATCAGCACTCTGGAATCGTCTGTTGACAAGCAACTGAATGCCAAAAATCTGAAGAAAATGAAGTTGATAGAGAACATTAAGAAGGAGCCCAGCGTCACTCCTTTTGCTGAAATCTCCAGCAGAAGAGTCCCTCTGGACGACTTCCCTCTGTTCTCAGAAATTGACTCTAAACCAGAAATTATTCTGAGATATCTGGATGCTTGTAAAGCTGATGGTACAACACCAAATCTGAATATCCAAGATCTTTAGCAGAAGGCACCAGAGGTTGTTCTGAAGAAGACAAAGAAAAGAAAAGCTGTTGCAGAAGGATCATCTCAGCAGACTCCTAAGAAGAGAGGTAATCTTTCTTCTGTAACTGTTTTAGATTCAACTTCTGTATCAACATCTATTCCAATTCAAATTCCAACTCCATCTGAAAACCCAACACCTCAAACTTTCGATGATTTTGACCTTGACTTTGACCCTTCTGAATCATTAACCCTCAGAAGATCTCGCTCCCAACCACAAAATCCAAATACTGAAACCATACCAGAACAAGAACTTGCACAAGTTCTCTCTGATATAGACCAACACACTTTTGCTCCCGAAACAGAAAATCCAAATCCACAACCAGAAATTCCCATCTCACCACAACCTGATATTCCTCTCTCACCAATACCAAAAACCCCACTCTCTCCAGAACCAGAAATCCCACAACCTTCTTCTCCTCAACCTGAGACTCAAACCTCTGAGCCTCAACCCTCTGAATCTCCTGAACCACAACCTTTGGCCATTCAATTGCCCTGTGGTACCACTGTGAATATTCCTCAACTTCCCTCTTCACCAGAAATAACTCCACCAAATTCCCCATATAGTCCAATCGTAATTCCTGATTCTCCCACTCCCTCACCTAAGAAAAATTCAGATAACCATAGCAAGACTGTCATTGACTTAACATTCCTTGAACGCCTTGCTGCAATAAACCACAAAACTGCTATCCCTAAACCAAAACATCCAGATGTTGGTTCCAGCATATTGAACTTTGAAACAGATATACAGAAGTGGATCACTTCTCTAAAACAAGCAAGTCTGGAACTGGTTGATCCTGCTGTATCAGACTTCCTCTGGACAAAATTTAGAAGATGGGTATGCTCTGAAACCTTTAAGTTGCAAGACCAGAGCTATGGACAGGCTCAACAGAACTTCAGCAATCTGCTGAAAGAGATTGAAGGTCCAGTTCTGAGCAAGCTGCTTAAAGAAGAAGTTCTCCATCTGGACATTGCTCCTTGGTCTGGACAGCGTCCAGCATCCAAAGTTCAACCTGCAGAAGAACAGATGATTCTAGCTGAAGACTTGGGTCAAGAAGAAGACATTGAAGAAAGCTCTGAGAAGCACCCTGTTTCTGAAGATCCTCAATCTTCCTCTCTTAACAGGCAGACTCTGGAGGACTTGAAAAGATCTGATATGCTGATGAATGAAAGAATGGATAAGCAGGACACCAAGATTGATGCAATAGCGAACATGTTATCTCAGCAACAGGAAACTAGCACTCAAATCAAGAGCATGTTGGAAGCTCTGTTCACACGACTTCCTCCTCCTTCTTAAAATTTCCTTGTTGTTTTTTTTATAACTTGTTTATCTGTAATATTTTTCATGTTCTGAACTTATCATTGCTTATGTTTTTAATATAAACGCATTTTTTAGCTCTGATCATTTTTTACTCTGATTATTTGTGCTTTTTGATAACTGACAAAAAGGGGGAGAAAGAATGATATTTTTCAATAACGGATTACTGAGACATAAGTCTCAAACATTCTGATCCATTTAATTTTCTTGTCTTTTGAAAAGCCTACAGGTACAGAATCTGATGAACTCTGACACGGTAAATATCTGATGCTCAAGGTCTCATGGAATTAAAGGGAAGTAATCAACTCAGGGGGAGTTTTCTCTTCTTAGCTCTGATACTTTAATTCTTTATTCTTAGCTCTGATATTTTTTCGTCATTTGTTTATCTCTGATACCTTTTATTCTTTAATTTTAATCTCTAATACCTTTTATTCTTTATTCTTAATTGAAAAAAATCTGGTTTTTGTCATCATCAAAAAGGGGGAGATTGTTAGAACATAGTTTGATTCTACAACCCTCAATTAGAGTTTTGATGATAACAAAATATAAGAATAAATAAATTGTAAGATTAATTTATAAGATATATATGCTACTTAAAAGTATGTTTTGTGTTTACAAAAACTCTGATGGAATCAGCATCAAAAGATCAGTATCAACATTAGCATCAGAAGATATGTCAGTATCAGAGGATCAAATAACATGTGCTACACGCTGAAGTTACCAGATCATACGCTGAAGTCTGATGACCAGAATCTGCACATACAATACTCTGACTCTGATCAAGATCCTAACCATGTCATCAGCACTCAGAAGCGTCAGAATAAGTTAAAGCCAAGAACACTCTGATTACCATAAGCAGAGAAGACTCTGAAGCGTCAGCGTTACTAAGCATTCAAGACAGATTAATTACCAACGGCTTTATCCAAGACAAGATCTTCTCAAAAAGGAAAGAACGTTATTAGCATTGAAATGGATTTATGGACAGCAACGTATCTCTTCCTAGGCTATTTAAACAAGTCTGTGAGAAAAGAAATGGCTAATAATCTTCACGCATATACACGCCTACATAAACGATCTCACTCATACAATTTGCTAAAGCTTTCAATCATGCCTACTCAAAAGCATTAGCAGTCTAGTTTCATCCTAAGCTTAATATTGTGTATTATCACAGTTGTGATATATAGTTTTATTAGAAAATATCAAACACACTTTTGTTCAATTATCTGTAAGAGAATTTCCTTGAGATAAACCGGTCTGTGGTTAGACTCAAGAAGGCTTTAATAGTTGTTAAATTAGTTGTTGTATTCAATTGAACATAGTGGATTAAGACCTCGTTGGAGAGAGGCGAAATCACCTTGACGAGTGGACTGGAGTAGTTTGAGATCAAACGAACCAGGATAAAAATAGTGTTGTCTGCTCATTTGATTTAAGATTTACAATTCAACCCCCCTTCTTGTGTTTTTCACATCTTCATTGCCATCTCTACCATGATACTGTGCTATCTTTTAGCCGATGTTTCACCATCGCACATTTCTTTGAAGCCGATTTTTTGCCATCGCACATGTTCGTTATCCTACTTTGATTCTCAATATCATTGTTAGGTGTGATGTTTTGTCATCTGTTTTATCGATGTTTTTCCATCTCTGCCATGATATTGTGCTATCTTTTAGCCGATGTTTCACCATCACACATTTGTTTGAAGCCGATGTTTTTCCATCGCACATGTTTGTTATCCTGCTTTGTTTCTCAATATCATTGCTAGGTGTGATGTTTTGTCATCCGTTTTATCATTTGATGTTTCGCCATCTTTGACATGTTACTTTGTTATTATTTAGTCGATGTTTGACCATCTCATTTATTTGTCGTTTCATTCGATGTTTTGCCATCTTGATTGTTTTTGTTTGCCTTAACTAAAAAACACAAACCAACCAAAACATATAAGCTGAACTACAACTGCTCTGATTCCTTAAAAGGGATACGTAGGCAAAGGGGTAGGGCCCAACCGAGCATAACTCTTTATTTTCCCTACATTGTTTTCTTTTTCTTTCGCATACATTCCCTTTTCAGCATTAAGCCATAGACATAGGATTTGACCACACCCATTAGATTAGACAACAAGAGTGGATACCGTAGAGTACTACGGGCGTGTGGGGTGCTAATACCTTCCCCTTGCATAGCAGACTCCCTTACCTGATCTCTCGATCGAAAGACCGTGATTTCTCCCTTTTTAGGTTTTCTCGATGTTTACCTTTCCCTTCCGGCGGGATAAAAGACGTTCGGTGGCGGCTTCATTGATGTTTCATTACATCCAGATGAACGGTTCCGGTCGGGTGGTTTCAGCGACTGTATTTCTGAGCCAACGAGCGAGGTTACCCTAGAGGTGCGTGTGTGAAAAAGTGTGTTTGATTCAAGTTATTTTATCTTTGAAGTTAGGTTCTCTAGAGATTTATTTTAAATCTTGCCATGTACGCCTAATTACTATCATTTATACTTGAAAACAATAAATTGAGGATTGTAAAGGTCCTACGCTATTACATCATTTTAGGGATGGGGGTACAAATTTACAAGCGGGGGGTTGTAAGAATTTAAATCCTATTTAACTATTACATCCATATTGAAATGTACAATATAATAAGAAAAATGACTTGTTTTGAAAGTGGTTTTTTTTGTCTTAATGAATTAAAAAAAGAAATTAATTAATTAATAAAAAGGAAATATTTTTATGTCTTTTTTTATATTAATAAAAAGAGTATTGATATTGAAAATGATAAAAGGGGAAAATAATGAGAGATAAAATCAGCGTGCTGCTGTAAGAAAAACAAAAAGGATCAGAAGTTCTGATGCCAGGCATGTTGTGACTCAGAAAGAAACGTCAGTGGGCATCAGAAGTTTTGGATTAATACACTATGAGGTCCTACAAGAAACGTTAAAGGGAAAGAAAACAGAGGTTCTGGGTGGTGTTTAGGCAACGAACAAAATGTCAGAAGTTTTGTGTCGTGTTAAATAGTGGGTGAAAAGTCAGAAGTTCTGTGTTGTGTTAGTAGTGAGTAAAAAGTCAGAAGTTCTGTTATCGTATCATAACAATGCCAAAAACCTAGAAATTCTGGTGTGTTAAAACAGTGATAAGAACTCAGAAGTTTTATGTTATGCTAAACAATGAGTGAAAATCTCAAGTTCTATGTTGTGTTAAACAGTGAGTGAAAATTAGAAGTTCTGTGTTAAAACAATAAGAGATCCTAGAAGTTTTGTGTTAAAACAGTGAGGAACTCAGAAGTTCTGTGTTACATTTCAAATTTTTCCTCATATTAATCAGCATATCAACGATTTACTCAATTCTTAACAGCAAATCAAAAGGATAAAAGCACAACAGTTTATAGAAGTTCTAATTCTAATTCTGAGCCTAGCTTTATTCAAGAAGTTCTGGTCCATAGTATTTTCTACTTATGCAACGATATGTACATCATCAATACTATGATATTTACATACTTAATAATGTTCTGAATGAAAAGATGCAAAGTCAGAAAGACTTACCTTGAATCTGGAGTGTGTGCTTTGAATTTGAGTTGCTGCCTTTAGATGTTCTAGAGTTAGCGAGAGCAACGGAACAGTAGTTATATTCTTTGATTCAAAGGGAAGAAAAAAGGTTTTGTTTAGGATTTGCAAAGGTTTTTATTGTTCCCTTTTCTCTCTTTGATCATTCTCTCTCTCCAAAAGTAATCCCCTTTAACATGTGATGGAGCAACTTATTTATAGATGGGTTTGTTGTGGTTTTTGGGGGAAAACAAATGGGATTTTTAACCTTCTTGGCGTACTATTCCATTGCTTTTTAAACACAGTGTTTGCATACTAATTTGGTGCAATTATGGGGTTTGAGAAAAACACAGGCGTGGACTGGATCAACAGCACCTTAGAGCATTGTGGCAGCTGGTGGTAGGACTGTACTACAGCAGTGCAACAAGTTTCTCAAACGAGGTTTTGGGATTTGGTGATGTTCTGGTTGCAGAAGACCAGAGTGAGATTCGAAGGGTGAGGCTCTAATCGAAGCATAGAACGTAGCCTCCATATGCTGAAGAGTCACGTTCTGATTGATGAGTCATGCTCTGAACCATATTTTCAAATTTTGATTGCTCTTACGTGAAGGCTGGCCCAGAAGTTCTGAAGTATCATATTCTCTTAACACTTAGAAAATTTTCTAAATGTTTAGAATTTTGATTTTTCAAAGTAATTTCTGCCTTATGATTTTTGATGAACCAATTTCATGTCTTGATGAAATATAATTGTTGAAATTTGATTTTGATCAAAAAATCAAAGTTTGACTTTTTAGTGTGCTTTTGACCGTTTTTCCCTTGTGAATGACTTTCTTGGAAAATTGTAATCTAAGACTTGAAACGTGATAGAAGCAAACCTGAGGGTCCATGATGATCTTTTGAGAAATGAGAGGGGAAATTTTGGGGTACAACATGCGTGTTTGAACGTATTACATGAGAAGCTAGGGCCCAGAATCATGCCACACCATGGTTGATCGTCGTTAGGGTTTCAAGCTCGAACTTAATGATGCGTGGTGATTTAGCAACTTTAGAGACCATAATCATGATCAGGGGACTTTTTTAAGGCAGGCTGCATTGTTTGTTTTTCGTTTTGTTTGATTTTTCAGGTGACCCCACCGGAGAAGACGGTGGAAACCACCGGCTCCAGTGGTTGGATTGGTCAGCCCTGAGTCAAACAGCTGGTGTAGCTGCCAGCCATCATCCCATTGGCTGGATTCACATGGATGCTCTCTCTCTCTCTCTCTCTCTCTCTCTCTCTCTCTCTCTCTCTCTCTCTCTCTCTCTCTCTCTCTCTCCGCGTGTGATTGGGTAATTTGAAATGCAGGGGCCCACTGAAGGGCGCGTGTTGACAACTCATCATTTGTCTTATTTTCATATTATAATGTTTTATTTTATCTATATGTATGAATGAACAAAATGGTCCAGTGGTGAGAACGAAGGGTGTTAAGGCATTACAAGGTGCAAAGGCAGGGGTTCGATCTCTGCCTCTTGCATTTTGCATTTTCCTATTGTTTCTTGTAGGATCCAGTACTTTGCCTCCTAGCGTGCATCTCATACATCCCCAAATCCCATCCATTGGATCTTAGTGGATCTACGTCCAGTGCTCCTGGAGTGCTTCCCCGGGATGGACCTCTAGAGAATCAGCAGCATGTGATCAGGCAGGTGTTGGGCCAACACATCTGGGCCTAGCAATTTTCAACGCCATACCCCCCAGTTGCTTTTGACAGCCAGTCCCACATCTTTTATTTGATATTTTCCTTTGTTTTTAGTTATTATTTATTTGTTTGCAAAAATCATTTGTTTTCTTAATAATAAAAATCAAAAAAATAAATAAATAGATTTAGGTTTTTTTCCAAAATTATTTTAATTATTTTAATTTTATTTTATCAACTTAAAATCAATTAGACTTAGGTTCATTTTAATTTAAGTATTTTCTTAAACAAAAAAAAAAGAAAAAAATATTAGAATTAGTTTTAATCACCCTTAAATATTTATTTCCTTTATTAAATTTAGAGTTAATTTAGTTTAAGTATTTTTCTTAAAATAAACAAAACAAAAACCAAAAAGATTTTCATTCTTAGGATTTTTAGACGTAATATTTATTTTGCGCGTGTTTTTTTATTCTCACATTTTATATAAATTATGTAATTATTTCCCGATTTGTAATAGCTTTAATTAGGGTTTAAATTTTCACATTTAATTATGTAGCTGCCCCAAGGCCTTGTAATAGCTTAGAAGTTTTATTTTTCGCAATTTACTTACTGCACCCTACTAAACTGCTTTGATGTATGGCTAATAGGATTGTATGGAAAGATAATGATTAATTTATCATTGCATAACTTAATTCAAAGATAATATTTCTGAATCAAGCACAATTTCACACTCGCACCTCTAGGGTAGCCACTTTGGTTGCCTTCAGAAAGACAATGGACATGTCCCTCGAACGTAGGGATACCCTTAGCAAAGGCCCTCAGTTAAAGTCATCATGAAGATCATAGTCCCTCAATGTCCCTCGAGTTGCCTACGAGAAATGATCTTATCCCTCGATGTTGCCTATGAATATATGATGACAGTCCCTTCGAACTGTTAAGGTATCCCTACATGCTGCCTTCAATAACCATAATGAAGACCCTACGCTTGTCCCTCGTACATCCAATGATAGGGCTACCTACTCACTAATAGTAGGATAGCACTGTCTAAAGGATAGGGAGAAAAGAATGACCTTTTCGAGTATAAGTAGATAAGTTCTTAGATGCTTGCTAAAAAAAACTGTTTGCACCTACACAAACATTTCAAAAAAACAATTTTCAAAACATTTGCTTTGTAAAACTCTTGAGGACTGATACAAGAGTTAAACGCAAAGAAAATCGCCGCACTAAGGCATTTTCAAAACATTTTCAAACATACAAAGCACAAAGGTATTTTAAAATGAGAAAACCTCTAAGAGCCCGTAGAAAACTACGGATGGAAAGGGTGCTAAC
Organism: Vicia faba; assembly: GCA_948472305.1. Lineage (NCBI taxonomy): Eukaryota > Viridiplantae > Streptophyta > Magnoliopsida > Fabales > Fabaceae > Vicia > Vicia faba. The sequence goes on from OX451739.1 coordinate 1,275,301,195, forward strand.
ACCTTCCCTTTTCATAATCTACCCCCTTACTCAGAAAAATCTCGAAAAGTCTTTTTCTGTTCTTTTCACCCTTTACTTAAATTGGATAAAAGAAAAGTCAGTGGTGACTCTTGCTCACCGCAACATTTATGAATACAAATGCAAAACCAGTATTAAACAGTCGGTTCTGCCACCGTATCACAAGCTATAACTTCTAACAAGCTTTCTTCCTTATCACTATGACTTCCATCTCCTTCAGTGTTAGAAATAAAGGTTATCCATTTGTTCTTCTTTTTAGTCCTGTTATTGATGGCCATCTCAAAGGTTTATAAGAAACCTATGAGTTCATCAACCTTAATGTTGCTCAGGTCCTAAGCTTCTTCAATAGCAGCCACTTTCATTTCAAAACTCTTAGGAAATGATATGAGAATTTTTTAACAAGCTTTTCTTCAGACATCTTTTATCCTAAGAAAAATAATTGTTTGCAATATCATGCTACTTGATGTGGAATTCACATATAGACTCATCTTTATTCATTCTCAGATTCACAAACTTAGTTGTAAGTAGTTGCAACCTTGATATACAAACTTTAGACGTGCCTTCATGTGCAGTTTTGAGAATCTCCCAAGCTTCTTTACCTTCTGAACACGTGTTGATCAACCTGAATATGTTCTTGTCCACACCATTGAATAGAACATTCAAAGCCTCGGAGTTCTCAAGAGCTTCATCATCTTTAACATTAGTCCAATCAGCTTTTGGTTTTTAATTGGTTTTACCATTTTCAGAAGTAACCACTTGATGTTTCCGCCATTTTATCACAATTTTTCATGCTTTGTTGCCCATGAATTTAAGAAAGCTAATCATCATAAACTTTAAATAATCATAATTGGTGTCATCTAAAATAGGTGGTTTGTTGACTGATCCTCCATATTTAATTATGTCCGTTAAGTATAATTTATATTCCATGAAACTCACTCAACATGTTAGGGTGCCTGCTCTGATGCCAATTAAAATTTTGTTCCTCATGGAACATATGTCGAACACGGTGTCCTGACAACTAGTTTGACAAGTTAAACCAGAATCATCATAATTAACACAATCAAACTTGTACAAGATGATTGCACAGAAAAGAAATAAAGAACATAATAATTGATAACCTAGTTTGATGTAACAACACCTATGTCTGAAGGATTTACTTCTAACCCAAGAAAGGAAATTCACTATTAGTAGTTTAGTACACTTAGTCTTATAGGAACAACAAGCTCATGTTGTTAAATGTCTCTTCTTAACAGTATCCAATGACTTTCTATTTAGGTCTCCCCCTAAATATGAGAACTCTGTCACTTTCTCTCAATCATTAAATCCTAGTGATCAACTTCAACCAATGTAAATTAATGTTGAATTACAACTCAACTAGACAAACTTACACTATGCCAGATTACTAAAACACAATGTGGTGTACATACAACAATAACAAGGATTCAAATAAATCTTAACACTTTAAATATCTTCAATGTATTGCTTGCTTCCCATTGTAGGTTTGGGTTCCTTATATAACAGAGTATTATGGACTTTTCTCCCTATATTTGATTTGATTTCGTCCAGAACAGTTCCATAATCAGTTGAATATGATTTATTCCATAAATCTCTAAAACAAAAAGATAAAATTTAGTTTATTTCAAATTCAAATTTAAATCTCCATTTAAATTTAATTTAATATTCATAAATATTAAACAAATCATATATCATATTTTTAAATGAAAACAAATGTTAAATATGTTTTTGATCCCTATAAATTACTAAATTTTGTATTTGGTCCCTATAAAAAAATATGACATGTGTTGTACCCTAAAATTTGCCCTCTCATTTCTCAAGAATTTTCCACAAGATTTTACATGACTCAAGTTTGTAACACTAATACATCAATTTAGGTTTGGAATTGGCACAAGGGCAAAATGATCAAAATGCACACTAAAAAGCCAAACTTTAACTTTTGGATCAAAATCAAGTTTCAAGAATCATATTTCATTAAGACATGTTAAAATATGAAGTTTTGTTTCATTAAGAAAATCAAAAGTCAAAATTACTTTGGAAAAAGTCAAAATTCTAAACACTTAGAAATTTTTCTAAGTGTTAAGAAATATGATAAGTTCAGAACTTCTGGCCATATTTTCATCATAATGCAAGATAATTCAGGAAGAACTTCTGACACCAGAGTTGTAGATCTCAATGAGATCTAAAACATTGCAGAACAGAGTTTCCCCTAGAAATGCTGGGATTTCAAGTTATAAATCATTGAAGACACGCCCATGAAACTAAAACACTTAGTAAATTCTGAGCATTTCCAAGACAGAATTTGGTTAGAACTTTTGGGCCAGTTTTCACGTAGGTTTAATCAGAGTTTGCTAAGATGATTCAAAGAGGGGCTACAAAGCATGTTACAAGCTTTCTGGAAAAGTCTAAGAACTCCTTCAGATCATGCTGGAGCAAGGATATTTAAAGATCATAAGTTGGACATTTGTTCTTAATTTAAGTTACATTTATGCTGAACTTTTGATCCAGTTTCAAGCTATGATGCATAATATCAGGTTGCAGGTCTTCTTGCTTGTTAAATCTCATCATTATTTAATGCTCACACCCACTTTTGAGTCTTTATCCAAAGAATTTTCGCACGTGTGGCATAGAAGTATTATTGTTGTCCTTGGAAAGTAAACTTTTGTACAAAGTTTATGTTGGGCCCATACTTTACTTTTGCTTCTGAGTGTACTTTTCCACAAACCATGCCTACAAAATCACATTAGGCATGGTTAAAGCTGCTAACCACTCTATTTTGCCTTGAACCATACTTGTCTAAACTTGCTTCAAAAACAAGTCAACCATCCATAACATATGATGGTTGTACTCTTGACTTCTCCAATTTTCTAAATCCTTTGCCTATAAATTAAACTTCATTTGCAACTATTAAAGGGGTCGAAAAATTGAAAAAAAAGCCTTGAAACCTTGCTGAAAATTCCCAAGAACCTGAAGCTGCAAACATAAAAATGAAAACTATAAGTTTCTGATTTTTGCATCCAAAACTCCAATTTTTCTTGTGTGTTTCTTGACCACGTCATCCATACAATTTCCAGAATACACATAGAAGTTTTCCCAACTTCTGTTTTCAGAATGTAAAACAGTAGACACCACGCTCTGTTTCAAAAACCAGAATTGTGCACCTTGACTGCTCCAGAATTTTCCCACCATTCATAGCTCAAGCTAAGGGTTGCTTAGCTTTCTGAGAACTTGAGAAAGCTGACCAGAACATCACAACAATCTGAACCAAGCTTTAATTCACAGAACAATTTCCAGCTGCAAGGTAAGCTTCTTCTGATTTTTATCTCATTACTTAGGCACTGTTAGGCTTGCATTTTCAAAGATACAATGTAGATATCATGGCTCTGATTCTGTATATATTTATAGATTTCATTTATATGGCCTAAGTAGAGAAAATTTTAGATCAGAACTTCTTGAGGAAGTTAGGATTCAGAATTAGGATTAACAAAATTCATGTTTGCTTCTGGCTTATAGTTTTGATGCTTTGTATTTCTGAAACCATGATGAAATTTTCCATAACTGTTATGTTTGGATTTTCCATTTTTGTGAGAAATGACTAAGTTGCAGATACTCTGACTGACATGGAGAAGGAGATGAAGTTCATCATCAAAACTTACTTTGTAATATATGTTTATGTTTTTGTTTCTAATACCGGATGTATAGCCACCCCAGTGGTAGAGAGTGAGCGCATAAGACATTAGTGTTAAGGACCCTGAGTTCTAGCCCTATAAACACCTTTTTATGTTTATTTCTTGACATTTTCCCCATTATTTGTCAAACACTGATCCTGGTCCAGAACTTCTAGATAAACCCCCTTCTTTTGTTTGTCAAAACAATACTCCCAGACCAGAACTTCTAGATCTTCCCATCTAACAACATTGATACCTCATGGACCCATTGTCAGAACTTCTAGCTTTCCAGTAACACTAGAACTTCTAGGTTTCCAGCTGCATCAGAACTTCTAGACTCTCTCAACAACCAGAACTTCCAACCTTCCAATAAAACTAGAACTTCCAAACTTTCTCAACAACCAGAACTTCCAACCTTCCAGTAACATTAGAACTTTTAGGCTTCCTTAAACAATCATAACTTCTAGGTTTTCCCTCGTTCCCAGCAACCCTGGAACTTTAGTGTGTCCAAATCTAGAACTTATGGCCTTCCCCATTTCTGCTAACATTTTGTTTCTGATTTACAGCGCAAAAAGTTAGAACTTCTGCTCCTTATTTCTATCCTTTCAGCAATGCGCTGACTCTGATTCTTTTTTCTCTTATTATTTTTATCATCACTTCTATTTTCTTTAATCAAAAACGCCAAAAATACTTTATATTCATACACTTTGCTTTATTTATTTTAAAACAAAAAGACTAAAAATATTCTCTTAAGCAAATTTATTTTCTTCTCTTAACCAAAAAACAAAACAACTATATTTTACATTTCAATTCTTGTACATTATTTCAATATGGTTGTAATAGATAATTAGGACTTTAATTTCTTGCAATCCCCATTTGTAAATTTGTACACCCCATCCCCCTAATGATTATAATAGCGTAGGATATTTACTTTTCACAATTTATCGCTTTCATATAAATGCTAGTAAAATAGGATTTGTATGGGAAGATAAAATCAATCTTAGAAAACACTAATCCAAGATAAACTAAGCATGAAATACAAACACTTGCACACTTACATCTCTAGGGTTAACTCCACTTGTTGCCTTATGAAAATTGTCATGTTATGTATGTGAGACATCTTAGTGAAAATAATCAAAATACAAGATCATAGTCCTCCCATGACGCTTCGATTGTTGCCTTACAAATGATCTTAGTCCCTCAAGAGAAATGCTAAGATATCTTACAACATTGCTATCATGATTATACGATGAACCACGCCCGTCCCTTTACATCCAACGATGGGGTTTCTTACCAAATCAATGGTAAGATAGCAACATCTAAATGAGAAAGAAAAGAACAAAGACTTTTGAGTAGGTAGAAACGTTCTTAGTTGCTTGCTCATCTTCAAACACAAACACCTTTTTCAAACGCACCAACACTTTCCATGAAATATTTTCAAAAGTACAACACTTTGTATACATTCTTATAGAGACGAGAATCATTAGAAAGTTTTCCTAAACAAAGGCGCTTTTCAAAAATACTTTCAAAACCTGTGATCGATGGGAACGAGAACTGACTATTTTGGAATGTTGGTTCGCGTTTGTGTTTGTTTTTGCAAAATGTCGCGGTAAGCAAGAGTCGCCACCGTCTTTTATTTTATCCAACAAGGAAATGACAAAAGCATAGAAAAATTCCTTTTCGAGACGTCTCTCGGGTTCGGGAGGTAGATTATAGAAAGGGAAGGTGTTAGCACCCTTTCTATCTGTGGTTATCCACGGGCTCTTAGGTACTTGCTCACTATGTTTTCAAAAGTTTGCTTTTCTTTGTGTTTGTGGGTTTTGAAAAGAGTTTTGTTTTTGAAGAGAGTGTAAGTGCAAAAAGTTTTGTTTTTGTTTTTTTAAAAGGAGCAAGTACTTAAGAACCTCTACCTACTCAAAAAGGAATTAAACTGTGTAAATGTACTTTAGACAATGCTATCCTACTATTGAGGAGTAGGTAGCATCGTCGTTGGAGTTTTCGGGTCAATTCGATTTAAGGGACGTGTGGTCACTAAAGCAATGTTAGGACGCCTTAGCGGTAACCTTAATGTCTTAGATCATTTTTCCGAGGCAACTATTTCAAGGCAACTTATGATCTTTGGACAAAAGGACGACCTCTAAAACATCCTATACTTAATGACCACGTTCGAGGCAACCAAGTGAGGCGTACCCTAGGAGTAGCATGTGCGAGTGTGTCAATTTTCAGTTTATATTATCTTTGTACATGTTATGGTGAGCTACGGTTGATTTTAAATTAAAGGTTAATCTTGTCATGCAATCCTAGTTAGCATACATCTAAACAGTTAATATATGTATATGAATTTAAAGTGCGGGAATTGTAAATCCTACGCTATTACAAGGCTTCGGGGAGGGGGATTATTTACATGTCCAAAATTGGGGGAATAAAGCAGTAAAGTGTAAAAGTTTTAGCTAAGCTATTACAAACCAGTAGGCAGTTACAATAAAATAAACGCGCGTGAATCTGAAAATAACCTCTAAAAATCCTAAGAATAAAATATTTTTGTTGTTTTATTTTATTTTGGGCAAATGATCTAAATCTATTTAATTTTAGTTTTTGAGAAAATGTTAAGATAATTAAATGATTAATTAACAAAGTTAATTTAATAGGGAAAAAACTAGCCTAATGTTTTTGTGGTTTTTCTTTTTAATTGATTTTATGTTGATTAAAAAAAGGAATAAAATAGTCAAAATAAAGATGAAATCGAAGGAACAGGCAGTAAATCAAGAAAGGTATGATTCTGGAGGCCTGGGTCGAAAGAGGTGTGGGCTGTCTTTCGACCCAGTGAAGAGGCTTGATCGAAGGTGCATGAGGGGCTGCACTTTGGGGGGTGTTCGATCTGGATATGTCATCCTTCGATCCGGGAACTCTGGATCCAGTTCGAAGCTAAGCTGCTAAGCTTCGAAGCTCTGAACAAGATTCTGAGAATATATTTCCTGCAAAACGATACAAATGTTAAAGACCCATGGGGGACTTTACCCCCCTAATTCGAATCTTCTCCCAATTTGAGTCCTTCCTCAATTTGAATCTGCTGAATTTGGGCCTGGGTTTGTTTTATCCTGAGATTCGAAGGAGAAACTTAGATCGTGCCCCAGCAATGGCATGATCTCATCTTTGCACTTTAGCTTGCATGCAACATAATCAGTAATAACAAGAATACATATGAAATGTGTATTTAAATGTCATGAAGGTGCAATTTTGGTTTTGCAAACCCTTACCAATTAAAGATGTATGATCTGTGGCTCTGGGTGTGGAGATGTTCGCTGAATGACTGCTTTGGCTTGGATTACTTATGAAAATGTTGATGACCTTTGGCAACGTATCTCCAAATCCTCCCTGTTTCTCCTTCTTCTTTCTGTTATGTTCTGTTTTGTTCCCCCCCCCCTTTTTTCTGTGTTCTTTGTTTTTCCTCCGTCCTTGGATATGTACGCTGGCTCTTGTATTTATAGGAGTGTGGAGGTCTAGTAACGGCAAGAGACAACCAATTAAACAGGCCTTTAAAGCCATGAGACAAAAATCAGACACATTAAAAGTTTTCCTTTTTTGAAATATTCATGTCTCTTTGGAATCTTGAATGAATCTGGACACGTTTGATTTTCGAATGCCTTCAGGCCCTGCTCTTTGATTGGTCTTGATTTGAAAAGAATCACTCTGGTCGAATCAGCTCTTGTGGAGTTGGGAACAGAAAAGGCAAGAATATGGCCTTTAACTCAGGAATTGAATCCACAATCAATTGAATTCTTGCCATATTTGCAAGGAAAACATGCCATTTTCTCATGTTCAGTGTACCTGGACATGTTTTTTGAGTGCCCTCTTGATGGCCTCTTTCGAATGGCCTGGAAGGAGTTCTTCAAATGGCCCTTGTCCAACCATCAGTCAAAGGGTATTTATTGAAATATCAATCGAAGGGTCCTTTGCTACGCCAATCGAAAGATCTTGTTCAGATACCAATCGAAGGGTACTAATTAAAATTCCAATCGAAAGGCTTTGTTAACAGGCCAATCGAAAGGTGTTGTTCATGCTAATCGAAGGACATGGTTAACATGCCTGTCGAAGCTTCCTTGACACAATGCTAGATCGAAGGATCCCTTGGCATGCCAATTGAAAGGCTTGGCCCAGGGTGCCAAATGAAAAGGTCTTTCAGAATTCCAATCGAAGTCCTTGACACAATGCCAATCGAAGTGCTTGTCCATAATGCCAATCGAAGTGCTTGTCCATAATGCCAATCGAAGTGCTTGTCTATAATGCCAATCGAAGGGAATTATCCATGCCAATCGAAGGGAATTATCCATGCCAATCGAAAGGATCCTTCAGAATACCAATCGAAGGGTCTTTCAGAATGCCAATCGAAAGGTACTTAAAGCACCACTCAAAAAATTTATTTTTCCTTAGGCAAGGGTTTGTGACCAACCATGTAAGGGAAGACATTTGAAAACATGAGAGGGCAAATTTTGGGGTACAACAATTGCCCCTGTTCAATCTTCTTAAACCTGAGGATGTAGATTGGCTTGCGTGCCTTTCGTGATCCGAAGGTGGAAGATGATTGAACACTAGAGTGCCCAGAAATTTGCACTCGCATGGTGTAGTATCAGCATTGTGATGTCGGGAATGGGCTTACAAATTCCATTTGGAGATTGTTGGTAGGAGGATGGAGATGGGCTTAAAGATGCCATCCAGGGGCGATTGCTGGACTGTATTTGAATGAGTGACAGAATTACATCCGAATCTGGATCGTATCTGGACTGTTATTTGAAGGTCTCTGATTTCCTGTCATTAACTGGAAGAAATAAATCTAACCAGAGGAGGTCTTTTTTGATAATGATGTGTGATGAAGGAATCTGAGACGATTGCTACTCCAAACAAATGATGAAGGAATCTTGTACAATTACTACCTCAGCAGGATGATGAAGGAATCTTGGATGACTACTACAACAGTAGGATGATGAAGGAATCTTGGATGATTACTACCTCAGCAGGATGATGAAGGAATCTTGGATGACTTCTACCTCAACAGGATGATGAAGGAATCTTGGACGATTACTACCTCAGTAGGATGATGAAGGAATCTTGGATGACTTCTACCCCAGCAGGATGATGAAGGAATCTTGGACGATTACTACCTCAGCAGGATGATGAAGGAATTTTGGATGACTACTACAACAGCGGGATGATGAAGGAATCTTGGATGATTACTACCTCAGCAGGATGATGAAGGAATCTTGGATGACTTCTACCTCAGCAGGATGATGAAGGAATCTTGGACGATTACTACCTCAGCAGGATGATGAAGGAATCTTGGATGACTTCTACCTCAGCAGGATGATGAAGGAATCTTGGACGATTACTACCTCAGCAGGATGATAAAGGAATCTTGCACGATTACTACCTCAGCAGGATGATGAAGGAATCTTGGACGATTACTACCTCAGCAGGATGATGAAGGAATCTTGGATGACTTCTACCTCAGCAGGATGATGAAGGAATCTTGGACGATTACTACCTCAGGAAGATGATGAAGGAATCTTGGATGACTACTACAACAGCAGGATGATGAAGGAATCTTGGATGATTACTACCTCAGCAGGATGATGAAGGAATCTTGGACGATTACTACCTCAGTAGGATGATGAAGGAATCTTGGATGACTTCTACCTCAGCAGGATGGTGAAGGAATCTTGGACGATTACTACCTCAGCAGGATGGTGAAGGAATCTTGGATGATTACTACCTCAACAGGATGATGAAGGAATCTTGGATGATTACTACCTCAGCATGATGGTGAAGGAATCTTGGACGATTACTACCTCAACGGGATGGTGAAGGAATCTTGGATGATTACTACCTCAGCAGGATGGAGAAGGAATCTTGGACGATTACTACCTCAACAGGATGATGAAGGAATCTTTGACGACTGCTACTCCAAAAGGTAATGACTTTTATCTGTTGATCGATCTTTCCTGAAAAGGTAAAGAGTTAGTTGTATGCAGTGTCATGATGTATGCATTGTGTAATGATGTTCTCAAAATAAATGACATTCATGTTATATGTATTTTGTATGCATATGCTATGAATGTTATTGAAATGTAATTTTGTCTTGGAGAATAAATTCTTGACAAGTGTTGGGGAGTTATTAAATCCTGGACTGCTGTTGAAGAGTAGGTATGTCTTCAAAATTTGCTTAGAATGTTTCCACTGAGGATCCTTGTTTTGTTGAGGAGAACTCCGTTGGGGAAAGTTGTGAACTCTGTGGAGAGTATTGATTCATTCTTGGGGAACAAGTTCAGGAGTCTCAGTTGTCTGTTGCTCTAATGGGGATGTTAGAACAAAGTTTGAATCTACTACCCTAAGTTAAAGTTTTGATGATAACAAAATGCAAGATTAAATAAATTGTATAATTCATATGAGACATATATGCTACCTAAAAATTATATTGTGCATTTGCAGAAACTCTAATGAATATCAGCATAAGAATGTCAACATCAGCATCAGAAGATGAAATATCAGAAGCCAACATCAGAAGATGACATATCATATGCCAGCATCAGAAGATCAAAGCATGTGCTTACGCTGAAGCTTGATGATCAGATCTGCGCTTAATAGACTCTAAACTCTGATCAAGACCAAAACAATATCATCAGCACTTAAAAGCGTTAGAATAAGCCAAAGCCAATAAACACGCTGAATTGACAACGGTATTGTGCATTCAAGACTCTTTATTACCAACGGCTGCATTCCAAGACAAAGATCTTCTAAATATGGAAAGAACGTAATGGACATTGAAATGGAATAATTGACTACAACGTATCTTTTCCAAGGCTATAAAAACAAGACAGTGAGAAATGAATTGGCTAATGCTCTACAACTCTTTACACGCCTAAAGCAAATCATCATCATCCTCACTCATACAGTTTGCTATATCTCTCAAATTGCCTACTCTATAGTTATAGCATCCTAGTTTCACATAAGCTTAATTTGTGTATTATCACAATTGTGATATAAAGTTTTTGTAGAAAACATTCAACACACATAGAATTCAGTTATCTGTAAGAAAGAATTTCCTTGAGAAACCGGTCTGTGGTTTAGACTCAAGAAGGCTTTAGCAGTTGTTAAAGCAGTTGTAATATTCAGTTGAATATAGTGGATTAAGACCTCGTTGGAGAGAGGCGAAATCACCTTGACGGATGGACTGGAGTAGTTTGAGATCAAACGAACCAGGATAAAAATAACGTGTTGTCTGCATTTAATTTCAAGTTTTACAATTCAACCCCCTTTCTTGTGTTTTTCACTTCTTCAATTGGTATCAGAGCGCCTGGTTCTGAGCTAAAACACTTAACCGTGTCAGTACAAGATCCAGCGTCATAAAAACACAATGGCAGGAACATATCAACACACCAGTAATGACAACAATGAAGATAGAGACAGATTCAGCGGCAAACCTCCAGTCTTTGATGGAGAGAATTTTGATTACTGGAAAGACAGAATTGAAAGCTTCTTTCTGGCACATGATGTTGATCTGTGGGACATGGTGACAGATGGATACACGCACCCAGTGAATGCAAGTGGTCAGAAGATTGACATGAAGGCAATGTCTGATCAACAAAAGCGTGACTTCAAAAATCACCACAAGGCCAGAACTATTCTTCTCAGCGCCATCTCTTACGCTGAATATGAAAAGATATCTAACATAGATACTGCAAAGAACATGTTTGACTCTCTCAGAATGACGCATGAAGGCAACATTTAGGTCAAAGAAACTAAAGCTCTTGCGCTCATTCAGAAGTATGAGGCATTCAAAATGGAAGAAAGTGAATCAATTGAAACGATGTTCTCAAGATTTCAAATTCTGGTGGCTGGTCTCAAAGTTCTGGACAAAGGGTATCCTACTGTTGATCATGTCAAAAAGATCATCAGAATCTTGACAAAATAGTGGAGGCCAATGGTTATAGCGTTGAAGCTAGCTAAAGATCTCAACAAAATATCTCTGGAGGAACTTATCAGCTCCCTCAGAAGTCACGAGATAGAGCTAGAAGCTGACAAACCTCAGAAGCAAGGTAAGCCTTTAGCCTTAAAATCTAATAGAAAATATGACTCCAAAGTTTTGCAGGCTGTTGAAGAAACCTCTGATGGGTCCTCATCAGAAGAAGACGAACTTTCCCTCCTCTCCAGAAGAGTGAACCAACTATGGAAGCAGAGGCAAAGAAAGTTTAGGAATACCAGAAGATCCGATCAGAATGAGCCCTCCTCCAGATACAGAAGGTCAGACTCCTCCTCTGGATACAGAAGATCTAAAGGCTCTTCAGAAAGCAGAAAGCCAAACACCAAGGACATCATATGCTATGAATGCAACGAACAAGGACACTACAAGAGTGACTGTCCAAAGCTTCAGAGATAAAAGCCCAAAAAGAAGTTTGGAAGGGAAAAGAAGAAGAGTCTCATGGCTACATGGGATGACTCTGACTCGTCTGAAGCTAACTTAGAATCAGATGACGAGAGAGAAAACATAGATCTCATGGCCAACATATCAGAAGACAGTGAAGCTTCTGAATCAGACTCTGAATCAGACACCGAAGAGGTATTCCCTGACTTTGCAATTAATTTTACTAAGGCTGAACTTGCTGAAAGCCTTAACGAAATTCTGGAAAGATATTAGCAGATCAGAGTTAAATTCAGAAACCTGAAAAAGAATCTTGATTCTGACTCTGATAAAACTAAGAGTCTCAAATTGGAAAATTCTGAGTTGGAAAATAAAATTTCAAAATTAGAAAATCTTTTACAAAACTCTCAGAAGGAAATAATTTCTGAAACTCCCAGCAGCGCTGATGAGATCATCAAGGAGTATGATCACAGCTTTCAGAAGTTCCTTGCTAAAAGCATAGATAGAAGCAAAATGGCTTCAATGATCTATGGAGTTAGCAGAAACGGCAGAAAGGGAATAGGATACCAAGTTAAGGTACCTACAGCAAAGAATGCCATGGATCTAATTATTAAACGCACTCCTCTGAATTCACACTTTGTGTATGGTCACACACATGACATTAAATATACTAGTAATAACTACTCTGCAAAATGTCGCGATAAGCAAGAGTCGCCACCGTCTTTTATTTTATCCAACAAGGAAAGGACAAAAGCACAGAAAAATACCTTTTCGAGATGTTTCTTGGGTTCGGGAGGTAGATTATAGAAAGGGAAGGTGTTAGCACCCTTTCTATCCGTGGTTATCCACGGGCTCTTAGGTACTTGCTCACTATGTTTTCAAAAGGTTGCTTTTCTTTGTGTTTGTGGGTTTTGAAAAGAGTTTTGTTTTTGAAGAGAGTGTAAGTGCAAAAAGTTTTGTTTTTGTTTTTTTAAAAGGAGCAAGTACTTAAGAACCTCTACCTACTCAAAAAGGAATTAAAGTGTGTAAATGTCCTGTAGACAATGCTATCCCACTATTGAGGAGTAGGTAGCATCGTCGTTGGAGTTTTCGGGTCAATTCGATTTAAGGGACGTGTGGTCCCTAAAGCAATGTTAGGACGCCTTAGCGGTAACCCTAATGGCTTAGATCATTTTTCCGAGGCAACCGTTTCGAGGCAACTTGTGATCTTTGGACAAAAGGACGACCTCTAAAACATCCTGTGATCGGTGGATCTGGAACTGACTGTTTAAAGCTGGTTCGCGAAATGTCGCGGAAGCAAGAGTCGCCACCGTCTTTTATTTTCTCCAAATGGAAAGGACAAAAGCACAGAAAAATTCCTTATAGAGATTGCTCTCGGTTCGGGAGGTAGATTATAGAAAGGGAAGGTGTTAGCACCCTTTCTATCCATGGTTATCCATGGGCTCTTAGATACTTGCTCATTGTATTTTCAAAATTGTTTGTTTGCTTTTCAATTGTGGGTTTTAAAAAAGTTTCTTTGAAAATTCCAGTTCGACTCTTGTATCGGTCCTCAAGAGTGTTTGAAAAATTTGCTTTCGAAAGCTTTTTGAAAAGGTGTCGGTGTGAAAAGTATTTTTGAATTTGTTTTTTGAAATTTAGAGCAAGTATCTAGAGTCGTCTACCTACCCTAAGGAATTCGTCTGTGTAAATGTCCTTTAAAGTAGTGCCATCCCACCATTGAGAGGTAGGTAGCACCACCGTTGGAGGTGTTCGGGTCAATTCGAGGTTCGGGACATGGTGATCACCAGAGCAATGGGAAGACACCTTAGAAGCTACCCTCATGCCAGGTTCCCGGATCATGAGGACTTACTAAAACATCCTCTACTCGACGATCACCTTTCGAGGCAAGGCAACAGTGAGGGGTACCCTAGGGGTGGTGTGTGATTTGTGTGTCATGTTCATTTGCATTTATCTTGTTCATGTTAAAGTGATCTATGCGTTTGTTTTTATTTTATCATTCATTCTTGCATGCAATTATTAACAGTTAAAAAAGATGCGGAAATTAAAAGTTCCTAAACTATTACAAAGGCGCGGGTCCACATCGCCAAATAAAAATCCAGGACCCGATTTGACATAAAATAAAGAAATAAAGTGTGAGAAATATAAAATGTCCGAGTTACATGGCTTTGGGAGAATTACATAAATATTTAAAGAAGGAATAAAGATGCGCGAATTGAATTGAAATTGAAAGCGAGGGCGTTGGACCCTTTTTAATGAAATTAAATTATATTGAGCAAATGAAATCTAACCCTATTTCTAGTTGTTTTTTAATTTATTAAGAAAACATATTAAAATTAAACCTAAGATTAATCTAATTATTTACATGGTAATTTAATTACAAAAATAATATTTAATAATTAATTATTGTGAAAGAAAAGAAAAAAAGGATAAAAATTGATTAAAACCTAATTCTACCAATTTTAAGTTTATTAAGAAAAATGTTTGAATTAAACCTAATTTTACAAAGCTAAAATTAATTAGTGATATTTATTTACAAAAAAATAACATTAAATAAAAATACTTATTTTTTGTCTTTTTTCTGATTTTTATATTGTTTTATTTTTTTACGAAAATAAATTAAATTAAAGGAACTAATTAAAAAAAGAAATAATTGAAACAAATAAAATAAAGAAAAGAAAGAAAATACAATACCTTGGGGGGGTTTCTGTCCCCTTTTTGGAGGTGAATTGGAGTGGTTTGGCCATTTGTGTTCTGGCCTCATCATGCATAAGTTGTTCTACTTTGGCCATTTGGCTTTTGGCTTTTGGCCATTTGCGTTTTGGCCTCAACGTTCCTTAATCTTCTCAGGATGTCTGTCTCGCCATGTATTGGGGTCATGTGTAAAATGTTCTGTTTTGGCCATTTGGCTTTTAGCTTTTGGCCATTTGGCTTTTGGCCTCAACGTTCCTTAATGAACCTGCATGGGATCCTGTCTAAATCTGCAACCTCATGAACACATTAAATAAAATCATAAAAATTCAAATAAAACCAACATATGAAGAAATTTAATGTTTAGGCACAATATGGCATGTATGAATGATTATACCCTTTTGATCATGGAGATCAAATCAACCTTACCCTTACTGGAAAAGTAGTGACATGAATGCTTTTATGCCCTTTGGATCATGGAGATCAAGCCAGCCTTACCCTTACTGAAGAAGTAATAAGATGTTGGTTTGTAACTGAGATGGTTTGTTTGTAGTGAGAGAGGGATTTGTAATAAGGATTTCAAGGTTTTAGGGTTCTTGAAATAGTTTGATATTCTGACAGTGTTGTGGCAAGGTTTTTTCTCTCTTTTTCCTCTTCTTGGTTTGTGTGAAAAGAAGGTGATTATATAATGGAAATTAGGGTAAAGAAAATGGGCTTTGAATGTGCAACTGGGCCTCCAATGTTCACTTTAGTTCGTCACTTTCCAGGCTAAATCGCATGGACTTAAGTGCAATTTTTGAAGTTGAAATGTGAAAACAAAATGTATCCGACATCGATAACTAACTCCTGTCCGAAAATCGGCTCAATCGGATAAACGGTGAATTAGTTATGAATTTTTGAAGTTTCAGCTCAGACAAACTTATTTTGGGCTCCAGTGTCGACTCTGACACGTTCTTCAATAAAAAACTGGTATTGATCGGTGCATAATTTGGTCTCGACTTTTGAAGCAAAGTTGTAGATCTATGAGTCAGGGACCTTGTGTAAAAATATGAGCCCCATCCGATAAAAATTGACCGAGTTATGAATTTTCGAAGTTTCGGCCCAGATGAAATAATATTCAGCATTCAGGATTTTCAGCGTGTCACGTACTCTGAGCAAAAAACGAAGGCCTTTTGAATACCGTTTGAACTCAATACCTTCTGTGAAAATGTAGCCAACTCAATTTGTGAAATTTTGGCGCCAGAACCAGCTCGATACGATGAAAATCGACCAAGTTATGATTTTTTGAACATGACGCAAATAAACTTCTATCACAAATTTTCTGCATGAAAATACTTGATAAATCCACATTTTTGAAGACCTTCTGATCGAAATTGGCTTCTAGCCGTGAGAGATGAAAATGTAGATAATGTCAAGACGGAATTTTGGCCACCGGAACGGGTTCAAAACGAGTCACGATCTTCAAGTTATGAATTTTTTAGCGCGTAAAAACTGCACTTTCAGCACACTTTTTCACCATATTTCTTCGAGAAAACTCACACATTCGGATACCTTCTTTAATTAATTGACTCTTGAGCCGAACCTGAATTTGAGAATATGTTATCAGAGATATCTTGGCAAAAGAACACCTGAATATGATGCGCCGGGTTGGACTTGTGAATTTTTCTTGAAATGTTTTGAGAAATATGGGAGGGCAAATTTTGGGGTACAACACATCCTATACTTAATGACCACGTTCGAGGTAACCAAGTGAGGCGTACCCTAGGAGTGGCATGTGCGAGTGTGTCAATTTTCAGTTTATATTATCTTTGTACATGTTATGGTGAGATACGGTTGATTTTAAATTAAAGGTTAATCTTGTCATGCAATCCTAGTTAGCATACATCTAAACTGTTAATATATGTATAGGAATTTAAAGTGCGGGAATTGTAAATCCTACGCTATTACAAGGCTTCGGGGAGGGGGATTATTTACATGTCCAAAATTGGGAGAATAAAGCAGTAAAGTGTAAAAGTCTTAGCTAAGCTATTACAAACCAGTAGGCAGTTACAATAAAATAAACGCGCGCGAATCTGAAAATAACCTCTAAAAATCCTAAGAATAAAATCTTTTTGTTGTTTTATTTTATTTTGGGAAAATGATCTAAATCTTTTTAATTTTAGTTTTTCAGAAAATGTTAAGATAATTAAATGATTAATTAACAAAGTTAATTTAATAGAAGAAAAAAACAAGCCTAATGTTTTTGTGGTTTTTCTTTTTAATTGATTTTATGTTGATTAAAAAAAGGAATAAAATAGTCAAAATAAAGATGAAATCGAAGGAACATGCAGTAAATCAAGAAAGGTATGATTCTGGAGGCCTGGGTCGAAAGAGGTGTGGGTTGTCTTTCGACCCAGTGAAGAGGCTTGATCGAAGGTGCATGAGGGGCTGCACTTTGTAGGGTGTTCGATCTGAATATGACATCCTTCGATCTGGGAACTCTGGATCCAGTTCGAAGCGAAGCTGCTAAGCTTCAAAGCTCCGAACAAGATTCTGAGAATATATTTCCTACAGAATGAGACAAATGTTAAAGACCCATGGGGGACTTTACCCCCCTGATTCGAATCTCCTCCCAATTTGAGTCCTTCCTCAATTTGAATCTGCTGAATCTGGGCCTGGGTTTGTTTTATCCTGAGATTCGAAGGAGAAACTTAGATCGTGCCCCAGCAATGGCACGATCTCATCTTTGCACTTCAGCTTGCATGCAACATAATCAGTAATAACAAGAATACATATGCAATGTGTATTTAAATGTCATAAAGGTGCAATTTTGGTTTTGAAAACCCTTACCAATTAAAGATGTATGATCTGTGGCTCTGGGTGTGGAGATGTTCGTTGAATGACTGCTTTGGCTTGGATTACTTATGAAAATGTTGATGACCTTTGGCAGCGTATCTCCAAATCCTCCATGTTTCTCCTTTTTCGTTCTGTTCTATTCTGTTCCCCCCCCCCCCTTTTTCTCTGTGTTCTTTGTTTTTCCTCTGTCCCTGGATATGTACGCTGGCTCTTATATTTATAGGAGTGTGGGGGTCTAGTAACGGCAAGAGACAACCAATTAAACAGGCCTTTAAAGCCATGAGACAAAAATCAGACACATTAAAAGTTTTCCTTTTTTGAAATATTCATGTCTCTTTGGAATCTTGAATGAATTTGGACATGTTTGATTTTCGAATGCCTTCAGGCCCTGCTCTTCGATTGGTCTTGATTTGAAAAGAATCACTCTGGTCGAATCAGCTCTCGTAGAGTTGGGAACAGAAAAGGCAAGAATCTGGCCTTTAACTCAGGAATTGAATCCACAATCAATTGAATTCTTGCCATATTTGCAAGGAAAACGTGCCATTTTCTCATGTTCAGTGTACCTGGACATGTTTTTTGAGTGCCCTCTTGATGGCCTCTTTCGAATGGCCTGGAAGGAGTTCTTCAAATGGCCCTTGTCCAAACATCAATCAAAGAGTATTTATTGAAATATCAATCGAATATTCCTTTGCTACGCCAATCGAAAGATCTTATTCAGATACCAATCGAAGGGTACTAATTAAAATTCCAATCGAAAGGCTTTGTTAACAGGCCAATCAAAAGGTGATGTTCATGCTAATCGAAGGAAATAGTTAACATGCCTGTCGAAGCTGCCTTGACACAGTGCTAGATCGAAGGATCCCTTGGCATGTCAATTGAAAGGCTTGGCCTAGGGTGCCAAACGAAAAGGTATTTCAGAATTCCAATCGAAGGCCTTGACACGATGTCAATCGAAGTGCTTGTCCATAATGCCAATCGAAGTGCTTGTCCATAATGCCAATCGAAGTGCTTGTCCATAATGCCAATCGAAGTGCTTGTCCATAATGCCAATCGAAGGGAATTATCCATGCCAATTGAAAGGCTCCTTCAGAATACCAATCGAAGGGTCTTTCAGAATGCCAATCGAAAGGTACTTAAAGCACCACTCAAAAAATTTATTTTTCCTTAGGCAAGGGTTTGTGACCAACCATGTAAGGGAAGACCTTTGAAAACATGAGAGGGAAAATTTTGGGGTACAATAAAACCCATCACAAAGTACATTTTTCAAACAAAAGCAATTACCTAGCAAGCAACTAAGAGCCCATAGATAACTATGGATGAAAAGGGTGCTAACACCTTCCCTTTTCATAATCTACCCCCCGAACTCAAGAAAATAATCTCAAAGGTCTTTCCTATTCTTTTCACCCTTTTCCTTTATTGGATAAAATAAAAGTCGATGGCGACTCTTGCTATCCGCAACAATTGCGATCAAACGTAAAACATCCCAAGTCAGTTCTCCCACCGTGTTACAGAACTGGCGACTCTGCTGGGGAAAGTCTTAAAAGTTGGGTTACCTTAGGAATATATCACCTTTACTTACTTTTATTTGTTTGACTTGTTTGATTTACATTTTTGTTCCTTGTTTGGGCTTGTTTTGATCCTCTGCCCGGATCTGGGACACCTTATAGGTAAGTAGCAATAAGTTGTGGAAACTGTGTGTGGTATACCGACATGGTCTAAGCAATAGCTACGTTAGTGTGACGCATTTGTTGGTACCGGTAGCCCTTGAGTAGTCAAGGAGAATACGGGGCCGTTGTGTGGTGTCATGAAGTACTAACTGACTTTAGAACCTTATTTGACCAACTTGGCCATTAGGAAGTAGTGAGGTAGCCGACTTTGGTGCAATCCGAAGTTGGTTGATACTCGATACTACGCTCATTAAGATCGGACTTTCTGGATATTTTGGTCGACATTAAAGAGGCTTGCATTGAAACAATGCCCGATGAAGAAAGATCAGTGATATTGAGATCCCCTAGAACCCGATTACTATTACTAGGACAGGTTGAGCCAACTAAACTTCAAAAGGATACTTACCTATAAACTCCATGCAAGCCTAAAGTTAAGGATTTTTTTGCTTTGTGTGTATATGCTTACTTGTACATAACATCATAACATCATACCATTAAATTTTTGTACTAACAATTTCAAGGATTATTGAGATTTATCTTTGTTCTGTTTTGTAGGACATGGCTTCCACCCGCGGGAATACTATCCAAGTCAATCTCGTAAGAATTCCTTCTCAACTCAAAGAGTTAGCATCGAGGGTTCCTGAGAGTTCTCATTCACCGAAATACATGGTCGACTCCTAAACTTGATTACTTCGAGCATTGATGAAGACATGATGAAGGTGCTTTTCCAGTTCTTCGACCCTTTGCACCATTGATTCACCTTTCTCGATTACCAGCTTGTACCTACTATGGAAGAATTCTCTCAACTCTTGAGGATTCCTATTCTCAATCAACTACCTTTCAACGGTACTGAAAGAGAACCAAGCGCTGAAGAGATTGCCCGAGATTTACACTTACAACAATCTGACGTCACGGCTAATTGGGAAACAAGAAGTGGTGTCAGAAGGTTCCTATCCAAGTTCTTGTTGGAGAAAGCTCAAGATTGTTGGAACACTCTGGATTTACAATCTTTTTAAGAAATCTTGACCCTTCTCATCTATGGGATGGTATTATTTCTAAATCCTGACCAACTTATAGATGTAAATGTTGTCAAAATCTTCATGTCTCACAATCTGGTGCCTACTTTGTTGGGAGATATCCTACATTTTCTCCACTCTCGCACCATGAGGAAAATAAGAACCCTCATGTGTTTCACTCCTCTATTGGCTATGTGGTTTATTTCGCACCTCCCTAGATCTGTATTGAAGAACAAATAAGGTTTAAGGTGGTGTTTCCAGTGATTTCTGGTAAACAACCGCTAGTCTTCCAAACTATCGAATAATCTTTATTAACGCTACTCAATCTCTCTGGTAACTCACAGGATCGACTAGATTGATCCTAGGACTCCTTGGATATTAAAGTTACTCTCACAATCGAACAATTTATTCATGGTTGCTATTGTACAAGTGTTTGGTTTATTTCGATCTCTCTCTCTAAGAGTTTAAAAATGTGGTCAAAATGTGTATGAAAACTAAGTTATACGAATAAATGCTAATTGTAATGCTGATTGAAGAGACATATAAAACTGTATGAAAAATGAAGTAAATGGTTTCGATTTGCAAAACATTTAACATAAAAGGTTTCTGGAAGGTAGAGGTTTAAAATGTGAAGAAAGCGTTTAATGCAATTTTAAGTAAAAGGATGCGTTTGAAAAACAATACTTGGAAGTAAAGGTATTGAAAGCGTAACAGTTCTTTGAAATATAAAGTGCTCGAAATATAAAGAAAGCATTAAAGAGTAAAACTTTGAGGAAAAGACTTTGAAATGAAAAGACAATAAATAAAGAAACTTGTAAATGCTGTTCGACAAAAGAAAAGAGGAAAGTACTGGAAATGGTAAAAAGGCTTTCATTAAGTTAAAAATACATGGTGCTATCATACATACATCTCTCTTGCATTCGTTTCCCTTGCCATGTGGTAGTTTGAATGTTATTGAGTATTTTGTATAACAGATATGACACACTGAAATCCTAATACTAAGATCTCTATTTATACTAATTCGACCCTAACGGTCTCGCTATAGGATCATGCCACGTTTCGAACATGCAAGACAATGCTTCTTTCATCTTTCCACGTGTCCCCAAATGCTCCAACACATAACTTTCAAACTTTGAAAGTCCCGCTTCCATTTGAATTTTAAATGCTTTAATGTTCTTCCGTTTCGAACGCTCTTCCCAAACCTAGCCTCGCTGTTGTTTCGAGACCTCTTTGGATATTTTCCCATGATCATCGTTCGAAGCTTCAAGCTTTGACACACTCATTCGAAACACTGCTTCTGCAACTTCGAAACATGGTGTTCAATTCCATTTCGACCAGAACTTTTAACTCTTTTGAATTCTAAATAACATTATCAAAATCTTCAGCCAACAAATTGCCCCTTTAAAATATGTATTTCGATCTTTTTGAGAAATACCTATTTTAAACATGTACACAAGATTTTGATAGGATTTTCGAATCATCATAACATTTAATGCCTTTGACTCCAGTCACATCAATCATAGCACCTTTTGGGTTCCTTAACCGCCCAGAGTCACTTCACAGCATGGTGCAGTTATAAGTAATGATTGTTTTTAAATCACGCCTATTACCTATATCAACTTCTCGCCACCTCTTCATCACACCAACCCATGATCTCCACGTATCACACTTTTACTCGGTGGATGTTTAATCTTCTCATTATAAAACGTTAATTCACTCTTCCTTTTTCTTTTTTACACTCTAAATCTTTCATACTCTGAATTTTCACTCTTCTCCTCTCATAAACCATCTAAGCTCTCAAACAACAAAAATGTCTTCTTCCACCTCTTCCCAACTCAAGAAAATCTCAAAGAAGAAGGGAAAGACTACAGGAGCAACCATGGAGAGTAAAATCGTCACCATTCAAGGCCAATCTGCTCTTGCTCCTCAAATGATTTCCAAAGAAAAAGAAATGCTGTACGCTTCACAGGTACTCATCCCTACCCATGTTGCTGGTAAGAGGTTAGCCTTAAATGGTCCTCTTACAGTTTTTGAAATACTAAAGGACACCAGGACAATTTTTCCCGTATGTTATAGCTTCAAACCTTTATTCAACAAAATGGATACCCCTAGGGTAGTAGAATCCCTCAGTTCGAATACCGCAGAAACCCCAACTGTTCCTCCCAAGGATCCATTTGTTTTGGATTATGTAAAAAGCAATTTTAAACCATTTAGATCTTGCCCTACTTCTGATATTGCCTATCAAAACTGGTTCGCGAAAGTAGAAGCCAAAAAATCCCAGCAATGGGAAGAACTAGGCATCTACAACCTCATTAAGCTATCGAAACCTGGATTCACCTATAGCCACCCTTTGCTGTTTGCGTCCCTTTATTTCTGGGATAGTACCTACAACACTTTCCATCTCCCAGGTGGAATGATTACCCCAACTTTCTTTGATATAGCGGCTATTACTGGGCTGTCGCCAGTGGGAGAAACTTATGTTCCTGACAATGAAGAACACTCCAGCATAATTGACTTCGAAGTCAAGTTAGCCAGCTTTTCCAAATTTATCAGCCATTATCATGCTGAAGGGGATAATGTGTCTGACATAGAGCATATTGCATTCTTAACCCTGTGGCTATCTAGGTATGTTTTCTGCAGTAGATCCCTGCAGGTGGCTAGTAGGTTCATTCCTCTAGCTAGGGATTTACACGAAAATCGCAAGGTATGCCTAAGTGAATTACTTTTAGTTGACCTCTATGAGAGCCTGAGGTCAGCCGTTTCGAGTCTCAAATCCCACACCTCTAAAAACATTCTATTAGCTGGCCCATTTTGGTTACTCCAATTATGGCTAAATGCCATGTTTGAGCCTTCTTTACCAACCGCTAATACTATAGATGAGCAAGATTCGGAAATAAGTGACAGGATAGTCGAAGGCACTAGGCTTCGAAGACTAACTCCTAATGATGACAAGGATGACTTCAAGGTTCAATTCTCGAAGTACATCATGATCCTCTCTAAAAGGCATAAGTTTGAAGAGAGCATGGCACCTTTCGCTTCGAGGGCTCATGGACCTTCTTGGTTCACCATGGCTCTCTCAGAAGCCATCAAGAGCAAGGAGATCCAAGATGTATGGAGAGCTTTCTTGCTTCCTAGACTCATCTCTTCAAGGATAACCCCAGCTAAGAACCAAATTCTTCTTTTTGCCTACCAACCAAACTTCGTTTCGAGGCAGTTTGGCTTATGCCAACTGATTCCTGAACCTTTGTTCCAAACTGAGAGCGCCATCACATCTGGTCGAACTTTCAAGGCAAGGGAAGCCAAGATCCAACAAGAACAATATCAAGGCTTTGCCCAATTTGAGCTGATAGCCTTCGAACCTACCCACCTCGCGGCTAAAGGATTTCTGGAGTGGTGGATTAAGTTTTATCAAACTTGCATGTTCGATACACTTACAATTCGACAGAAACTAATTGATGCCTTCGATGTGCAGGTACCAGCAAAGAAAGGTATGTTTACTCATGCCAAAGAGATAAAAGCTTTTCAAAATTATTTTGAAACTACTTACGACCCCACGCGCTTGGACTCCACTGTGCATCAAGCAGCTGAGACCTTGAAGGAAAAATTTAAACAAAAAGTTTCTAAGCTAAAACTTCCTTCAGGGCTGTCACCTGAGGATAGGTATAGGTTGGCATTCGAAATGCATCCACCTAAATTTCCCAGATTACCTACCTCAGAACTGGCTCTGGCTTGGTTTCCTCCATATCCATGGTGGTTTACTTGTAAAGAGATGTTCAAATATCTTCAAAGGAAACCAAAGCCATCTGAGACTGTGACATGGGCTCGACACTGGCTTCATGATTTCCCAGGACATCTTCGATATGACCTTTCTGCCATGTCAATTAAATCTGATCAAGGCACAGGTGCGAATACTTGGGAACAATCCCAAATGTCTTTTATTTTCCATATCTTTAACCTTTGCCTTAATTGTTTTGATTTTCAGCTATCAGGATAAAGACTACTGCCTCGAAATCGAAGGAAGGGAGTGCCTCTCAGACCTCCATTGAAACTACTGAAAAAGCTAATCCACTCGAAACAACTGCTACTGCTGCAACTACAACAACAACAATAACGCCAACAACAAGTGCCCCAATTCCAACGGTAATCACTTAGTTTTTGATGCTTCGAATTCACTCAAGCTTTTTATATCTAACTTCGTTAAAATTCGCTCAGACCAACAAGCTTCCTCCCACTACTCCTAAGAAGCGAAAACCAAGCACTACTGGGGAAGATCCCACTGCTGGAGGAAACTCAAATACTGCTTCGAAGAAGAAGCTAAAGAAAGCTACACCTAAAAGTACTGTTCCGTCTAGTGTCTCTGGATTCGACTCCGGGGATGCTGCTCCCTTACAAAAATCCAAAAATCCACCTTCGACCTCCAACCCACAGTTGGAACGCATAGCTAGTAACCTCTCTTCTGAGAGCCCACAGGTAAATCGAACTACTTCTAAAAACGTTTAAATTCTTATTACCTTGGTGAATATTTTCTTTAACACTCTGCCACTCTTTGCAGAACATCTTGAATCCCACTTCTACCATTTCGACCTCACCGTCCAGAGCTGCTGCTCCGCTTAACTCCTCTCCTCAAGGAGATTCCAGCAATTTGGTCCAAAACAAAGGTTCTTCCAATGTGGCGGTTTTAGCTGGAACTTCTGAACAGCCAGATGACCAAGGCACCTCCATTCCTCTAAAAGAGGTGAACGAAACAATACTTCAAACGTCTGCAGAGGATTCATAAAAGGTTCTTCAAAAGTCCCCTCTTGAAACTCTTCAAGAGGACCCAAAGGATGCTCAGGCTGAAGAAGAAAAAGCTGATTCTGGGCGAGAATTCGAAGAATCTGCAGGCGAAGAATCTGAGGAGGAAAATGCCAATGACGAGGAAAACGTCAATGACGAGGATAACGCCAATGATGGTTCGACTGCCGGGACGGAGTCTAACGCACATAGCGGCGAAAGGGATGGTATCGAAGTGGTAGATTTGGACGAAGATGAAGAAGAGCAAGAGCACGAAGCAAATGAAGGGGATGGTGATGCAATCAACGAAACCCTAGGGGTCGAAACAAACGTGGTTCCCCTACGCGTGGAATTCCCCCAATCCTCTCCGTCTGGAATGACTGACGAGGAACTAGCACTTCTGAGGCGCAATGACCCCATTGGGTATATGAAGGCAAAGTTGGCTCAGAGGGATGTCCCAATCGCTAGGGCTGGCACAAGTTCAACCAGCTATCCTCTTCCCACAGATGAAAGAGTTGTTCTTCTTAACAAAATTAGGAGAACTATTCTCAATATGGATATCTTCGAAGTGCTTAAGCAAGACAGTACTGCTTGCTATACTATGAAGGAGCTGCTCACAAAGGTTAATCTTTCCAATTGCTCTTTGCCAGTTAGTACTCTCTTGTTTGATCTTCAGAATTTGCTGGACAACGTAACTGGCTACCTTCTTCAAGACGAATCTGCTGCCAAGAAGGTTCATGAGAAACGCCTTGCCATGGATGCCGCCTATGAACAAGCTTCGAAGCTTTCTCAAGAAGCTGAGGATCAGGCTATGCATCTGAAGCAGGCGAAAACTGAATATGAGGCTCGAGCTGAGTCCATTCTTATTTGGGAAAGGCAGATTCTGGAACTTCAGCAGAAAGTTAAGGAGGCGAAGGAACAACAACTAGCCTTCGAAACTAATCCTGCAGGTAACCAGTTCGAAGAGCTTCTCAACCGGGGGCTTGCAGAAGTGGAGACTGCAAAACAACTTAAAGGAGAAGTGGCAACCTTGGAAGGTGCCAGGCGGTTTGCTCAGCAAAGACTTGAAACATTTCGAAGCACCTTTAATAGATTGAAAAATAATGTTTATTTCTAGATTTTTATGTCTGTCTGACCATAACTTTGGCTCTTTACATGTAATATTCGAACAACGTCATTTTGGCATTCTTATCTTGCCATCTTGGCTTTTTATAATATTTTGTTTATGTTGTTATTATTCGAATCTCCCGCAGGCTTGGCTTATATTTCTTTAAATATTTCCCATTAACCTTTAGGACTCGTTTATCATCCAAGAGTTCTTCGACTTCGTATGCATTGTTTGAGAATACCTTTAATATTCGAAAAGGTCCTTCCCAATGAGGTGACCATTTACCTAATGCTTTGTTCTTCTTATCCATAGGCAATATGACTCTCCAAACCAAGTCATTAATAGCGAATACTTTTTTCTTCACCCTTTTATTGTATGTTTTGGCCACTCTTTCTTTTTGCCTCATCAGAATTTCCAACGCATGTAATCTAATTTCGTCCAACTCAACTAATTCATTCATCATTATTTCCCAATATAATGCAGCTGGAATTTCGTTTTGTTTCTGGATTCGAACTGATTGCAGATGAATTTCTACTGGTAACACTGCATCATGGCCGAATGTAAGTTGGAAAGGCGTAGTGTTGGTGGCTTCCTTAGGAGATGTTCTACAAGCCCACAACACTTGGTCCAGAGTTTTATGCCAATTTCTTGGCTTCTTGCCAATATGCTTCTTGATTAATCCTATTATTACTTTATTTGCTGCTTCGACTTGTCCGTTTGCTTGAGCATAATATGGCGTTGATGTTAGCAATCTAAACCCCATTTCTTGGGCAAATCCTTGCATCTTTCTACCAGTAAATACAGAGCCTTGGTCTGTAGTTATACTTTCTGGCAATCCAAACCTATAGATAATGTGCTTTTGTATAAACTAGATAATTGCCTCTTGATCAGCAACTACCAAAGGTATAGCTTCGATCCATTTGGTGAAATAATCTACTCCTACCAAAATATATTTCTGACCTTTGGACGAAGCAGGATTTATCTCCCCTATCAGATCCAATGCCCATCCTCTGAATGGCCATGGTTTGATGATCGAATGCAACTCACTTGCAGGGGCGTGTTGAATTCCTGCATGTTTCTGACATTCCTCACATCCTTTAGCGAAGTCTATGCAATCTTTGAGCATGCTAGGCCAATACAAACCATATCGAAATAGCAACCATTTCATTTTATGGCCTGCTTGGTGTGCCCCACATGCCCCATTATGGACCTCAGACAATGCTAAATATGCCTCACTTTCTCCTAGGCATTTCAATAATACACCTTCTTGGGTTTTCTTGAACAATTCGTTCCCCATGAGGAGATATGACAATGCTCTATATTTTGTTTTTCTATCCACTTTTAGAGTTGGGTCTGCTAAATAACTCTTTAATGGACTTCGCCAATCTGTATCTGACAAAGTATCTATGGCTAGAATTTCGAATCCTTGTTTCTCAGCATATCCCAATCTCATGCTTTCCAGATCCGATGGTGTGAATCTAGTAGCCATAACTCTGCCCCTTATTTCGACCAAATCTTTAAAATTCTTGGTAGATACTCTATAACCTGAAGCCAACTGCGCTAAGTCATTTGCTTCTTGGTTTTCTAACCTTGGTATGTGTTGAATATCCATGTATTCAAACTTTCTTAATAGCCTATTGACTATGACAAAGTATACCATTAAATTTTCCTTTATGCATTTGTATTCTTTTGTGATTTGTTTGACCACCAATTCAGAGTCTCCTTTAATTTCGACTCTGGTTGCCCCCAATTCCAACAAAGCTTCAAGTCCAACAATGAGCGCTTCATATTCAGCTTCGTTGTTCGAACAACGAGGACCATCCAATTTATACTTGAATTTTGTTGGAATTCCTTCAGGAGAAATTAGAAGGACTCCAACACCACTTCCATTCCTGTGGGTTGAACCATCAAAGTACAATTTCCATGGTTGCATTTCGACGTAACTCATGCTTGTCTGCTCAACCAACGAATGATCCACAATGAAATCAGAAATCACTTGACCTTTCATAGCTTTTAAGGGCATAAAAGTCAATGAATATTCTGTTAAGGCCAGAGCCCACTTTCCAACTCTACTATGCATTATTGGCTTTGAAAGCATATGTTTAATGACATCGAAGTGAGACGAAACATAAACATCAACAGGTTTTATATAATATTTTAGTTTCATACAAGAGAAATATAAACAGAGACATAGCTTTTCTAAATTGCTATATTTGGTCTCTGCATCATTTAGCACTCTACTTAAATAGTATATGGCTCTTTCGACGCCATTGTTATCCTCTTGTGCTAACATACTTCCTATGCTAACTTCAGAAGCAGATATGTACAGTCTCATGGGCTTCCCCCATGATTGTGGAGACAAAATAGGAGGCTGGGAAAGATATTCTTTTATTTTGTCAAACGCCTCCTGGTGAGCTTCGTTCCATTCGAAGGCCTGACCTTGCTTTAGACGAAGTAACGGAGAGAAAGCTTGGGTCCTTCCACTCAGGTTCGAAATAACTCTTCTGAGGAAGTTAACTTTCCCTAGTAGAGATTGCAACTCCCTTTTTGACGCAGGTGCTTTCGTCTCCATTATGGCTTTGGTTTTGTTCTGGTTGATTTCAATTCCCTTCTTGTGGACCACAAAACCAAGAAAATCTCCAGCCTGCACAAAAAATGCACATTTCAAGGGATTCATTTTTAAGCCATGTTTTCTCATTCGTTCGAATGATTGGCTTAAATGATGCAAATGTGCTTCTGCAGATATAGATTTGATGACTATATCATCAATATACACCTGCATGAAGGTTTCGATGAAGTCATGAAAAATTGAATTCATCGCCCTTTGATAAGTTGCCCCAGCATTTTTTAAACCAAAAGGCATCACCACCCATTCGTAGGTGCCTAAGGCTCCTGGGCAACGAAATGCTGTTTTTCCAACATCTTCTTCAGCAATGAAAATCTGGTTATATCCAGAATATCCATCTAACATGCTCAAGTATTCGAATCCTGCAGCAGAATCTACTAGCATTTCTGCCACGGGCATGGAATATTCATCCTTAGGGGTTGCAGTATTTAAATCCCTAAAATCTATGCAAATTCTTAAAGAACCATTTTTCTTAATAATAGGTACTATGTTTGCTAACCATTCAACGTACCTTGTTGTTCTGATGAATTTGCAGCGCAGCAACCTTTCGATCTCAGTTTTAATTTTTGTGAGAACCGCTGGTGCGAATCTTCTGGGAGTTTGTTTGATGGGCCTCTTGCCATCTTTGATTGGCAGCCTATGTTCGACCAACTCCCTCTTTAAACCAGGCATCTCATCATAATCCCATGCGAAACAATCTTTGTTTTTCCTAAGGACTTCGATCACTTTTTCCTTGAGGCCTGGGCTAAGTTTAGCACTCACGTAAGTTACTCTTTTCGTTTCTTCATCCCCTAAGTTGACTTCTTCGAGCGGGTCCTGTGCCAACATTTTGACACCTGAGTTTATGGGGTCCCTTTCGAAGCCTAAGGGTTCTTTGTCATAGATGGCATCCAACCTTTGATCCATCTCCAATTCTTTGATGGGTGAGCATTTCGAACCCCCCCCCCCCCCACTGACTTCATTCGTCTTTACAGTTGATTCATTTATTTCAGCCTCTAAGGCCACTTTCGATTCATTCTCAGCCATATAGGCCGAAATCCTTTCGAAGAAGGTAGACTCAGTCATGATTAAGGCTGTCGAAGTTCCAGCCTGCTGGCCGTTTTTGTATAGCACCTTCAACTTCCTCTTCTTCACTGATTATTGTTCTATCCCAGTAAAGACCATCATGACGAAGTGTCATGTAGTAGTGGGCGTTTCTAGTTTCATTCATCTCATCGCTTGGGACACATGGAGCAATCTTTGCCAGATTTTTATCATAATCCCTTTTGTCAACTAAATTGACAGTTGACATAAAGTAACTCTGGTCTGCTTCGATGTTTTCCACGATTCCGTCATCTCTCCACAGAACTAGTCGTTGATGCATTGACGAAGGCACTGCCCCCACGCCATGAATCCATTCTCTCCCTAGCAGTAGGTTATAGTTGGCCTTGGCTTCGATAACCATAAACATGGTGGGCCTGCAACTTGAGCCTATTGTCAATTCCAACTGGACCACCCCCAGTGTTTTGCCCACTTTTCCCTCATAATTGGATAGAACCATATTATGGGGCTTGATATCTCCTTCGCGGATCTCTAACCTTTTTAGCATGAAATGGGGAATCAGGTTGGCTGCAGCACCCCCATCCACTAGAACTTTGTTCACACCATGGACACCTACTTTCGCCCGAATGAAAAGTGGCTTGAGATGATTCTTCATTGCAGGCTCTGGGCGTTCGAAGAACGCATTTTGTTCCTCAACAGCCCCATTGTCCATTACGTAGTAGCACACGGGCCTATGTTTCATTAGATCTGTGGTGTCTTCCTCCTCATATTCATTGATTTCGGTTTCCTGCCCAAATTCGCAGGGAAGCACGGACACCACGTTACAGTTTAGGTTGAATGAAGACTCCCCCTCTGATTCGAATTTATCTGTTATCATATCTTCGTCCTCTTCCGGGCCTGGAGTATATTCCTTTGTTTCGTCTCGTTGGTCTTCAGAAAAAAGCCTCCTATTGACTGGAGGTTTCTCTTCAGTCTGATTTTTTGGTTTGTTGGTGCTTGATTCACCTTGTATCTTTGTTGAAGTATCCCCTTTGTTTGCCATGGCTTCTCTCTCAGCCTTTCGAATCCTTTGCTGTCTGCGCCACTGGGATCTTGACATGGGGTTCCTTCCTTTGTAATTCTCTAATCTTACTTCCTCCCTTTTGTGTGTTGAATTGCCTCCTGTATGTCACAGCATGGCGTGCATTTCGTTCAGCACTCCTCCATTTGTCTTTGCCTTTGTCGTTTCTGACTTGTAGCCATCTATCGGTTGGCACTTCAGCAGGGAGTTTGAAAGTCACTCTTCGAGCAACTTTGGGGTGAGGGCTATCAGGTCTTCGCTGCTTGTATCTGCTGTCGAAACGCGGGCCCATCTGGGCAGTTTCTTGATGGTTCCAACAAGGGGCGAAGGGGATCGTTTCGAAGGCCCTTGCCATGCTTTGGTCATACACAGCAGAACATCTTGGGCAAACCAAACACTTAGTTGCCCCTTTGTAGCAGCGAAAAACAAACTCCAACAGACTCTCTCCAGCCTTGGGATAGCACCTAAAGAGTTGGTTATCCTGGCGCCAATTGTTGCCGGTTCGAGCCCTCTGTACCCTTTCGAAATTTGCAGCAATTCTTTGGTTGCAGAGGATGCTGCACCTAGGGCATAATATCATGCATGGATCTCCTTTATGGCATGTCATAAGATAGTCTTTGAGAGTATCATCTCCAGTGTGATTATCCCCCATTCTGTGCTTTTCTTTTTCTAAGTATTTTTCCACTTCCTCCATCTCAGAACGGGGTCCTTCCATATCCACCATATTTATTTCCACATCCCCCTCTTTGGTTTCGTCATCGCCCCATCCTGTGGGCTTTATATCTTCGATCTGGACCTTCGAACTTTCTGGGGCAGAATATTTAACCAGATAGTCAAACTTTCCACTGGGTTCCCCCAGAGTGTCCCATATTTCCTTCTGAAGGGGAACTGGCTGCGTAATTTGGACTTTCTCCAATTCCAGCCTCAAGCCCTCAGTGACTTGTGTCAATGCTTCGTTTTGATTCCCTTAGCCTTCAGTAGCCTGGGTTTCTCCTGCAACAGCCACAGGTGCAACAATCGAAGTGTCTGGCGTTTTCTGGATGTCTTCAGTGACTTCCTCGCTGACTTCGACCATCACCCAGTTTTCGACTCCAGTGTCCTTCTCTCCTGTTGGGGCATCGCTTTGATCAGTTTCCACCATGTTGACCTCTCCAATGCATGCAGGCTCGGAGTAGTTGGTGTCTGCGACGTCCAAAGGATCTTCGTCCACCTTCATCTTCACCTTATCAGCAAACTTTAGTCTGCCATCTTTGATCGCGTTTTGAATCAAGTCCCTGAAAAGAAAACATTGTGAGGTTTTGTGGCCTAGGAAACTATGATATTTGCAAAATCCCCTTTTCTTCCTCTGATCCAAGGGAGGTATTTTGACATTTGGTGGCATAATTAGTTGGCCATCCTTGACAAGCAAGTCAAAAATTTCGTCACACTTAGTGACGTCGAAGGTATAAACCTTCTTTGGAAACTTGTCACTTTTCTCATTTTCAACAATATCTTTCCCTTTCGTGGGAACTAACATTTTGCAGGAGTAAGGTGGGGCCTGTTTTAATTCAGCGAGGTCGATTTCGACCTCTTCGAATTCGAATTCAGGATAGTCTTCTACTTCCTCAGTCCCAACATAGGAAACCCTTTCTTTCTTACTATTCTTAAAGACTCTGGCTTTTTCGGCTTTTAATCTTTCGACCTGTCGAACCCTATCGGCTAATTGAGCCATATCCCTCAAATACTGAGTATCTAATTTCTTTCGAATAGAATAATCCAAACCCCCAGCGGCCATTTCGACTAACTCATGTTCAGGCACTACTGTGTAACATCTGGATTTTAACAGCCTAAATCTATT
Source organism: Vicia faba (assembly GCA_948472305.1). Classification (NCBI taxonomy): domain Eukaryota; kingdom Viridiplantae; phylum Streptophyta; class Magnoliopsida; order Fabales; family Fabaceae; genus Vicia; species Vicia faba. The sequence continues at coordinate 1,275,333,960 of OX451739.1, forward strand.
CAAATAATCATCTATGGGTTCAGTGAACTTTCTCTTAACACTGGCCAATTCCTTCAAACTTATTTTCGTTTGTCCCATGTAAAACTGTTCATGGAATAATCTCTCTAAAAGGGCCCAAGTGTCAATAGATCCAGGAGGCAAAGTGGTAAACCAAGTGAAGGCGTTTTTTGTCAAGGAACTCGGGAAGTATTTGATCCTGAGATCTTCATTATTGGCTATATCTCCTGCTTCGGTTAAATATCTCGCTATGTGTTCGACTGTTGACTCGTTGGTATCCCCAGCGAACTTTGTAAATTTAGGGACTTTGTATCCCCTTGGTAAATCAGTATGCATTATACAATCCAATATAGGAGAAGCGTAATTTGGCCTCCTCATTCCCGTATTGAGGCCATTCTGGGCCATGATCCTCTCTATCATGGTGGTTAGGTTATTTTCTGCCAAGATGTTATCGTTTCGAATCCTATGGACGACGGCATCGGCATCTTGATTTCGACCAACCAAAACAACTCCCCTAGGTTGTTCTTCTCGAAATTCCGGGGCTTCTGGCCTTTCGATCCTTGCCCCTGGTTCCATAACTTCCCTTTGTGGGCCCTGAATTACTGGGGCTTCTAACCTTGGTGCTCTGGCCCCTAAGTTAGCTTCTTCTCTGGGTAGTCTCTGAATTGGGTCGTTAGCAATTCGTTCTATAACAGGCATGTTTGTTCGAAATCCCGCCTGGTTCTGCCTACGCCTTTCTGTGGGAGCAAAGAAATCTGCTATTCGACTCATATTGTCAGCATTTTCCCTGTTCGTCACAGTCACATTCTGAACTATTGGGGCAAATATTTCCTGCATGGTTTGCGCTAACACCCCTATCATATTGTGGTTGCTGTCATCCATCAATTGCCTAAAAGCTAACTGGTTATCTGTGGTTAGGATAGGCAACGTGCTATAACCCACTGACCCTTGGTTATTGGTCATAAATTGGTTCGCCCCAGACCCAGATCCTAGTTGTGGGGATGAATTCGAAGTGGAATTGTGTAAACCTGCCATAAAAGATGTTGGCATTCCGTAAGAAGAACTTCTAATTCTATTCCCATCGAAGCCGGGTGGTCTAGTTAATGGTGTGGCTAAATGGGATTGTGTTCCTGGTGGTGGAACGAATCCCCCAGGGTAGCCCATAGTTCCAGTATTCCCTAAGATCAAACTGTTAGTTGATATGCCACTTACTCCAGTGGTGGCTATGTTACTGGTTGAAGATGCAACAGACTGTGCATTCGAAGGGATTACATTAGATGTTCCGCTCGAAATGGACGCGTTAGTGCCTGTTGCATGTGGGTCACCTTGGTTTCCTTGTTGATTGTCTGAATTAGACATTTTGTCCAAACGTTTTCTTCTGGATAAAGGTTGGTTGCTGTTGGTTATCTTACCACTCCTCAGGTTCATAAAACAGCAAATTTCTTATGGTTCCTACGTTTTTGGGATGACTATGTCTCGACAATCCTTAATTCTGATATCCAACTATTGGTCCCACCAGGTGTGCCAATTTGTTTCCAGTGATTTCTGGTAAACAACCGCTAGTCTTCCAAACTATCGAATAATCTTTATTAACGCTACTCAATCTCTCTGGTAACTCACAGGATCGACTAGATTGATCCTAGGACTCCTTGGATATTAAAGTTACTCTCACAATCGAACAATTTATTCATGGTTGCTATTGTACAAGTGTTTGGTTTATTTCGATCTCTCTCTCTAAGAGTTTAAAAATGTGGTCAAAATGTGTATGAAAACTAAGTTATACGAATAAATGCTAATTGTAATGCTGATTGAAGAGACATATAAAACTGTATGAAAAATGAAGTAAATGGTTTCGATTTGCAAAACATTTAACATAAAAGGTTTCTGGAAGGTAGAGGTTTAAAATGTGAAGAAAGCGTTTAATGCAATTTTAAGTAAAAGGATGCGTTTGAAAAACAATACTTGGAAGTAAAGGTATTGAAAGCGTAACAGTTCTTTGAAATATAAAGTGCTCGAAATATAAAGAAAGCATTAAAGAGTAAAACTTTGAGGAAAAGACTTTGAAATGAAAAGACAATAAATAAAGAAACTTGTAAATGCTGTTCGACAAAAGAAAAGAGGAAAGTACTGGAAATGGTAAAAAGGCTTTCATTAAGTTAAAAATACATGGTGCTATCATACATACATCTCTCTTGCATTCGTTTCCCTTGCCATGTGGTAGTTTGAATGTTATTGAGTATTTTGTATAACAGATATGACACACTGAAATCCTAATACTAAGATCTCTATTTATACTAATTCGACCCTAACGGTCTCGCTATAGGATCATGCCACGTTTCGAACATGCAAGACAATGCTTCTTTCATCTTTCCACGTGTCCCCAAATGCTCCAACACATAACTTTCAAACTTTGAAAGTCCCGCTTCCATTTGAATTTTAAATGCTTTAATGTTCTTCCGTTTCGAACGCTCTTCCCAAACCTAGCCTCGCTGTTGTTTCGAGACCTCTTTGGATATTTTCCCATGATCATCGTTCGAAGCTTCAAGCTTTGACACACTCATTCGAAACACTGCTTCTGCAACTTCGAAACATGGTGTTCAATTCCATTTCGACCAGAACTTTTAACTCTTTTGAATTCTAAATAACATTATCAAAATCTTCAGCCAACAGGTGGTCCAATAGGTTGATGTCACTCAGACATTCGGATATTCACTGGTGTTCTCGATCCTTGGAGAATATTACTATCATTGACCGTTGTGGGGAATTCCCTAATGTCCCTTTGCTTGGAATTAGGGGAGATATCACTTACAACCCTTGCTTAGCTTTGCGATGGTTTGGGTATGCCCGAAGAGATGGTCCTCATGATATGGTCATTCAAGCAATGGTGTTCGACTACGACAACGATGATCAAGGATACCGTCAGGGGTTTGTACGGGCTTGGAGGATGGTAAATGTGATCGGTGGGAATAGAACTGATTGTTTTTAGCTGGTTTCGTGAAATGTCACGGTAAGCAAGAGTCGCCACCGTCTTTTATATTCTCCAATATAGAAAGGACAAAAGCACATCAAAATTCCTTATTCGAGATGTCTCTCGGTTCGGGAGGTAGATTTATAGAAATGGAAGGTGTTAGCACCCTTTCTATCCATGGTTATCCATGGGCTCTTAGGTACTTGCTCTTATGTTTTCAAAAATTTGTTTGCTTTTCAAGTGTGTGTGGGTTTTGAAAAAGTTCGTTTGAAAAAATTCTAAGTAACTCTTGTATCAGTCCTCAAGAGTGTATGAAGTTACTTTGATGATAAGTCCGTGTAAGACTTCTTCTGAAAGAAAAGGAACCGGTGTAGGGTTGCTTGAGGATGAGTCCATGTAAGACTTCTTCTGAAAGAAAAGGAACCGGTGTAGGGTTGCTTTGATGATAAGTCCGTGTAAGACTTCTTCTGAAAGTGAGAAGCAACCGGTGTAGGGTTGCCTGAGGATGATCAAGTAGATAATTGTCCTGTTTGGTTTCAGATATTAACCCACGATCAGTCGTCCACAGAATTTTACTGGCTTGTTACCGGTGTTGATCTGGAACTGTAAAGGTAGATGGTAATCATCTTTTGATTGACCTTTTCCTGAAAAGGCAAAACGTTAGATGTATGCAGTGTCATGATGCATGAACTGCATGATATTAAGATGTTCTCAAGAATAAATGAGATTTGTGTGTTATGATGCGTATATGCATGCGTCATGATGTATGATAATGTGATGTTTATGAATGTATTTTCGTCTAGGAAAATAAATCCTTGACGAATGCCGGGAGCTTGTTGAATCCTGGGCTGATGTTGAAGAGTAGAGTTCTTCATTTCTGCTGGGGATGATGGTTGCAAGAATAAACCGGTAGGAGAAGATGACTCCGTTAGGGAATAAACTTGTTGGAGAGATTACTCTGCGGGGAATTAATCTGTGGGAAGAGACACTTCGCCGAGGTTTTGATGATAACTCCGCTGGGGATACCGTTGATAAGCTTTGTTGAGGGAATTGATGAACTCCGCTGGGGGGTAGGAAGAACTTCGCCGAGGACGATCTGTCCGTGGTAATTAGCTGAGGATAACCCAGTTATAAGCCCTGGTGGGGAATAACCTTTGAATAAAGTCGGGGAGACGTTTGTACTCTGCAGGTGAGGAGCTTCCAGAATTTGTTGGGGATAAGCTTCCAAAAAATCTACTGGGGAGATTGATTCAACTCTCCTGGGGAAACTTTGGACTGCACTGAGGAAGTGGCTCCACTGGGGTGTCTGATATTCCGCCGAGGAACAATCTTAGATCAAGACGGCCGGGGAGGCTTGCTTAGGAACATTTGTATACTCCGCTGGAGGATATTGAGATTTTCTGGGGATACCCAACTTCCTTAAGACTGACTGTAGATTAACTCTGCTTGGGGAGAGTATCGCTGACTTGCTGGAGATACAGTGCCTTGTTAGGGCTGACGGGAGACCAACTCTACTTGGGGAGAGTATTTATGATTCTGGTCTAACTCAACAGGGAGTGAAGGTATCTTGGTCAAATTCTTCAACTGAATCTACCTTGTACCTGGAGGAAAGCAGCTGTACAGTTTGGGCAACTCTTATTGCCCCAGCTTCTGTGGGAGAAGGTACCTGTAGAGGTGCTTGAGGACTGCCGATTTGACAAATCTTCTTCTGGTAGGCAAGTGACAAGATGACGGGACATAGTCGTACGCTTTGATCCCTAATTTTTGCCTGGACCTCCCTTTCGGGTTTTCAATCCAACGGGATACCCATTTTTGCCCAAGCCGCCTTTTCAGGTTTTCGACTTGCCGGGTGTACAGATTTTTTCATTTTCACCCCTTATTTTACCCGAACCCTTTTGGTTCGCCGGGAAGCCCTTACTTTTGCCTAGGTGTGTCAACCTAGCGGGTCTTTAATTATGCGTAGCATTTTTTCGACTATGTTCGTGCTCAGAATGCAGGGAGTTGTCACCGTCAGTAGTGTTGTGTTGTCGTACTACCAGAAAATGTTGATCGTGCAAGATTCGTCGTTGGAATTCATGTCCAATGCCCCAAGTGATCCAGATGGAGATTTGCCCCAAGCTGGTTGGCCTTTTGAGAGATTCTCTGAATCTTGACTTAACTGCCCCAGATGATGGGCAATGATCATGCCATGCCCCTTGATTGGAGGTGCTTTTGTTCATTAGGCATTCGCCGTGCGAACTTCTATGTTGTTCAAACAAATAGTCATATGCAAGCAATGTTATATTAAAATGCAAAGCTCATGTCTGTCTTGAAGTTTTTGAAAATGTGTTTTTTCAGTAAAACCAGTGAATTTTGTAAAACGTGATGTCAACTCAGTATTTTATAGCAAACCTTAAGGAGTCAGGATACCTTTCGTAACAGTATGCTTTCGAACCAAACCATGCTTCAGCTAGGACTTTTAAGGGTTGTAACGTGGCCTGGTTCACGGTTTAAGAAACAAAGGATAAGGCTCAAAATGTAATTGTACCCACCCGCTCTTCGTGATGTTCTTCAAACCTAAACTCAACTAATCGTGCCTTAGACCTTGTTTGAGTCTTTGCTCTGATATTCCGGTGATGGTTCGGATATTGACAATTTATTTTGAATAGGCAGTCATTTCCTTTTGTGTTGAGGGTTTGTAGGACCTCTTTCTTTTTTGATTTCGTTATCCCTGTTTTTGCCTGAACTGTTTCTTTTGTGATTATAGTCAGCGGGATGCCCCAGTTTTGTAAGTCTCCTTCATAGGTTTTGACTTATTAGGCTTTAGTTTTTTTTGGTAATGACTGCCTGTCTTTATGATTATTCAGGACCATCACTGTCTTTTGTTTTGTAAGGACTTCTTTGGTGCCACACGTTGTGCACCTGGATCAAACTGAGAGAACTACCCTGCCCCAGGTTATGATTTTTGATTTTTGAAAAGAAAAACTCCTACTTCTTTGGCTTAGAGGGGTTGACGAGGGATTATCTTCCTTATAACTCCAGTGTTTAGGAATTAAAACGATGCCTGTACCTCATCAGTGGGGTCTGTTCAAAAGCATACTGTAAAGATCGGTATCGTTTTCGTCATCCTCCCTCAAGAGGCTTAGAATTATTAATCGAGCATTTGAACATCAAGAAAAAATAACAGCAATTTTGAATATAGTGAGCACAATTACTTCAAAACAGACACGTGTAATGCATTAATGAAATAATAGAGTTTGACATGATAATTGTTTGAATAAGCATAAAAAAAAATACAATATCAGAATTTAAATGAAACAAAAGTCTCTCAATCCTAGCCATGTTTTGGCAAGGGAGCAGCGATCACGTTGGGAGTCTCAGCAGGCTCGAATTCGATCTCTTTGGCGTCAATCATATTCTGGATCTTGTATTTCAGCGCCCAACAATCCTCAGTATCGTACCCCGGGCTACCGGAATGATAATCACACCTCGCATCTGGGTTGTAGCTTGGAGAAGAAGTCTTAGGATTTGCAGGAGGGTTGATCACTGCAATCAGGTACATTTTCAACATGTGCTGCAATGCTTGTGACAATGGCATGTTGATGTTGGTGAATTGTCTTTTAGGCTCGTCTGGCCTTTGCTGATTTCCCTTTGGCGGTTGTCAGCGTGACGCAGAACCTGAAATCATGACAGCCCCTACGTGTTGGTCACGACGATCCTTCTGACTGTATGCAGCATTGGACTCTTTCTTGAATGGTTTCTTCTCAGCATTCGAGGAGTCACCCTTTTGTATCTTCCCGGACTTGATACCAGCTTCTATCCTCTCACCAGTTAAGATCAGATCTGTGAACCCAGCAGAAGAATTCCCAATCAGATGGTTGAAGAATGGACTGGACAGGGTTCCTAAGAATATGTCAACAAGCTCACGGTCAGTCAAAGGTGGCTGCACCCTTCCATCCAGGTCTCTCCACCTTTGCGCATACTCCTTAAAACCTTTACCCGTCCCCAGTGACATACCCTGGAGTTGGGTACGTGTAGGAGCGAGGTCGGAATTATACTGATACTGCTTGTAAAATGCAGTAGCCAAGTCCTCCTAGTTACGAATACTGGTTCCATCCAGTTGATAGAACCATTCGAGTTGAGTCCCTGAAAGACTTTCCTGGAAGAAATGGATCCATAGATTCTTGTCAACAGTGTAAGGTTGGATCTTCCTTACATAGGATCTGAGATGCAGCTTAGGACAGGAAACCCCGTCATACTTTGCAAAGGCAGGTGCCTTGAACTTGTGAGGGATCACCACCCCAGAAGATAAGCCTAGGTCTCCAAAGTCCAACCCGGGCACCTGTTGAATCTCCATGGCATTTAGACGGTCCTCTAGTTGCTTGTACCTGTCTTCAGCGGGAGGGTACTGTTCGTCGTTGTAATCTGTCTCGTTGTCAAAGACCACGGGACTAGGAACCTCTCTCCCTTGTGGGCTATCTTTCCCAGCGGATGGGGTGGTCATCTCAGCCTCATATTGTGATCTATTCCCAGATCTGCGTCTAGGGTTGAACAAAACAGTCCTCTTCTTCTTCTTCAACAGCAGAGTCTTCAATTCCCGTTGTCCCTGGGCTAAGCTCATGACCAGCTCCTGGAACTGGGCGTTTTGGGCCTGGAGGGCCTTGATAGCTTATTCATTGGATGATTCAGGATTCATGATGATGGCTGAAATAAACAGCGAAGAAGATTAAGAAACCTGTAGAACAGAGTACCTGTAATGCAATGATATGTATGTGTGCATGCGATGTTTTCAAGGATCTCGCGGGGTAAACAGAGAAACTTGTTAGAATTTGAATTTTGGTAGCTTGATTGAAGGAACTTCATGTTGCTGAGAGTCCTTCTTCAAGAGTCAAGGCTCACCATATCGAGTGGGTCATAGCCCCTGACTCAAGTCACCATGTTTTGATCTCTGAACAACCTCGGCTAGAAGAAAATAAATCCCCTTTGCCCCTTGCTAGACAGTTGGTTCATCATGACCTGCATCACAAGCCCTTGAGATCCTTGAAATGGATTAGTCCTTATGCAGGATGTATGCAATGGTATGATGGTATGATGCTATGTTATGCGTGGAGTAATGTAGGTAAACCCTGTTATGAGTCCAGATTAAGGACTGTAAACAAAACCTGCAAGAAACTCAAGTGTCAGATAACCAGTATGCAAGTAGTCAAGTTTGAAGGCACATAAATCACACAAAGAGCCCTTAGAGCTTAGGCCAGCATGAAGTTTGGGGTACTACCCTCTTGAAGTTGGTGGGCTCAAAAACCTGTCCTATCAAAAGTAACCGGGTTCTAAGGAGCTCAATATCATTGGGTTGTTTTCTGCGTTCATTGTTTTGATTTAGCCACTGAACTGGCGATCAAAATATCCCAAGAAAACAACCCTTAATGAGTGTAGTATCGAGTATCAACCAACTTCGGACTGCACCAAAGTCAGTCATCTCACTACCCCTAAAGAGGCCAGGATGGTCAAGTAAGGTTCCTAAGGTCAGTTGATGCTTCACGACACCACGCGGCGGCCCTGTACTCTCCTTGACTTGACTCAAGGGTTACCGGTACTCACCAAGGTGCCACATCAATGTAGCAAACTGCTTCAACCATGTCGGTATACCCCGCACAGTTCCCTCACAGTTTTGTTGCTACTTTCTAAGAGGTATCCCCCAGATCCGGGTTAGGATCTATGAAACTCCCAAAACAGGCCCACAATAGTAAAGCAAACAGAGCAAGCAATTGAAAACATAAGAATGGTCTAATTCCTAAGGTACACCTCACTTATTAGTTTCCCCAGCAGAGTCGCCAGTTCTGTGATCGGTGGGAATTGAACTGACTATTTTTAGCTGGTTTCGTGAAATGTCGCGGTAAGCAAGAGTCCCCATCGTCTTTTATATTCTCCAATATGGAAAGGACAAAAGCACAGCAAAATTCCTTATTTGAGATGTCTCTTGGTTCGGGAGGTAGATTTATAGAAAGGGAAGGTGTTAGCACCCTTTCTATCCATGGTTATCCATGGGCTCTTAGGTACTTGCTCTTATGTTTTCAAAAATTTGTTTGCTTTTCAAGTGTGTGTGGGTTTTGAAAAAGTTCGTTTGAAAAACTTCTAAGTAACTCTTGTATCAGTCCTCAAGAGTGTATGAAGTGTTTTGTTTGAAAACTTTTTGAAAGTGTGGGGTGTGAAAAGTTGTTTTTGTTTGTTTGAAAAGAGCAAGTACTTAAGAGAAGTCTACCTACCCTAAGGAATTAAGTTGTGTAAGAGTCCTTTAGATAGTGCTATCCCACCATTGAGAGGTAGGTAGCGCCATCGTTGGAGGTGTTCGGGTCAATTCGATTATAGGGACAGTGTGGTCACCGAAGCAATGGTAGGACGCCTTAGAAGTAACCCTAATGTCCTAGATCCTTTTTATCCGAGGCGACCGTTTCGAGGAAACTGGATCTTTTAGACAGAAGGGCGACCTCTAAGACACCCTATACTTGATGACCACCTTTGAGGCAACCAGTGAGGCGTACCCTAGGGGTGGCATGTGCTTGTGTGTTGTTTTTCAGTTAAATTGTCTTTGTGTGTTATTTGTGAGCTACGGATTGGTTTTTATTTGGCATACATTCTTTCATGCATTTTTTAATAGTTAGGAGTGCGGAAAATAAATTGCAGAAATGTAAATCTAGCTATTACCAGGCGCGGGTCTATACATCGCCAAAAACAAAAACCCGTTTTGAAAAAATAAAGTGCGAGAATTTAAATAAGGCGATAAAATCCTAATTAACTGTTACATACTCTGTACAGATACATAATCATAATCAAAATAAATAAATATGCGCGAATAGAAATTTAATCGGGAACATCTTAGGGTTTTGACCCTTTTTAGAATTGAATTAAACGTTAAACCTAATTAACTAATTAATTATTTAATTAAAGAAAAAAAATGTTTTTTTTTGTATTTTTATGTTTTTAATGGAAATAAAATAAAAGGGAAATTAAAAATTGAAAGTGAAAGACCTAATTCTAAATTAATTTTACTTATTAAAAAAATGTTAAAATTGTCCTAATTACACAACTAATTAATTAATGTTAGAATTTATTTACAAAATAAGTTAATAAATAATAAAAATGTTTTTTTTTTGGTTTTTTCTGAATTTTTATTTGTAAAAATGTTAATTATGCTAATTAATTAAATAATACTAAGAATAATTATTAAAGAAAATAAAAAGGAAAAAAGAAAAAAAGAGAAAAAAGTAAACCAAGGGTGCTGAACAAAAATGGAGGTGGATCTGGAATTTCTGAGGCCCATTTGCATCAAGCCCTTTTGACTTTCCTGGTTGCCCACGCCTGCGTTGACTCATGAGCACCATGGTCTTTATTCTTTGGCCATTAGATTGATAGTGGTGGCCACATGACATGCATCAGGATGAGGCATATGGTGGGATACATTGACTAGCCTGCATAGGAATATGTTTGAAAAAATATGAAACAAGGTTTGGGGGACCTGGGAATCGAACCCAGGTCCCAATGATGCATAGCCACGTCCCTCTCCACTGAGCCAAGCGCTGTATTTTGTTAACATAATGGGTAAAGAAAATAATATGTAAAGAAATCAATCACGCTGGGAATAAAAAAAAAGCGCGCATAATTATTTGAATGGACCAAACATATGCGTCCACGTCCTTCATCTTCTTCATTTTCCCTGCAACATAAAATCAAATAGCGGGGGTTTTAAACCCCCATAACCTGCAACTATTAAAAATAGCGAATAGAAATGGGCGCAAGATAAATTGAGCGCGAGGGTAGTTTTGAATTCGTCTCGTCAAGCCGGTTTCAACCATGGGCATGGGAGGTTCCAATTTTATCTGAGCAGCAAAGCCCTAATTCACAAACTTAAAAAACCTAAAAGTTGTTAATGGCAAATCACAATCTTGTACATGATAATCCAATTAATGGATATGAATAGCTTTGTATGGTTGCAAACAATATAAAACAAGCTTTAAATCACACCAAATGTTCATGAATTGGGAGTTTCGATTTTGAAAAGTATTGACAAACCGTGATCTTGTTTGGCGTGATTTCTCAAGCTTTAGCCCTTGATTTTGATTCCAAAAGACTCCTGAGAGTTCTAGCAAAGTGTTAGAAATGAAAAAAGGCTTGGAATTACGTTGGAAGGTGGATTTCAGATTTGACTTTTGCTTGATTTTTTTTTAATGTGGTTTGGCCGTTTGAGAGATGTTCAGGTCGTGAATGGGGCTTGGTTTGCTTGCATATGTACATCTGAATGATATTAGGTCACATTATGAGACAATGATCCATTGCAATTAAGTTTTTGAGATTCTTCATAACCACCATTAAAGGACTTTCCAAGTTTGTTCAAATTTTGAATTCTATGCATAATTGAGCTTGGCACGAATTTGGTAGGTGGAATATGACACATGAAAGCCATTCAAACCACAAGATACCATTCCTTTAATTTTTTTGATTTTATTTGAATTATTATGGATTAAAATGAATTAAATCCACAAAAATTAAATAAAAATGAAAAAATAAATGTTTGGTCTTGAAATTGATCATGGGACACGTGGGTGGCATGAAAAGGCTGAATCAAGTGGAAGAAAGTGGTCCCTTTTGTCAAAAATTGAAGTTTCAAGGATAGTTGACTTTTGCCATTTCACAAAAATTTCCCAACTTCTCCAATGCATATCTTGCTCAATTTTGATCATATGAACATGTTCTTGGACATTTTGGAAAGGTCTTGAAGTCATCTAACCAATGCCTTTGGTCCCATGTAATTTGAATTTACCAATCTCAAGTTATGGTCTTTAACTTAAAATGCCTTTTTGTTGACTTTTGAAAATGACCTATAATGTTGAAATTGATAACTTTTTGTGAGAGCATTTATTGGACTTGGAATGTGAAGATGAGTTGTAGGAAATGTCATCCCCTTCAAAATGAGCATTGGATGGGATTTTTCTGATGAACCATGAAAAAGTTATGCCTTGGTCAAGTTACAGTTGACTTTTCAGCTGTCCAAAAATGGAAACTTTTGCATCTTGATGATTTTTGAGCCATGCTTGTGGAATTATGATCAAGACTTGATCAAATGATGATTGTGGCTTCAAAATAAGATGTTGACCAAAAAAATTTGACGTTTTACTGCCAAATGACCATTTTGCCCCTGCAGTTGACTGTAGAGCAACTAGGGTTTTTGACTGTGCAATTTGATGTTATGAGTCTTGTAACTTGAAACGTAGTTGCTTGACAATGTGTATAGGCATATGTGACTTGATTGAGCCCTTGAAAACCTCAACTTCCTTGCAAGAACCAAAACCCTAATTTTGACTGGCTTATGAGGCCTTTGAATTGTGCAACCCTTGATCCATTTGAAGATTGATCTTGATAAATCTTGAGGAATATGGGAGGGCAAATTTTAGGGTACAACAGTTGCCCATGTTCAATCTTCTTAGACCTGAGGATGTAGATTGGCTCGTGTGCCTTTCGTGATTCGAAGGTGGAAGATGATTGAACACTAGAGTGCCCAGAAATTTGCACTCACATAGTAGAATATCAGCAGTCTGATGGCGGGAATGGGCTTATAGATGCCATTTTGGAAAGATGGTGGATAGGAGGATGGGCTTATAGATGCCATATGGATTTGACAGGACCTTGTCGGGAATGGGCTTATAGATGCCATTTGGAAGTGATGGATAGAAAGATGGGCTTATAGATGCCATCTGGATATGCGACAGAATCTTGTCGAGAATGGGATTATAGATGCCATTTGGAGACTGTCTATTGAGTTGTAATTTTGTGAGTTGAAAGAGGGAACCTGTGTAGGGTTACCTGATGATGAGCTCGTGTAAAACTGCATCTTGGAAAGAAGGAAACCTGTGTAGGGTTGACTGATGATGAGCCCGTGTGAAGCTGCATCTAAAATGGAGAAGAAACTTGCGTGGGGTTACTTTGATGATTAGCCCGTGTGAAACTGCATCTGGAGCTGAGAAGGAAACCTGTGTAGGGTTTACTAATGACGAGTCCGTGTAAAATTGCGTCTGGAGTTTTGAGAAGGAAACCTGTGTAGGGTTTCTGGGTGACGAGTCCGTGTAAAACTACGTCTGGAGAGAGAGAACCTGTGTAGGGTTTACTGATGATGAGTCCGTGTAAAACTTCATCTTTGGAAAGAGAGGACCTGTGTAGGGTTTCTTTGATGACGAGTCCGTGTAAAACTACGTCTGGAAAGAGAGAACCTGTGTAGGGTTTCTTGGTGACGATGAGCCTGTGTAAAACTTCATCTTTGGAAAGAGAGAACCTGTGTAGGGTTTCTTTGATGACGAGTCCGTGTAAAACTACGTCTAGAAAGAGAGAACCTGTGTAGGGTTTCTTCGGGATAAGTTCGTGTAAAACTTCTGGAGGAACCGGGGTAAGGTTACTTTGGGATAAGTCCGTGTAAGACTTCTGGAGGAACCGGGGTAAGGTTACTGCAGAGTAAGTTCGTGTAAAACTTCTTGATGAACCGGGGTAAGGTTATCTTGAGATAAGTCCGTGTAAGACTTCTGGAGGAACCGGGGTAAGGTTACTGCAGGTTAAGTTCGTGTAAAACTTCTTGATGAACCGGGGTAAGGTTACCTTGAGATAAGTCTGTGTAAGACTTCTGGAGGAACCGGGGTAAGGTTACTGCAGGGTAAGTTCATGTAAAACTTCTGGATGAACCGGGGTAAGATTACCTTGAGATAGGTCCGTGTAATACTTTTTCTGAAAGAAAAGGAACCGGTGTAGGGTTACTTTGATGATAAGTCTGTGTAAGACTTCTTCTGAAAGAAAAGGAACCGGTGTAGGGTTGCTTGAGGATGAGTCCATGTAAGACTTCTTCTAAAAGAAAAGGAACCGGTGTAGGGTTGCTTTGATGATAAGTCCATGTAAGACTTCTTCTGAAAGTGAGAAGGAACCGGTGTAGGGTTGCCTAAGGATGATCAAGTAGATAATTGTCCTGTTTGGTTTCGGATATTAACCCATGATCAGTCGTCCACAGAATTTTACTGGCTTGTTACCGGTGTTGATCTGGAACTGTAAAGGTAGATGGTAATCATCTTTTGATTGACCTTTTCCTGAAAAGGCAAAATGTTAGCTGTATGCAGTGTCATGATGCATGAACTGCATGATATTAAGATGTTCTCAAGAATAAATGAGATTTGTGTGTTATGATGCGTATATGCATGCGTCATGATGTATGATAATGTGATGTTTATGAATGTATTTTCGTCTAGGAAAATAAATCCTTGACGAATGCCGGGAGCTTGTTGAATCCTGGGATGATGTTGAAGAGTAGAGTTCTTCATTTCTGCTGGGGATGATGGTTGCAAGAGTAAACTGGTAGGAGAAGATGACTCCGTTGGGGAATAAACTTGTTGGAGAGATTACTCTGCGGGGAGTTACTTTGTGGGAAGAGACACTTCGCCGAGGTTTTGATGATAACTCCGCTGGGGATACCGTTGATAAGCTTTGTTGAGGTAATTGATGAACTCCGCTGGGGGGTAGGAAGAACTTCGCCGAGGACGATCTGTCCGTGGTAATTAGCTGAGGATAACCCAGTTATAAGCCCTGGTGGGGAATAACTTTTGAATAAAACCGGGGAGACGTCCGTACTCTGCAGGTGAGGAGCTTCTAGAATCTGTTGGGGATAAGCTTCCAAAAAATCTACTGGGGAGATTGATTCAACTCTCCTGGGGAAACTTTGGACTGCACTAAGGAAGTGGCTCCACTGGGGTGTCTGATATTCCGCCGGGGAACAATCTTAGATCAAGACGGTCGGGGAGGCTTGCTTAGGAACATCTGTATACTCCGCTGGAGGATATTGAGATTTTCTGGGGATACCCAACTTCCTTAAGACTGACTGTAGATTAACTCTGCTTGGGGAGAGTATCGCTGACTTGCTGGAGATACAGTGCCTTGTTAGGGCTGACGGGAGACCAACTCTACTTGGGGAGAGTATTTATGATTCTGGTCTAACTCAACGGGGAGTGAAGGTATCTTGGTCAAATTCTTCAACTGAATCTACCTTGTACCTGGAGGAAAGCAACTGTACAGTTTGGGCAACTCTTATTGCCCCAGCTTCTGTGGGAGAAGGTACTTGTAGAGGTGCTTGAGGACTGCCGATTTGACAAATCTTCTTCTGGTAGGCAAGTAACAAGATGAAGGGACATAGTCGTACGCTTTGATCCCTAATTTTTGCCTGGACCTCCCTTTCGGGTTTTCAATCCAACGGGATACCCATTTTTGCCCAAGCCGCCTTTTCAGGTTTTCGACTTGCCGGGTGTACATATTTTTTCATTTTCACCCCTTATTTTACCCGAACCCTTTTGGTTCGCCGGGAAGCCCTTACTTTTGCCTAGGTGTGTCAACCTAGCGGGTCTTTGATTATGCGTAGTATTTTTTCGACTATGTCCATGCTCAGAATGCATGGAGTTGTCACCGTCAGTAGTGTTGTGTTGTCGTACTACCAGAAAATGTTGATCGTGCAAGATTCGTCGCTGGAATTCATGTCCAATGCCCCAAGTGATCCAGATGGAGATTTGCCCCAAGCTGGTTGGCCTTTTGAGATATTCTCTGAATCTTGACTTAACTGCCCCAGATGATGGATAATGATCATGCCATGCCCCTTGATTGGAGGTGCTTTTGTTCATTAGACATTCGTCGTGCGAACTTCTATGTTGTTCAAACAAATAGTCATATGCAAGCAATGTTATATTAAAATTCAAAGCTCATGTCTGTCTTAAAGTTTTTGAAAATGTGTTTTTTCAGTAAAACCAGTGAATTTTGTAAAACATGATGTCAACTCAGTATTTTATAGCAAACCTTAAGGAGTCAGGATACCTTTCGTAACAGTATGCTTTCGAACCAAACCATGCTTCAGTTAGGACTTTTAAGGGTTGTAACGTGGCCTGGTTCACGGTTTAAGAAACAAAGGATAAGGCTCAAAATGTAATTGTACCCACCCGCTCTTCATGATGTTTTTCAAACCTAAACTCAACTAATCGTGCCTTAGACCTTGTTTGAGTCTTTGCTCTGATATTCTGGTGATGGTTCGGATATTGACAATTTATTTTGAATAGGCAGTCATTTCCTTTTGTGTTGAGTGTTTGTAGGACCTCTTTCTTTTTTGATTTCGTTATCCCTGTTTTTGCCTGAACTGTTTCTTTTGTGATTACAGTCAGCGGGATGCCCCAGTTTTGTAAGTCTCCTTCATAGGTTTTGACTTATTGGGCTTTAGTTTTTTTTTGGTAATGACTGCCTGTCTTTATGATTATTCAGGACCATCACTGTCTTTTGTTTTGTAAGGACTTCTTTGGTGCCACTCGTTGTGCACCTGGATCAAACTGAGAGAACTACCCTGCCCCAGGTTATGATTTTTGATTTTTGAAAAGAAAAACTCCTACTTCTTTGGCTTAGAGGGGTTGACGAGGGATTATCTTCCTTATAACTCCAGTGTTTAGGAATTGAAACAATACCTGTACCTCATCAGCAGGGTCTGTTCAAAAGCATACTGTAAAGATCGGTATCATTTTCGTCATCCTCCCTCAAGAGGCTTAGAATTATTAATCGAGCGTTTGAACATCAAGAAAAAAATAACAACAATTTTGAATATAGTAAGCACAATTACTTCAAAACAGACACGTGTAATGCATTAATGAAATAATAGAGTTTGACATGATAATTGTTTGAATAAGCATAAAAAAAATACAATATCAGAATTTAAATAAAACAAAAGTCTCCCAATCCTAGCCATGTTTTGGCAAGGGAGCAGCGATCACGTTGGGAGTCTCGGCAGGCTCGAATTCGATCTCTTTGGCGTCAATCATATTCTGGATCTTGTATTTCAGCGCCCAACAATCCTCAGTATCGTGCCCCGGGCTACCGGAATGATAATCACACCTCGCATCTGGGTTGTAGCTTGGAGAAGAAGTCTTAGGATTTGCAGGAGAGTTGATCACCGCAATCAGGTACATTTTCAACATGTGCTGCAATGCTTGTGACAATGGCATGTTGATGTTGGTGAATTGTCTTTTAGGCTCGTCTGGCCTTCGCTGATTTCCCTTTGGCGGTTGTCGGCGTGACGCAGAACCTGAAATCATGACTGCCCCTACGTGTTGGTCACGACGATCCTTCTGACTGTACGCAGCATTGGACTCTTTCTTGAATGGTTTCTTCTCAGCATTCGAGGAGTTACCCTTTTGTATCTTCCCGGACTTGATACCAGCTTCTATCCTCTCACCAATTAAGATCAGATCTGTGAACCCAGCAGAAGAATTCCCAATTAGATGGTTGAAGAATGGACCGGACAGGGTTCCCAAGAACATGTCAACAAACTCACGGTCAGTCAAAGGTGGCTGCACCCTTCCAGCCAGGTCTCTCCACCTTTGCGCATACTCCTTAAAACCTTCACCCGTCCCCAGTGGCATACCCTGGAGTTGGGTACGTGTAGGAGCAAGGTCGGAATTATACTGATACTGCTTGTAAAATGCAGTAGCCAAGTCCTCGCAGTTACGAATACTGGTTCCATCCAGTTGATAGAACCATTCGAGTTGAGTCCCTGAAAGACTTTCCTGGAATAAATGGATCCATAGATTCTTGTCAACAGTGTAAGGTTGGATCTTCCTTACATAGGATCTGAGGTGCAGCTTAGGACAGGAAACCCCGTCATACTTTGCAAAGGCATGTGCCTTGAACTTGTGAGGGATCACCACCCCAGAAGATAATCCTAGGTCTCCAAAGTCCAACCCGGGCACCTGTTGAATCTCCATGGCATTTAGACGGTCCTCTAGTTGCTCGTACTTGTCTTCAGCGGGAGGGTACTGTTCGTCGTTGTAATCTATCTCGTTGTCGGAGACCACGAGACTAGGAACCTCTCTCCCTTGTGGGTTGTCTTTCCCAGCGGATGGGGTGGTCATCTCAGCCTCATTTTGTGATCTATTCCCAGATCTGTGTCTAGGGTTGAACAAAACAGTCCTCTTCTTCTTCTTCTTCAACAGCAGAGTCTTCAATTCCTGTTGTTCCTGGGCTAAGCTCATGACCAGCTCCTGGAACTGGGCGTTCTGGGCCTGGAGGGCCTTGATAGCTTGTTCATTGGATGATTCAGGATTCATGATGATGGCTGAAATAAACAGCGAAGAAGATTAAGCAACCTGTAGAACAGAGTACCTGTAATGCAATGATATGTATGTGTGCATGCGATGTTTTCAAGGATCTCGTGGGGTAAACAGAGAAACTTGTTAGAATTTGAATTTTGGTAGCTTGATTGAAGGAACTTCATGTTGCTGAGAGTCCTTCTTCAAGAGTCAAGGCTCACCATATCGAGTGGGTCATAGCCCCTGACTCAAGTCACCATGTTTTGATCTCTGAACAACCTCGGCTAGAGGAAAATAAATCCCCTTTTCCCCTTGCTAGACAGTTGGTTCATCATGACCTGCATCACAAGCCCTTGAGATCCTTGAAATGGATTAGTCCTTATGCAGGATGTATGCAATGGTATGATGGTATGATGCTATGCTATGCATGGAGTAATGTAGGTAAACCCTGTTATGAGTCCAGATTAAGGACTGTAAACAAAACCTGCAAGAAACTCAAGTATCAGATAACCAGTATGAAAGTAGTCAAGTTTGAAGGCACACAAATCACACAAAGAGCCCTTAGAGCTTAGGCCAGCATGAAGTTTAGGGTACTACCCTCTTGAATTTGGTGGGCTCAAAAACCTGTCCTATCAAAAGTAACCGGGTTCTAAGGAGCTCAATATCATTGGGTTGTTTTCTGCGTTCATTGTTTTGATTTAGCCACTGAACTGGCGATCAAAATATCCCAAGAAAACAACCCTCAATGAGTGTAGTATCGAGTATCAACCAACTTCGAACTGCATCAAAGTCAGTCATCTCACTACCCCTAAAGAGGCCAGGATGGTCAAGTAAGGTTCCTAAGGTCAGTTGATGCTTCACGACACCATGCGGCGGCCCCGTACTCTCCTTGACTTGACTCAAGGGTTACCGGTACTCACCAAGGTGCCACATCAATGTAGCAAACTGCTTCAACCATGTCGGTATACCCCGCACAGTTCCCTCACAGTTTTGTTGCTACTTTCTAAGAGGTATCCCCCAGATCCAGGTTAGGATCTATGAAACTCCCAAAACAGGCCCACAATAGTAAAGAAAACAGAGCAAGCAATTGAAAACATAAGAGTGGTCTAATTCCTAAGGTACACCTCACTTATTAGTTTCCCCAGCAGAGTCGCCAGTTCTGTGATCGGTGGGAATAGAACTGACTGTTTTTAGCTGGTTTCGCAAAATATCGCGGTAAGCAAGAGTCGCCACCGTCTTTTATATTCTCCAATATGGAAAGGACAAAAGCACAACAAAATTCCTTATTCAAGATGTCTCTCGGTTCGGGAGGTAGATTTATAGAAAGGGAAGGTGTTAGCACCCTTTCTATCCATGGTTATCCATGGGCTCTTAGGTACTTGCTCTTATGTTTTCAAAAATTTATTTGCTTTTCAAGTGTGTGTGGGTTTTGAAAACGTTCGTTTGAAAAACTTCTAAGTAACTCTTGTATCAGTCCTCAAGAGTGTATGAAGTGTTTTGTTTGAAAACTTTTTGAAAGTGTGGGGTGCGAAAAGTTGTTTTTGTTTGTTTGAAAAGAGCAAGTACTTAAGAGAAGTCTACCTACCCTAAGGAATTAAGCTGTGTAAGAGTCCTTTAGATAGTGCTATCCCACCATTGAGAGGTAGGTAGCACCATCGTTGAAGGTGTTCGGGTCAATTCGATTATAGGGACAGTGTGGTCACCGAAGCAATGGTAGGACGCCTTAGAAGTAACCCTAATGTCCTAGATCCTTTTTATCCGAGGCGACTGTTTCGAGGCAACTGGATCTTTTAGACAGAAGGGCGACCTCTAAGACACCCTATACTTGATGACCACCATCGAGGCAACCAGTGAGGCGTACCCTAGGGGTGGCATGTGCTTGTGTGTTGTTTTTCAGTTAAATTGTCTTTGCGTGTTATTTGTGAGCTACGGATTGGTTTTTATTTGACATACATTCTTTCATGCATTTTTTAATAGTTATGAGTGCGGAAAATAAATTGCAGAAATGTAAATCTAGCTATTACCAGGCGCGGGTCTATACATCGCCAAAAACAAAAACCCGTTTTGAAAAAATAAAGTGCGAGAATTTAAATAAGGCGATAAAATCCTAATTAACTATTACATACTCTGTACAGATACATAATCATAATCAAAATAAATAAATACGCGCAAATAGAAATTTAATCGGGAACATCTTAGGGTTTTGACCCTTTTTAGAATTGAATTAAACGTTAAACCTAATTAACTAATTAAGTATTTAATTAAAGAAAAAAATGTTTTTTTTTGTATTTTTATGTTTTTAATGGAAATAAAATAAAAGAGAAATTAAAAATTGAAAGTGAAAGACCTAATTCTAAATTAATTTTACTTATTAAAAAAATGTTAAAATTGTCCTAATTACACAACTAATTAATTAATGTTAGAATTTATTTACAAAATAAGTTAATAAATAATAAAAATGTTTTTTTTTTGGTTTTTTCTGAATTTTTATTTGTAAAAATGTTAATTATGCTAATTAATTAAATAATACTAAGAATAATTATTAAAGAAAATAAAAAGGAAAAAAGAAAAAAAAGAGAAAAAAGTAAACCAAGGGTGCTGAACAAAAATGGAGGTGGATCTGGAATTTCTGAGGCCCATTTGCATCAAGCCCTTTTGACTTTCCTGGTTGCCCACGCCTGCGTTGACTCATGAGCACCATGGTCTTCATTCTTTGGCCATTAGATTGATAGTGGTGGCCACATGGCATGCATCAGGATGAGGCATATGGTGGGATACATTGACTAGCCTGCATAGGAATATGTTTGAAAAAATATGAAACAAGGTTTGGGGGACCTGGGAATCGAACCCAGGTCCCAATGATGCATAGCCACGTCCCTCTCCATTGAGCCAAGCGCTGTATTTTGTTAACATAATGGATAAAGAAAATAATATGTAAAGAAATCAATCACGCTGGGAATAAAAAAAAGCGCGCATAATTATTTGAATGGACCAAACATATGCGTCCACGTCCTTCGTCTTCTTCATTTTCCCTGCAACATAAAATCAAATAGCGGGGGTTTTAAACCCCCATAACCTGCAACTATTAAAAATAGCGAATAGAAATGGGCGCAAGATAAATTGAGCGCGAGGGTAGTTTTGAATTCGTCTCGTCAAGCCGGTTTCAACCATGGGCATGGGAGGTTCCAATTTTATCTGAGCAGCAAAGCCCTAATTCACAAACTTAAAAAACCTAAAAGTTGTTAATGGCAAATCACAATCCTATACATGATAATCCAATTAATGGATATGAATAGCTTTGTATGGTTGCAAACAATATAAAACAAGCTTTAAATCACACCAAATGTTCATGAATTGGGAGTTTCGATTTTGAAAAGTATTGACAAACCGTGATCTTGTTTGGCGTGATTTCTCAAGCTTCAGCCCTTAATTTTGATTCCAAAAGACTCCTGAGAGTTCCAGCAAAGTGTTAGAAATGAAAAAAGGCTTGGAATTACGTTGGAAGGTAGATTTCAGATTTGACTTTTGCTTGATTTTTTTTAATGTGGTTTGTCCGTTTGAGAGATGTTCAGGTCGTGAATGAGGCTTGGTTTGCTTGCATATGTACATGTGAATGATATTAGGTCACATTATCAGCCAATGATCCATTGCAATTAAGTTTTTGCGATTCTTCATAACCACCATTAAAGGACTTTCCAAGTTTGTTCAAAATTTGAATTCTATGCATAATTGAGCTTGGCACGAATTTGGTAGGTGGAATATGACACATGAAAGCCATTCAAACCACAAGATACCATTCCTTTAATTTTTTTGATTTTATTTGAATTATTATGGATTAAAATGAATTAAATCCACAAAAATTAAATAAAAATGAAAAAATAAATGTTTGGTCTTGAAATTGATCATGGGACACGTGGGTGGCATGACAAGGCTGAATCAAGTGGAAGAAAGTGGGCCCTTTTGTCAAAAATTGAAGTTTCAAGGATAGTTGACTTTTGCCATTTCACAAAAATTTCCCAACTTCTCCAATGCATATCTTGCTCAATTTTGATCATATGAACATGTTCTTGGATATTTTGGAAAGGTCTTGAAGTCATCTAACCAATACCTTTGGTCCCATGTCATTTGAATTTACCAATCTCAAGTTATGGTCTTTGACTTAAAATGCCTTTTTGTTGACTTTTGAAAATGACCTATAATGTTGAAATTGATAACTTTTTGTGAGAGCATTTCTTGGACTTGGAATGTGAAGATGAGTTGTAGGAAATGTCATCCCCTTCAAAATGAGCATTGGATGGGATTTTTCTGATGAACCATGAAAAAGTTATGCCTTGGTCAAGTTACAGTTGACTTTTCAGCTGTCCAAAAATGGAAACTTTTGCATCTTGATGATTTTTGAGCCATGCTTGTGGAATCATGATCAAGACTTGATCAAATGATGATTGTGGCTTCAAAATAATATGTTGACCAAAAAATTTTGACTTTTTACTACCAAATGACCATTTTGCCCCTGCAGTTGACTGTAGAGCAACTAGGGTTTTTGACTGTGCAATTTGATGTTATGAGTCTTGTAACTTGACATGTAGTTGCTTGACAATGTGTATAGGCATATGTGACTTGATTGAGCCCTTGAAAACCTCAACTTCCTTGCAAGAACCAAAACCCTAATTTTGACTGGCTTAAGAGGCCTTTGAATTGTGCAATCCTTGATCCATTTGAAGATTGATCTTGATAAATCTTGAGGAATATGGGAGGGAAAATTTTGGGGTACAACAGTAAACAACGTGGAAAGTAAGAAGCTGGGACACAAGAGTTCTATTCCCCTTGATCCTTACCTTAGGTGGGTACGAGCTCGTGCTCAGAAGCTTGTAATGCCTTACCCCTCCATCTTACCTGTTATTATGGAGCCTATTGTTGAAGGAGATGTCCTGTATACTGTTCTCTATCCCAACATGCCTACTTCTCTTGAAGACTTGCAAAAGGGTTGGATTCAGCTAAAGGAAGAATGAGACACCTTCGAAGCTCAATTCTACGCTGGCGAGAAAAGGGTTTTGGAGCTTACAAGGAAACTTCATGAAGAGCAAAGCTTGAACGCCTACCTTGCACCGAAGAGGATGCGTTCAACCTTTTTATCTTAGGAATTTATCTTGTAAGCCCAAGAGGCACGTTGTAACCATTTTGAACTAATTTGATGTTTGTTCATTCTTTGTCTAGACAAATTTAAATATTATAAATCCTTGAAATCATTTGTATGCACATTTTTCATGCATCATAACATAACAGGTTTTCCACAACATGTTTCCTTATCTTTCTGATGTTTATTTCAACAAGATGGATATCGAGAAAACAGTGAAAGGTCTGCAAGCACAAAACTCCCAGTTTCAAGAAACTCTACTGACCCTGGCCAAGGGGAAACAAGAGTTGATGACGTTGCTGGCATCCAAAAAGAAACCAAAGAGGAAACCCTAGTCAACATGGGTAAAAGGTTCAGAGAGCCGATCTGCCAGATGCCATTAGTTGAAGATTTGTCTGAGGAAGACAAAAATCAAATTGGAGAAGCAAAGAGTACCCAGGCTGGGTGTATCAATGATCAAGTGTCCAATGATGAAGACTATTTTGACGAGCAGTATCCTCCTGCCGATGATAAGTACAAGCAGCTAGAGGATAGACTGAAGGCTGTTGAGATTCAAGCCATCCATGGTTTAGATTTTGATGATTTAGGTTTAATATTTGGGGTTGTCATTCCCCTTAAATTCAAGATACCAGTCTTCGTTAAATATGACAGGGTTTCCTTCCCAAAGCTTCATCTGAAGTCTTACATGCTCAAAATACATCTGCACACCACTGACAAGAAACTTTGGGTCCACTTCTTTCAAGAAAGCTTAGCTGGGACTCAGCTAGAGTGGTGTTACCAATTGGAGGGTTCATGTATCCGTACATGGGAATACTTGGCCACTTCTTTCTATCACCAATACCAATACAATGTCAACCTGGCACCGACTAGAGTTCAACTGCAAGACATGATGATGGGTAAAAACGAAGGGTTCAAAGAGTACGCCTAAAAGTGGAGGGATCTTGCCAGTAGGGTCCAACCACCGTTAACGGATAGAGAACACATTGATATGTTTATGGGCACGTTATCAGTTCCATTTTTCAACTTATTGGTTGGTTGCTCTTCATTCGGTTTCACTGAGCTAATCTTGACCGGTGAAAGGGTCGAAAGTGGTATCAAGAGCGGGAAAATCCCTATGGCATCTGCTTCCACCTCCAATCCCGTAAAGAAACCCTTCATTAGGAAGAAAGAAACTAATGATGTGTATGGGGCAATGGCCCTTACTAAGAAGGATAATCGTTCATCCATTAATGTTGTTCTGATTTCCATCCCGACTCCTATTCAAAGACAACCTTCCAATCATCAGCGATTTGAGGCTCCACGAAGACAATTCACAAGGATAGGCATGTCGCTATCCCAAGCCTTACAACACCTGTTAAAGGCTAACTTAGTAACACTATGTAATCCTCTGTCCAATCTGGATAATTCCTCACCTAAATACAATCCGAATACCAAGTGTGCATATCACTCGAATAATCCCGAGCATGAGACCGATCAATGCTGGGAACTGAAGAATAAAATTCAAGACTTAATAGACAACAAGACAATCAAATTCGATTCGCCTGCAATTGCTAATGTGATAATGGCACCAATGCCAAACCATGGCAAAGGTATCAATGCAATTGAAGACGCCATTTTTGTTTTCCCCGTTGAAGACTTAACTACTCTGTTAACCATTGTCAAAAAGAATCTGCTAAAAGTCGGGGTTTTCCCTGGCTGTTTGAAGGACTGTAATTGTTGCGCCACACAAACTAATGGATGCAAATGGCTGAGAGAAGGTGTTCAACGCCTGATGAATAGTCATGAGATCCTATTTGAGAAAACTTCATCAGTCAAAAATTTGACCAATAAGATTGAATACCTCTCTATCATAACAATTTCAAACAAGCCTTTTAGGATCTACTCAAATGGTCCTATCAGGATTTCGAATGAACTGACTGTTGCTCCTCTGATAATTACTGCCCCTGGGCAAATTCCGTACTCTTCCAACAAAGCATTGTCATGGAACTATGGTGCTGAGGTGTTTTACCATGGAATAAAGCAAGATGATTGGATTGAAGAAAGCAAAGCTGATGACATTGGGAACATTACTGGATCTAGTAAGGTGACCAGAACTGGGAGAATCTTTTCGCCCAACATTTCACCCATAACTACTACAACGACACATATCTGCATCATTGCTGCTAAGCCTAGTGCTGGCATTAAAGGTAAAAAGAAGGTAGTGGAACCTGCTGAAACAGAGACGCCCGCAAAAGACATTGCTGCTGAGGAACCTTCTGCTCAAGAAATGGATGAGATCTTGAAAATTATAAAGAGGAGTGATTTCAAGATAGAGGAGTGGCTGGGGTAAACCCCTTCCAAGATTTCCATGTTATCTTTGCTACTTTGTTCTGATGCTCATGCCCGGGCGTTGATCAAATTCTTGAAGAAAGATCATGTCCCTCATAAGACCACAACTGACTAGTTTGAAAATTGTGTGGCAAGCTTGACGGTCGACAACAGTTTGGGGTTCTCGGATGCTGGTCTGACACCACTTGGAAGAAACCATAACAAAGCTCTGCATGTTTCTATTGAATGTAAGGGGACTACCCTAGCACATGTTCTGGTTGATATTGGCTCTTCTTTAAACGTGCTAACCAAGGACACATTGGACCTGTTAGACTGTGAAGGATTGGTGTTGAAGCTGAGTGATATTATTATGAGGGATTTCGATGGGTCCAAAAGGACGGTTCACGGAGAGGTGGATCTCCCGATCAAAGTGGGCTCACAGATTTTTAACTCTACTTTCTATATCATGGACATTCGTCCTGCTTACTCTTGTTTGATGGGTCTCTCTTGGATCCATGGAGCAGGGCCAGTAACATCTACCCTTCACCAAAAGCTAAAATACCCAGTCAAGGGGAGAATCGTCACTGTTTGCAGTGAGGAAGAATTCATGGTAAGCCATCTAAATTCTTTCAAATATGTGGAGATGGATAGCGAATTTATAGAAACCTCGTGCCAGGATTTTGAAGTTGTTTCGCCTATGTTTGCTACTGCCAAAATTTCCTCTGACATGCCCAAAGCTGATAAGGTCGTGCCAAAGATGGTTTCATTTAAGGATGCTCGTGCCGCAGTCGAAGATGGAAGTCGTGATACGTGGGGGAAACTCCCCGAAATCCCGTTCAAAGCAGACAAATATGGGTTGGGTTTTACTATCAAGGCTCAGAAATAAGTGAGGCGCGCTCATGCAGGAAAGCCCTCTCTCCGTATTGGAAATCACGAAGTAAATGTTGTGGAGGATTCTGATGATGAATGTGCATTTGAAAAATGGGTATACCCTACTACAACAGAGCTCAACAATTGGAACGCAAATGACTTTGTTCCCATCTCCTTCATTGAGGAGTAATTACTTGTTTTTTGCTTTCTATCAATTTAAGAATCTGTTATCTGTAGTATTAAACAATGTCTTTTAAGCCATATGCCTTGCCCGGGCACTATGGTCCATTTGTTAAGGGTTTTATTTATGTTCATTTTATCATATGATCATTCAATAAAAACCATTGTACTTTTGCATTCAAAATTTTATGCTCATTGTCTTTCTTTCTCTTTAATGTGCTTTTCAAAATAGCCATGTATCTTACATGCACACACACACTCTTACATGTCCTCGTCTGTAACACCCCAATTATACCCTGGCAAATTATATAAATAAATCAGAGTTATAATATTCACTCATGCAAACAAATCGGGACGTCACAAATTCTTCTATAAAAAATTCATCGCATTCATCGTGGATATATAACACTTTCAAAACATCGGATGAACCATCATAACATCTCTGATTAAATAACTCAACATCTACGCAGCAGAATTCTCAATAACAATTTTATCATCAATACAACAACTTCAAAACAACACAATTTAATAATAATCAACAATCAAAAACAGCAAGCGTTCATCCCCCCGAGTGTTACATATTAGAGCAATGACACCGACTCGAACTACTGAAGGTATACAACCTTCACTCTCGATTACCTGCACGTTACCAACATAAGGGCAACATTCAAACAGAAGGGGTGAGATGTCTAACAATATAATAAAGTGCATGATAATTAATATATTAAATTAGATCACATAACATCACCACTTCTCATCTCATAATCAAAAATAATCACAACAATAATACACATTCACAACATCATTACACACTTCTTCATGCAATCATATAATGCGACTCAATACTATGCAAATGCATGTGGTACCATTGGAGCAGAACTCCCATCTCAAAAATTTGCCAATTAATAGAGGCATCAACAAGGCATAAGCCTTCATCTCAAAATTCGCCAATACAGGCCATCTCAACGAGCATAAGCTCCATCTCAAAATGCAATGTATACGACACAACCATGAATGTAATAACAACACCAAAGTTAACAACATCTCAAATTAACAACATCTCAAAAGCATCTCAATGTCTCTTCATCAACATCTCATATCATCATAATAATTCATCAAACATCATTTATTTATTATAAATCATCAACACAACATCATTAACAACTTCTCACTAACAACTCAGTTGTACATTAATACCACAGTAATTCATACTACTATTCTGTAATTCTTACATCATTACTGTCACTAATCATACTGTTATAATTCTAACAGTAGCCTCTAGGCATCTCATCTTCATCACTCTGTACAAAACCAGCACAACGATCAATACGGGAATTAACTATAAATCCTAAATTGGCTACTAGGATTACACTTTCTATTATTCATTTTAATCCTCTAGAATAATGTTCATCGCGTTAGCTATTCAACACTTCGAATGACATCTCAAACGGCATCCTAAAACTCAAGTTACAGCACTTTAAAATTGAATCTGCCAAAAATCAGGCATTATGGGTCGACGCAAAACCCCTTGGATCGACGCATATTGCTCTAACTGCACAACATGAGTCGACACATCCTCTCATGGATCGACTCATTCTGAGTCTTGCACACAGCATGTATTGACACATGTATCCCACAGATCGACTCATCCCGAGTCTTTCAACCTTCATGTATCGACGCAAGCCTCTTCGACTCATACTGAGTCTCTAGGCCCTCATGTATCGACGCATCAAGTTTGAAGTCGACACATCCTGATCCTTCCTACATAATTCTGCGATTTTCTTCCCTGCATCTCACTACGGGATTCATGTTTTTAACCCTACAAACTTAATATATTCATGATAAATCATCACCTACAATTATCCTATAATACTACATCGATCAAACAACACTGGGATAACATTATTCATCTAAAATTCATCAAATCTTCATCATACATCATCATATACATCTAATTCAAGAACAAAACAACAATCACCTCTAACCCCACATATCAATCATCATGAACTCAATTATAAAATCAGAACCCCACCCTTACCTTGGATTGAAGGTTGCTCTATAATCTTCCGGTCAAATTCTCGTTCTGCCGTTTTTCCACTTTTTCCAACAGCTTCACGTTCTCCTTCTCAATCCTTATTCTTCTACTGCTTCTTCTTTCTATTCCTTCTAACAACAATAAAATAACCTATTATTCTTTATTCCTTATTGGTCTCCAAACTAATACACCCCCTTATTACTTTTATTCCTTTAAAAACAAGGCCACATCAAATAATATTATACTTCTAATATCATTTCACCACTTAATAAAATACTTAAATCCAATTAAACACAACACATCTTCTCAAATATTCCAAAAATAATTTAATTAAATAATTAATAAAATTACGGGCGTTACAACTCTCCCCCACTTAGAATATTTTTGCCCTCGAAAATTTACCTCAATCAAACAACTCAGGGTAGGAGTCTCGCATCTTGCTCTCCAACTCCCAAGTCATGCTCTCTCTGGCAGATCCTAGCCAAACCACTTTAACCAAGACAATTTATTTTCCCCTCAGAGTCTTTATTTCACGATCCGCGATCTGTACATGCATCATCTCCACTGTAAGATTATCCCGTACTTGCACATCGTCCATATGAATCACATGAGATGGATCTGAAATATACTTCTGGAGTTGCGACACATGAAACACATCATGCAAATTTGAAAGATTAGGCGGTAAAGCCACTCTATAAGCAACATTTCCCACTCTCTCTAAAATCTGATACGGTCCAATAAAACGAGAAGTGAGCTTCTTAGACTTCAATGCTCGCCCAACACCAGTCACAGGTGTAACTCTCAAAAACACATGGTCACCCGCTTGAAATTCTAAATCCTTCCTTCGCTTGTCATGATAACTCTTCTGTCTACTTTGGGAAGCTTTCATCTTTTCTCGAATCAACTTCACCTTCTCGGTAGTCTCACGAACAAGTTCAGGTCCAAGTACTACACTTTCACCAAATTCATGCCAACATAACGGAGTTCTACATCTTCGACCATACAACGCCTCAAAAAGTGCCATCCCAATACTGGAATGGTAACTGTTATTATACGTGAACTCTATCAACGGAAGATAAGTATCCCATGAACCTCCCTATTCCAGAACACATGCCCTCAGCAAATCTTCCAACGATTGAATCGTCTGTTCAGTCTGACCATCTGTCTGAGGATGATACGTTGAACTCAATCTCAACTTAGAACCCAACGCTTCTTGCAAACTCTTCCAAAAATAAGAAGTAAATCTTGGATCTCTATCTGACGCAATGCACAAAGGAACACCATGCAACTTCACAATCACACTAGTGTAAATCTCATCCAACTTCGACACTGGAAAATTGATGTTAATAGGAATAAAATGAGATGACTTCGTAAGCCTATCAACAATCACCCAAATCGAATCATGTCCTCTTAAGGTATTAGGAAACCCCGTCACAAAGTCCATTGATATGCTATCCCATTTCCATTCTGGAACTTCCAACGGTTGCATCAATCCTGCAGGCTTCTGATGTTCAACTTTCGACTTCCGACAAGTCAAACATGCATACACAAACCGAGCCACGTCACTCTTCATCCCAGGCCACCAAAACAAACCTTTCAAATCTTGATACATCTTTGTAGCTCCTGGATGAATACTCAACTTACTTCTATGGCTCTCTTCAAGTATCACTTTCTTCATCTTAGCATCATCAGGAATACAAGTCCGATTATGAAATCTCAACACACCTTACGCATCTAGCTTAAAATCATTATTCTCAGACTGATCAATCCCAACCATCAAATCTACCAATTTCACATCCAACTTCTGAGCTTCTCTGATACTGTCTAAAAATTCATTATTAATCTTCAACATATACAACGTAACACTCTGCGGAGTAACCTCACAAACTAAGCTCATATCTCTAAACTGCTCAATCAATTCCAACTCTTTAATCATCATTGCTGACATATGTAAATTCTTTCGACTCAACACATCAGCTACCATGTTCGCTTTTTCTGGATGATAATTCAAACCGAAATCATAATCCTTTAACAATTCCAACCATCTTCGTTGTCTCATATTCAACTCCTTCTGGTCGAATAAATACTTTAAGCTCTTATGGTCACTGAACACTTCAAATCTAGAACCATAAAGATAGTGCCTCCAAATCTTCAACACGGAGACAACTGCAGCAAGTTCTAAATCATGTGTAGGATAGTTCTTTTCATGAGTCCTCAACTGCCTTGACGCATAAGCAACTACCTTACCATTCTGCATAAGCACACCTCCTAAACCCATCTTAGAAGCATCATAATACACCACAAAAGGCTCTCCTGGATTAGGCAACGTCAAAATCGGAGTCGACGTCAACCTCTTCTTCAATTCCATAAAACTTTCTTCACATTGAACATCCCATAAAAATGCTCTACCTTTACAAGTCAACTTAGTCAACCGAAGTTACAACTTAGAAAATCCTTCGATAAACCTTCTATAATAACCAACTAATCCCAAGAAGCTTCTAATCTCAGTAGCTGACTTTGGAGTTTCCCATTGCAACACAACATCAACCTTCGATGGATCTACAACAATGCCACTACCTGAAATCACATGACCAAGAAAACTAACCTCTTTCAGCCAGAATTCACACTTGGACAGCTTTGCATACAACTTCTTCTCTTTCAAAACTTGCAATACTACTCTTAAATGTTCAACATGCTCTTCTTCTGACTTAGAGTAAATCAAAATATCATCAATGAACACCACAACAAACCGATCGAAATAAGTATGAAAGTTACGATTCATATATTCCATGAATACTCCCGGCGCATTAGTAACACCGAAAGGCATCACTGAATACTCATAATGTCCATAACGCATTCTGAAAGCCATCTTTGGAATATCTTCATCCTTCACTTTAATCTGATGGTAACCCGACCTCAAATCAATCTTACTAAACACACGAGCATCCACCAATTGGTCCATCAAGTCATCTATTCTTGGAAGCAGATACTTGTTCTTAATTGTCACCTTGTTCAACTGTCTATAATCAACACAAAGCCTCATACTTCCATCTTTCTTCTTCACTAACAACACTGGAGCACCCCACGACGATACACTTGGTCTTACAAACTTCTTCTCAAGTAACTCTTCCAATTGCTTCTTCAACTCTAACAATTCGGATGTAGACATCCTGTATGGTGCCATAGACACAGGTCTGGTACCAGGTACAAGATCAATCGCAAATTCAACTTCCCTCTCTGGCGGTACATCAGGAATCTCATCAGGGAAAACTTCAGGAAATTCACACACCACTTGCAATTCCTCAATTATAGCTTGAGTCTCTACAGATAGCGACTCCATCAACAAGAACATCTGTACTTCTTCTTGCATCAACTTTCTCAACTATCTAGCAGACAACAGACCATCTTCCTCTTCTTCAAGAGTAGAAAACTTCACAGACTTGTCATAACAGTTAATATGAACACAGTTATGCTATAACCAGTTCATACCTAAAATCACGTTCAAACCTCTTAACAGTAAACAAACCAAATCAACAACAAAGTCTCTGTCGAAGATCGATAAGGGACACTTCAAACACACAAAAGAAGTAGTCACTAACCCCTTGGCTGGAGTATCGATGACCATTTCCATATTCAAAGAAGGTAACATAAGACCCAATCTTTTAACACAATCAGCAGTAATAAAACAATGCGTAGCACCAATATCAATAATAGTGATTAAAGGAGTACTATTAATGAAACATGTACCTCTGATAAGTCTGTCCTCAACAGCCGTCTGATCCTCCACCAAAGCAAACACCTTACCAGTTGACTGGGCCCTCTTTGGTTTCAGACACTGACTACCAATGTGCCCTTCTTCTCTACAATTGAAACAAATCACATCCTTATGTTCACACTGAGACACAACATGTCCGTTCTTACCACAACAGAAACACCTCTTCACTTCAGTAGTGCACACATCACTCTTGTGCCCAGGTTTCCCACACTTAAAACAAACCACACCAGCAGGAGCATCTCCCCCACCAGTCCTCTAACTCTGAGCAACTTTCTATTTACCTTTACCAGTTGGGGCATCATAAGGCTTACCACGATTCTGTTGGTGCTTACCCCTCTTCTCACTGATAATCTTGTAATGAGCATTGTTATCCTCTTCATAAATTCTGCAGCTATCAACCAAATCAACAAAAACACGGATTTTCTGGTATCCAACCGCCTTCTTAATCTCCGGGCGCAAACCATTCTCAAATTTGATACACTTCGAAAACTCATCATTTGCTTCAGCGTAATGTAGATAAAACTTAGCCAACTTAGAAAACTTGACAGCATACTCAACAACTGACATACTTCCTTGCTTCAGCTCAAGGAACTCAATCTCCTTCTTACCATGGACATCTTCAGGAAAGTACTTTCTCAGGAATTCCCTACGGAACACAACACAAGTGACATTCTCACCTGCAGCTTCCAACTTCTGACAAGTCTCTAGCCACCAGTCATCAGCCTCGACTACTAGCATATGAGTACCATAACGAACCTTCTGCGCTAGAGTGCAGTCCATCACATGAAAGATTCTCTCAATCTCTTTCAACCACTCCAATGCTCTGTCAGGATCATACTTTCCCTTGAACGTAGGTGGATTCTCTCTCTGGAATGTCGCCAAGCTACGAGATCCAGCATTCCCGTCAACATTCAGCTGATTTTCCATCGTATGAGCCATTGCTTCTAAAGCACCAGCAAGTGCAGCATCATTCCTTCCATCCATCTCAACTTCTCACTACAACATAAGCAACGATTATAACTCAAATTAACAATACTCGACTGTTAGACAACTATGACTCGACGACAAGGTCAGACCAACCTTTTGCTCTGATACCAACTTTATAACACCCCAATTCTATCCCGACAAATTATATAAATAAATCAGAGTTATAAAATGCAATCATGCAAACGAATCGGGACGTTACAAATTCTTCTATAAAAAATTCATTGCATTCATCGTGGATATATGACACTTTCAAAACATCGGATGAACCATCATAACATCTCTAATTAAATAACTCAACATCTACACAACAAAATTCTCAATAACAATTTTATCATCAATACAGCAACTCCAAAACAACACAATTTAATAATAATCAACAATCAAAAACATCAAGCGTTCATCCCCTCGAGTGTTACATATCAGAGCAATGACACTGACTCGAACTACTGAAGGTATACAGCCTTCACTCTCGATTACCTGCATGTTACCAACATAAGGGCAACATTCAAACAGAAGGGGTGAGATATCTAACAATATAATAAAGCACATGATAATTAATATATTAAATTAGATCACATAACATCACCACTTCTCATCTCATAATCAACAATAATCACAACAATAATACACATTCACAACATCATTACACACTTCTTCATGCAATCATATAATGCGACTCAATACTATGCAAATGCATGTGGTACCATTGGAGCAGAACTCCCATCTCAAAAATTTGCCAATTAATAGAGGCATCAACAAGGCATAAGCCTTCATCTCAAAATTCGCCAATACAGGCCATCTCAACGAGTATAAGCTCCATCTCAAAATGCAATGTATGCGACACAACCATGAATGTAATAATAACACCCAAGTTAACAACATCTCAAATTAACAACATCTCAAAAGCATCTAAATGTCTCTTCATCAATATCTCATATCATCATAATAATTCATCAAACATCATTTATTTATTATAAATCATCAACACAACATCATTAAAAACTTCTCACTAACAACTCAGTTGTACATTAATACCATAGTGATTCATATTGCTATTCTGTAATTCTTACATCATTACTGTCACTAATCCCACTGTTATAATTCTAACAGCAGCCTCTAGGCATCTCATCTTCATCATTCTGTACAAAACCAACACAACGATCAACACGAGAATTAACTCTAAATCCTAAATTGGCTACTAGGATTACACTTCCTATTATTCATTTTAATCCTCTAGAATAATGTTCATCGCGTTAGCTATTCAACACTTTGAACGACATCTCAAACGACATCCTAAAACTCAAGTTACAACACTTTAAAACTGAATCTGCCAAAAATTAGGCATTATGGGTCAATGCAAAACCCCTTGGATCGACGCATACTGCTCTAACGGCATAACATGAGTCGACTCATCCTGAGTCTTGCATACAACATGTATCGACACATGCATCCCACAGATTGACTCATCCTGAGTCTTTCAACCTTCATGTATCGATGCAAGCCTCTTTGTATCGACTCATACTGAGTCTCTAGACCCTCATGTATCGACGCATCCAGTTTGAGGTCGACACATCCTGATCCTTCCTGCATAATTCTGCAATTTTCTTCCATGCATCTCACTACAGGATTCATGTTTTTAACCCTAAAAACTTAATATATTCATGATAAATCATCACCTACAATTATCCTATAATACTACATCGATCAAACAACATCGGGACAACATTATTCATCTAAAATTCATCAAATCTTCATCATACATCATCATATACATCTAATTCAAGAACAAAACAGCAATCACCTCTAACCGCACATATCAATCATCATGAACCCAATTATAAAATCCGAACCCCACCCTTACCTTGGATTGAAGGTCGCTCTATAATCTTCCAGTCGAATTCTCGTTCTGCCATTTTTCCACTTTTTCCAGCAGTTTCACGTTCTCCATCTTAATCCTTATTCTTCTACTTCTTCTTCTTTCTATTCCTTCTAACAACAATAAAATAACCTATTATTCTTTATTCCTTATTGGGCTCCAAACTAATACACCCCCTTATTACTTTTATTCCTTAAAAAACAAGCCCACATCAAATAATATTATACTTCTAATATTATTTCACCACTTAATAAAATACTTAAATCCAATTAAACACAACACATCTTCTCAAATATTCCAAAAATAATTTAATTAAATAATTAATTAAATTACGGGCGTTACATCGTCCACTCCAGATCTCATTGCCAATGACTCTACTATTGCCGACTATGATTTCGAACATCCAATTAACCAAACCAAAGACGAAGGCGAGGAAGATTGTGAAATACTAGGAGAACTAGCCAGACTTCTATTGCAGGAGGAAAAAGCTATTCAGCCGCATGAAGAGTCAGTTGAAGTCATCAACCTAGGTACTGAGACAGACAAGAAATAGGCCAAGATCGACGTTAACCTAGGAAGCAGTGTCAAGAGCAGATTGGTTCAGATGTTACATGACTATGTGGAAGTGTTTGCTTGGTCATATAAAGATATGCCACGGTTGGATACCGACATTGTAGTTCATCGTTTGCCAACAAAGGAAGATTGCCCTCCTGTCAAGCAAAAAGTTCGTCGCATGCGGCCTGACATGTCTGAAAAGATAAAAGCTGAAATGATGAAACAATTTGATGCGGGATTCCTAGCCGTGACGTCTTATCCTCAGTGGGTTGCAAACGTGGTTCCGGTGCCAAAGAAAGACAGAAAAGTTCGTATGTGCGTAGATTGCAGGGATCTGAATATGGCAAGCCCCAAGGACAACTTCCCTCTACCTCACATTGACGCGCTCTAGCATGGGCTGCTCGCCGGTTAAGACAGTATATGTTGACTCATACCACTCTATTGATTTCTAAGATGGACCCCATCAAGTACATCTTCAATAAACCTTCTCTTTCCGGACGGATAGTTAGATAGAAAATGATCTTGACTGAGTATGATATTCAATATACAACACAAAAGGCCATCAAAGGAAGTGTATTGGCAGATCATTTTTCCCATCAAGCTGTTGATGATTATCAGTCTATTAACTTTGACTTCTCGAATGAGAATATCATGCTAGTGACCGACTATGCAAAACCTGGACCGTATGACAGACCTGAACAAGGATCCTGATGGACTATGGTTTTCGATGGGGCTTCTAACGCTTTGGGTAACAAAATTGGTGCTGTGATAGTTTCTCCTGAGGGTTGCCATACCCCTTTCACTACCAGATTGTGCTTCGATTGTATAAATAACATGGCTGAATATGAGGCATACATTCTGGGTTTAAAGGCTGCCATCGATTTAAGGATCAAACATTTGAATGTGTTCGAAGATTCTGCTCTGGTGATTAGCCAAGTAAAGGGAGATTGGGACACTAGGCATCCTAATCTTATTCCTTACAAGGAACTTGTGCTATCTCTGATTCCTTACTTCGAAGAAATCACCTTTGAACACTTCCCTAGGGAAGAAAATCAGTTAGCCGATGATTTGGCCATGATGTCTTCTATGTTCAAGGTCAAATGGGATAACGAAGCTCCTATGATTATAATTGAGAGATTTGACGAACCTGCACACTGCTATGAGCTTGACACTGACACCGAGAAGCCATGGTACCATGAGGTGAAGAGATACCTTGAAGCACAAGGGTATCCCGAAGGAGCTTCCGTCAATGATAAAAAAGTTCTTACAAAGATTCTCAGCCAAATTCTTCCTAAGCAATGGAATCTTGTACAAACGCAACCATGATTCTACTCTACTCCGATGTGTGGACAAGAAGGAGGCAGAGGAAATTATGGAAGACGTGCATGATGGTCTCTTTGGGACTCACTCTAGTGGGCATACTATGGCCAAGAAAATTCTAAGAGCTGGTTACTATTGGTCAACAATGGAGACTGACTGCCATCACCCCTCAAAGACTTGCTGTTGTACCCCAAAATTTGCCCTCGCATTTTGCTACAAACAATCTCAGCTTCAGACATTTCCTGACTTTTCAAACTGGCGCAAGAATCGGACAAACGGACTTTTCTTGACAGTCAAGCAAAATTAGGGTTTTTACTGATGTTCAGAGCTCTGATTTGCCTCATACAGTTGGTTTAGGGTTGGGATGATTTTTGGTTCAATTTTGATCAGGCGAGCGTTATCTAGCATTTAATCAGAAATTAAAGTTTTATGGGCATATTCTCAGAAGAATTTAAATTCTACCGCACGTTGCAGTTTATTCCGAGATTCGGGTTAAAATTCGCGTTATCTTGATTTAATCAGTAAATGAGGCAGTTGGTTGGAATTCACCAGTCAAAAGGGATGTGTGCAATGTGGAATTACAGTGCTTGGCAAAAGAATCAGTGAAAAAAAAAGGGATTGCATCTGATTAAGTTTTTGTGTTCGACTGTGCGTTGCTTTGAATAATGGATACGTCGAATTCATTTATTTTGATCATTGAAGGTTTAGTTGGTTATTTATGATTCTAAGAATTAAAATATTTGAAGTTTAAACCTTCATTTTATTTTATTTTAAGGAACTATAAATAACAAATGAACAATTAAAGAAAAGGAATTGAAAGAAAATTAAATATCAAATGAATTTTTATTTCACATTTAATAATTGTTACAATTGTTATTATTTGGATACTAATATTTATTACAAAGTATTTAAATAATAATAATGTACAAGAATTAAACTGAAAATAAAAAAAAATTCTATCCTATTTCTAAATTCTTCATTCTCCACTTCATGTCGGTGCTCCATATTTTTTTTATCTGCAAAAAGAAAGAGGAAGTCAGAAAGCAATTGAAATTGGAAAGGACTGTTAAAAAATTCGCTCATCATTAGGGGCCACTGACTGGGATCAGTTGACCCTCTCTGCAAATCACGGGAATTCTCCCGGTTCACAGAGAGGGAAGATTTTTTTGTTCATGAAATGCGAATGTCAAATGCATAATTTCTAAAAATTCAAGCTGCATAGAATCTCAATTTCCAATTCAAACTAAACTGAAAAAATCCAATTCCAACTTTCTATCCAAAGCAAAAAGGGAAGTTGCTGTCAAAATGCCTAAGGATTACCCAAAAGTACACTTGCTGCAAAGTCAAAATCTCAAGATATCAAAGAAATGCAAAAAGTGTAGCAAAGCTGTCAAAAGCAGAATAAGAATGCAGAGAAGTATATGCAAGCAATTTGATCCGTTTCATCATTTCCCAGCATAAGAGGGGGCCCCTTCAGAACCATAGTACAATAAAAATCATATAATAATTCTAAACTGTACTATGAGTGAGAAAAAGAGAGATAAAGAGCATAGGCAGAGTTCAGGTTAGGCATAGGCAGTAGGACAGCAGAAAAGATATACAAAAAAGAAGACACAATTCAGCATTGTTCAAAACTACACAGCATGGACAGTTACCAAAAATGGAAAAGATGCCAAGAAATTTTGTCAAACTACCCAGCAAGCGTGGATCAAAGAGAAGACCAAAGTTTGAAATAAGGTTGGGCGCCAAAGACCAATAGCAAAAGGACGAAATAATACAAGAAAACATACTGATTGAGCCAAGCACCAATATCACCCATATAACTCAGAACTAAACCAATAGAGGCTAGAAGCTCATGCCTGTCTAAATACACAAGTTATCAGAAAGCATCTAAAACTTCATACCAGCACCACCATAACCTGATGCCTCATACCCATCCTAAAAACCTGCATAAAACATACAAGTTCAAACCTGAAGCATAGGCATCAAACCTGCTAATGCTCCAAGAACCTGCCTACGCTTAAAAGATACAAACCATAAGAGCCTAAACTACCAAAAATCCCTGTCAAAAAACACCAAGCCAAGTATCAGTCACAAAACATAGTCCATTCAAAAACCAACCATAATCAGAATCACCACCCCTATTGCCAAGTCTCAAGCCTGAACATCAAAAGCCTGATAAGCAATATACCAGTACCAAAACCTGCTGATACATAACCTGCCTGATCCAAAAAAAAGAACACTACTACTGTCAAGCCTGAGCCCCTAAAACATAAACATACAAACACAAAATCTGCATCAGTAAAAACACCCAATACCCTGTCATAACCAAAACCATCAAACACAACCATGAACTCATCAACTCTGCCTCAATACGTAAACCCATAAGCCAACCAACTCCTAGGCCTCAGGAAAGTGTTCATCATTGGCCATTTCAAATTAAGCAATCCAGAAAGAAACTAATCAAAACAACACAGTTGTTTCAACCATAGCATCCAGCAATAAATTTTCAAAAGATTCCCAAAGGCA
Source organism: Vicia faba (assembly GCA_948472305.1). Lineage (NCBI taxonomy): Eukaryota > Viridiplantae > Streptophyta > Magnoliopsida > Fabales > Fabaceae > Vicia > Vicia faba. The sequence goes on from OX451739.1 coordinate 1,275,373,606, forward strand.
ACACGAAAGAGGAAGAAGAAAGAAGCATATCCAAAGGCAACAATTCAAAGGACAAACAGAAGCAAAGGCAACACGAAAGGAGAAGCATACAAATTCCCAAAGGCATCACAGTAGGAAAGAAGAAGATAAAGAGGTGAATTAAAGAGGGCTTCTCAGTATACATCATCATCAAAGCCCTAATATATCAAAAGAACGAAAATACCAGGAAAGCATCAAAAGCAAAGCAAGCTCAAAGCTCCATCACCGAATCTCCGGCCTCCTAAGCGTCACTCCCCCGCCTCTCCTCCATCTCCCAAAAAGAAGGTAGCCAATCTTTTCCCACTTCTCTTCTCCTTCATCTCATAATGAAAAGAAATTATAAGAACTCAAATTAAAGAAATGCGTATCGTTCACAAAGAAAACATAAAGTGTGGAAATCGAACCTTAAATCAAGGACGCTGGGCTCATGTCAGTGGAGGGAAGAAGGGCTTCAGGAGTAGCGCTGGTGGCCGGAGGAAGCATTCAGGGAAGTGAAGTGAACGGAGAAGACGAAACTCAACAAACGGCGCCGCTGCTGACCCTATGTTTTCGCCTCAACTGAAATAACAAAACCTAACCCTAAATTCGTTTGCCTGAACCATGGGCCGGACCCGTTTCTGATCCACCTCTAAAGCCCATCAAAAATCATTAATATTTTCTAACCAAGCATTTTCATTAAACACTAACCCTTTTTATTTTTATAAACAATATTTACTTCTTTTCTTTTTAAAATACTAACTTTATTTTATAAACAATGTTTACTTTTTTATTTCTTGTAAAATACTAACTTAAATGAAATACATTTTTATCATATGGTTCAAACATCCCTTTTTAAAATATATATTTGTACATAAAAATAACCAAATACTTTTTATACACAATTAACTTAAAAACATTTTTAATACATATTGAAATACATTTGTATATATTATCTTTTCTTTTTTCATACATAATTAAAATTGAAAACCCTTTTTTTTACATATATACATAATAAATCTAATTAAAAGAAAAAAAACTTGAACATAAATCAAAACACTTTCTTTTTCTTTTGTACATAATTAAACATACAAAAATCAAAGATTCATTTAAAATACATTTATCTAGGTCAAACCCTAATACGATTCAACTTCACAATTCGCACTTGTACATAATCACACAATTCATATACATATACACTTGTGCACTAACACAAATGCATTCACATTGCCCTATATACATTTTTTATCTTACACCTGTATATTCGATATTTATATTTGATTGCGACTTCGATTTGGTTGTAAATACTATAAGTCTCATCCCCTTGTACATTTATACCCCCACTCCCTGATACTATTTTGTAATAGCGTAGATTTATATTCCGCAATTTACAGTTTTCCAATTATACCATGGTTAGACCTAGGGTTTGTATGTACATAAAAATCAAACGCTAGATAACCTAATACAAGACAAATACATGTAATCAATACACAATCACACTTGCACCCCCCTAGGGTAATCCCACATGTTGCCTTCCAAAATGGGCCATGTTTGCACGTCGAGTATCTTTGGCAAAACAAAATCAAATGATCGTAAGTCCCTCAAAATGTTGCCTAAACGGAATGATCATAGTCCCTTCAAAATAAATTGCCAAAGACACTTGGCACCATTGCATTCATGGTCCATACGATGACCCACGCCCGTCCCGAATAAACTTCCTAAATGCAAGATTGCCTACCAATTTCAATGGTAGAACAAAATTGTCAAAAGGGTTTAAAACATGACAAAAATCTTTGAGAAAGCTTTAGGGTAGATAAACTCTTAAGTACTTGTCAATTTGCAAAGAAAACACTTGCCTAATTTCAAAACCCACTTCACAAACACTTTCAAAAATCAAACTTTTCAAACCCTTGAAACATCTTTTTAAAAGATAAAACACCTTTTGTAAAACATTCGAGTAAAGAATTATTACAAGGTTAGCCTAACACAAGGCATCTTTTCAAAACATTTTCAAAAACCACACACAAAGCACCATTTCAAACAATTGAAAACCAAGGCAAGATTGATCTAAGAAAGTACCTAAGAGCCCATGGATAACCATGGATGAAAAGGGTGCTAATACCTTCCCTTTTCATAATCTACCCCCCGAACCCACGAAATATCTCAAAAGGTTTTTGCTGTGCTTTTTTTAACCTTTCCTTTAGGATAAAATAAAAAGTCGGTGGCGACTCTTGCTAACCGCACAAGTGCGAATACGAACGCAAAACACTAGTCAGTTCTCCCACCGTATCACACTTGCTATAAGTGCCAAATCTATACCGACAAGGTCCATGTGCCTCATATTCCTCTAAATGTCATGATTGCTCCGTGGACATTTGAAGTGTGGGGCATTGACATGATTGGAGATATTAAACCTACTGCTTCCAATGAATATCGCTTCATTCTGGTCGCTATAGATTATTTCACTAAATGGGTCGAAGTCGCCTCATTTTCCTCAGTCACAAAGAACATTGTAGCCAGATTCATCAAACATAACCTCATCTGCCACTATGGTATCCCTGAAAGGATCATCACCGACAATGGGACCAATCTCAACAATGCTATGATTACTGAACTTTGTACTCAGTTCAAAATCAAGCATCGCAATTCTTCTCCTTATAGACCTAAAATGAATGGCGTAGTGGAAGCAGCCAACAAAAACATTAAGAAGATTGTGCAAAAGATGGTAGTAACCTACAAGGACTGACATGAGATGTTACCGTTTGCTCTTCATGGATACCGTACTTCAACTCAGACATCAACCAGGGCAACTCCCTTTTCTTTGGTCTATGGCATGGAAGTTATTCTGCTAGTGGAAGTTCAGATTCCCTCTCTAAGGATTATGAATGAAGCAGGATTAGGCGAAGACGAATGGATTCAGACAAGATTAGATCAGTTGAACTTGATCGATGAAAAGCGATTGACTGTTGTTTGTCATGGTCAGATGTACCAAAAATGTATGATCAAGGCTTTCAACGAAAAGATCAGGCCTTGAGTATATCAAGTTGGTGACTTGGTAATAAAGCGCATCATTCTTCCACAAGGCGACCCCAGGGGAAAATGGACTCCCACTTACGAAGGGCCATTTGTTGTCAAGAAAGTTTTCTCTGGTGGTGCCATGATCCTGACTACTATGGACGGTGAAGATTTCCTGCATCCTGTGAACGCGAACATAGTTAAAAAATACTATGCATAAGAGACCCGCTAGGTTAACATACCTAGGAAAGATATGGGCATCCCGACAAACCAAAGGTTTGGGAAAAAATTAGGGATATATGCAAAAGATTGTACACCCGACAAGTTGAAAACCCAAAAGGGCGAGTTGGGCAAAAATGGGTATCCTGGTGGGCTGGAAACCCGAAAGGGCAGTCCAGGCAAAAATTAAGGATTAAAAGTGTATGACTATGTCCCGTGGAATCACCATAGTCAACTTTATTACTAAGAACCAAGTTTAAATGGTCCAAGATCAATCCAATCAACTTCTGTTAACGACAAAGGACGTTCGAAGACATTGGGGCAATAGTAGAGTTGGAACACAACAAGATCATTTCCACATGGCTGTTATCTTTGTTTTCAATTTTGTTTTCCCTTCGACGATTTTCTCTTACTAGGATCTCCGTCTCTTTGTATAAAAACACCTATTCACGGGCAAAACACCAATACAAATATACTTTGAAGTGCAAAATTTTTTGTTTTTGTTTTGAGTGCAAAGATGTCCAATGACTAAAATTGAACGAACATATGCATATGAACATAATTAAACTATTTAGAAAATCTGTACCACCAAGCATCAACGAGCATCTGTTTAATGTTGTTGAGATATCCCACATAGTTATCTCATTAGCATTATCCCCAAAGAGCCTGTTACAATAAACCTTTGCCCCAACAGAGTTGCCCATAAAGTTGGATTTAGGCAAACCTCAGTCAGAGTCTCAATCTCTTGACAACCCTCTCCCCAGCTGAGTTGGTCTTAAAAGAGGAAGTCTTGTGGATTTCTTCCTACAGAATTCACCTTGCCAGCATGTCATCAAATAATCTCTTCAACGTGGTTTATTCCCCAAACAAAACAATACACTCCTCAACGGAATCATTTCCTACTTAAACAACTTTCGAATACTATGAAGCCTGGACCCGACCAAATAATAGTTTAACTTCTGAGGATACTATGAAGCCTGGACCCGACCGGATAATAGTTTTACTTCTCGAGATATTGAAAAACCTGGACCCGACAAGATATCAGTTTCAATTTCATCTTTTCGAGAAAGTTATTGTGAAGCCTGGAGTTCGACCAGATAGCAATTAACTTCATTCCCTCAAAAATTTGTTGTGAAGCCTGAAATCTGACCAGATAACAATTAAATTCAAGCAAGTTACTGCAAAGCCTGGACCCGACCAGATATTAGTTTCAATTTCATCTTTTCAAGAAAGTTATTATCAAGCCTGGAGTTCGACCAGATATCAATTAACTTCACTCCCTCAGAAATTTGTTGTGAAGCCTGAAATCCGACCAGATAATAATAAAATTCAAGCGAGTTACTGCAAAGCCTGGACTCGACCAGATATTAGTTTCAATTTCATCTTTTAAAGAAAGTTATTGTGAAGCTTGGAGCTCGACCAGATAGCAATTAACTTCATCCACCTCAGAAATATGCGAAATCTAGAACCCGACCAGATAGTAGTTCAAAGTTGGTAAGTTGTTGCGAAGCCTGGAATCCGACCAGATAATAGTTTAACTTTACTCTCCCAAGCAATTTTCTGCGAAGCCTGAATTACAACCAGATAATAGTTTAATTCACATTTTCCCCTGCAAGTCACTACGAAGCCTGGAATACGACCAGATGACAATCAACTTCATTATCCTCAACAAATTGCTGCCAAGCCTCGATTTCCACCAGATAACAACCAACTTTCGATGCTCTCTAGTCAGGAATAATCCCACAGTAGAGTAATGGACAACCAAAATTCCTGAACTTTATTCCTCCAAGCTGAAATCAACACTCCCCCACAGAGCTTCCTCATGCAAAGATCCAAAGTCAATATTCCCCAACGGATTTCTCCTCAAAACAATAAAATGGGGATTTCCAGCGAAAACATTCTAAACAAAGTTAAAGATACTATTACTCTCCAACAACAATTCGTGATTCATCCTCCCAAGGCTCCCCAGCACGTCGTTGAGGATTCAATTTCCTAGACATGGACATGCTGCAATAAACGCATCACATTCATAAACCATAACGCATACATGACAAATGCATACAGCATAATCTCGTTTATTTTGAGAACATCATCACGCCATGCATACATCTGCATGCAACTAATCCTTTTCCTTGCAGGAAAATCAATAGGAAAAAGACATCTACCATTTCAATTTAAATCAACCAAGAGATTTATCCTGATACCTTCCCCAGTCACTCTGAATGGCATCTCTAAGCCCATTCCCTACACAGTCAACTAACACATCATTGAGTGTAAATTTTTGGGCACTTTAGTGTTCAATCATCTTCCATCTTCAAGTCACGAATGGCAGACTTGCCAATCTAACTCTTCAGGTTTAAGAAGATTGAACAGGGGCAGCTGTTGTACCCCAAAATTTGCTCTCTCATTTCTCAAGAATTTTCCACAAGATTTTCCATGACTCAAGTTTGCAACACTAATATATCAATTTAGGTTTGGAATTGGCACAAGGGCAAAATGGTCAAAATGCACACTAAAAAGTCAAACTTTGACTTTTGGATCAAAATTAAGTTTCAAGAATCATATTTCATTAAGACATGTTAGAATATGAAGTTTTGTTTCATTAAGAAAATCAAAAGTCAAAATTACTTTGGATAAAGTCAAAATTCTAAACACTTAGAAATTTTTCTACGTGTTAAGAAATATGATAAGTTTAGAACTTCTGGCCAGATTTTCATCATAATGCAAGATGATTCAGGAAGAACTTCTGACACCAGAGTTGTAGATCTCAATGAGATCTAAAACATTGCAGAACAGAGTTTCCCTTAGAAATGTTGGGATTTCAAGTTATAAATCTTTGAAGACACGTCCATGAAACTAAAACACTTAGTAAATTCTGAGCATTTCCAAGACAGAATCTGGTTAGAACTTCTGGGCCAGTTTTCACGTAGGTTCAATCAGAGTTTGCTAAGATGATTCAAAGAGGGGCTATAAAGCATGTTACAAGCTTTTTGGAAAGTCCGAGAACTCCTTCAGATCATGCTGGAGCAGGGAGATTTAAAGATCAAAAGTTGGACATCTGTTCTTAATTTAAGTTACGTTTATGCTGAACTTCTAATCCAGTTTCAAACTATGATGCATAATCTCAGGTTACAGATCTTCTTGCTTGTTAAATCTCATCATCATTTAATGCTCACACCCATTTTTGAGTCTTTATCCAAAGGATTTTCCCACTTGTGGCATAGAAGTATTATTGTTGTCCTTGGAAAGTAAACTTTTGTACAAAGTTTATGTTGGGCCCATACTTTACTTTTGCTTCTGAGTGTACTCTCCACAAATCATGCCTACAAAATCAGATTAGGCGTAGTTAAAGCTGCTAACCACTCTATTTTGCCTTGAACCATACTTGTCTAAACTTGCTTCAAAAATAAGTCAACCATCCATAACATATGATGGTTGTACTCTTGACTTCTCCAAGCTTATAAATCATTTGCCTATAAATTAAACTTCATTTTTAACTGTTAAAGGGGTCAAAAAATTGAAAAAAAACCTTGAAACTTTGTTGAAAATTCCGAAGAACCTGAAGCTGCAAACATAATAATAAAAATTATTTAAAAATTTAAATATAATTAAATTGCTTTCAAATTTTAGAAAACTGAATGAATTAAAATTTAATAGAACCAAAATATATAAATTTTTTTTTGTTTTACAATAATAATAATAATAATAATTATCAGGGAAAAAAAAAACGGCAAACCAAATAAAACCCCAGCTAAACCTTCATTCTCCGAACCTGACTCTCCTTCTTCCTCTTCATATCACCATTTCTACTGATTAGGGTTTCTTCTTTCTGCATCATCACTTTCGATTCACTTCCTCATCGATTCAACATTGTTCGATTCTCAATTTTTCATTGCGCGACGAACATGCCTCGTCCCAAACGAAAAGCGGTCCCACCAATCACTTCTTCTGACGTCGATTCTTCTATTCGTACCGGTACTTCACTTTCTTGTTCCCTCTTTTCTCATTGGTTCTCGTTTTCACAATCAGAAACAATCACGAAAAGCACTTATTGATTTAATTCAATTAATCTTAATTACGTGATTATGATTTTTCATACGACGAATTTCAAGAATTTCGATCTTGCTTGATCTAGTAATATGTATTGATTTTATAGCCGAATCGTTTTTTTCATTATGTTGATTGTTTTTTAATTTCTTTAATTTCTTGCTGTGATTATTCAGAGACGAAGAGAACAACTACGAAGCAATTTGAACGAATAGATAAACTGTTTGGTTTGTATGCAAATAAATCAATGGGTTTGATTGAGTAAGTATCTTGTTATTATTATTGTTAATTCACACTCCGGTGACTGCAATCAGTATTGCAACACCGTGTTGACTGAGATTGCGAAAGCCTTTATGCAGCCGCGACAGTTATTTAAATTTCAAGATTCGAAATTGTGGATTACTGTTTTTTAATGTTAATTTGTTATGCTTATGTGACTGTTGTTGCAATTTTTTATACTTTTTTGTTTTGTTGGCCAGCCCAGATGGGATTGAAGCACTTTGTAAAGATGTTAATGTGGACCATACTGATGTTAGAATGCTGATACTTGCTTGGTAATTATTTGACTATGTTTTTTTTTTTCTTTTTCTCTTTTTTCTTAATTGATATTTGATTGGTTGTAATTGATGTCTTTCTTATCAGGAAACTGAAAGCAGAAAAGCAGGGTTATTTTTCTAAGGTTGGTAAAGATTATATTGGTTCACAATATTTTTTTTAGTAATATAGCACTTAAAATATTGAGATATACAAGCACGCATGCACCATTTATTCCCCATTTTCTTTTCCATGAAACACACTTATACGTAGTGTTGTGTTATGGCATAGTGAAATTTGAACAAATTGCACTGTCAACCAGGGACTATTGTGGCTCTATAGCCTTGAAGCGTAGCGTAATTTGAACAAATTGTTATTTTCTTTGATTCGCAATTGACAACACTGCACACACGGGATCATTTTCATGCTTGTTATGGATTGCATTGCTTAATACTTATATGTTTTGTCGTATGTATTCACACACACACACACACACACACACAGCTTTTTATTGATCTGACTGTTGAACTATTATTACCTATTATTCCACTGGCATGAATATTTTTTTGTAAGTCTTGGAAATATTGTATAACAGTAATGTTCTAATTAAATGATTCTTGTTTTCATATAATTTATAAGTATATATAAAGTTAATATATTGATGAAGTACAGACGAATTTTGTATCCATGAACTCTGAATCCAGCTCTAAATCTTTTAAGCAGTGAAAAGTTATTCAATGGTGCAAGAGTATTATGGCATGCAATGGTTTAAACTGTGTGTCTGCATGTGAGTCCAAGATGAAGAGTGGTTCCATTTCTCATTTGTTCATTTAATTTCTTAGTAGCTAACAATGAAATCAATATAAGTGAAATAGGTAACTTGATATTGTGTAAAATACTTGGTTTTTGATATTTCCTGCTCACAGTTCTTTCTTTCTCTGAATAGGACGAATGGCGAAAAGGTCTCAAAAGTTTAGGGGCGGACACATTCCCAAAATTAAAAAAAGCAATAAATGGACTGAAGAAAGAGGTTTCTTCCTTTCTCAGCTATAAAATACTTAATTAAGTTACTGTGTTCTTGTTGAGACTAGCCATCTATTATGGATGTCCCTAAGAAGGTTTTTGATGCAATTTATTTCCTTTGTATCTTGGGTAGGTGACGGTTCCAGAATGCTTTGAGGATTTTTATTCCTATGCATTTCAATACTGCCTCACAGGTAAGCTTAGTATTGTTGGGTTTATTTTACAACTATAACCCAGATTTGTTGTGATCCGTAATTATATTGCTGCCTTGATGTTTTTGTTCCTCACTCTATGAATCTGTTTGAACATTGTTTAATATTTCCAGAGGATAAGCAAAGGAGCATAGATATTGAGACCATATGTGAGCTGTTAAATATTCTTCTGGGATCTGAATTCCCTTCTCAAGTCAATTTACTAACCGAGTATCTAAAGGTGAGTAGGTGTTTTATATTTATTTTGTTGAATCCTCTATTGCTACTTTATGCTGCTCAGCTCTGTGTTTGATCTTGTAAGTTGTATGTAATTGGGTACAGCAGAGACATTCACTGATGTCAAGCACAAACATGTTAGATTATGAAGAATATCAATTAGTTGTTTTCTTGTATTAGTTATTTTCCATACTTGTGGCCATTCGTATGCATAATGTTTTGTTTATTGTGTTGTTCATGATACAAAGTTGGTTACCTCCTTGAAATATTTTTCTTTGGAAGGTATCTAATATGAAATCAAGTGATGGAAGAAAATTTTCCAACTACCCTGCGTATTATGCACTCGAAAATTGTGTAGTTTGGGCGGAAAGTCTTAATTAAAGAGTTTTAAAACCATATTCATAAAACTATTTTCGGATGGTTGTGTTTTTCTTGACAGATCCAGAATGACTACAGAGCGCTAAGCAGAGATCACTGGATAAGTTTTTATCGGTTTTTTAAAGAGGTAACACTCATTTTTTTTAGTCTTACCCTTTCTTGGAATACTTTTATATCTTGTATATTTTTCACTTCTGGTTGCGTTTCTATCTGATTATGGTCTGTTGGAGTTTAAGTTAATAATTATTGTAAAATTGATAGTCTAATCCTCTAGAGTAAAATTCTTTATAGGAAGGAATGTTTGTTCACATTTCCTTTCTTTTTGTTATTTGCTTTGATGATGACTAGCAAGATTGTCAAAATCGGGATTTTGCAAATATTATGTGTTGCTAAATTTAATATGCATAATAAGAAATTCACATTATTTTGCCTATTATGTGTGATTTATTTATATGAAAGTCTTGTAATTTGTGAATTTAGTGAGTTTACTGTATTTTTTCTCCCTCTAAATGGTCCAAAACCTAAAATAGTATTAAGTTTATCTTAGATTTGTTATTTGGCCACAACAGTACCAAGCACAATATTGCTGGATGCCAAGGTGTTTGAAAAAACCCAAGTTACACATAGGCTAGAGAAAAGGACTCTTCAAAGCTTGTAAAGTCTAGACGTTCCCATCCTTACATGTTGGTTTTGTCAGTTTTTGGGGATCTAGTCAGGTCTAAAATCTAACTTTTTCAATTGCAAAATAAGCTCAAAATATTCATATATTTTAAAGTTATTTACAATTCAATAAAATTTGTATGGGAAAAATAAGTCAAGTTGAATCTTAGGCTTGGTATGTGAAAAGAGGATTGAAATCTCCCCCCGCACAGCGCACTTATTTAAACAAGTCAAATTTTAAGCCTTGTTTAGCTTACTTCTCTTGAAATAATGTAAATGTATTAATTGTATATTTATTATATAATAAAAAACTAGAAAAAGAACGTAAAGGGGATAATTATTCCTTAGATAGAGTTAAGATTTACTTAGTAACAGAAATATATAATTTATTATTATTAATATATATTATTTATACCCATTTTATCATTTTCTGTTTTTACACTTATTTTGTTATCTAATATGACCATTTTTGTTATTTTAGTGACACACACACTCGTTCATATTCATGAGCTTTTAATGTCAAAGCTTATAAAGCTTGTACTTAGTTCAGTTATATCACGGTCCAAGCTTGTTCTTTAGTTAATCGAACAAAACTTGATTGAGCATTAATGATTCGAGCTTGAATAAATATAACTCATTTGGTAGAAATTAAAAAGAAAGACTTGGTGGTCAATGGTTTAACTAGAGATATGATTTATGATGGAGTATTATATTGGCATTTGATCTATGTTGCCGATTCCACTCAGTTGAATAAGACTGTTGTTATTGCTAACTTATGTGCACTCTAATCTGCATATTTATGATATGGTCTCTGATGTTGTGAAACATGTCTCTAATTGTGTCTATAATGTGTATTACTATTTTGCATAAGTTGTGCACTTTAGGAAAGTAATTTGATTGGTGATGTTAGTGTTCTCTTCAATTCAAGATGTTGTACTCAGGAAAAGTGTTAACATTTTATTGCTGCCAGGTAAGCTTTACTGATCTCCAAGAATATGATTCCAGTCTAGCCTGGCCAGTGATCATTGACAATTTTGTTGAATGGTTGAAAGGAAAAGGAAAAGGAAAAGAAATATAGTTATATCCCTCGAGGTTCAGTTTGAATTTACTCAAACTCCGATCTAGAATACAGTTTGAAGCGGATACAATTGTATATGGCTGTTGAGTAATCTGTTTGCAGTTTTCTGCAAATATTGTTATGATTGAAATATGTAACAACACCTCAATATAGTGTCAACTATCAAAGCTATCTCATGCTTGAGTTTTATAGACTGAAGATTTTGTTTTTGAGCAATTTTGTTTCGTAGTGCCATTTTTTACATCTTATGTGTATGTACCATTTCTGTAGTCAAACTTTCTACAATCTGTGTCTTTGGTCCGTCTTGAGGTATCTTAACTGAAATTAAAGTTAGAATCTGGATTTGGTAGAGCAATCAAATCAACCAAGTGCTTTCAAAGTTCTTTTCCGCCATTGTTATTATCTGTTCAAGCCTTCAAGTTAAAAGTGCCATATATAGTTAGTCCTATTTTATTTTCACCATTACAAGTTTGATTTTAAAATTTGAATTTGTGTTTTCTGTTATGCAATGACAATGTCAGCCTGTACTGAGCTCAGATGACTCCATTTCACTTGTTTGTTGAACGTTTTTATGATTGCTAGTCATACAAATGGAGTCAACAAGCAATTCGAAAACCTGTTGTGACCAATTTCTTTTACTGTGTTTTGTTTGTGTAAACCTCTTTTGAATTTTACCTATTATTTGTCGACTAACAATTTCTTTATTACTCTACTATAAGCATGCGATAGTGGGATTTTAATTGAGTGCATGCTTTAAAAACTGCGGATCTGTGCATGCAATCAAAACTGCATATAGTCCCACCTATGGTGCATTTCTGATCGTCTAATAAAAACTATAAGCACGTGATGGGGGGATTTGAATTGTGTGCTTGCTTTCAAAACTGTGGATCCGGTTGTATGTAATCGAAATTGTATGGACGGTGCATTTTTTATTGTCTGATTAAAATAAAGTTCTATAAGAGACGCAATACTATGTATGAGCTTTTGAATTTTATGCTAGAGATTCACTATCTTTGGTGTTAGGAAGCTAAAAATATCAAAAGTAAATGATATCTACTCCCTCTAATGAATTATAAGCAAAATTGATATTTTTGATATATTTGTTACGGAGGGAGTAAGTATGTTGATTGTTCAAACATACATTTTCATGTTTGATCACTTTATTTGAAGTGACTTTGAATATTGTCTATCCTATGATAAAATCTCCAATCTTCATCCTACAATGAAAATTTTTTAGTCAAATTTACACTTATATGTTTTCATCCTACCTACTCATACGCTATAACTTTTGTTGGTCTAAATATTGATCTTCTGTCTTGTGGGTCAAGTGTTTTTTTCTTCACAAATATTTTTGCTGTCAAAATATAACAAATATGACATCTCGAACAAAATCATGTCAATACATCTCTATAATGAAATGAGTGTTCTTCAAATGAATTCAAACACATTTTACAAAATTTCACCGATAGAAAATAAGAGAATTATAAGACGGTATTTAAGGATAGTATGCTACTCTATTAATGACATGTGTTGGATCAATCCATCAATAAAAACTATTTTGTGTCATGTGATTATGTCGAATTTTACTTTCACGTCATGAACACGTTCATTAAAAAAGCACTCATCAAAATTTGTTGGGCTTTAGTGGGGACAATGTTTTTACTAGTAAAATTGTTAAGGCCAAAATATGATATCATACCACTAATATCGTTCAAAGTTTTGTCAAAATTAGAGTTTATATTATACATTTCATTGTTTTTCAATATATGATTTTGTAACACTTAAGATTAGACTTTAAAAGACACAAAAGTGTACAAGGTACTATATACAAATTCAACCTCCCAACTCTAATAGGTAATAAAGTCACTATCCATTCACTACAAAATAAACGCTCTTCAGCAAAGTGAAGTTGTGACGTGATTATCACGTGGCAGATTGCGAAGTGATAATCACGTCGCTACATAATTTTAATAATAAAATATAAAAAAATAACGTTAACAAATGAAGAGTCAGAAAATATATTTTATAAAAAATGTTGCGACGTGAATCCCACGTCGCAACCCATTAATTTAAATAAACTTCCGAAAGTTATAACCTGCACATGGTGGAAAGTTTAAAAATTTCAAATTTCAAGTTGTGACGTGAAATTCACGTCGCAACCTTTTAGGGGTGAAAACTATCTGCTTGATGTTGACTGCGCGCAATGGGTGTAGTTTATTTATGATCGTTGGAGATGTTGCGATGTGATAATCACGTGGTAAGGTTGCGACTGTTTATATATTTTTTCGTTTCACAGATCTTCTCTATCTTCTCTTTCTTCTTTCATTCCCTCTTTCTTTTCTATTTCATCTTTTTTCTTTCTACCTCTATCTTCTTCAATTTTGATTTTTATTCCACCTCAAATTTTCAAAGGTAATCATCTTCTCTAATTTTGTTTCAATTTTTTTCTATAATTTTGTTTAATGTTTATTCTGTAATATGATTTTGATTTATGTTAATTTTTTTCAAGAAATTGATAAGAAGAAGATCGAAGAACATTGAAGAGGATTTTAAAAAGATAGAACAAGAAGATTGAAGGAGATTCAAGAGAGATATTTTATAATTTTTTTTTAAAATTTGATATTTTTCCAGGATTATTGATTGATTATTTAGGTTAAATTTGATATTTATTTTGTAAAATTTGTTAGTAGATTAATATTATAATTTTTATAAATGAAAAATAAAACAGAAATATATTTTATAATTTTATCTAAAACAAAATTATGTATATATTATACAAATTTATTTTATATTTATTAAATATATGTTATTTATATTATAAAACAGAATATAAAAAATATTAATAATAATAAAAAGAATGAAAGTTTATATTTTTATATATATAAACAGTTTAATAATATATATTATATTAAATTTAATATATTAAATTTATTATATGTTAAATTTATTAATTTAGTTTATTATATATTGAATTTATTAATTTAGTTTATTAATTTAATTAATTATAAAAGAAAAACAAATTTTAGTAAATAAATTTAAAAAAAAAAGAAAAAGATTAATGACGTGATTTTCATGTCACAAATTAGTGACGTGAAAATCACGTCGCAACTTATTTCTTATATAAACAAAACAAAAGTTGAACAAAGAGAAAGTGTTAAAGGTTATTAATTTGCGATGTGATTTTTACGTCACTAATTAGTGACGTGAAAATCACGTGGCAAATAAATTGCTTTTTCTGCCTCCCCTCCTAGTGTGCCTACAGGTTCAGAATTTCTATAAAAGTATGTTGCGACGTGACTTTCACGTCACAACTTTGCGACATGAAAATCATGTCGCAAATAAATTGCCACCCGCTCCCCAACCACGTGATCACTCACGTTGCAAATTAGGAGTTGTGACGTGATTTTTCACGTTGTGACGTGAATTTCACATCGCAAATGAGAGTATTTTTTTGTAGTGATTGAAGATCCTCAAAGAAAGAAACTCTACCAACCACAATCTCATTGTCTCATAACTAACATTTAAGAAAATTAGAAATCAAGCATTAATCAGAATGAACTTTTTTGTTGGTAGCATGGTTATTGACTATGAGAGATAATAGAATCCGAACTTATCGTCTAGGTGAGTTATCCGGGATATATATTCTAGATGCACATTGGCGACTTGATGAGTTACCTAAGATATACATATCAAATGTACATATCCCTCAGCGTGAAATACTAAAGTTACTTGGCAACTTGGAATATAATTCGAATATACCGTCTGGGTGAGTTATCCGGGATATACATCCCAGATGCACATTGGCGACTTAATGAGTTATCCGGGATATACATCCTAAATGTAAATAACCTCCCAAGCACGAGGCTTAGTATGGGCAAAATTCTTAAGTTACTTGGCGTCTTGAAATACACTTTTGACTGGGTAGCGGATCAAACCACGATGCAAACTCAAATGGTAATTGGACATTCAAACGATGATGGAGGTTTCTCTCTCTGACATGTGTATGCTGGTGTTTTGTTGGGACGTTTGTTGTTTTGAGACATTCTTATAATGATGATTATTAATGGGATGTGTGTATCGTCATTAAGCCTAGTGACTAACGACAGTTCATCTCCGTAACTCTGATGTTTTAAGTTACCTCTTCTCAAAAGGAAAAAATAATTCATTTAACCAAAGTTTCTTGGCTCTTTCTCTCTTCCAACTACTTTCTCTCGCTATCCCCCAAACCCATTTTCTTCAGATTTTCTCAGATAACTTCATCCTGGTTAAGTGTAGACATATTTTGATTGGTAATACCGCATCATGACCATATGTTAGTCTAAAGGGTGAAATATTGGTAGCCTCTTTAGGAGATGTTTGGCAAGCCCAAAGGATTTGATCCAAGGTCTTATGCCAATTATTTGGCTTCTTTCCCACATGTTTCTTTATTAAACCAATCACTATTTTATTTGCCGCTTCGACCTGGCCGTTTGCTTAGGCATAGTAAGGTGTGGATGTTAGTAGTTTAATTCCCACCTATTTGGCAAATAATTGCATCTTTCGACTAGTAAACACTGACCCTTGATCACTTTTTATGGTCTCAGGAATTCCAAACATGTATATTATATTCCTTTGGATAAACTCAATTACCGCTTCTTGATCTACATTTGCAAAATGAATGACCTCAATCCATTTAGTGAAATAATCAATCCCTAATAAAATGTATCTTTGACCTTTTGAATACGCTTGTCAAATTTCTCCAACCAGATCCAAAGCCGATCCTCTAAAGGGCCAAGGCTTGATATTAAAGTGTAGTTCACTTGCATGAACATGTTAAATACCTGCATGAACCAGACATTTTTGACAACCCTTAGCGAATTCGATGCAATCTTTTAGCATTGTTGGCCAATAAATGCCCTATCTTAATAGTACCCATTTCATCTTGTGTCCAATCTAATGGGCTCCACATGCCCCACTGTGGATATTCGAAAGAGCCAGACATGTCTCACTTTCACTAAGGCATTTGAGCAAAATTCCTCCAGGAATCTTTTTGAATAGTTCGTTACCCATAAGAGTATAACTTAAAGCGCAATACCCGATCTTTCATTATGCATATGTTGTGGGATTTTCTAGATAATATACTATTGGCTTCCTTCAATCTGTTTCTGTTAGGCTGTCAATCGCAAAAACTTGGAAATTTTCCTCATATGCGTAACCCAACTTTGACATCTCTAGATCAGATGTGGATAGTCTTGTTGCCATCAATCTCCCTCAAACTTAGATCGGGTATTCCAATTTATCCTTCGACACCTTATATCTAGATTCTATATGGGCTAAGCAATTGGTCTCTTGATCTTGAGTCGAGGAATGTGTTTGATGTTCACGCACTAAATTTTTTGCAGCAACCTGTTTGCTACAACAAAGTACATGATCAAATTTTCCTTGACACATTTGTACTCCTTGGTTATTTGTTTAACTACCAATCCAGAGTCTCATCTTATTTCGACCCTAGTTGCCCCCAATTCCAACAAGATCTCAAGGACAATTATCAGAGCCTTATATTCAGCCTCATTGTTCGAGTAATGGGAGCCTTATATTTTGTACTTGAATTTTGTTGGAATTTTGTTAGGAGAAATAATCAAGACTCCAACTCTAGTACCATCCTTATATGTTGAACCATCTAAGTATAATCTATAGGGTTCGAGTTCCATAAAATTCTGAGGGACTTCAACCATATCATGGTCAACTAAAATCTAAAACCACTTGCCCTTTTATAACTTTTAAGGGCATGTGAGTCAAAGAATATTCAGTCAAGGCTAATGCCAAATTTTCAATTCTACTATGTAAGATAGGTTTTGAAAGCATATGTTTAATTATGTCAAAATGAGATGAAATTTAAACATCAATTGGCTTTATATAATGCTTCAATTTTGTACAAGATAAATACAAGCATAGGCACAATTTTTCGACCATACTATATCTAGTTTCTGCATCATTTAAGACACGACTAAGATGATAAATGAATCTTTCGATGCCATTTTCATCTTCTTGAGAAAGAATGCTCTATATAGTGACTTTAGATGCATAGATGTATAGTCTCATACTCCTACTTCTACAAGGTGGTGAAACAATTGAAGGGTGTACAAGATAGTCTTTAATTTTGTCAAAAGCTTCTTGCTGCACTTGCTCTCATTCAAAACCTTTCTTATTTATTCGAAGAAGAGGATAGAAGGCTTGAGTCATGCCACTTAAGTTTGATATAAACCTCCTCAAGAAGTTGATCTTCTCTAGCAAAGACTACAATTCCTTTTTTGTTGATGGCGCCTTCGCTTCCATGGTGGCTTTGGTCTTGTTTTGGTTTATTTTGATTCCTTTCTTGTGGACCCCAAAGCCTAAGAAGTCCCATGCCTTCACACAAAATTCACATTTAAGGGGGTTCATTTTCAAACCATGATTCCTCATTCTTTCAAATGATTGTCAGAGGTTGTCTATATGATTCTTCCCTGATACAAACTTAATAACAATGTCATCAATATAAATCTGCATAAAGGTTTCAATGAAGTCATGGAAAATAGAGTTCATCGCTCTTTGATAGGTTGCCCCGACATTTTTTAAACCGAAGGGCATGACTACCCATTCATATGTTCTTAGGGAACTTGGACAACAAAATGTCGTTTTGGGCACATCTTCGTTAGCAATAAATATTTTATTATACCCATAATACCCATCAAGAATACTAAGGTATTGTTAGCTCCTAAATTCGACACTCACACATATTAATCTTATTGGATAAAAATAGATTGAAGAAATCTAAGCTGAAGACACTTCGACAAAAGATCCTATGAAAGAAGTTGTGTCGAAGTCATCATTTCTAAGAAGGAGGAAACACTTAGAGAATTTTCTAAGTTAAAGATAGCCTTCGACCGAGAGGCTCTTGTATCAGCAACAAGTGGATTTGAATTTGAAGAAAGGAGGGAAAGGCAGTTCATTTGGCAGTTAGGAAAAGCAACGTGGCGTGAAGATATGGGTCTAAGAGTATGCATAAGACACTTGTCCTCATCCTAGAACGGAGCAACCGTTCGACAATTACTTATTATTAGTATAAATATAGGAATTTTGTGTAGAATTTGGTGTGTTCAACTTATTGTACAAGTCACTCAATTTTATTCAAGTACCTGCTGTGAGAGAAATAATATTGAGAATGTACGTTTGAATCACCATACTTTATTGCAATCAAAGTATTTACATTTCTTTACAGTCCTTGCCATTTAACATTTCTCTGCAAACTTTACCATTACAGCCTTTTAAATTACTGCAAATTTACTTTATCCTGCACTTTATTTGCGTTTTTATCAAGTTTTTACCTTCATCCTGCATTTACTCTTAATGTCCAGTCGAACCTGTTTATTAATAGCGTTAAGACTTCTTATCAAACTCAAAAAAACCTAGCATATGTTCTAGGATCAA
Organism: Vicia faba; assembly: GCA_948472305.1. Taxonomy (NCBI): domain Eukaryota; kingdom Viridiplantae; phylum Streptophyta; class Magnoliopsida; order Fabales; family Fabaceae; genus Vicia; species Vicia faba. The sequence goes on from OX451739.1 coordinate 1,275,392,428, forward strand.
ACTGATCGATCCTGCAAGTAACCAAAATAACCTTTTTTGGAAGATCAGCGGTTGTTTACAAATTTTCACGGTAAACAAATTGGCACACCCGGTGGGATGTTGCTAAGTTTTTGTTTTTTTTACAAACTTTGATAAAAACAATTTTTATCATAAATGCTTTACGTAATTTCCTTTCTCTCAAAGAGTGTTGTATGTTATTGAGAAGTCGTAAAACAACCACCAAAGAGTACATACCTAGGAGAAGAAATAGGAGAATGGCTAATAAGCCAAGTAGTGGAGAAATGCCTCAACCAATTCCCGATAATGGAACCACGGTTACACCAATAGTTAGTGAACATATGCCATCAACAGTTGGTTCGACACCAGCATTGACAGTTACACAAACATGAACAATACTTTCTTATATAGGTCCTAGGGGTCCACCAGGAACACCCCTACCAAGGGGAAATCTGGGAGTTCGACCTTATGACCCTCCAGGATTTTCGACAGCCTGGATGGGTCATGACTAACCCTATGGCATGCCAACTGCTGAAATGGCAAGCCTTATGAATGCCTCATCCACATTTTCAGAACCTTTGGTGAGTGCATCTTTGCTATTGCAGGGATCTGGAACTGGTATGGAAAATCTAGGTAGAAACCAACTCTTAGGAGGGACGTCCCATATAATGCCAAGCCTCACAAACACTTATGCAGCAATTTTGAGGCAACAAATATATGAGAGTAACCATGACATGATGCAGATGTTGGCACAAACCTTGAGTACATTGCTTAACCCTCTGATACAAAATACCACCCAGTCGAATCAGCAAATGGCAGCGCAAATGACGCGCATGGCCGAATTTTTTGGGGTTCCTCAACCTATTCGACACCCCCAAAGAGAGATGATAAGAGGAAATCAGGGTGTGGTATTAGAGGATGACATGACCATTAACCAGAATCCACAGGTAGATGGGATGAACCATACAGTGGAGGTCGAACAACCTAGGGTCTAAGTACCCAGAGTTTCCCCACAAATCCTAAGAGCTGTCGAACAAGGTGTAGTTGTGGTAAATAGAAACCAAAATGCTGATGAGGTAATACAACAGGTTCGTCACCACAACCATGTAGCAGATAATAATTTGACAGCCATGGTCGAAAGAATCATGGCACATAATGGAGTGAACATTGGATTTCATAGGCCAAACTTTACATCTCCATTGTTAGATTATATTATTTACCCCCCAGGTGGAAAGTTCCAAAGTTCACCAAGTTTTCAAGGGATACGACAGAGTCCATTGTCGAGCATGTAAAAAGGTATTTGATAGAGCCTGGAGAAATCTCAAATAATGAGAATATTAGGATTAAATATTTCCTAAGCTCCTTAATCAAAAATGCATTCACTTGGTTTACCACACTCCCAACCAATTCTATTTACAATTGGAATCAATTAGAATGATTGTTCCATGAACAATTCTATATGGGACAGACCAAAATAATTTTGAAAGAACTGGCTAGTGTGAAGAGGAGATTCATTGAGCTAATTGATGAGTATTTGAACAGATTTTGACTGCTCAAAGCCAAATGCTTTACACAAGTGCCTGAACATGAGTTGGTCGAAATGGCTGCAGGAGGTCTAGATTATTCAATTAGGAAGAAATTAGATACCCGATACCTGAGAGATATGGCCCAATTGGCCGATAGAGTTCGACAGGTAGAACGCCTTAAGGCTGAAAAAGCTAAGGCAAATAAAAATCATCAAAGAGAAAGGGTAGCATATGTTGAAATGGATGATGAAGATCCAGAGACATATAGTGACCCTATAACTGTCGAAGAGAGCAAGGTCGATCTAGCAGAATTAAAGCAAGGGCCACCATACTCTTGCAAACAGCTAACACCCTAAAATGGGAAGAACGCTACTGAATCTGAAAAGAGTAATGATAGGTTCCCTAAGAAAACATATAGTTTCAACGCCACAAAATATGACGAAATATTTGACTTGTTAGTTAAAGATGGCCAAATGATAGTGCCCCAGGGGCAAAAATGCCTCCTTTAGATCAAAGGAAAAAGAGAGGTTTTTGTAAATATCATAATTTTTTGGGCCATAAAACCTCACAATGTTTTCTTTTCAGGGATATCGTTCAAGGTGAAATAAAAGACGACAGAATCAAGTTTGCTGACAAACCTCCCATGAAGATTGATGCAAACCTGTTGCAGGCAGATGCCCATTATGCTGAACCTTCATACATCAATATGGTCGAAGTCAACAAATTTGTTTTTGGCAGTTTCACTGAGGACATTAGCAGAAAAATCTGTCGAAGAGGTACAAAGAAAGGATGCTGAAAGCCTAAAAAAGGGAGCCACTGAAGGCTCAAATAAAGGAACTACTGAAGGTTCCTACTTGGCTGCCGTCACAGGTTCGACAGAAAGCCTAGAGGCCAAGATGCAAAAGCTAAGTATAGCTGGTAAGAACAACATGGAAATAAATATGGTTGAAGTGTCTGAACCTAAAGCTGTAGATTCAGAAGACAACATCAGACAGGAGGAAATCAACAAGCTTGATTTTCCTAAGGAGAATGAAAATCTGCTATATTTTCTACACAGATGCCAGAAAAATAAGTCAGAAGTTATATTGTGTCCAAGATGCAGTTCGATCTTTGAAAAAAAAGCTGTTGAACACATACAAGGTGTGCGTGTAGCAAAGAAAAAATGGGGCAACAATGCCCATCCTAACATGGATCCTGAGGTAAGATACAACCCTAGAAGGGAATACCAAAAGGGGCCAGTAAACCAGGTAAATAGGCTATCAACTTTCAAGCCTCCAACAAATGTCCATGTGGACACTTGGTTGAAGACAGTGAATAGAAAAAGGCCCAACGAGGGAAAATGGCAAATGTTCGATATGCCAAGAGGATCCTCTTTGTCCTACAGAAAGGAATTTCGATCAACAAAAATAAACAGGGTTGCTCATGTGTCGAACAATTACAAAGGAAATAACCCTATGACCCGCTCACAATGGAGAAGGTATCAGAGATGGCGAAAGGCTGCAGAAGAGCCCAAACCAGAAACAAGCACTAACATGCCGCAAAGAAAAAGCTAAAACAAGAATGCCTTTGGAGAAAAAGCCAATTACTAGAAGGCTGGTATGGCCTGAACAAGATGAATCAAAAAAGAATCTGATTCTAGGTCTGATCCTACATTAGACATCATGGTAAATATGGTGTCTATGTTGCCTAGAGAATACGGCCAACTGGTCAAAGTTGAAGAGACCGAGTGGGAGATCGAACAAGAAATGGCCAAACATAGGCCAGTATGCTACTATGTTATGAACAATGGATGTGTAGAAGAGAAAAATGACTTGTTCGAGCGTCCCACTGAGGCAATGAGGAATCACCTCAAACCCTTGTTCATAAGGGAAAAAATAGAGGAGGCGACCATCAACAAAGTCTTGGTTGATTGTGGGGCCACAATTAACATAATCCCTCAATGTATGCTGAGAAAGCTGGGCAAGGGAGATAAAGATATCATGCCCCATAACATGGTTTTATCAAACTATGAAGGTGGAATTGGGACTACCATGGGAGTAATCCAATTGGACCTCAAGGTGGGGACCATAGTTCAACCAACAATGTTTATGGTCATCTCAACAAAATCCAACTACAACTTGCTCCTAGGCAGGGAGTGGATCCATGGCATAGGAGCAATGCCATCATCGATGCATCAGCGTGTTACAATCTGACGCCCAGACGACATAGTAGAAAACAATGAGGCTGATCAAAGCTACTATATAGTCGAAGTCAACAATGTCGACAGAACAAGCTTCGACATAAATTTGGCTCACATAGGGGATGTAATCCTCCAGACTTTGACTTGGCGCCAACACCCAACGCTTTCTGCTCCCTATACGTACACTCAGATCATGGATTCCAATGGGATAGGGAGGATTTGTCAAACATTGATTTCAGAGGGATTGATGATATACGACCAACAGGCTGGGGAAGTGATTTCAGTGATCATGACTGAGTCACAAGCATTACAGAGGATTTCAGCATATATGGCCGAAAACAGAATGATAGCGGCCTTAGAGGCCGAAGTGAAGTATATGGTTGTCAAAGCCAATGAGCAAGTGCCACTTCCAGAAGGCCCTGGGAAAGATTTCAACCCAGAACCACCTGACTCAAGAGAGGAGGAAGTGCAAGGCCATAGGCTAGATGCCATCTATGATGATGAGCCTTTGGGTTTCGAGAAGGATCCGCTGGCAAGCAATATTAAAATGCTAGCGCAAGATCCTCTTGAAGAGACAAACTTGGGTGAAGGAATAATGAAGAGACCAACATATATGAGTGCAAAGATAGATCCAGGACTCAGTCAAAGTAATCTAATTGCTGAAGGAGTTTAAAGACTGCTTTGTATGGGATTATAACGAAATGCCTGGTCTCGACAGAGGATTGGTGGAGCTTCAACTACCAATAAAGCATGGGAAAAAACCTGTCAAGCAAACTTCAAGGAGTTTTGGACCAGAGATCTTGTCGAAGGTCAAGACAGAAGTCGAAAGACTACTGAAATGTGAGTTCATCCAAACAACCAGGTATATCAAATGGATTGCAAATATAGTACCTGTTATAAAGAAAAATGGTACATTAAGGGTGTGCATTGATTTTAGAGATCTAAATGCTGCAACACCCAAGGATGAATATCCAATGCCTATGGCGGAAATGCTTGTTGATTTTTCCACTGGCTTAGAGTACATGAGTATGTTTGACGGATACTCTGGGTACAATCAGATTTTCATTGCTGGAGAAGATGTATCAAAAATAACATTCCGACGCCCTGGGGCTTTAGGCACTTACGAATGGGTAGTAATTCCTTTTGGCCTGAAAAATGCAGGGGTAATATATCAAAGAGCAATGAAGTCTATCTTTCATGATTTTATTGAAAATTTCATGCAGATTTATATTGACGATGTTGTTGTCAAATCTGTTTCAGGGAAGAATCACATAGATCATCTTTGACAATCCTTCGAAAGGATGAGAAGCTATGGTCTAAAGATGAATCCTCTAAAGTGCGCTTTCTGCATAAAGGCAGGGGACTTCTTAGGCTTTGCGGTCCATAAAAAAGGAATCAAAATAAACCAGAACAAGACCAAGGCCATTTTGGAGGCAAAAGTACCAACAAACAAGAAGGAATTGCAATCTCTACTTGGCAAGATAAATTTCTTGAGGAGATTTATATCCAACTTAAGTGGAAAAATGCAAGCCTTCTCACTCTTACTTCGACTCAACAAAGGAGGATTCGAATGAGGGAAAGAACAACAAGAGGCCTTCAACAAAATCAAAGGATACCTCACCAAGCCACCTATTCTGGTGCCTCCTTGTAGAAATAGGAGTATGAGATTGTACATAGCTGCATCTGATAGAACTTTAGGAAGCATGTTAGCTTAAGAGGATGAGAATGGTGTCGGAAGGCCTATCTACTACCTCAGTATAGTTTTAAATGACGCAGAAACTAGATATAACGAAGTTAAAAAACTATGTTTATGTCTTTACTTCTCATGTACAAAACTCAAGCAATATATTAAACCAGTTGATGTTTGTGTTTTGTCTCATTTTGATGTTTTCAAATACCATCTTGCACCGTCGAATTGGAAAATGGGAACTTGCATTGACTGGGTATTCACTAACCTTTATGCCTCTCAAGGCTGTAAAAGGACAAGTGGTAGCAAACTTTATAGTCGACCACTCAATAAATGAAGAATCCTTAAATTACTTGGAGATTGAACCGTGGAAGTTATACTTCGACGATTCCAGTCATAAAGATGGAACTAGAGTGGAAGTTCTAATTATTTCTCCAAATAAAATTCCAACAAAATTCAAGTACAAGATCGAAGGTTCTTGTTTGAACAATGAGGCTGAGTATGAAGCTTTAATTGTTGGTCTTGAAATCTTGTTGGAATTGGGGGCAACTCGAGTCGAAATAATGGGAGACTCAGAGTTAGTCACAAGGCAAGCTACAAAAGAATATAAATGTATAAGAGAAAATTTGATCATGTATTTTGTAATAGCCAATCGCTTGTTGAAAAAATTCGAAGTGATCAACATTCGACATATACTAAGATTAGAAAATCAAGTGGTTAATGACTTAGCACAAATCACATATGGGTATAAAATTTTAAAATAAAAATCGCAACAAGCGATCGAAGTTAGAGGAAGGGTAGTATTAACCAAGCTGTCTCCAACAGATTTAGAAACAACAAAGCTGGGGTACGCTGACCAAGAAAACTTCGAGATTTTGTTCATAGACAATCTAATAGAGCAAGATTGGAGAAAGCCTATAGTTGATTATTTGCAAAGTCCAACAGCTTCGACAAAACGAAAGACAAAGTATAGGGTGTTGAGTTATATTCTAATGGGAAATGAGTTATTCAAGAAGACGCCTGAAGGAGTACTACTAAAATGCCTAAGTGAAACAGAGGCATATATAGCCCTTTCAACTACACATGTTGGGGCATGTGGGGTGTAGCGGTAGAAATGTTTAAGACTAAGCCATTGGATTGACTAGACTTTATACAAATCAAAATAAAAATCGCCACCGCGCTTTATTGTTTCCAAAGGAATGAGAAAAGAGCGAATAACCCAAAAAGAGGGGAAAAGATTCAAGATAAGGGGGTTGGTTATGCAAAGAGAAGGTATTAGCACCCTAAACATCTATGGTACTCCGCAGGAGCCTCTTTGTAAAATCTGTATATTTTGGCTATAAAAAATGTTGTATATATAAAAAAAATGGATGGTGGAGATGAGGAAAGAAATATATTTATTTTTATAGTTTTTGCACCCACCGCGGTTGCGAACCTTTAGTGCCTACGTACCACCTTTTCGTGCAATAGGGGATCAGGGTACACGTAGTTCCTCTTTTAAAAATTTGAAACACAAATGCGTTGGTTAATTTTATGAGATAAAACATCATTGTGATTGTCCGTGTGGAAAATATACCTACTACCCACAACCATGAGAAAGGAGAATTTGCATCATCTCAAAGTGGAGGATATGGCTTGGATTTTTAAAATCAACAATGACTCACTCAACACCCAAGTGGAAAATATTTCTCTTCACTATATATTGTAAAAGTATAGTTGTTTGCATCACTACAAGGATTGACAAGAGTCTAATCTTTTGAGAAAATTTTAAAGATAAAAAGCCAAAATGGCAAGGTGGTTTGAAATGAGATTGATTGACTTTTAGTCTTCTCACAAAAAATGTCAAGGTATTATTAAGTAAACTGAAGTTTATTTATGAAAATGTTTTGAAAATGCATGGAAATAAGTCCAAGTTTATTATGAAAGTAGTTCAAGTTTAAAAACAAGAAGAGTTTTCAAAAGGAGGAAGAAGATTTTTGAAATTAGAGAAGATAGGAGGAGAAGAAGAGACTATCATAAAGCATAAGGTAAAATCTAGGGATAAGAACCATATAACCAACAAGAAGCCAATACTTGACATTATGAGCCAAGATAGAATTCCCATTCCTTGGATTGAAACCAAGCAAGCAAAAAAAATACTATACCTCTTGAGAGAACCAAACTTCAAGTGTATTAAGTCTTCACAAAAATTGGGCAGAGTAACGGCTGTATACGGGTGAATTCCAGATTACAAATATAGGGTGTAATCACAAAAACCCGCACACAAAAACAAACAAGCAACCCAATGTCTTGAGGTAAACCTCAAGAATTCCAGACAAAATAATCAGATAAGATCTCCAAGATAGGTCAAGGTTTCTAATCCTAAGTCCAAGAAAAGTCACATGCTCCATAATGCCAAGGATAGTAACCAAATAGTCCAAGTACCATTAAAGATTTTTTAGGGTTTATGTTGATTATTAAGTGTTTTAAGAAAGGAAAAGAAAAGCTCAAGTGAGAAAAGTAAATATGGTAAGAAAATAAATGCTCAAATGAGCAAAGATGAAAATGGCATGAAATGTAAATGCTAAAGTAAATAGTACATAAAGCATAAAAAAAAGTATAAGGTAAACAAGTCAATAATTAGTGGTTAGTTGGATGACCATCTTGAAACTTGCATTTGGAACTCATTAGAGGATTGGTAGAACCAAAGCCCCCACACAACAAGTTGCATTTGCTTTTTGTCAAGTATATCATCCACTTGGAATTCTCATAAGTACCATTTAATGATCAACGATGTTTAAGTGATCCGTGTTGACCAAAGGTGTTGTAGATCCATTAGAAGATTGGTAGAACCAAAGCCTCCAAACAATGAATCTCAAGGTTATTGGATCAAAGAGATCAAATTAACATACTTGGGCTTGCAATCATAATTTTGGGCCACGAATGATCATTTATTTGAATCGGGACAAAATTTAGCGCTATGTTAAACAATCGTAAGTGGATTTATATAGAAGTCGAACCTATTTTGAGACCGATCAATAACAATCTATGCACCATTTGTTTTGAGACATGATATAGAGATCATGCTCCAACAACATCTAGTGCAATAAGAAGGGGATGAGATGAAGAGGGATGGGAAAAATATACAAACCACATTTGAATTAAATTTTAATCAAACTATTATTAAAATCATTCATCCATTTTTGTGGAGTTAAACTCAACACCAAGGATCCAATGATGTTAATAAAGTTCATGATCCAAAATCTAACCCAAGATCAGCCAGAAAATAATCACAAAATAATATCACATTTAATATATACAAAAAGGATTTTTAAAATGTTTTAAAAATAGAAAATAATGAAAAAAATATCAAATATGTTCAAATTAATCAAGAAATGAAAAGTAAGACCATAGAAAAATCAGAAAAGGCCTAAGTAATTTTACAATTTTTTTGGTAATTTTTTAAAGTCAGAAACAATTTTTAAAATTAAAATAAATGGGTCAAATAAACAACAAATGGTAAAAAATAGTAAATTTAGAAATAAAAATAAAATGAGGTTACTAATATTTGTCACAATATCATTGGATCATTCCACAATTTTTTCAGAATTTTAAAATGTGTAAAAGTATTTTTAAACATTTAAAATAAATCAAATAAGTGTAAAATTTGTAAAAAAATACCAAACCACAAAATTAAATTGTGAAAAACTAATAATCAGGAAGAGAATAATCAAAAATATTTTTCATAATTTTTTCAGATTTTTTGGACTAAAAATGAAATTTCTATGATTTTTTGAAATTTAAAACAATTAAAATATAAAAAAATCAGAAAAATAAAATAAAAGTAAAATATGTGGACCATTGGGTGAGAGTCAAAACACGTTAGTAATCAAATCCAAGGGATCTGGCGCGCTGTGCATACCAACGGATGTTTTTGCAAGTTTTGATCAAGTAACTAAGAGTCGTCTACCCTATTTTACTCAAAGATCTTTCTTATGTTTTTAACTCTTTTAACAGTATTGCTTCACCATTGTATTTGGTGAATAACCTTGTGTTAGGATGTTAAACGGGACAGGCGCGGGTTATCGTATAGACCATGATAGCAATAGTGTCAAGTATTTTTGGCAATTTTCTTGAGGGACTTGATCATTTTGTTTAGGCAACTCAGATAGCGTCATCGAGGGACTATGATATTTTGTTTTGTTTTTGTTTTGCCAAAGTACTTGACATGCATATCATGGCCCATTTTTGAAGGCAACAAGTGGATTGTAACCCTAGGGGTGTAAGTGTGCATTGTGTTTGTTTTTCATGTATTTTTGTCTTTGATTAGGTCAAACTATTTGTTGGTTTTGATTTTGCATACAAACCCTAATTCTAATCATGGCATAATTGAAAGCTTAAAGGTGCGAGAATTTAAATTCTACACTATTACAACATGATATAGGGAGGGGGTACAAATTTGAATAGGAGATATTTGACAAGAAATATAAAACCCTAATTACTATTACATCCAAATTGAATTTGCAAGGCATAATATTTAAATGTACAATATTTAAAAAAATACAATAAATAAACATTAAATAAAATGTATTATGCAAAAAAAAAAGTTTTTATTTGTATGTAAAGTATTTTCAATGGAAAGAAATAAATAAAAAGTCAATTTTAATTATTTTTTCTTTTTAGGGAAAAAACCCTAATTTCTTAAGAAAATAAATACAATGTATTTATTTATGTACAAAAATTTATCAATATTTACAAAAAAATGAAATATATTCAAAAAAAGTATTTTTTAGTATAAAATGTCAATAAAATAAAATGTATTATTTTTGTGTTTTTTATTCTATACTTTTAATAAAATAAAGTATATAAGTATATACATATATATATATATATATATATATATATATATATATATATATATATATATATATATATATATATATATATATATATATATATATATATATATATATATATATATATATATATGTTACAAAAATGTATATATTTCAAGAAAATATTTTCAAATGTGTATAAAATAATAAATGAAAATAAACGTATTTTTTTTACATTATTTTTAAGTTTTAACAAAATAATATAAAGTATTTAAACATGTTTATATTAGGAAAAATTAAAATAAAATATCTAATAAATGAAAAAAAATGTGAAAATATTTTTAGAATATTTTTTATACTTGAGAATAAAATATCAAAGTCAGAAAAGAAATAAAAATGCAAAAATAATGAAAATACAAAGCAATGGGCCAGGGGGTGCTGAAAGTGAACTGGGAGGTGTCAAAAGCAAAGAAATCCAGGCCCAGCCCAGACTTCATCTTCAACCTCCAGAAGTTTGAAAAAACGTGCGTTTTCCACACAAACTTGTATCTTCTGTATTTGTGATCCTTTGACAAAACTCAAAACATGAAACTTGTAGAGAATCAAACAACGAATCTAACCATATAAAAAACTTAAGTTAACTCTCAAAGACCAGAGAGAATTTCTCTGGCCCTAATTTCTAACCTAATTTTTTCAGAAAGTTCATGGATGAAATTCTCCTAGCACGATTAATATAAATGAAAACTAAGCATATGTATGGTTTCAGGGCTATGAATACAACATCTTTCATTCACAAACCTAAGTCTACCTATTCCTAAATAGAGAGATAGAAGTTCATGAAATACCTGTTTCAGTTGAGTTTGAGCTGGACAATGTAACAACTTTCAATGGTGCTTGAGGTTCTTTTGAGCTTGCCTGATGTCCACTGAACCTTTCCTAATGCTTAGTTTGTTTTGAAGTGGCCTGAATCGTGCTACAGAACTCAACCTGCAAAGCTTCCAAACAAAAATGGCAATGTGTGTTAATGGAGTTACAGCAACTTGTGAATGGTCTGGACAACTTAGGTATATGGTTTGGAATGTGTTTGAAGTGAATTTGGACAAAACGCACGAGGGGATTTGATTGTGGCTTGCAATATGCAGAACTGGCCCTGTTTTGCAAGAAAATGGAGATTTTGAGTATGAGGAGGTTTGAGTGGTCAAGGGCTCGTGCTTATGGCTTGCTAGGGTATGAGAAACTTGTTTGACAACTTTGCTTGAGTTGGTTTTATCAGATGTGTCAGTTCTCTTGTTTTTGACAAGTTGCTTGGTTATGAAGCAAAATGAGAAGTGACCAAGAGCAGGTCTGTACAGGCTAGCTCTTACTCTGCACACATTATGTAAGCTTGGCCCCAAGTTTGTGGATTTGGTTTGCAGCATAAGATCTGGTTCAAGGCTCTAGGATGCTGTTTTGACATAAAGCAAAATTCAAGCAAAAATGGCAATGTTGCTTTTTCTATTTAAGGATTAATCTAGTGTATAATCCTCTAATGTCCAAAACAAAACATTAGACCAAGGGATTTTCATTTAATTATTGAGTACAAATTGTTTTAGAGGCCTGTAATTGTGAACTAAGCTAGCTAGGTCAGATTTGGCAAGTGGTATGAACATGTATTGGCCATGGTTGCAAAGTGAGTTTTTGCCAACTTCAAGCATTCGATTCTCCCTAACCACAAAGGTGTTTGAGGAGTTCTTGGACAATTTTGAAAGCTTGCAACATGTACTATAATCCATCTTTGAAATGCAACTTAAGACTCCAAGTGGAAATATGTGAAAAATGGCCAAGAAGATGGGTCAAAATCCTGCCTAAACTAGGGCAAAATTTCTCTAAGTTAAAAGTTTTAGGTACCCTTGTTCCAAAAATCATAACTTGAGATCCAAGCTTCTTTTGAGAAAACTTTGTGAATAAAAGTTGTAGACTTTGTTATGTACTACAACTTTCATGTTATAAGTTTTGTTTGAATCCATCTGCATCTTGGTGAAAATGTGGGACAAAGTTAGGAAAAATTAAGAAAATTTCATAACTTAGAAAATTTCTAAGTTATGAAATTTCTTCATTTTAAACCCTAATTTGCAATTTTGGGTTTCTTGATGAACAAACTTCATAATTTGACATGTTTTGATGAAAAATGACCCCTGGCACTTGATTTTGACCAAAAAGTCAAAGTTTGACTTTTCAGTGTACAGTCAAATTTTGATCAGTTGACTGAAAAATTCATCTGTCAATCCTAGGCATTTGAGATCTTTTGAACTTGTTGAATGGGTGAAGATGATTTCATTGAGTCCTTGAGTCCATGTTTGAGCCTAATTTGCCATTGGCTAGGTCAAACAGTCAAAAATTGCCTTTGTACAATCAAAACCCTAAAAATGACCATTTTGCCCTTTTGGTGATCTGATCAAATTTCTTGTTGAATTGTGATCCAAAATTGATCACATGGTTTATATGGGTTCATAATGTTGACGTGGGTCAAAATTCATGAGGTTTGACTGTCAATTGGTCACAATTGACTTTTTCCCCAATACAGCTGATTTCTAGGTCAACTGTCCAATTGATTGGGCAAAAATTTGAATCAAGGCTTGAAACTTGATATGGACAAACTTGTGAGTCCAACATGAAGTATGAAAGTTACTTTGGGCATTATAGGTCAAAACATCACTGTGCAAACTGAAACCCTTAATTTAGGTCAACAATGCAAAGAGGTGTCTTGAGCAGATCAAACCCTAGCTTGATCTTGAATTCCAAGAGTCTTGTGATGAGAAATGTTGATGAAATGAGAGGGAAAATTTTGGGGTATAACAGTTGCCCCTGTTCAATCTTCTTGAACCTGAAGAGTTAGATTGGCAAGTTTACCTTTCGCGACTCGAAGGTAAAAGAGGATTGGACACTAGAGTGCCCGTAAATTTGCACTCGTCAAAACATAGACGAGGGAATGGGATTAAAGATGCCATTTGGAGATGGTAGAATCTTGCTGGAGATGGGCTTAAAGATTCCATCCAAGAATGTTTGTTGAATTGCAATGTGGTAGGTCAGAAGAATGAGCATTAAAATGGTATCTGTGTCTGGAATGCATTTGAACTGTATCTGGAGACTGAGTCTGTATGAGCAAAAGAATGGCATCTGTGTCTGGAGCGTATCTGAGCTGTAACTGTACTTGAACTTTAAATGAATATCAAAATGACTACCGTGTCTGGAGTGTATCTGTATTCTGAATGGGTAACATAGAAACATCTATATATGGGGCAACTGTGTGCTGGGGATAAGTTCTAAATGAGTGGCAGAATGGAAACCGTGTCTGGAGCGTATCTGGACTGTATCTGAAGTTGAGATCTGCATGAGTAGCAGAATGACTTCCGTGTCTAGAGTGTATCTGAAACTGTAACTGGGATCTGAATAAGTGACAGAATGACTTCCGTGGCGACTGCACTGGGGAGAATCAAACTGCTGGTGCAAGGGCCAGAATGGCATCCGTGTTTGGAGCGTATCTGAACTGGTAGTTGATAGTTGAATCTGAATGAGAGATAGAATGGCTGCCGTGTCTGGAGCGTATCTAGTCTGTATCGGATTGCTGAGGTCTGAATGAGTAGTAGAATGACCATCGTGTCTGGGGTGTATTTGTACTGTATTTGACTTGAAATTCTGAATGAGTAATAGAATGACCGTCGTGTCTGGGGTGTATCCATACTGTATCTGACTTGAAATTCTGAATGAGTAATAGAATGACCGCCGTGTCTGGGGTGTATCCATACTGTATCTGAATAATTGTTAACGATAACCTTTTAATCTTATCCTGAAAAGGGTAAAATGTTAGCTAAAACACAAAATTATGTTGCATGATATGTATGATGCAATGAACTGTGTTTCATCAATGTTTATGATATATGAATGTAATGGATGTGCATGTAAGATGATTGGCTATCTTTCTAAGGAAAATAAATTCTGGATAACTAGAGATAATGTGATCTTTGACTGCTGTCGGGGAAAGTAAATCCTTGACCGGTGCTGAGGATTCAAAGAATCTTTGATTGCTGACGATGAGAAATCCTTGCTGACTGCTTGGGGATTAAAGAATCTCTTATTTTTTGAGAAATGAGAAATCCTGGGACCAATGCTGGGGATTGAAAATCCTTAGTTACTTGTGGGGATTTACAAGGGTTCTGACAACTTCTGCGGGGAATGAGAATCCTTCATGACTTTCCTGGGACATAAGGAAAATCTCTATTGGGGAGTTAAAACCTGGGAGGCTTCTGCTTGGAGAAATGAGACCGAGAATCTTCGATCTGCTGGGAGATAACTCTGTGGGGAGAATGTTTACTCGACCGGTGAAATCAGGAGCTTTGGGTTGTATGCCGAACTACTGAGGAAACATCCTAGTTGGGGGATAAGCCAAGAAGTTAACTGTTATCTGCTTGATTTTCAGATTTTTTAAGATAGCTTGCTGGGGAAATTGGGGGAAGTTGAATAGTTCCCACCGGGGGTTGATAGTTGGAAACTTGACTTCGTTGGGGGAAGAAGGTTTAGAATACATTGGCTCCGCTGGGGATCTTGAAGTTTAACTCCGCTGGGGAATAATACTCCAAATTTTTAGCTTTGTTGAGGATCTGAATGATGTATTGTAGGGGATTTCTTCTGAAATGGCACCAAGATATCTTCCTACACTTCAACCTATCAGTAATTATCCTTTATCAATTTCGTTTTATTTGTAAGCAGTGATTATATTCAAATGCATATGCCTATTTACCAAAACATTGGACGTTTTCAAATAAAACATAAGTGTAAAAAGGCAAAGAAAGGTAAAAAAATTTCTTCACTTTGAAGTATCTTTGTATTAACTTTTGTAAGTATCTTTGTACAAAGGAGACAGACATCCTAGTAAGAGAATGTTGTCGTAAAAATTGAGAAAATTTTTATACAAAAGGAAGATGGCTATGTGTAATAATTCCATGGGATTCCCATTCTGCTATAGCCTTCACAACTCTGAATATCTCGTCCATTCGCTGCTTCGTCCACCGATGACTGGATTGATCAGTAGCTTGAAGCTTTGTCGGTGAAAAGATTGTTCTTAAAGTGATCTGACGAGACATAGTCATACGCTTTAATTCCCTAACTTTTGCCTGGACCTCCCTTTCGGGTTTTCGATCCACCGGGAAACCCTTTTTTGCCCAAGTTGCCCTTTCGTGTTTTCAACTTGCCGGGTGTACAGATTTTTTTGTTTTATCCCTAATTTTTGCCTGAACTGCCCTTTCGGGTTTTCGATTCACTGGGATGCCCATTTTTGCCCAAGTCGCCCTTTCGGGTTTTCAACTTGCCAGGTCGTTTTATGCATAGTATCTTTTGACTATGTCTGTGTTCGCAGGGTGCGGTAGATCGTTGCCGTCCATGGTGGTCAGAATCATTGCCCCACCAGAAAAGATGCTCTTGATCACAAATGGTCCTTCGTAAGTAGGAGTCTACTTTACCCTGGGATCACTTTGCGGTAAGATGATCCGCTTGATAACAAGATCTCCGACTTGATATACTTGACGCCTGAATTTCTTGTTGAAGGCCTTGATCATCCGTTTTTGATACGTCTGACCATGACAAACAGTAGTAAGTCGTTTCTCGTTGATCAAGTTAAGTTGATCAAGCCGGTTCTGAATCCAATCATCTTCAATCAAACCGGAATCCTTCATAATCCTCAAGGAAGGAATCTGAACTTCCATGGGTAGAACAACTTCCATGCCATACACCAAAGAAAATGGGGTTTCCCCTGTTGAAGTACGTGCCATGGTACGATATCCATGCAGAGAAAACGGTAACATCTCATGCCAGTCCTTGTAGGTGACTGTCATCTTTTGAATGATCTTCTTGATATTTTTGTCCGCGGCTTCAACAACACCGCTCATCACGGTGTTGTTCAAATTTGTACCGTTGTCTGTGATGATCCTGTCGGGGATACCATACCGGCATATGAGGTTTTGCTTGATGAAGCGGGCAACCACATTCTTTGTAACTGAGGCATAAGAAGTTGCCTCGACCTACTTAGTAAAATAGTCAATAGCCACCAGGATGAAGCGATGTCCATTGGATGTCGTAGGCTTTATCTCTCCAATCATGTCAATGCCCCACATTGCGAATGGCCAAGGAGCTGTCAGAACATTGAGAGGAACAGGAGGAATATGTACCTTGTCGGCGTAGACTTGGCATTTGTGACAAGTGCATGAATGTTGATGACAGTCAGCTTCCATGGTAGACCAGTAGTAGCCTGCCCTTAGAATCTTCTTAGCCATTGTATGTCCGCTCAGGTGGGTGCCAAATGTGCCACTATGTATTTCAGTCATGACCAACTCTGCTTCAACCTTGTCCACACAACGAAGTAGAACACAATCATGGCTGCACTTATAAAGGATGCCATTGCTTAGGAAGAACTTGGCAGCAAATCTCCTTAAGAACTTTTTATCATTGACTAAAGCTCCTTCAGGATATTCTCTAGTCTGGAGATACCTTTTGATTTCATGAAACCAAGGTGGTTCCACTACTTCTTCGGTTTTAATCTCATGACAGTGTGTAGGTTCGTCCATTCGCTCGATGGTGATTTGGGGAGCCTCGTTATCCCAGTTGAGTTTAAACATGGAAGACATTGTAGCCAGAGCATCGGCTAACTGATTTTCTTCTCACGGGAAGTGTTCAAAAATAATCTGCTCGAAATGAGGCAACAATGTCAAGACATGTTCTTTGTATGGGATAAGATTAGGATGCTTGGTGTCCCACTCTCCTTTGACTTGACTGATAACCAAAGCCGAGTCCCGAAATACGACCAAAAATTTGATTCCCAAGTCTATAGCAGCCTTGAGACCAAAGATGCAAGCTTCATATTCAGCCATGTTGTTGGTACAACTGAAGCAAAGTCGGGCGGTGAAGGGTGTATGGCCACCTTCCGGAGAAATGAGTACCACGCCGATACCGTTGCCAAGTGCATTTGAAGCACCATCAAAGTACAGGGTCCATCGGGATCCTTGTTCAGGTCCGTCATACGGTCCGTTACCTTCAATGTTGTCCAATGTCATGATGTCCTCGTCAGGGAAGTCGAATCTCATAGATTGGTAATCTTCGACGGCTTGATGAGCTAGATGGTCAGCTAGTACACTCCCCTTTATAGCTTTTTGGGTAGTATACTGTATATCATACTCAGTCAGAATCATCTGCCATCTAGCGATTCTTCCAGATAAAGCAGGCTTCTCGAAGATATACTTGATCGGATCCATCTTGGAAATCAACAAAGTGGTATGAGTCAACATATACTGCCTTAGCCGGCGAGCAGCCCATACCAAAGCGCAACAACTTTTCTCGAGCAATGAGTAGCGAGTCTCACAGTCGGTAAACTTTTTGCTAAGATAATAAATGGCATGCTCTTTTCGGCCAGACTCGTCATGTTGGCCCAACACGCACCCCATTGAGTTATCCAAAACAGTCAGATACATGATTAATGGCCTTCCTTCGACGGGTGGCATCAAAATAGGAGGTTCTAGTAAATACTCCTTGATCTTATCAAAAGCAACTTGACAATCTTTGTTCCGTTCAACTACCTGATCTTTCTTCAACAGTTTGAAAATTGGCTCACAGGTAGATGTCAGGTGAGAGATGAACCTCGCGATATAGTTTAAGCGTCCCAAGAATCCTCTAACCTCCTTTTCAGTGCGGGGGGCAGGCATTTCTTGTATAGCCTTTACTTTAGCTGGATCAACCTCAATGCCTTTGTTGCTGACAATAAATCCCAAAAGTTTACCAGACCTAACTCCAAAAGTGCACTTGCTTGGGTTCAGTCTGAGCTTATACTCCTTCAACCTGGAAAACAGCTTTTGCAAATGATCAAGGTGTTCTTCCTCTGTCTGTGGTCGAGCTATCATGTCGTCTACGTAAACTTCGATCTCATGATGTATCATATCATGAAACAAAGCTACCATGGCGCGTTGATAGGTTTCCCCTGCATTCTTCAGTCCGAATGGCATCACTTTGTAGCAGAAGGTACCCCATTGCGTGACA
Organism: Vicia faba; assembly: GCA_948472305.1. Taxonomy (NCBI): domain Eukaryota; kingdom Viridiplantae; phylum Streptophyta; class Magnoliopsida; order Fabales; family Fabaceae; genus Vicia; species Vicia faba. The sequence continues at coordinate 1,275,410,689 of OX451739.1, forward strand.
AAAGTAGTTTTCTCCATGTCCTCGGGGGCCATTTTGATCTGGTTGTATCCCGAGAATCCATCCATGAAGGAAAAAACCTTGTGTTGAGCTGTGTTGTCAACCAAGATGTCGATATGTGGCAGGGGAAAATCGTCTTTAGGGCTAGACCTGTTTATATCTCGATAGTCCACACACATTCTGACTTTGCTGTCCTTCTTAGGCACGGGCACAATGTTAGCAACCCATTGTGGATAGGAAGTAACAGCCAGAAAGCCAGCGTTGAATTGCTTCATTACCTCAACCTTGATCTTCTCAGACATGTCGGGCCTCATTCGGCGGACCTTTTACTTGATCGGTGGACAATCTTCTCTTGTAGGGAGACGGTGAACCACGATATCTGTGTCCAATCCTGGAATGTCTTCATAAGACCAGGCGAAGATTTCAACATACTCGTTCAACAACTGCACTAAGCGCTCTTTGACATTTGGTTCCAGGTTGGCACCCACTTTTACTTCTTTCCTGTCTTCCTCTGTCCCCAAGTTGATGGTTTCTAGCAACTCTTCATGAGGCAGAATAACCCTCTCTTCTTGTTGTAGAAGTCTGGCTAACTCTTCAGAGTTATCGAAGGCTAAAGCAGAATAGTCACCCATGGAATCCGGAGTGGATGGGTACCTGCATTTGTGAGTGTGGGTGTGTGTAAGGGATAGCCATTCTTAAACAAAATAAAATGCAAAAGGAAAGAAAATGAGCACAACAGTTTAGATGAAAAACGTCCAATGATTCATTAAAACATGGCATATGATAATGAAGAAAATCAAGCCCATACAAATGGACCTACATGCCCCGGGCAAGGCATGAGGTGAAAATAGTGTATGAATTGTTTAGTTATTACAGACCATAAATGGGAAATTGTTCAAAGATAAAATTACTGGTTGATAAAGGTGATGAGAATAAAATCCTTTGCTTCCCAGTTGCTTAAACCCCCTTCGACGGTTGGAAAGATCCAATCTGCGAAGTTGTCCTCTTCATCTTCATCTTCTACAACATTAATTCCGTGGTGAGTGATCCTTACAGGTGGCCCTCCAGTCTTGGAACGACGCATAGCCTTTTGTCCTGCAGCTGTAAACCCTAGTTCCAATTTGTCCGTCTTATGGGGAAAATCAGGAAATTGTCCCCATACTGTACTCTTTCCTTCTTTAACCACATCCACTGCGTCCTTGAGAGATGCCATCCTAGATACATGCTTGGGAACGATAGGCACCTCAACCATTGTCTTCGCAACTGCAATCTCAAGAGATACTTCCTCAAAATGTTGGAAAGCCGTTTCGATGAACTCGCCATCCAATTCCACATAGCGGAAGGAATTGAGATGACTTATCATGTACTCTTCCTCGCCGTGCACTGTTATAATCTTACCCTTAACAGGATATTTCAGCATTTGGTGCAAAGAGGAGGTAACAGCCCCGACATAATGGATCCACGGTCTTCCTAACAAACACGAATATGACGGACGGATGTCCATCACGTAAAAGGTGGAATTGAAAACTTCTATGCCTACTTTGATAGGAATGTCAACCTCTCCACGAACCATTCTTTTGGACCTATCAAAGGCCCTAACAACGATGTTACTAGGTTTGAGGGTCAATTCCTCGCAGTCCAAATAGTCCAATGCTTTCTTCGGCAACACATTCAAGGAAGAACCAATATCAACTAAGACATGAGCGAGGGTGGTTCCCCTGCATTCAACTGAGACATGTAGCGCGTCGTTGTGTTTCCTTCCCTTGGGAGTCAAGTCAGCATCGAAAAAGCCAAGGCCATTATCAGCAGTAAGACTGGCCATACACTCCTGAAACTGGTCAGCCGAAGTTTCTTGGGGCACGTGTGCCGCCTTCAAAATTTTTATTAGGGCCTTAGCATGGGCCTCAGAGCAGAGTAGAAGAGCCAACATTGAAATTTTAGAAGGGGCCTGCCCTAGCTGTTCCACGACGTCGTAGTCACTCTTTCTGATTATTTTCAAGATTTCATCCATTTCTTTCTGGGTGGTTTCGGGGATAACCACATCATGAGCCTTCGTCCTGACAGGCGCTTCTAGTATCCCCTTACCCTTATTGGTAGTATCGGCAGATGGTCTTACTTCAGGAGTATCCAATTCTTCAATTATCGGGTCTCGCATAGATGGCCTAACAGGTGTAGAAGCTTTCGAGGGTCCGAAAACTGCTCGAGGGGGAGCAATTTCCGTAGAAAAAATCCGGCCGCTGCGGGTTATCTTGCTTGTTCCCGCAATGTTCCCTATATCAGGGTTTTCTTCTTCAGAATTCTCTTGGACTGCTTCAATCTGTTTAATACCATGATAGAAGATTTCTCCTCCATAGTTCCATGGTATCGTCTTGCTAGATTGATACGGGACAGGTCCCAACATGGTGATTTTTAATGGTACAAATTTATGGTCGGGCGTAATCCTGACAGGCCTTTTGCAAGCCTTGGGAGGATTGTCGGAAATGGTTATAATTGCAATATCGTTGGTTGAAGTAGCAAAAGCAGCAGGAGTAACAGGAGTGAAGGTATCAACAGGTTTTTTTTGGAAGAGTATCTCTTGGGTATCCATCAGGCGTTGGACACCTGATTTCAACATTGGGCAGTCAGCTCATATGTTCAAACAAAAGTAACAGTCCTTTCCGCAGCCTGGGAATATCCCGGTTCTCATCAAATTCTCTTTAATCACTAGTAACGGAGTCAAAAGGTCAACAACATTGGTAACATGAAGGTCTTCCATAACGGCATGAACATTATGACCGTGCTTGGGCATCGGAGCTGAAATCACATTGGGCTTCTCAGGGGCATCAAATTCTACTTCCTTGGCATCAATCAGGTCTTGTATTTTGTTCTTAAGCGCCCAACAATTGTTGGTATCATGCCCAGCATTGTCAGAGTGGTAAGCACACTTGGCATTGGAGTGGTAGTATGGAGAGGAGGTATTAGGGTTCTTTGGCGCTTCCTTCAAACTGGTAAGATTCAACTTCAACAAATGAGGGAGCACTTGAGCTAGCGTCATGTTGATTCGGGTGAACTGCCGTTGTGGCCTTTCTACCCATTGTTGATTAGGTCTTGACTGATTGCTGCGAGGTTGATCATTTGAAGAGTTTTGAATCATCACAGCCCCTACAGTTGGCCAATGCTCGGTTCTTCCCTAACTTTTCTGAGAGTAAACAGCAAAGGCTTCCTTCTTAGCTGGGAATGTTTTCTTAACAGCGGTGGACGCGGAGGTATCTTTCTGAATCTTACCATTTTTAATACCGGCCTCTACCCTTTCGTCGGTCAAAATTAGTTCGGTAAATCCCACGGAGGAACTTCCAATTAAATGATTGAAGAAAGGGCCAGACAGGGTCCCCAGAAACATGTCAACTAGCTCCCTATCTGATAACGGTGGCTGCACCCTTCCAGCCAGATCACGCTACTTCTGGGCATACTCTTTAAATCCTTCATTGGAAGCCATCCCCATACTTTGTAGCTGAGTACGAGTGGGCGCCAAATCAGCATTGTATTGGTATTGACGGTGTTGTACCCCAAAATTTGCCCTCCCATTTCTCAAAAATTTCTCATCACCTAAGCCCTTGGAGATCAAGATCCAATTAGGGTTTCATCTGCTCAAGACTTCTCCTTGCACTGTTAACCCAAATTAGGGTTTGTGTTTGCACAAAGAGGTTTTGACCAAAAATGCCTGAGATGACTTTCATGCTTCATATTGGACTCCCAAGTTTATCCATATCAAGTTTCAAGCCTTGGTTCCAAGTTTTGCCCAGTCAATTGGACAGTTGACCTAGAAATCAACTGTATTGGGGAAAAAGTCAACTGTGGCCAATTGATAGTCAAAGCTCATGAAAATTGACCCACATCAACATTATGAACTCATATGGACCATTTGGTCAAGTTTGGATCACAACTCCACAAGAAATTTGATCAGATCATCAAAAGGGCAAAATGGTCATTTTTAGGGTTTTGACTGCACAAAGGCAAATTTTGACTGTTTGACTTAGACAATGGCAAACCAAGCTCACATATGGATTCAAGGACCCCATGGAATTGTCTTGACATGCTCAATAAGTTCAAAAGATCCCAAATACACAAGATTGACAGTTGAATTTCCCAGTCAATTGATCAATTTTGACTGTATACTGAAAAGTCAAACTTTGACTTTTTGGTCAAAATCAAGAGTCAAGATTTATTTTTCATCAAAACATGCCAAATCATGAAACTTGTTCACCAAGAAATCAAAAAATGCAAATTAGGGTTTGAAATGAGAATTTTTCATAACTTAGAATTTTTCTAAGTTATGAAAAACCCTAATTTTTTCCCAACTTTGTCCCACTTTCTCACCAAGATTAATTTGGATTCAAGCAAAAGTCAAAACATGAAAGTTGTAGCCTATTGCATAATCTACAACTTTGATTCACAAAGTTTTCCCAAAAGAGGCTTGTATCTCAAGTTACAATTTTTGGAATAAGGGTACTAAACCATTCTTAACTTAGTGAAATTTTGACCTTTTTAGGCAAGGTTTTTACCTAACTTCAAGACCATTTTTCACATAACCCCTTTGAATTTCAATTTGCATTTCAAATATGGATTGTAGTACACATTCCAAACTTTCCAAAATGTCCAAGAACTCATCAAACAACCTCATGACTTGAGAGAATCGAATTTTGCAATATGGCAAAAACTCACTTTTGAATTGGCCAATTTCCATGTTCATAACTTGTGCAAATTTTTCAAATCAGCATGCCACTTGATTACATGACTCTAAACCATCCAACACTCATAAATTTAATGCAAACTCTTTGTGCCAAGACCATGTTCTATGTGTTCAAGCATTGTATGATGGATTAATCCCAAAATAGATAAAGCACTTTAACCATTTTTGCAAAAGTAAGCTTTATGTCAAAATGAAAATCCAAGAAGTACAGATCAAATCCCATTGGCACAAGTTTAGGGACTAATCACACTGATCAATGCCAAGCTTTGCAGCATGTTATGGGGGCCTCTACCTGTCTAAACACCAACTTGACCTTTTCTTGCTTAAGTGTTAAGAAACATAGGATATCACAACACAACTTTGATCTCAGCAATAGAACCCTTAAGCAAATACTTTGTACACATTCAAGACATCCTAACTGAGCTAGCACACGACTCCAACACCTCCATTGCCCTCTAGAATACAGAACCACCCTCAAACTGCCCAAACAGAGCTCCTACTGCAGTTTGAGTGCCAACTCTCATTCCTTTCATGCATTATTGCTAAAAGCTCATCAAACACATTCCCTAGCATCACTGGAAGCTAACCAAAACATAAAACACGACCTGTAACTCCTCTAATCATTTCCACCATTTTCACTTTCTTGTTTTGCAGTTGAAGGTCCATAGCTCGATTCAAGGTGTTTCAAAGCAAAGTAAGCATTGGAATAGCATCACTACACTTCAGGCAAGCTATACAGATCATCATCTTGCCCTGAAAGCTCCCCCATTGCCAGATACAACTTCAACTGAACAGGTATCTTCTTGAACTTCTAACTCTTAATGTAGGCATTGTTAGCTCTAGGTTTGTGAATAAGAAGTGTTCTACTCATGCCCCTGAATCTATACATACTTTTACTTTTCATTTATTTTGCCTGAGCTATGAGAATTTAAGGTCTGAATATGGAAGAAAAGTTAGGTCAAGATTTGGGAATGTTAAAATTCTCTCTCATTTCTGAGAGTTAGGATGATTTCTTTACATATTTAGAATCGCGATTCAATGCTTAACATTTCTTGTGTTGAAAGTTTGTGCAAAAGATCAAGGAATCCAGATGTTTGAATTGGTGTTCAGGCGCGCGTTTTTGAACATCTTTCTGGCTGGAGGTTGAAGAAAGGCTTGGTGGGCTGGGCCTGTTATGCTATTTCTCTTCACACCCTATTTTTGCTTTCATACCCCCTGAGCCCATTTTGTTTGTTTTATTGATTTTTTAACTTTTATCTTTTTATTCTGATTTATTTATTTTTCCTAATAATATTAAAAACATAAAAAACATTTTTTTACACCATTTTTATATTTTTTAGGCATTTATTTGTTTATATGAACCATTTGTACATAAATAATATATATATATACTATTATTTAGAAAAACTAGAAAAATAATGCAAATATATTTTATTTCTGATTTTTTATTTCATTTTTTCTTTTTGAAAATATTTTATACAAAATATACTTTTTTTATAAATATTAAATATTATTATTCTTGTATAAATAATATATATTTAGTAAATATACAAATATATACATTTTTTTTATTCTATTAATATTTGACATAAAAATACTCTTTTATAAATATACTTCATTTTTTTATTTTTATTTTTGTATATAATTATTAATTATGGTACATATTAAATAATATATATATTTACCTAATAAATTAGGGTTTTACCCTTAAAACACAAAAACTCCAAAAATATTACTTTTTTTATTTTATTCATTTTTGGTTATTTGACATAAAAAATATCTTTTTTCCATACATATAAAACCCTTTTTGCATCTTGCATATTTATTTTATTTCTATTTAATTTGTGCAAATTAATCACCTTGTAAATAATTCAATATTGATGTAATAGCTAGGTTTAATTTCCTTGTCAATATCCCCCATTTGAACATTTGTACCCCCCTTCCCATATTGTGTTGTAATAGTGTAGGAATTTTACTTTTCGCACTTTAACGCTTTTTAAATATACCATGCTAGAATTAGGGTTTGTATGCAAATAAAAAGAACAAAAAATAGTTTGACCTAATTTCAAAGATAAACAAGCATGAAAATGGACAACACATATCACACTTGCACCCCTAGGGTATTCCACTTGTTGCCTTCAATAAATGGGCCATATTCCATGTTAGGTCTCTTTGGGCAAAACAAAAACAAACAATCAAATGATCATAGTCCCTCGATGACGCTTTCGAAAAGTTGCCTAAAATGATCAAGTCCCTTTCAAAGAAAAATTGCCCAAAGATACTTAGCACTATTGCAATTATGGTCTAAACGATGACCCGCGCCCGTCCCTTTCACCTCCTAACACAAGATTGTCCACCAAATGCAATGGTGGAACAAAATTGTTAAAAGGGTTAAAACATAACAAGAATCTTTGAGAACTTTAGGGTAGATAGCTCTTAGGTACTTGTCAACTTGCAAAACAAAACACTTGCCTATTTTTCAAACCACACTTCACAAACACTTTCAAAACAAACTTTCAAAAAAACTTGAAACATCTTTTCAAAAAGACAAACACCTTTTGTAAAACATTCGAGTAAAGAATTGTTACAAGGTTAGCCTAGACAAGGCATCTTTTTCAAAACATTTTCAAAACCACACACAAAGCACCATTTCAAACAATTGAAAACCAAGGCAAGTTGATCTAAGCAAGTACCTAAGAGCCCATGGATAACCATGGATAGAAAGGGTGCTAATACCTTCCCTTTCTATAATCTACTCCCCGAACCCAAGAAAAAATCTCAAAGGTTTTTGCTGTGCTTTTTAAACCTTTCCTTAGGATAAAATAAAAAGTCGGTGGCGACTCTTGCTCAACCGAAACATTTGCAAAAACAAACGCAAAACAATAGTCAGTTCTCCCACCGTATCACAAACGGTAAAAAGCAGCATCTAAGTCTTCCCAATTGTGAACCTCTGATCTCTCGAGTTGATAGAACCAGTCCAATTGTGTGCCTGACAAACTGTCTTGGAAAAAGTGTACCCAGAGGTCTTTATCAGATGAGTGGGGTTGGATCTTTCTGACATAGGATCTCAGATGCATCTTTGGGCAGGACAGACCGTCATACTTAGCAAATGTTGGTACTTTGAATTTGGGAGGAATAATGATCCCAGCGACCGACCCTAGTTCTTCAAAATCTAAACCAGTTACCCTTTGCAACTCCATGGCTGCCAATCTATCCTCAAGATTCTTATATTTATCATCCGCCGGGGGATATTGTTGTTCGGAGTAGTCTTCGTCTTCTTCGTCTTCTTCCTCTTCAACTTCAGATTCAGAAGGTCCCGCAGCTCCTTTTCTTTTACCAGTCCCTTCATCAGATGTTGAGGGGAACTCGAGAACTTTTCTAGCATTGGTTTTAAACCTTCTTCCAAAAGTGGCTACTCCAGGCCTTTTCTTCTTTTTCTCCTTATTCTTCTCTAACAGTGCTTTGAGGTCCTCTTGACCCTTTGCTAAGGTCATGAGGAGTTGCTGGAATTGAGAATTCTGTGCTTGCAGATCCTTAACCGTCTGCTCCAAATCCATCTTGCTGAAATAAACAGCAGAAAGATAAGGAAACCTGGTGTGAAGACCTGTTTATGCATATGATGAATGGTATGTTATTCATGTAATGCATTCAAGGATTCAGAAATTCAAATTTGTTGCAAACAAAAAGGAACAAACGTCATATTAAGAAGAAATTGTTAGTACATAAGTGCCCCATGGGCAAAATATTACAAAATTCTTAATGTAAAAAGACATTGCGCATCCTCTTTGGTGCGATGTAAGTGTTGAGAGTTTCCTCCTCATGAAGTCGGCGGGTAAGCTCCAAAACCTTCTTCTCACTGGAATAGAAGCTGGCTTCAAAAGTATTCCGTTCTTCTTTGACTTGGATCCAACTCTTTTTCATTTCTTCCCATGATGTTGGCATGTCAGGATGTAGGAGGGTGTCTGGAACCTCTCCTTCCATAACAGGCTCTTTGATCAAAGGGAGAATGTGAGGGTATGGCATCATAAGATTCTGGGTGCGGGTTCGTACCCAATTGAGGTAAGGCTCAAGGGGGATGGAATTTGTGTGCCCCAGTGTCTTACTATCCACCTTATTGGGCATCCTCCAAGCTCTGATGAACCTTTGTCGAAGTCCTTGCGCATCGTTGTCGAAGTCAAAAACTAGGTCAGGAATCAGCATGTCATGAGGGCCATCCCTCCGAGCATATCCAAACTATCTTAGAGCTAAACAGGGGTTGTAGGTAATGCCTACCCTAATGCCAAGTAGTGGGACATTAGGGAATTCCCCACAATGATCAATGATGATGACATTTTCTCTGGACCGAGAACACCAATGTACATCAGAATGTGTGAGGGTCATCAATCGTTGTGACCACCTTAAACCCTGCTCATTCTTCAAAATAGATTGTGGAAGGTGAGAAATAAACCACCTTTCTAGGAGAGGAGTACAACACATGAGAACACCTCTTTTCCTCATTGTTCGTGTGTAAAATGAGTGTAGGATGTCCCCAAATAATGTAGGTATAGGATTCCTGGATATGAAAATCTTGACAACATTCACATCTATAAGCTGATCCGAGTTTGGGAACAGGACCAACCCATAGATAAGGAGTACCACAATCTCTTCAAAGGCTTGTAGATCAAGAGAATTCCAGCAGTCTTGTGCCTTCTCAAACAGAAACTTTGCCAAGAAACCCTTGACACCACTTCTGGTTTCCCAATGTCCTTTGATGTCAGATGGTTGCAAGTGTAATGCTTGAGCAACATCTTCAGGCTTTGGTTATTTTTCCATACCGTTGTAGGGTAGTTGATGTAGAATAGGAATTCTCAGGAGTTGAGAAAATTCCTCCAAAGTAGGCACCAATTGGTAATCAGGGAATGTGAAACAGTGGTGTAGGGGGTCAAAGAACTGGAAGAGAACTTTCACCATGTCTTCTTCAATGTTGGAGTTAACCAAGTTGAGAAGTCTACCATGTCTTTTACTGAAGAGAGAATTCTCTGGAATCCTGGAAGTAAGCTCCTTGAGTTGAGGAGAGATTCTCACAAGGTTGACTTGAATTGTGGCGAAGAGATACCATGACCTACAAAACAAGAACAAAGATGAAGATCCAAACCCTTGAAATGGGTAGTGGATGCATATGATGCTTTATGATGTTCATGATGTATGCACAAACACATGTACAAGCAAGTCACACAAAACCCTAGTTTCAGGCTTGCATGAGGTTTCATAGGTAAGTACCCTCTTGAGTTTAGTTGGCTCAAACCTGTCCTATAAATAGTAACCGGGTTCTAAGGAGATCAATATCACTGGATTGTTTTCTATGTTCATTGTTTTGGTTTAGCCACTTAACTAGCGACCAAAATATTCCAAGAAAATAACCCTCAATGAGTGTAGCATCGAGTATCTACCAACTTCGGACTGCACCAAAGCCGGTCATCTCGCTACTCCTAACAAAAGGCCAAGATGGTCAAGTAAGGTTCTAAGAGTTCATTAGTGCTTTATGACATCACTCAGCGGCCCCGTATTCTCTTTGATTGACTCAAAGGCTACCGGTACTAACAAATATGTCGCACTAATATAGCTATTGCTTCAACCATGTCGGTATACCCCGTACAGTTTTCACAATGTATTGCTATTTACCTATGAATGTTTCCTAAATCCGGGTGGAGGATTTCAAGCCCAAACAAGAGAACCAAATGTAAAGCAATCAAAGCAAACAATATAATCATGCAAAGGGTGATCTAAGCCCTAAGGTTACTCCACTTTTAAAGTTTTCGCCAGCAGAGTCGCCAGTTCTGTGATACGGTGGGAGAACTGACTTGAGATTTTTGCGTTTGTGTTTGCAAATGTTTCGGTTTAGCAAGAGTCGCCACCGACTTTTTATTTTATCCTAAGGAAAGGTCAAAAAGCACAGGAAAGACCTTTGAGATGTTTTCTTGGGTTCGGGGAGTAGATTATAGAAAGGGAAGGTATTAGCACCCTTTCTATCCATGGTTATCCATGGGCTCTTAGTTACTTGCTTAGATCACTTGCTTGGCTTTTCAATTGTTTGAAATGGTGCTCTTCAATTGTTTGAAATGGTGCTTTGTGTGTGATTTTAAAAGATGCTTTGAAAAGAGGCCATCGTTGTGGCAACCTTTGTAATGATTCTTGTTTGAATGTATACAAAGGTGTTTTTGTCTTTTGAAAAGTTTTCAATGTTTGAAAGTAGGGTTTTGAAATTGTATTGTGAAGTGTGTTTTGAAGATAGCAAGGATGTTTTTGCAAGTTTTGATCAAGTAACTAAGAGTCGTCTACCCTATTTTACTCAAAGATCTTTCTTATCTTTTTAACCCTTTTAACAGTATTGCTTCACCATTGTATTTGGTGAACAACCTTGTGTTAGGATGTTAAACGGGACAGGCGCGAGTCATCGTATAGACCATGATAGCAATAGTGTCAAGTATTTTTGGCAATTTTCTTGAGGGACTTGATCATTTTGTTTAGGCAACTCAGATAGCGTCATCGAGGGACTATGATCTTTTGTTTTGTTTTTGTTTTGCCAAAGTACTTGACATGCATATCATGGCCCGTTTTTTAAGGCAACAAGTGGATTGTAACCCTAGGGGTGTAGGTGTGCATTGTGTTTGTTTTTCATGCATTTTTGTCTTTGATTAGGTCAAACTATTTGTTGGTTTTGATTTTGCATACAAACCCTAATTCTAATCATGGCATAATTGAAAGCTTAAAGGTGCGGGAATTTAAATTCTACACTATTACAACATGATATAGGGAGGGGGTACAAATTTGAATAGGGGATATTTGACAAGAAATATAAAACCCTAATTACTATTACATCCAAATTGAATTTGCAAGGCATAATATTTAAATGTACAATATTTAAATAAATACAATAAATAAACATTAAATAAAATGTATTATGCAAAAAAAAAGTTTTTATTTGTATGTAAAGTATTTTCAATGGAAAGAAATAAATAAAAAGTCAATTTTAATTATTTTTTTGTTTTTAGGGCAAAAACCCTAATTTCTTAAGAAAATAAATACAATGTATTTATTTATGTACAAAAATGTATCAATATTTACAAAAAAATGAAATATATTCAAAAAAATTATTTTTTAGTATAAAATGTCTATAAAATAAAATGTATTATTTTTGTGTTTTTTATTCTATACTTTTAATAAAATAAAGTATATATATATTTGAAAAAATAATGAAAATACAAAGCAATGGGCCAGGGGGTGCTGAAAGTGAACTGGGAGGTGTCAAAAGCAAAGAAATCCAGGCCCAGCCCAGACTTCATCTTCAACCTCCAGAAGTTTGAAAAAACGCGCGTTTTCCACACAAACTTGTATCTCCTGTATTTGTGATCCTTTGACAAAACTCAAAACATGAAACTTGTAGAGCATCAAACAACGAATCTAACCATATAAAAAACTTAAGTTAACTCTTAAAGACCAGAGATAATTTCTCTGGCCCTAATTTCTAACCTAGTTTTTTCAGAAAGTTCATGGATGAAATTCTCCTAGCACGATTAATATAAATGAAAACTAAGCACATGCATGGTTTCAGGGCTATGAATACAACATCTTTCATTCACAAACCTAAGTCTACCTATTCCTAAATAGAGAGATAGAAGTTCATGAAATACCTGTTTCAGTTGAGTTTGAGCTGGACAATGTAGCAACTTTCAATGGTGCTTGAGGTTCTTTTGAGCTTGCCTGATGTCCACTGAACCTTTCCTAATGCTTAGTTTGTTTTGAAGTGGTCTGAATTGTGCTACAGAACTCAACCTGCAAAGCTTCCAAACAAAAATGGCAATGTGTGTTAATGGAGTTACAACAACTTGTGAATGGTCTGGACAGCTTAGGTATATGGTTTGGAATGTGTTTGAAGTGAATTTGGACAAAACACACGAGGGGATTTGATTGTGGCTTGCAATATGCAGAACTGGCCCTGTTTTGCAAGAAAATGGAGATTTTGAGTATGAGGAGGTTTGAGTGGTCAAGGGCTCGTGCTTCTGGCTTGCTAGGGTATGAGAAACTTGTTTGACAACTTTGCTTGAGTTGGTTTTATCAGATGTGTCGGTTCTCTTGTTTTTGACAAGTTGCTTGGTTATGAAACAAAATGAGAAGTGACCTAGAGCAGGCCTGTACAGGCTAGCTCTAACTCTTCACACATTGTGTAAGCTTGGCCCCAAGTTTGTGGATTTGGTTTGCAACATAAGATCTGGTTCAAGGCTCTAGGATGCTGTTTTGACATAAAGCAAAATTCAAGCAAAAATGGCAATGTTGCCTTTTCTATTTAAGGATTAATCTAGTGTATAATCCTCTAATGTCCAAAACAAAACCTTAGACCAAGGGATTTGCATTTAATTATTGAGTACAAATTATTTTAGAGGCCTGTAATTGTGAACTAAGCTAGCTAGGTCAGATTTGGCAAGTGGTATGAACATGTATTGGCCATGGTTGCAAAGTGAGTTTTTGCCAACTTCAAGTATTCGATTCTCCCTAACCATAAAGGTGTTTGAGGAGTTCTTGGACAATTTGGAAAGCTTGCAACATGTACTATAATCCATCTTTGAAATGAAACTTAAGACTACAAGTGGAACTATGTGAAAAATGGCCAAGAAGATGGGTCAAAATCCTGCCTAAACTAGGGCAAAATTTCTCTAAGTTAAAAGATTTAGGTACCCTTGTTCCAAAAATCATAACTTGAGATCCAAGCTTCTTTTGAGAAAACTTTTTGAATCAGGGAGAACGGGGTTGCTCCTGTTGAAGTGCAGACATATGTTCGATATCCATGCAGAGCAAAAGGAAGCATTTCATGCCAATCATTATAAGTAACAACCATTTTCTGGATAATTCTCTTGATATTCTTATTAGCAGCTTCAACAACCTCATTCATCTTAGGCCTGTATGGAGATGAATTGTGATGGACAATATTGAATTCTTCACACAATTCTGTCATCATCTTGTTGTTTAAATTTGAGCCATTATCAGTGATGATTCTACTCGGCACACCATACCGGCATATAAGATTATTCTTGATGAAACGTACAACCACCTGTTTAGTAACATTGGCATATGAAGCAGCCTCCACCCACTTGGTGAAGTAATCAATTGCTACTAAGATAAAACGGTGTCCATTCGAAGCTTTGGGTTCTATCATCCCAATCATGTCAATACCCCACATAGAGAAAAGCCACGGGGAGGAAATCACATTGAGGAGTGTCAGAGGCACATGGACATTGTCTGCGTAAATCTGGCATTTATGGCACTTCTTTGCAAACTTATAACAATCAGATCCCATTGTCAACCAATAGTAACCTGCCCTTAGCATCTTTTTAGCCATTGAATGTCCCTTGGCATGAGTGCCAAATGAACCTTCATGAATCTCATGCATCAACATGTCTTCTTCGTGTCTATCCACGCATCTGAGCAAGACCATGTCATAATTTCTCTTGTATAACACCTTTTCATTGAGGAAGAAACTGCCAACCAATCTTCTCAGTGTCTTTATATCTTTCTTTGATGCACCGATCAAGTATTCTTGAGTATGAAGAAAATGCTTGATATCATGATACCAAGGTTTTTCATCTGCTACCTCATCTGTTATAAACACATGAGCGGGCCTATCCAGCCGTCGAACTGCAATTCGGGGTATATCATTCCAAGTATTCACTTGGTACATAGAAGTCAGGGTTTCCAGAGCATCTGCCATTTGATTTTCATCTCTAGGAATGTGATGGAATTCAACTTTATTGAAGAATGGTAATAATATTCTAGCATAATCTTTGTTAGGGATCAAGCCGAGGTGACGAGTATCCCATTCTCCTTTAATCTGATTTATTACCAAAGCTGAATCACCATACACATTGAGAATTTTAATTCTGAGATCAATAGCTTCCTCGAGACCCATGATGCAAGCCTCATATTCTGCCATATTATTAGTGCAATCAAATGTTAACCTTGCAGTAAAAGGAATGTGCGATCCATGAGGAGTGACAATCACAACACCAATTCCTTTACCATAAGCATTCACAGCTCCATCAAATATCATACTCCAACGAGATTCTGGGTCAGGGCCTTCCTCAGGCAACGACTCATCACAATCCTTCACTTTCAGGAACATCACATCCTCATTGGGGAATTCATATTCTATAGACTGGTGATCCTCCACTGGTTGGTGAGCAAGATAATCCGCCAACACACTACTTTTAATAGCCTTTTGAGTGCGGTATTCGATATCATATTCAGATAACAACATCTTCCAGCAGAAAATTCTCCCAGTAAGAGAAGGTTTTTCAAAAATGTACTTGATTGGGTCCATTTTGGAGATCAACCAAGTGGTGTGATTCAACATATACTGCCGCAAACGCTTTACCGCCCAGGCCAAAGCACAACATGTCTTTTCCAGCATGGAATACTGCGACTCACAATCAATGAATTTTTTACTAAGATAATAAATGGAGAACTCCTTCTTCCCTGTTTCATCCTGTTGTCCCAGAATACAACCCATGGATTTATCTAACACTGTCAGATACATAATCAACGGTCTTCCTTCTACGGGAGGGATCAAGATAGGAGGTTCAAGCAGATATTCCTTAATACTCTCAAATGCCCTTTGGCAGTCATTCGTCCACACACAACCTTGATATTTCTTTAATAACTTAAAGATCGGTTCACATGTTGCATTCATGTTGGAAATGAATATGGAAATATAATTCAAACGCCCAAGGAAGCCTCTGACTTGCTTTTCAGTTCTCGGTGCTGGCATTTCTTGAATTTCCTTGACTTTATCAGGGTCAACTTCAATTCCTTTCTGGCTAACAATGAAACCCAACAATTTCCCTGATCGAACACCGAAGGTGCATTTATTTGGATTCAAGCAGAGACGATACTTCCTCAAACGCTGAAACAACTTTAACAAATATTCTATATGCCCTTCTTCGGTCTGGGATTTGGTAATCATATCATCAACATATACTTCAATTTCCTTGTGCATCAGATCATGGAATAGGGTTGTCATATCCCTCTGGTACGTCGCACCAGCGTTCTTCAACCCGAAATGCATCACTCTGTAACAAAATGTTCCCCAGGGTGTGATAAACATTATTTTTTCCATGTCCTATGGAGCCATTCTTATTTGATTATACCCGGAAAATCCATCCATGAACGAGAATACTTTGAATTTTGCTGTGCTATCCACTAACATGTCGATATGCGACAATGGAAAATCATCTTTTGGACTAGCTTTATTTAGATCTCTGTAATCTACGCACATGCGGACTTTTCCGTCTTTTTTCGGTACTGGGATAATATTGGCAATCCATTTAGGATACACTGACGTCACAAGAAAACCAGCATTAATCTGCTTTAGAACCTTCTCTTTGATCTTTACTGCCATATCTGGGTGAGTTCTTCTCAACTTTTATTTAATTGGCGGACACTCTTGCTTCAACAGAAAATGGTGCTCTACAATATCTGTATCTAGACCAGGAATATCTTGGTAAGACCAAGCAAAGATATCCACATACTCCTTCAACAACTCAATCAACTTTCTCTTTACATCGGGATGTAGCGATGCTCCAACCTTGACTTCCTTTGAATCTTCTTCTGAACCCAAATTGATTACTTCCAAAGGATCTTTATATGGATGAATGGTATTTTCCTCGTGCTCAAGCAACCGTGAAACCTCTTCTGGAATCTCATCATAATCTTCTTCTTCAGCCCCAAACACAGGACACTCAAAGTTGGGAGAGGGTGCAGGGTCATTGTATTCAACGAGTTTTTTTAATTAATCAGCACATATGATTTATGATTGCTTTTAGAAACTGACACATATAACAAGTGATTATGCAGATTGAATTTCAGTTATTATTTATTTTGAAATGTTTTTTTTATTACCATTTTCCGAGAAAAAGCAGAAAAATAAAGACATAATTTGGGAAACAAAGACAACTTTTATTATTGATCTTAACAGTCACAACATACAGATAAGCCCGACAAAATTAATACTTCCACCTTGGGCAGAGTGAAAGCTTTTCAAAAGAAAGATTAACAAATCAAATTACTTTGAATCATGCATGCAAGAGGGAACATCAATGGTGATCCAGTTATGAACCCTGACTCCGTGCGTCACATAATTCGGCATTTCCTGCTCTGCTTCATCCTCCACAATGGCGTTAATCTTGGAAACAGTCGGATGAAGATAGCCTCCGCTACGGAAAATGTCTTGATACCTGCCTGCAGCAGACTTCGGCTTCATGCCCTTATCTTTGTCATTCTTCGAAGAGAACCCTAAGCCAGTTCTGTTCTTGTTCATAGGTGGATCCACAATTCTTCCCCAAACTTCACTATGACCATTACGCATAACCTGCTGCGAATCCTTCAGCGAAACCATGGAATTCTCATTTCCTCTTATGTTATCAATGGATAAGGCTTGGAACTGGGTTCCAACAGTAGCTTCATCCGCTTCTACAATACTGAAAGAGGACAAATGAGATATCAACAATGCCTGCTCCCCATTTATGATCACTATTTTCCCTTCACGTACAAACTTCAGCTTCTGGTGAAAATTTGAAGTGACAGCCCCTGCTTCATGTATCCACGGCCATCCTAGCAAACAGCTGTAAGCGGGAACAATGTCCATGACCTGGAAGGTTATCTTAAACAAATGTGGTCCTATGTGAATAGGCAAGTCCACTTCACCAATAACAGATTTCCTTGACCCATCAAACGCTTTCACAATGATACCACTAGGGCGCATAGACGTTCCTTGATATTTCAACTTCATAAGTGTACTTCTTGGTATAACATTAAACGCGGATCCATTATCAATCAACACATTGGATAGCGAATCATTCTTGCAGTTCATAGAGATGTGGAGGGCCAAGTTGTGATTCCTCCCTTCATCTGGTAATTCATCATTGCAGAAACTCAAGTTATTACACGACGTAATGTTTCCTATTACGCTGTTGAATTGATCTATTGGCATATCACTCTCCACAAAAGCTTGGTCTAGTACCCTCATCAAGGATTCTCTATGAGCAGAGGAGTTCATCAATAAAGCCAAGATGGATATTTTTGAAGGAGTCTGCAGTAGCTGATCTATAATTTTGTAGTCGCTCATCTTAATTATCTTTAAAATATCATCTACTTATTTCTCTAATGTAGCTCCGCTAGTCTCTCCCGTAGCCTTCTTAGGTTCATCATTCTCAGCAACTTCCTTTCCAGAATCAACATCTATCCGAACAACCAGTGCAAACACACGACCGCTACAGGTCACCCTGCTATTTTCGGCTATATTTCCAACATCAGGCATTGGCTGGATGGGAACCTCCACACCGTCCTCCAAGATTGTAGCGTTGTATTTGTAAGGCACAACCTTATCTGATTTGTAGGGGAAGGGACCTGGAAAACTAATTACCAATGGGGTAACAACTGGCTTGCTATGATACTCCACTTCAAAATGGGCGGGTGCACCAAAATAAGGCACGATGACATTTACCCCTTCTTCAACACAATCAGTCATCAATAAGTCATTTCTGGAAAAAAAATCTTCGTCCGAAGAGAAATACTCATATGCGGAGGCATACTCTTCCTCTGACTCTTCTTCCATTAAACAAACCTCAATCATATCAACTTCATGGTAATCATCCCTCTGACCTGTGATCTTGATAGTTCCATTGTCTAACAACAACTGAACACCCTTCTTCATGATTGAACATCCTCGGGGGTATCGACAGCAAACTATGCAAGATCCATATTGGTGTTCCAACTGACCAGCCGTATGGCAGAAGGTAGCATGCAACTGCACGAGGTCCTCAATCATATACTCCACATCAAAAATTCTGAACTCACCAGGACATCCAGAAACCATGTTCACTTCCTCTTCATACTCTGCCCTAGGCCTGATTATATGGATGAGGTCCTCATCCATCATCTCCTGCAAACCGGCCTTTATATTCTCGCAACCCTGTATGTTTGTACTGCAAATAGCACAATCGGCATGGTCATGCGTGTAGTAGCTAAATTCAAAGAGGTCTGCATGCATTTTCACCAAATTTCC
Organism: Vicia faba; assembly: GCA_948472305.1. Taxonomy (NCBI): domain Eukaryota; kingdom Viridiplantae; phylum Streptophyta; class Magnoliopsida; order Fabales; family Fabaceae; genus Vicia; species Vicia faba. The sequence continues at coordinate 1,275,429,507 of OX451739.1, forward strand.
TCTAACCAGATTAATATCAAAAATCCGGAAGTCGCCTGGACAACCGGCCACCATATTCACATCATTTACTCCCCCATGCTTGGGTAGAGGATTATCTTTCACATTAGGTCCCACGTCTTTGAAAGATAGAACACCAGACTTCACCAATTTCTGTACCTCAGTTTTCAATGGATAATAATTCTCGACATTATGCCCTGGTGCTCCCTGATGAAAAGTACATGTTTGTACTGCCTTGTAATACCAAGGAAATGGTGACGGTATGGCGGGAGGTGGTCGTGTCTGGACCAACTTTTTCTGAATCAATGCCGGTAGTAACTCTGTATAGCTCATGGGAATAGGGTCATAACTCTCCCTTCTCTGATTATACCATTGATTCCCATGCTGGGACGGTCTCTGATAAGCAACAGTAGTCGGAGCGACATTCATAACAGGAGTAACTGAGGCGACTTGCTGATGACGCTGATAATTCCTTCTAGGAGAGTTTACCCTCCTCTCTTGTATAACAACATTTGCATCTCCTTCTTTCTTCTTGGTAAACCCATAAGATGGATTCTTTACACCTCGGGATCCTTCACTCTTCGCCAAACGACCTTCTCTTACAACCTCTTCTAAGCGGATACCCATTCCTACCATCTCAGTAAAGTCACTTGGCGCACTTGCTACCATCCTTTCGTAGTAGAAAGCACCCATCGTCTTTAAGAAAATCTTAGTCATCTCCTTCTCTTCCATGGGAGGAATCACTTGGGAGGCTACCTCACGCCATCTCTGTGCATACTCCTTGAACGATTCCCTGTCTTTCTAAACCATGGCCCTAAGTTGATCACGGTCAGGCGCCATGTCCACGTTGTACTTGTATTGTTTGATGAACGCTTCTCCCAAATCATTAAAAGTATGGATATTGGCACTATCCAAACTCATATACCACTTCAACGCAGCACCAGTCAAACTATCCTAAAAAAAGTGAATCAGCAGACGTTGATCATCAGTATGGGTAAACATTCTCCTCACGTACATCACCAGATGAGCACGAGGGAAAGTGTTTCCCTTATACTTCTCAAACTTCGGGACCTTAAACTTAGCAGATATCTTAACATTTGGGACCAAGCATAGCTCATTCACATTCTGCCCAAATATCTCTTTCCCCATGAGGGCCTTCATCTCTCTCAGCATCTTGTCAAACTGCTCTTGAAAATCATCCATTCTGTCATCAAGACCCAAGTCTTCACTTGGTGGAGGTAAAGGACGAGACACATCATCATTAACAAACGAAACCATATTCATCGAAGGAGGCGCAACAGGAACAACACGCACCATAAGAGGTGCTGGAGTAACAATAGTCTAAACCACTGGAGTATCTTGAGGCCCAAGATTGAAACCTTCAGGTACAAAATTATCTGGCATTCCTCATGGATAACCTTGAGGCATACGGTTTTGAACAACAGCCGGAGTAGCAAATATAGGAACAGTCGGAGCTTCAGTATTTTCCCTTGTTGGTTGGGGTTGAACACTCGGTGGATGATTCTGAGAATCCACCAGAGCTTCCATCAGAGTAGTCAGATTGGCCATGCCGGCCTTCAAATCAGAAACTTCCTCGCGCAGCTCGCGATTCTCTTGTTCTAAGTTATCCATCTTCTTTTTGAAATTAGCCCGAGTATTGTAGTGATGAATCAGCTTGCTGAACGATGTAAAGAAACTTGGTAAGACACCTGGATATGCATAACAAATGCAAGAAATATGTGCAATATTATGCATGATATGCAATGCATATGATTATTTTTACTTTATTATTTAATATTTCAAGGGATTTAAAAATTATAGACATATTGGAATCATCAAAGTAATAGCGCTTTTGAAATATTGATTTTTTATTATTATAATAACTCCAAAATGGATTACAAGTTTCAATGATCCCAAATACAAGATGAAAATAAAATCTAAAATCCTGAGAAAAAGAACTGATGGAGATTAATCTGTACGCTGGCGCTTCCTCGTGAGCCTGGCAATCTGAGCCTTCAACCTCTGGTTTTCTTTCGTATATCTGATGGCAATATCCTTCCAATCATCTGAATTAGGAAGTGAGTGATCAGCACCTGATTGAGGCCCAAGAGAAAATAAATCCCCTTGCCTCTCTATAGACTCTACCGCCCGACTCTCAAGGATATCAATCAAGTCTTCTTTCTCCTTCAAGTCTGCTCTATTGGAAATCTCTAAAGTTTGGCACTTGTTCTTCCAAGCATCCTTTTCTTGTTGCATCCTGACCAAAGCAAGTTGCATCTATTATAGATCATATAATAGGGGAGGAGTGGTGTTCACAAATAGATCAGGCATAGGTGTTTCCCGGGAATATGGCATCTTCAACTGAATAGCTCTCGATCGGATCCATTGAAGATATGGCTCCAAAGAAACAACACCCCTAGGTCCCAAATTCTTCCTACTTTTCTTATGAATGTGACGCCAGGCCTTCGCAATCTGCTCCCTAGATTCCCTATGGTCTTCTCCTTCCTTCAGAAATAAACTACTCAAATGAATACTATTCGATTTATCCCTCATCGGATAACCAAGCTGTCGTCGTGCAAGAACAGGGTTATAGTTAATTCCTCCCTTTGTACCAAGAAGAGGTACATTGGGGAAACTACCACAACTGTCAATAATCTCTCTATCCTGGTAAACTCGATGATACCAATCAATATCTGAGTGAGTAAGTTCCATGATCTTAGGAGCCCAGCGGGGTTCCTTCTTGATATCCCAAAAAGCATCAGACTAAGGCATATGAGAGATAAACCACCGGTACAATAGAGGCGTGTAACAGATAATCATCCCCCCATGATAAGAATTCCGAAGATGGATAGAGTAATAAGTATCAACCAACAGTGTAGGAAGTGGGTTTCTAATCATGAAGATCCTGATACCTTTAATGTCAACAAACCTGTCCACATTAGGAAATAAGAATAACCCGTAAGCAAGTAGAGCAAAAATGGCCTCAAAAGCAACTGTACTCTTCATTCTGGTAAAGTAACGAGCTTTCTCCAATAAGAACTGAGCTGATAATCCTCTAATCCCCCCTTTAGTAGTCATATGGGCTTCCACCTCAGACTTCCCCAGGTGAATCAAGGCAGCAGTCTCATGTGGTTTTGGCTCACCCTCCAAACCAGTAAAAGGAACACGATCGGTAACTGGTAAATCCAACAGATAAGAATACTCCTCCAGTGTAGGCATCAACTGATAGTCAGGAAAAGTAAAGCAATGATACATCGGATCATAGAATTGGACCACGGCCGAGAGAATACCCTCCTTCGTCTTCATCTTCATGAGAGGAATAATGGACCCATACTTCTTCTGAAAGTCTACAGAACACTCGATATCGGGGATTAGACTGATCAACTCATCTATCTTGGGATCCTTGAAACTATATTTCCCAGTCTTTCTCTTTCCAAAATCCATGGTTAAAAGTACCTGAGATATTCACAAATAGTCAACCTTTAAAATCCCTTGAAATAAGATTTCTCCAAAAGATGCTTATGAGTGCATGGATGCATGATGTAGCAATCACACACAAGATCACACATATAGGATTCATAGGTTCAACGTCACGAGCATGAGGTCGAAGGTACCACCCATAAGGTATTGGTCTAAAAGTTATCACCTGCCGAACAAGGTTCTAGAGGTTCCCAGAGTCTACATCCTTCCTTCAGATATTACCAACTTCCCGTTTAACTCGGTAATTAGTAATATTCTCAAGAAATACTCGTCCGAGTGTAGTATCGCGTGACAACCATTTCCGGATTACTCAGTCATAGCTTCCGCACTACACCTAAAAGTCCAAGATGGGTTTGGTATTCTACGGTCCTCAGTTTCAGCAGGCTCCCAGGTCGAAAGCAGTACGTCTTTCCGATTACCCGGTAAACGACACTACAATCAAAGGGGCCTCCACTGAGTGGGGGATCTCATGCCTCCTTTTTTGGGATTACTCCCTTAAAGTTAACATGACTATACCGCACATCCTATCTTAAAGTTTGCCCAAGTCCGGGTATAGGACTTATGAGTAATCACCAAGCACCCTGAAAACCAGGAAAATCCAGACAAAACAAATATACAACATATAACACAAAAACAGTAATAACACATATACAGATATAAACAAAGATAGGCTTAACCCACTTAGGAATGGACCAGCAAGAGGTCAATCTGTCCCCAGTGAAGTCACCATTTTTCTGTAGGGTTAGAATATTCGTTACATAAGCATGATTATACAAAAGAGAAGTCTAATCAAAATGGAAGAGTAGCCTTAATCTGGAGGTATTTGATCTTCTGAAGTTCCAAGCACCTTTCACACAAAGCCCTCAACTGATGGAGAGCTTCAATATTTGCATCTAAGGCTTGGTCTTTTTCAGCATACTTTATTCCACTGTTAAGCTCCTCCATGCTCTCAGAGTCATTGTTGGCAAGAATCTCTTCTCTGCACTTGTCATTCGCAACAATATTGGTCTCCAGTTCTTTGATTTGGGCTTTCATGCTAGCAGTACTCTAGTCGATCTCCTCGACCTCTTTTTTCCTAGACTCTTGTTCTTTCGATAGCTCATTTAACGTCGAAGCTGATTAAGCACCAGCAACCTAGGTAGAAGAAACATGGCCATTTGCCTCTTCAATTTCGAGATTGAGAGTCCTGCAGTGGTTGTAGTCAGCTGAAGCTTGATTTATGATTGAAGTCAATCTAAAATGATGCTAGCTATTTCAGGAGAAACAACAAGGATATCGACATCCTTCAGGGTACTTTTCAGAAAGAAAGGGGCAGTGGGTTCTCTCTCTAAGGTCAACATCAGATCCCTCTTGAAAATTTGAGCCTTAACCTTTTGAAGTGTTTCCTCGATGGGAAAAGCCGAGGTAGACTTACCAGATGCAGTCAGAGCATCACAGATTTGGTCGGAGGAAGTTTCTCTACTTTCAAGAATGGTGTTCAGATAGCCAAGAGGGTTACTCCTTTTGAGTAGTGCCAAGTCTTCCTTGGTGCGGGATCCCATCGAAGGAACTTTTTCATTGGTGGCATGAGCCACATTATCAGCATTGGCACCTTCGACATTTACGGGGTTTCCTTCCTCTTCTGTAGGGTTTTCTCTTTCAGCATTTGCAGGATTGTCCTTGTTCTCTGCAGGTTCCTCTGAACTATCCTTATTTTGATCTTCTTCTTATAATCCTTCCATTTCCGTTTCTACTTCATCATCAACAACTTCTTCTTCTTCTCCCTGATCATCATCAGTAACCGGTGAAGTTCTTTGATTAGCATATTGCAAATCAAGATCTTCCCCAGTGGCTGCAACTTGGTGTTCTGAAGATTGGTTCTCTTCATTGGCTGAACTCAAAAAAGATCCTTTTGCTGAAGAAGGCTTGTGAGTAGGATTGCCTTTGCTGTTTATTGGGGTGGTAGAATCTTCTGCAGGTGTGGGAGCTTGTCTAGAAGTACCAGCAGTATCCTGAAGATTAAGAGGTTGTTGTTGGAATTATTGCAAATTATTCAAAGAATAGTCTTCTATGGTCGAAATTATTACTTTGGGAGAAACTTCAATACCAGGACTCGAATTATCACTCTCACTTGGATCATTTATCCTGGCAGCTATTTCCTGTTCAGTTGGTTCTTGGATGATGATGGGAGTAGGTCTAGGCCTGCTGGCCGTAACCTTAATTTTGGTTTTTGGGCGAGATTCAGGGATGGGAGATGGTTTCTTTAACTTCTGTTTCTTGGGAGGGATAAGAGGTGTGTCTTTGTCATCAGTAGAAAGTTCAATTTCTTGGATTTTTCTCTTTACTGGTGTGGATTTCTTAGTACCCTAAAGAAAAGGAGTTGAAAAGCGTCAGCGTTGGTGTTGATGTTTTAAAAAGAAATTGATGGTGAAAAGTATTTACTTGTGGTGGGGGTTTCATAGACAGGTCTCCTCCCTTTGAGCTTTCAGTGACCTTCTTGATAACAGGTTTGGAAATGGTTCTCTTAACAGCTAAAAAATAAGCAAATGTGAGCCAAACATTGAAAGATTGAATTAAAACAAAATAAGGCATTTTCTTTAGGAAGAAAGAGTACCTTTCTTAATCCCGTCGGAAACTAACAGAAAATCATCTTGAATATGGTTGGCAAAATCTTTGGCGTCGAAGAATTCTTCGTCGTAGTATTGCCTCCACCAGTCTTTGAAGACGATTGAACATAGAAGGTTGGGTTTGAAATTTAACAAGGTTAAAACAGTTTGACCAACATATCTACCAATTTTCTTGGTGGCAGCCTCTTCAGAATAGTATGCATTATAATATAGCAAAGAATTTTCTCGAGCATAGATGGGATTTGAAAGCGATTGAATAATGCCAAACTGGCAAGGAACAAGGTTTAGCTGGTAAGAGATCAAGCTAAGTTGATTCTTGGAACTTTTGAATCTCAGTGGCATAATCCTTGGGCGTAAAAAGGACTCCCAAACAACCACATATTCCTCGACATGATCGTCAGTTGAAGGATATGGTCGAGTAAACCATGCTGTACCAACCTTTCGATTTGCAAATGGAGCCATGGTCGAAACAAACTCGTTTCTCTTCGCAAACATCATCACAAAGCTGGTAAAAGCCTTTTGGAATTGTTGGCATTCATCTATCGGATTCAATAGAGCCAATCTGGTTCCTTCTACCCTCTTGTTTAGAATTTCTGGAGCCTTCTCATTAATTATGTTCTTCTAAGGAAGAAATGATTCGAAAGTGGCATTAAGCCAGAGTTGGAGAAGCCAAAAAGGGCCAGAAAGAAGCAGGCCTGCTCTATTTCCTATAACCTTGATTTGAGTCACATTATTACTGATGGACTCATAAAGATTAGCCATAATTAATTCATCCAAACAAAGGTTGTAGCCATGGTGAAGTTGAGTGGCCAGAGTAAGCATTTTCTTTGTCACTTGGAGTGACTTAGTGCAGAAAACAAAACGGGAGAACCATAAAGTTAAGAAAGCTATATGTTCCACTTCAGAGACAGTATCGGTTGATTTATCATGAAAGTGAAGATGGTATAAGTGGGTTTCGTGGCTTAAAACCCAATGGTGTCTGTTGTACCCCAAAATTTGCCCTCCCATTTCTCATTGATTTCTCACCACAAAACCTTTGAAGATCAAGATCCAGTTAGGGTTTCATCTGCTCAAGACTTCTCCTTGCACTGTTGACCCAAATTAGGGTTTGTGTTTGCACAAAGATGTTTTGACCTAAAATGCCCAAGATGACTTTCATGCTTCATATTGGACTCCCAAGTTTATCCATATCAAGTTTCAAGTCTTGATTCCAAGTTTTGCCCAGTCAATTGGACAGTTGACCTAGAAATCAGCTGTATTGGGGGAAAAGTCAATTGTGGCCAATTGACATTCAAACCTCATGAAAATTGACCCACATCAACATTATAAACTCACATGGACCATTTGATCAAGTTTGGATCACAATTCCACAAGAAATTTGATCAGATCACCAAAAGGGCAAAATGGTCATTTTTAGGGTTTTGACTGCACAAAGGCAATTTTTAACTGTTTGACATAGCCAATGGCAAACCAAGCTCACATGTGGACTCAAGGACCCCATGGAATTATCTTGACATGCTCAACAAGTTCAAAAGATCCCAAATGCACAAGATTGACAGTTGAATTTCCCAGTCAATTGATCAATTTTGACTGTATACTGAAAAGTCAAACTTTGACTTTTTGGTCAAAATCCAGAGTCAAGATTCATTTTTCATCAAAACATGCCAAATCATGAAACTTGTTCACCAAGAAATCAAAAAATGCAAATTAGGGTTAGAAATGAGAATTTTTCATAACTTAGAATTTTTCTAAGTTATGAAAAACCCTAATTTTTTCCCAACTTTGCCTCACTTTCTCACCAAGATTCATTTGGATTAAAACAAAAGTCAAAACATGAAAGTTGTAGCTTGTTGCATAATCTACAACTTTGATTCACAAAGTTTTCCCAAATGAGGCTTGTATCTCAAGTTACAATTTTTGGAATAAGGGTACTAAACCATTCTTAACTTAGTGAAATTTTAACCTATTTTGGCAAGGTTTTCTACCTAACTTCAAGGCCATTTTCCATACACTTCCACTTGGAATTTCAATTTTCATTTCAAATATTGATTGTAGTACACATTCCAAGCTTTCCAAATTGTCCAATAAATCATCAAACAACCTCATAACTTGAGAGAATCGAATTTTGCAATATGGCCAAAAGTCACTTTGATTCATGGCCATGTACATGTTCATAACTTGTGCAAATTCCTCAAACCAGCATGCCACTTGATTACAGGCCCTTAAACCATCCAACACTCAATAATTTAATGCATGTTCATTGTGCTAAGGTTTTTTTCATGAGTTTATGCATTACATGTTGAAATGAGCCATTTATGGAAAAAGTGAAATAGCCATTTTTGCAAAAGCAAGCTTTATGTCAAAGTTGCAAATCCACAAGTACAGATGAAATCTAATTGGCACAAGATTATGAGCAAAACACACTGATCAAGGAGAGGTCTTGCAGCATGATTAGGGGACCTCTACTTGCCTAGAACATCAACTTGGCTTTTCTTGCTTAAGTGTGAAGAAAAGTGGCATAACATAACACAACTATCATCTCAGCATTAGAACACTTAAGCAATTATTTTGTACACCTTCTAATCATCCTAACTAAGCTAGCACACGACTCCAATACCTCCAATACCTCCACAAACTCAGAACCACCCTCAAACTGCTCAAACAGAGTTCTCACTGCAGTTTGAGTGCCAACTCTCATCCCTTGCATGATTTCTTGCCCAAAGCTCATCAAACACATTCCCTAGCATCAATGCAAGCTAACCAAAACCTAAAACACGACCTGTAATTCCTCTAACCAGTTCCACCATTTTCACTTTCTTGTTTTACAGTTGGAGGTCCATAGCTCGATTCAAGGTGTCTCAAAGCAAAGTAAGCATTGGAATAGCATCACCACACTTCAGGCAAGCTGTACAGATCATCATCTTGCTCTGAAAGCTCCCCCATTGCCAGATAGAACTTCAACTGAACAGGTATTTTCTTGAACTTCTAACTCTTAGTCTAGGCATCATTAGCTCTAAGTTTGTGAATAAGAAGTGTTTTACTCATGCCTCTGAATCTGTACATGCTTTTACTTTTCATTTATTTTGCTTGAGCTGTGAGAATTTAAGGTTTGAATATGGCAGAAAAATTAGGTCATGATTTGGGATTGTCAAAATTCTCTCTCATTTCTGAGAGTTAGGATGAGTTCTTTATATATTTAAAATCGTGATTCAATGCTTAACATTTCTTATGTTGGAAGTTTGTGCAAAAGATCAAGGAATCAGGATGTTTGAATGGAGGTTCAGGCGCGCGTTTTTTGAACATTTTTTGTTCAGAGGTTGAAGAAGAAGCTTCATGGGCTGGGCTTGCTTCTGAATTTCTTTTCACACCATATTTCTGATTTCACACCCCCTGAGCCCAATTTGTGTGTTTTATTGATTTTTTGATTTTTCTTTTTTCATTTTGGTTTATTTATTTTTCCTAATGATATTAAAAAACATAAAAAACATTTTTTATACCATTTTTCTATTTTTAAGCATTTATTTGTTTATAGGAATTATTTGTGCATAAATAATATATATATACTATTATTTAGAAAACTAGAAAAATAGTGCAAATATACTTTATTTCTGATTTTTGTTTCATTTTTCTTTTGAAAATATTTTATACAAAATATACTTTTTTTTATAAATATTAAATATTGTTATTTTTGTATATATAATATTTATTTAGTAAATAATAAAGATATATATATATATATATATTAATATACTTAGGGCAAAAATACCAAAATACATACATTTTTTATTTTATTAATATTTGATATGGAAAATACTTTTTTTTATGAATATGCTCCATTTTATTTTATTTTTGTATATAATTATTAAATATTATACATATTAAATAGTTAATATATTTATTTAATGAAATTAGGGTTTTACCCTTAAAACACAAAAAACTCCAAAAATAATATTTTTATTTTATTTTTTTTTATTTGACATAAATAATAATTTTTTCATACATATAAAAACACTTTTTGCATTTTGCATCTTTATTTTATGGTCCATTTAATTTGTGCAATTAATTATCTTGTAAATATTCCAAAATTGATGTAATAGCTAGGTTTTAATTTCTTGTCTAAATATCCCCCATTTGAACATTTGTATCCCCCTTCCCATATTGTGTTGTAATAGTGTAGGGATTTTACTTTTCGCACTTTAAACGCTTTCTAAATATACCATGCTAGAATTAGGGTTTGTATGCAAATAAAAAGAACAAAATAGTTTGACCTAATTTCAAAGATAAACAAGCATGAAATTGGACAACACATATCACACTTGCACCCCTAGGGTATTCCACTTGTTGACTTCCAATAATAGGCCATATTGTATGTTAGGTCTCTTTGGGCAAAAACAAATACAAATCAATTGATCATAGTCCCTCGATGACGCTTTCAAAAAGTTGCCTAAAATGATCAAGTCCCTTTCAAAGAAAACTTGCCCAAAGGTACTTAGCACTATTGCAATTATGGTCTAAACGATGACCCGCGCCCGTCCCTTTCACCTCCTAATACAAGATTGTCCACCAAATGCAATGGTGGAACAAAATTGTTAAAAAGGTTAAAACATAACAAAAATCTTTGAGAACTTTAGGGTAGATAGCTCTTAAGTACTTGTCAACTTTCAAAACAAAACACTTGCCTATTTTTCAAACCACACTTCACAAACACTTTCAAAACAAACTTTCAAAAACCCCTTGAAACATCTTTTCAAAAAGACGAACACCTTTTGTAAAACATTCGAGTAAAGAATTGTTACAAGGGTAGCCTATACAAGGCATCTTTTTTCAAAACATTTTCAAAACCACACACCAAGCACCATTTCAAACAATTGAAAACCAAGACAAGTTGATCTAAGCAAGTACCTAAGAGCCCATGGATAACCATGGATAGAAAGGGTGCTTATACCTTCCCTTTCTATAATCTACTCCCTGAACCCAAGAAAAATCTCAAAGGTTTTTGCTGTGCTTTTTAAACCTTTCCTTAGGATAAAATAAAAAGTCGGTGGCGACTCTTGCTCAACCGAAACATTTGCAAAAATAAACGCAAAACCATAGTCATTTCTCCCACCGTATCACAGAACTGGCGACTCTGCTGGGGAAAATTTTAAAAGTGGAGTAACCTTAGGGCTTAGATCACCCTCTTGCATGACTAATTGTTTGAATTGTTTGCTTTATATCTTGGCTCTATTGTTTGGGTTTGCAATCCTACACCCGGATTTTGGGGAAACATTCATAGATAGCAATACGTTGTGGAAACTGTACGGGGTATACCGACACGGTCGAAGCAATAGCTATATTAGTGCGACATATTTGTGAGTACCGGTAACCCTTGAGTTCAATCAAGGAGAGTACGGGGCCGCTGAGTGATGTCACTAAGCAATAATGACCTAGAACCTTACTTGACCATCTTGGCCTTTTATTAGGGGTAGTGAGATGACCGGCTTTGGTGCAGTCCGAAGTTGGTAGATACTCGATACTACACTCATTGAGGGTTGTTTTCTTGGAATATTTTGGTCGCTAGTTAAGTGGCTAAACCAAAACAATGAACAATGAAAACAATCCAATGATATTGAGCTCCTTAGAACCCGGTTACTATTTATAGGACAGGTTTTTAAGCCAACTACACTCAAGAGGGTACTGACCTATGAAACCCCATGCAAGCCTGAAACTAGGGTTTGGTGTGATTTTCTTGTACATATGTTTTGTGCATACATCATAAACATCATAAAACATCATATGCATTCACTAACCATTTCAAGGGTTTGGATCTTCATCTTTGTTCCTGTTTTGTAGGTCATGGAAGTTCCTCGCAGAAACACCATTCAAGTCAACCTTGTGAGAATCTCTCCTCAACTCAAGGAGCTCACCTCAAGAATTCCGGAAAACTCATCCTTCAGTGAAAGACATGGTAGACTGCTCAGCCTAGTCAACACCAACATTGTAGAAGACATGATGAAAGTGCTATTCCAGTTCTTTGACCCTCTTCACCACTGTTTCACTTTCCCTGATTATCAGTTGGTGCCCACTTTGGAGGAGTTTTCTCAACTCCTGAGAATTCCTATCCTTAATCAACTACCCTTCAACGGTACGGAAAAGGAACCAAAGCCGGAAGATGTTGCTCGAGCATTACTTCTACAACCATCCGACCTCAAGGGGCATTGGGAAACCAGAAGCGGCGTCAAAGGATTCTTAGCAAAATTCTTGTTTGAGAAGGCACAAGAATGTTGGAACTCATTGGACCTACAAGCCTTTGAAGAGATTGTGGCACTCCTTATCTATGGATTGGTCTTGTTCCCAAATCCGGACCAATGGGTAGATGTCAACACCGTCAAAATCTTCTTGTCCAGAAATCCAATACCAACATTGCTCGGGGACATCCTTCACTCATTTTACACACGAACAATAAGAAAGAGGGGTGTTCTCATGTGCTGTACTCCTCTCCTTGCAAGGTGGTTTATTTCGCACCTTCCACAATCTGTCTTGAAGAATGACCAAGGCTCAAGGTGGTCCCAACGGTTGATGACTCTTACTCACTCTGATGTACATTGGTGTTCTCGGTCCAGAGAAAATGTCATCATCGTCGATCATTGTGGAGAGTTTCCTAATGTTCCTCTACTTGGAATCAGAGGAGGTATCACTTACAACCCTTGCCTAGCTTTGAGGCAATTTGGATATGCACGGAGGGATGGCCCTCATGATATGTTGATTCCTGACCTAGTTTTTGACTTCGACAACGATGTGCAAGGACTTCGCCAAAGATTCATCAGAGCTTGGGGAAGACCCAACAAGGTTGATAGCAAGACTCTGGGACACAAGAACTCCATCCCTCTTGAGCCTTATCTCAAGTGGGTACGAGCCCGAGCCCAAAGTCTGATGATGCCTTATCCTCATGTTCTCCCTGTGATTAAAGAGCCCGTCAAGGAAGGAGAGGTTCCATACACCATCCTACATCCAGACATGCCTACATCGTGGGAGGAAATGCAGAAAAGTTGGATTCAGCTCAAGGAGGAACGGAATACTTTTGAAGCTAGCTTCTACGCCAGTGAGAAGAAGGTTCTAGAGCTTACCCGCCGACTCCATGAGCAGGAGGCCCTCAACACCTACATCGCACCAAAAAGGATGCGCAATGTCTTTTTGCCTTGAGAAGTTACTTTGTAATATTTGGCCCATGGGGCATTTATGTACTAACAAATTTCTTCTTATTAATATGACGTGCATTCTTCTTTGACTGAAACAATTTTGAATGTCCTAAATCCTTGAATGCATTGCATACATAAGCATACCATTCATCATGTGCATAAGCAGGTCTCACTCCAGGTTTCCTTATCTGTCTGCTGTTTATTTCAGTAGGATGGATCTCGAGCAAACAGTCAAAGACCTGCAAGCTCAAAATGCACAGTTCCAGCAACTCCTGATGACCTTGGCTAAGGGTCAGGAGGATATCAAGACCCAATTGGGGAATAAAGACCCAGTGAAGAAGAAGAAAAAGAGACTCGGGGTGGCTACTTTAGGGAGAAGATTTAACGGAGAAGCTCGGAGAGTGCTTGAATTTCCTCCTATTTCTGATGAAGGAACCATCAAAGGAGGTGGGGCTGCGGTACCTTCCGAGTCCGATGCGGAAGAAGAAGAGGTCGAAGAGGATGAAGATTATTCTGATCAACAATACCCTCCAGCTGATGATAAATACAAAGGGCTAGAAGATAGGCTGGCCGCCATGGAGCTACAGAGAGTACCGGGTTTGGATTTTGAAGACTTGGGTTTGGTTGCCGGGATTGTGATTCCCCCAAAATTCAAAGTGCCAGTGTTTGTGAGGTATGATGGGCTGTCCTGTCCAAAAATGCATCTCAGGTCCTACGTGAGAAAGATCCAACCCTATACGGCAGATAAAAACCTTTGGATTCATTTCTTTCAAGACAGCCTTTCTGGAGCTCAGTTGGAGTGGTTTTATCAACTAGAGGGAACCAGCGTCCGAAATTGGAAAGATTTGGCCACCGCTTTTTACAAACAATATCAGTATAACTCTGACCTTGCTCCTACTCGTACCCAACTTCAGGGTATGTCATTAGGAACAGGCGAGGGATTCAAAGAATATGCACAAAAATGGAGGGATTTGGCTGGCAGGGTGCAGCCTCCTTTAACCGATCGTAAGCTCGTTGATATGTTTCTTGGGACCCTATCTGGGCCGTTTTTCAATCATCTGATTGGTAACTCTTCCGCGGGGTTTACCGATTTAATCTTAACAGGCGAAAGAATAGAAGTTGGCATCAAGTCAGGAAAGATTCAGAAGGGTGTTGCTGCAAGTGTTGAGAAGAAGCCTTTTAAGAAGGAAACATCTGTGGTATATTCTCAGAGAAGAGCAGGGAAGACGGAGCGTCGGCCGACCGTGGGGGCCGTAATGATTCAAAACTCTGCAAGTGAGCAACCTCGCTATAACCAGTCCAGACCAAATCAACAACGGGTGGAATGGCCACAACGGCAGTTCACCCGCATTAATATGACTCCAGCGCAAGTGCTTCCTCATCTGTTAAAGTTGAATCTCGCCACCATCAAGGAGGCACCAAAGAATGTGAATACGTCTTCTCCGCATTATCATGCTAATGCTAAATGCGCCTACCATTCAGACAGTGTTGGGCACGACACCAATGATTGTTGGGCACTCAAGCATAAAATCCAAGACCTGATAGAGGCGAAGGAGGTGGAGTTTGACGCTCCGGAGAAGCCTAATGTGATATCTGCACCCATGCCGAAGCACGGCCGAAATGTCAATGCCATTGAAGAAGATTTGTATGTTGCTGATGTTAATGATCTGGTAACTCCTTTGTTAACCATTAAGTTGAATCTGTTAAGGGCCGGGATCTTCCCGGGATGTAAAGAAGACTGCTATTGTTGTTACTCTCTGCCGTTTGATTGTCCGTTACTGAAGAAAGGCATCCAAGGCCTTATGGATAGTCGACAAATTTTGTTTGAAAAAGTTTCTGCTGTTCCAGTTCATACTGAAGATGTCTCAATCATAACCATTCACGCCAATCTTTCCAAGGCCGTCAAAAAGCCTGTTAAGATTACACCAGCTACGAAATCTGTTCCTTTGAAGATAACAATGCCAGGGCCTGTTCCCTATGTTTCTGAGAAGTCGATACCTTGGAACTATGGCGGTGACGTCTACTACCATGGTATCAAACAAATCGAAATAACTGAAGAAAGTTCGGATGATGAAGAAGCCAGCATTAGTAACATTGCAGGCACGAGCAAAATCACCAGGAGTGGGAGAATTTTTTCTCCAGAGATTGCCCCTCCAAGAGCAATCTTTGGACCCTCATCAGCTGATAAAGTCATCCCGGCACCAATAAAACTTTCTGCTAGAACTCCTTTGATTGAAGACGTTGTTATTCCTAGTACTGTCTCTCCTACCGCTGCTGACAAAGGTAAGGGAATCCAAGATGAGCTCGTCAGGACGAGGGCTCAACCCTTGGTCATCCCGGAAACCTCCAAGAAGGAAATGGATGAGATTTTGAGGATAATCAAAAGAAGTGATTACGATGTGGTAGAACAGCTGGGGCAAACCCCCTCAAAGATCTCCATGCTGGCACTACTACTTTGCTCAGAAGCGCACGCTAAAGCCCTGATAAAATTCCTGAAGGCAACCCATGTGCCCAAGGAGACCTCTGCGGATCAATTTCAAAATTGCGTGGCTAGCCTGACTGCGGACAATGGATTAGGTTTTTCTGATGCCGACCTAACTCCTAAAGGTAGAAACCACAATGATGCTTTGCACATTTCAGTCGAGTGCCGGGGAACCACCCTCGCACATGTCTTGGTCGATACTGGTTCGTCGCTGAATGTTTTGCCTAAGAAGGCCTTGGACCGACTAGATTGTGAAGGGTTGGAGTTGAAACCGAGTGATATTGTTGTCAGAGCTTTCGATGGTTCGAAGAGAATGGTCCATGGGGAGGTTGAAATTCCCATCAAGATAGGCACTGAGGTGTTTAAATCTACTTTCTATGTGATGGACATCCGTCCGTCATACTCTTGCTTGCTGGGTAGACCTTGGATACACCATGCTGGGGCAGTCACCTCCTCCTTACATCAGATGTTGAAGTATCCTGTCAAGGGAAAGATCATTACTGTCCATGGCGAAGAGGAGTACATGATTAGCCACTTGAATTCTTTCCGGTACGTGGAGGTAGAAGGAGAGTTCATTGAGACGCCTTTTCAGCATTTCGAAGAAGTCCTTCCTGAGATAACAGTAGCAAAGTTGGCAGCTGAGACACCGAGGCAGATGGCCAGGATGGCATCTTTGGAGGATGCATGGGCCGCAATAAAGGAAGGGAAAAATTCAGCATGGGGGCAGTTACCTGATATTCCACATAAGACCGATAAATTTGGATTAGGGTTCACTTCCGCAGGCCAGAAAGCTATGCGCCGTGCGAAGATTGAAAGAGCGCCAGTCAAAATTTCTCCCTACGGAATCAACGCTTTGGAGGACGAAGACAAAGAGAGCAACATCGAAGAGTGGATTTATCCAACTGTCAAAGGAGGATTGAGCAACTGGGAGGCAAAAGACTTTGTCCCCATCACTTTTATTCATCAGTAATTTATCTGTTAAACATTTCCTATTTGGTCTGTAATATTTACTTTCAAAACAATCCGTACACTATCTTTTCACCTCATGCCTTGCCCGGGGCATGTAGGTCCATTTGTAAGGGTTTTGATTATTTTTCATATCCATATGCCATGTTTAATGATTCATTGGATGTTTTTCATTTGATAAACTGCTTATGTTCATTTTCTTTCCTTTTGCATTTTTTGTTTAAGGATGGCTATCCCTTACACACACCCACACTCACCAATGCAGGTACCCATCCACTCCGGATTCCATGGGTGACTATTCTGCTGTATCTTTTAATAACTCTGAAGATCTGGTCAATCAAGCCGAGTATGAAGATGACGAAGGTTGTGAAGTACCAGGGGAACTGGCCAGACTTCTACAACAAGAGGAAAGGGCCATCTTACCGCACGAAGAGTCATTGGAAACTGTCAACTTAGGGACCAAGGAAGACCGAAAGGAGGTGCAAGTGGGTGCCAATCTGGAATCAAGTGTCAAGGAACGCCTGATACAGTTGTTGAATGAGTATGTTGAAATCTTCGCTTGGTCTTATGAAGACATGCCGGGTTTAGACACAGACATCGTGGTTCATCGTCTCCCTACGAGAGAAGACTGTCCACCGATCAAGCAAAAAGTTCGCCGAATGAGGCCTGTCATGTCTAAAAAGATCAAGGCAGAGGTAATGAAGCAGTTCGACGCTGGCTTTCTGGCTGTTATGTCCTATCCTCAATGGGTCGCTAACATCGTGCCGGTACCTAAGAAAGATGGCAAAGTCAGGATGTGTGTGGACTACCGGGATTTGAATAGGGCCAGCCCTAAAAATGATTTTCCGCTACCTCATATTGACATTTTGATCGACAATACAGCTCAGTACAAAGTGTTTTCCTTCATGGATGGATTCTCAGGCTACAATCAAATCAAAATGGCCCCCGAGGATATGGAGAAAACAACTTTTGTCACACAATGGGGCACTTTCTGTTACACGGTGATGCCGTTCGGGCTGAAGAACGCAGGGGCAACTTATCAACGTGCCATGGTAGCTTTATTTCATGATATGATACATCATGAGATTGAAGTTTACGTAGACGATATGATAGCTCGGTCACAAACAGAGGAAGAGCACCTTGAACATCTGGAGAAGCTGTTTGCCAGATTGAAAGAATACAAGCTCAGGCTGAATCCAAGTAAGTGCACTTTTGGAGTTAGGTCTGGCAAACTCCTGGGATTCATTATAAGCAACAAAGGCATTGAAGTCGATCCAGCAAAAGTGAAAGCCATACAAGAAATTCCTGCTCCTCGTACTGAAAAGGAGGTTAGAGGGTTCTTGGGGCGCTTGAACTATATTGCCAGATTCATCTCTCATCTGACTTCTACCTGTGAGCCAATTTTCAAACTCTTGAAGAAGGATCAGGTAGTCGAATGGAACGACGATTGCCGAGCTGCTTTTGATAGAATCAAGGAGTATTTGCTAGAACCTCCTATTCTGATGCCACCCGTCGAAGGAAGACCACTGATCATGTATTTGACCGTCTTGGATAACTCAATGGGGTGTGTTTTGGGCCAGCATGACGAGTCTGGTCGAAAAGAGCATGCTATTTATTACCTTAGCAAAAAGTTTACCGACTGTGAGACTCGCTACTCACTGCTCGAGAAAACTTGCTGCGCTTTGGTATGGGCTGCTCGCCGACTAAGGCAGTATATGTTGACTCATACTACCTTGTTGATTTCCAAAATGGATCCTATCAAGTATATCTTCGAAAAGCCCGCCTTATCTGGAAGGATAGCTAGATGGCAAATGATCCTGACTGAGTATGACATCCAGTACACCACCCAAAAAGCTATAAAAGGGAGTGTACTAGCTGACCATCTGACTCATCAAGCTATCGAAGATTATCAACCCATGAGATTTGACTTCCCAGACGAGGACATCATGAATTTGGACAACATTGAAGGTAACGGACCGTATGACGGACCCGAAAAGGGATCCCGATGGACCCTGTACTTTGGTGGTGCTTCAAATGCACTTGGAAACGGTATCGGCGCGGTACTCATTTCTCTGGAAGGCTGTCACACACCTTTCACGACCCGACTTTGCTTCAGATGCACAAACAACATGGCTGAGTATGAAGCTTGCATCTTTGGTCTCAAGGCCGCTATAGACTTGGGGATCAAATCTTTGATCATATTTGGGGATTCGGCTTTGGTTATCAGTCAAATCAAAGGAGAATGGGATACCAAGCATCCTAATCTTATCCCATACAAAGAACATGTCTTGACATTGTTGCCTCATTTTGAGCAAATTACCTTCGAGCATTTCCCGCGAGAAGAGAACCAGCTAGCAGATGCTCTAGCCACAATGTCCTCCATGTTTAAACTCAACTGGGATAACGAGGCACCCCAAATCACCATCGAGCGAATGGATGAACCTGCACATTGTCACGAGATTAATACCGAAGAAGTAGTGGAACAACCTTGGTTCCATGAAATCAAAAGGTATCTCGAGACTAGAGATTATCCCGAAGGAGCTTCCGTAAATGACAAGAAGTTCTTAAGGAAATTTGCTGCTAAATTCTTCCTGAGCAACGACATCCTTTACAAACGAAGCCATGATTGTGTATTACTCCGATGTGTAGACAAAGCTGAAGGAGAGTTTATCATGACTGATATACACAGCGGCACATTTGGCACTCACTTGAGCGGGCATACAATGGCTAAGAAGATCCTAAGGGCAGGCTATTACTGGTCTACCATGGAAGCTGACTGCCATCAACATTCCCGTACTTGCCACAAATGCCAAGTTTACGCTGATAAAGTTCATATCCCTCCGGTTCCTCTCAACGTTCTGACTGCTCCGTGGCCCTTTGCAATGTGGGGCATTGATATGATTGGAGAGATCAAGCCCGCGGCTTCCAATGGACATCGTTTCATCCTGGTTGCCATTGACTATTTCACCAAATGGGTCGAAGCAGCTTCCTTCGCCTCTGTTACTAAAAATGTGGTTGCCCGCTTTATCAAGCAAAACCTCATATGCCGATATGGTGTTCCAGACAGGATCATCACAGACAACGGTACAAATCTGAATAACACAATGATCACCACTTTGTGCTAACAGTTCAAGATTTATCATCACAATTCATCTCCCTATCGGCCGAAGATGAACGGTGCTGTTGAAGCTGCGAATAAGAACATTACGAAGATCATTCAGAAAATGACAGTCACTTACAAAGACTGGCATGAGATGTTACCGTTCGCTCTGCATGGATACCGTACGACGGCGCGTACTTCAACCGGGGCAACCCCGTTTTCTTTGGTGTATGGCATGGAAGTTGTCCTGCCTATGGAAGTTCAGATTCCTTCTCTAAGGATTATGAAGGATGCAGGTTTGAATGAAGATGATTGGATGCAGACCCGACTTGATCAACTCAATCTGATCGACGAAAAGCGACTCGCTGCTATATGCCATGGTCAGACGTATCAAAAGCGGATGATCAAGGCCTTCAATAAGAAAGTCAGACGTCAAGTGTATCAAGTCGGAGATCTCGTGATCAAGCGGATTATCTTGCCGCAAAGTGATCCCAGGGGCAAATGGACTCCTACATATGAAGGACCATTTGTGATCAAGAACATATTTTCTGGTGGTGCAATGATTCTGACCACCATGGACGGCGACGATTTGCCGCACCCTGCAAACGCAGACATAGTCAAAAGATACTACGCATAAAATAACCCGACAAGTCGAAAACCCGAAAGGGCAGCTTGGGCAAAAATGGGCATCCCGGTGGACCGAAAACCCGAAAGGGCGGTTCAGGCAAAAGTTAGGGATAAAAATAAAAAATCTGTACACCCGGCAAGTTGAAAACCCGAAAGGGCGGCTTGGGCAAAAAGGGGTTTCCCGGTGGATCGAAAACCCGAAAGGGCGATTCAGGCAAAAGTTAGGGAATTAAAGCGTATGACTATGTCTCGTCGGATCACTTCAAAGACAATCTCTTCATCAACCAGTTCCAGGCTTCTGATCAATCCAGTCATCGGCAAACGAAGCATTGAATGGACAGATATTCAGAGTTGTGAAGGCTATAGCGGAATGGAATCCCATGGAATTTTTTTCACATAGCCATCTTTATTTTGTGTAAATCTTTCAATATCTACGACAAACTCCTCTTACTAGGATGATTGTCTCCTTTGTACAAATGTACTCATAAAAAGTCAATACAAATACTTTTCCCAAAAATTTATGTCATTTCCTTTTCTTTTCTCTTGCACTATTTGTTTTATTTTGAGAAACGTCCAATGTTTTGTTAAATAGGCATATGCATTTGAACATAATCATTTCCTTACAAGAAAGAGGATTACTGATAGGTCAAAGGTGCAGTTGGATGTCGTGATACCCTTCAAAAGAAACCCCCGAAGATTTGGAATCCATATCCCCAACAAACTCTGAAGCTTATCCCCAGTAGATTCTGGAAGCTTATCCCCTGCAGAGTACGGACGTCTCTCCCGAGTTTTATTCAAAGTTATTCCTCACCAGGACTTATAACTGGGTTATCCTCAGCTTATTGCCACGGAAGATCGCACTCGCCAAATTTATTCCTATCCCAGCGGAGTCCATCAACATCCCCAGCATAACTTATCAATGCAATCCCCGAAGAGTTTATCTTTGTTACCTTCAGCCAGAGAACCCTCCAGAACTCATTTCCCCTCAGAGTTTAAAGTTTCAGTATCCCCAGCGAAGCAGGACTAGTAAGCCTTCTCCCCACAAAGTTTTGAGGAGGGCAAATCTTGAGTTCCCCCAGTGAAGTCGCCAGAGATACTTCCCGCCAAACTGAAGATTCTCGGTCTTACCTCCCCAGCATGAGTCTATTAGATTGGAACTCCCCAGTAGAAGTCATCAGGAATTCCCCCGAAGATTGGTATACAACCCAAGTTCTTTATTCTCCAGCAACAACCAGGAATTATTCTTCCCGGCAGCAGTCAAGATACTATCATCTTCAGCCATCTCAGATTCATCTATCCTTTGCAAGACAGCTCTCCAGCTTACATGCGCATTCATTTACATTCATATCATATAACATACATTGTATCATGCATCATGACATTGCATATAACTAACTCTTTACCTTTTCAGGTAAGATCAGTCGAAAGACTAAAATCATTATCTTCCGAGATTTCTTTCCAGGAATAGTTCGGATGTGACCCAGACACGGCAACATTCTAATGCTTATTCCAGATTTATCCGGATGCGGCTTTACACGAGCTCACCGTCAGGGAACCCTACACCGGTTCCTCCTCTTCAACTCCAAGATTTCTGAAAACAGTTCACGGGTTCTCCAAGTAACGGATGTTAACCTATCAATTGTTCAGACTTCTGAAAACAGTTTATGGATTCTTCCTAACAACGGATGTTAATCTATCGCTTGTTCAGATGCAACTTTTGAAAACAGTTTACGGACGCTTCCCAACAACGGATGCTGCTCTATTGCTTATTCAAACTCCAAGATTTCTGAAAACAGTTCACGGGTTCTCCAAGTAACGGATGTTAACCTATCACTTGTTCAGACTTCTGAAAACAGTTTATGGATTCTTCCCAACAACGGATGTTAATCTATCGCTTGTTCAGATGCAACTTTTGAAAACAGTTTACGGACGCTTCCAAACAACGGATGCTGCTCTATTGCTTATTCAAACTCCAAGATTTCTGAAAACAGTTCACGGGTTCTCCAAGTAACGGATGTTAACCTATCGCTTGTTCAGATTCTTCTCAAGACTTCTGAAAACAGTTTATGGATTCTTCCCAACAACGGATGTTAATCTATCGCTTGTTTAGATGCAACTTTTGAAAACAGTTTACGGACGCTTCCCAACAACGGATGCTGCTCTATTGCTTATTCGACTTCAAGATTACTGAAAACAGTTTATGGATTCTTCCCAACAACGGATGTTAATCTATCAACTTGTTCAGATGCAATTTTTGAAAACAGTTTACGGATTCCTCCCAACAACGGATGTCAATCTATTGCTTATTCAGATCCCCAGTTCAGAGATGGTCCCAAGCATGGACACCTCCCTGATACTCATTCCAGATGGCATCTTTAAGCCCATCCCCGACAAGTGTCCGTCACTCTTCCAGATGGCATCGTTAAGCCCATCTCCAAATGGCATCTTTAAGCTCATTCCCGCATCCATTACTTTGACGAGTGCAAATTTAAGGGCACTCTAGTGTCCAATCTCCTTTTACCCACGAGTCACGAAAGGCAAAACTTGCCAATCTAACTCTTCGGATTCAAGAAGATTGAACAAGGGCAACTGTTGTACCCCAAAATTTGCCCTCCCATTTCTCATTGATTTCTCACCACAAAACCTTTGAAGATCAAGATCCAGTTAGGGTTTCATCTGCTCAAGACTTCTCCTTGCACTGTTGACCCAAATTAGGGTTTGTGTTTGCACAAAGATGTTTTGACATAAAATGCCCAAGATGACTTTCATGCTTCATATTGGACTCCCAAGTTTATCCATATCAAGTTTCAAGTCTTGATTCCAAGTTTTGCCCAGTCAATTGGACAGTTGACCTAGAAATCAGCTGTATTGGGGGAAAAGTCAACTGTGGCCAATTGACAGTCAAACCTCATGAAAATTGACCCACATCAACATTATAAACTCACATGGACCATTTGATCAAGTTTGTATCACAATTCCACAAGAAATTTGATCAGATCACCAAAAGGGCAAAATGGTCATTTTTAGGGTTTTGACTGCACAAAGGCAATTTTTGACTGTTTGACCTAGCCAATGGCAAACCAAGCTCACATGTGGACTCAAGGACCCCATGGAATTATCTTGACATGCTCAACAAGTTCAAAAGATCCCAAATGCACAAGATTGACAGTTGAATTTCCCAGTCAATTGATCAATTTTGACTGTATACTGAAAAGTCAAACTTTGACTTTTTGGTCAAAATCAAGAGTCAAGATTCATTTTTCATCAAAACATGCCAAATCATGAAACTTGTTCACCAAGAAATCAAAAAATGCAAATTAGGGTTAGAAATGAGAATTTTTCATAACTTAGAATTTTTCTAAGTTATGAAAAACCCTAATTTTCCCCAACTTTGCCTCACTTTCTCACCAAGATTCATTTGGATTCAAACAAAAGTCAAAACATGAAAGTTGTAGCTTGTTGCATAATCTACAACTTTGATTCACAAAGTTTTCCCAAATGAGGCTTGTATCTCAAGTTACAATTTTTGGAATAAGGGTAACTTAGTGAAATTTTAACCTATTTTGGCAAGGTTTTCTACCTAACTTCAAGGCCATTTTCCATACACTTCCACTTGGAATTTCAATTTGCATTTCAAAGATGGATTGTAGTACACATTCCAAGCTTTCCAAATTGTTCAAGAAATCATCAAACAACCTCATAACTTGAGAGAATCGAATTTTGCAATATGGCCAAAAGTCACTTTGATTCATGGCCATGTACATGTTCATAACTTGTGCAAATTTCTCAAACCAGCATGCCACTTGATTACAGGCCCTTAAACCATCCAACACTCAATAATTTAATGCATGTTCATTGTGCTAAGGTTTTGTTTCATGAGTTTATGCATTACATGTTGAATTGAGCCATTTATGGAAAAAGTGAAATAACCATTTTTGCAAAAGCAAGCTTTATGTCAAAGTTGCAAATCCACAAGTACAGATGAAATCTAATTGGCACAAGATTATGAGCAAAACACACTGATCAAGGAGAGGTCTTGCAGCATGATTAGGGGGCCTCTACTTGCCTAGAATATCAACTTGGCTTTGCTTGCTTAAGTGTGAAGAAAAGTGGCATAACATAACACAACTATCATCTCAGCATTAGAAAACTTAAGCAATTATTTTGTACACCTTCTAATCATCCTAACTAAGCTAGCACACGACTCGAATACCTCCAATACCTCCACAAACTCAGAACCACCCTCAAACTGCTCAAACAGAGTTCTCACTGCAGTTTGAGTGCCAACTCTCATCCCTTGCATGATTTCTTGCCCAAAGCTCATCAAACACATTCCCTAGCATCAATGCAAGCTAACCAAAACCTAAAACACGACCTGTAATTCCTCTAACCAGTTCCACCATTTTCACTTTCTTGTTTTACAGTTGGAGGTCCATAGCTCGATTCAAGGTGTCTCAAAGCAAAGTAAGCATTGGAATAACATCACCACACTTCAGGCAAGCTGTACAGATCATCATCTTGCTCTGAAAGCTCCCCCATTGCCAGATAGAACTTCAACTGAACAGGTATTTTCTTGAACTTCTAACTCTTAGTCTAGGCATCATTATCTCTAAGTTTGTGAATAAGAAGTGTTCTACTCATGCCTCTGAATCTGTACATGCTTTTACTTTTCATTTATTTTGCTTGAGCTGTGAGAATTTAAGGTTTGAATATGGCAGAAAAATTAGGTCATGATTTGGGATTGTCAAAATTCTCTCTCATTTCTGAGAGTTAGGATGAGTTCTTTATATATTTAAAATCGTGATTCAATGCTTAACATTTCTTATGTTGGAAGTTTGTGCAAAAAATCAAGGAATCAGGATGTTTGAATGGAGGTTCAGGCGCGCGTTTATTGAACATTTTTTGTTCAGAGGTTGAAGAAGAAGCTTCATGGGCTGGGCTTGCTTCTGAATTTCTTTTCACACCATATTTCTGATTTCACACCCCCTGAGCCCAATTTGTGTGTTTTATTGATTTTTTGATTTTTCTTTTTTCATTTTGGTTTATTTATTTTTCCTAATGATATTAAAAAACATAAAAAACATTTTTTATACCATTTTTCTATTTTTAAGCATTTATTTGTTTATAGGAATCATTTGTGCATAAATAATATATATATATATATATATATATATATATATATACTATTATTTAGAAAACTAGAAAAATAGTGCAAATATACTTTATTTCTGATTTTTGTTTCATTTTTCTTTTGAAAATATTTTATACAAAATATACTTTTTTTTATAAATATTAAATATTGTTATTTTTGTATATATAATATTTATTTAGTAAATAATAAAGATATTTATATATATTAATATACTTAGGGCAAAAATACCAAAATACATACATTTTTTATTTTATTAATATTTGATATGGAAAATACTTTTTTTTATGAATATGCTCCATTTTATTTTATTTTTGTATATAATTGTTAAATATTATACATATTAAATAGTTAATATATTTATTTAATGAAATTAGGGTTTTACCCTTAAAACACAAAAAACTCCAAAAATAATATTTATTTTTATTTTTATTTATTTGACATAAATAATACTTTTTTCATACATATAAAAACCCTTTTTACATTTTGCATCTTTATTTTATGGTCCATTTAATTTGTGCAATTAATTATCTTGTAAATATTCCAAAATTGATGTAATAGCTAGGTTTTAATTTCTTGTCTAAATATCCCTCATTTGAACATTTGTACCCCCCTTCCCATATTGTGTTGTAATAGTGTAGGGATTTTACTTTTCGCACTTTAAACGCTTTCTAAATATACCATGCTAGAATTAGGGTTTGTATGCAAATAAAAAGAACAAAATAGTTTGACCTAATTTCAAAGATAAACAAGCATGAAATTGGACAACACATATCACACTTGCACCCCTAGGGTATTCCACTTGTTGCCTTCCAATAATAGGCCATATTGTATGTTAGGTCTCTTTGGGCAAAAACAAATACAAATCAATTGATCATAGTCCCTCGATGACGCTTTCGAAAAGTTGCCTAAAATGATCAAGTCCCTTTCAAAGAAAACTTGCCCAAAGGTACTTAGCACTATTGCAATTATGGTCTAAACGATGACCCGCGCCCGTCCCTTTCACCTCCTAATACAAGATTGTCCACCAAATGCAATGGTGGAACAAAATTGTTAAAAGGGTTAAAACATAACAAAGATCTTTGAGAACTTTAGGGTAGATAGCTCTTAAGTACTTGTCAACTTGCAAAACAAAACACTTGCCTATTTTTCAAACCACACTTCACAAACACTTTCAAAACAAACTTTCAAAAACCCCTTGAAACATCTTTTCAAAAAGACGAACACCTTTTGTAAAACATTCGAGTAAAGAATTGTTACAAGGGTAGCCTATACAAGGCATCTTTTTTCAAAACATTTTCAAAACCACACACCAAGCACCATTTCAAACAATTAAAAACCAAGGCAAGTTGATCTAAGCAAGTACCTAAGAGCCCATGGATAACCATGGATAAAAAGGGTGCTAATACCTTCCCTTTCTATAATCTACTCCCCGAATCCAAGAAAAATCTCAAAGGTTTTTGCTGTGCTTTTTAAACCTTTCCTTAGGATAAAATAAAAAGTCGGTGGCGACTCTTGCTCAACCAAAACATTTGCGAAAATAAACGCAAAACCATAGTCAGTTCTCCCACCGTATCACAGTGTCTTCAGACATATCATCAGGGTCGAAGTAATCACCAGTTGGTCGAAGGCCAGTGATGGCTGCAATATCAAATAGAGTGGGTGTCACCATTCCACAAGGTAAATGGAAGGTGTAGTGTGTGTTGTCCCAGAAATACAAAGAAGACACCAGCATAAGAGGACAATAAGCTAACCCAGTCTTCGACAGCATGACTAGGTCATAAATTCCCATATCTTCCCAGATTTGGGATTGAGCTGCTTCCATCTTAACCAGCCACTCAGGTTGAGCTAGGGCAAGACCTGAAGATTCTATTCCCTTTGTTCATGAACTGAAGGTTTATATCCTCCTTCATTTGGGAATGTTATTGGTTGACAGGAGTTTCATCTTCAGGTTCACTTCTAGGCTTCTTTGCTCAACCTATGGGTTTGAGTCTAGGGTGAGTTGGGAAAAAGTTGCTATTTTGTTTAGGTTTTTCAACATACATAGACAATGGACCAGACATAGCATACATTTGTCCAAAATATCTAGCAGGAATGAGTACCTGTGAGTTGTATGCATCGCGTTCTTCTTTGGTCCTAGGTTCAGGAACGAACCTTCGCTCCCCAGACGAAGAAGGAATAAAGTTGGTGGGGAAAACATCTATTTGTTGTCATGAATCAGAGGCGTCTTTTGTCTTTGGGTTGTTTGGAGCATTTGAAAGAAAGGCCATTGCTTTGTTGGTAGAAAGATTATGAAAGAGATGAAGTTCTTAAAGATTTCTTTGTGAATGCAAGGAGACAAAGAATATCATACGGTTGGAAAAAATTCCAAGGGAGATGTTCATCGCTATTTATAGAAGCCAGGGAAGAGTGTTTTCCCTCAAAGTCATTTAATGCTGCAGAGTGAGTGGGACACGTGGTGATCCTTGAAGCAGTTGTACAGACAAGTGACAGGAATGCTTTCCATGCTTTCCTAGGTTATAGGGATGATGGTCATCATGGCAGCATGTAACGACTGACTGATAGTGACATATTGGAAAAAGTGTAATGATGGCTCTGATGTTAGCAGTTGTTGGTAGAAGATGAAAAGTTCACTATGAACTTATGTGACCAAGAGATGGACAAGTGTCGAATAAAAATATCAAAGAATGGCTATTTCTCCTTGTGTTGAAATTGACATTCTTGGGGGGCAATATGTTAGCTCTTAAATTTGACACTCACACATATTGGCCTTATTGGTTAAAAATAGATTGAAGAAATCTAAGCTGAAGACACTCCAACAGAAGAGTCTATGAAAGAAGTTGTCTCGAAGTCATCCTTGCTAAGAAGGAGGAAACACTTAGAGAATTTTCTAAGTTAAAGACATTCTTCTACCGAGAGGCTCTTGTATCAGCAACAAGTGGATTTGAATTTGAAGAAAGGAGGAAAAGGCAGTTCATTTGACAGTTAGGAAAAGTAACGTGGCGTGAAGATATGGTTCAAAGATCATGCAGAGGACACTTGTCCTCATCCTAGAACGAAGCAAACGTTCAACAATTACTTATTACTTGTATAAATATAGGAATTTTATGTAGAATTTGGTGTGTTCAACTCATTGTACAAGTCACTCAATTTTATTCAAGTACCCGCTGTGAGAGAAAGAATATTGAGAATGTACGTTTGAATCACCATACTTTATTGCAATTAAATTCTTTACATTTCTTTACAGTCCTTTCCATTTAACATTTCTCTGTAAACTTTACCATCACAACCTTTTAAATTACTGCAAATTTACTTTATCCTGCACTTTATTTGCGTTTTTATCAAGTTTTTACCTCCATCCTGCCTTTACTCTTAATGTCCAGTCGAACCTGTTCATTAATAGCGTTAAGACTTCTTATCAAACCCCAAAAACACTTAGCATATTGTTTTACCCCAAAATTTTCCCTCTCACTTATCAAGAATTTCCTTACAAGATCTCTTTGAACTCAAGACTGCATTAGGGTTTGACTAGCTCAAGACACCTCCTCATGCACTGATGACCAAAATTAGGGTTTGAGTTTGCACAACTATTTTTGGACTATCAATGCTTCACATGACTTTCAAGGATCATTATGGACCCCCAAGATTATTCATGTCAAGTTTCAAGCTTTGAATCACACTTTTGATCAGTCAATTGAACAGTTGACCTAAAAATCAGTTGTATTAGGAAAAAAGTCAACCATGAACAATTTACAGTCAAACTTCATAATTTTTGATCCATATCAACATCTTAGACTCATATGTATAATTTGATCAAGTTTGGACCATAATTCCTCAAGAAATTTGATCAAATCATCAAAAGGTCAAAATGGTCAAAATTAGGGTTTTGACTGAGAAGGGGCAATTTCTGATTTTTGACCTAGCAAATGATCAATTGGTTTGAAGCATTATTTCAAGAGTTCAATTTCATCATCTTGATCTAATGACATGGTTCAAAACATTGCAAATCCATTGGATTAACAGATGAATTTTGCAGTCAACTGATCAAAAGTCAACTATATACTGAAAAGTCAAACTTTGACTTTTTGGTCAAAGTCAAGTGCCAAAGATCATAATTCATCAAAACATGTCAAAATGTGAAACTTTTTCATCAAGAAATCAAGGATTGAAGATTTTGTTTTAAAATTTGAAATTTCTTAACTTGGAAATTTTTCTAAGTATAGAAAATTTCTCATTTTTTCTCAACTTTAAGCCAAATTTTTACCATGATACAAGATGATTCAAAGGAAGTTCCCAACATGAAAGTTGTAGATCTACATGAAATATACAACTCTGATTCACACAATTTCTCCTAAAGATGCTTGGATCTCAAGATATAATTTTGTGAATACATGCTCATGAACTAAAATAACTTAGTGAAATTTTGCCCTAGTTAGGCAGGTTTTTGACCTAACTTCATGCCAAATTTTCACATAGTTCCAAGGGGAATATTTGAAAGAATTTCAAAGATGAGTTGTATATCACATTTAAAGCTTTCCAAAATGTCAAAGAACTCCTTGAGATCATTCTTGAGTAGGGAGAATCGAAGAGATGAAGTTGGCAATTTCTCACTTTGATTTCAAGTCATTTCATGATGAACCAAAATTCAAATTCAAGCCTAGGCTGCATAATCTTTGCTTTGCAGGCCTAAAACTTGTTTATCACTCCATAATTAAATGTTTATACAGTTGATAGAACTTTAATCCAAGCATTAGAGCCTTTGTCCAAGCTACATTTCCATTTATGGCACAAAGTTGCCATTTCCATTTTGATAAAGCACAACTTTTGCAATTGTCAACTCCTTGAGATTTGCACTTGTTCTTTCTACACACACAAACCCTATAAAACAAAATCAATGTGTCTAAAACCTCTACCAACTAAGATCAGGCTTGTACAAACACTTAGGGACTAGTCTCCTAACTTTTCTTCAAAAGCAAGCAATAGAGCCAAAAGGCTATAACTCAGAAATCTTGAGGAAGCTTGAGGTCTAACCTTTTCCATACTAATACACAAGTGTATTACAACATAGAACACGATTTCAAAAGCTCAAAAACTCTCCCAAACACTTTATCACTAAAAATCTGCCATAACTTGCAGTTTTGCACCTTACATAGCAATCTCAAAAACCACTCGTGCGTTTTGATTGTTAACCACCTAAACACTTAACATACATCATATCTAAGTGTTCCAGACCTTTGTCCCCTCACTGTAACTCCTCCTTCTCCATATTCCATTTTTATATTTCAAGCTTGCAGGTTGACTTGACTAGGGAGATTCAGAAACTTTCAAGGCAAAGTAAGGATTGGAACACACTCAGGAAGGTCCAGGCAAGCTAAACAGATCCTCAAGCCTTCTCAAAACTTGCTCAAACTCCATTCACGATCTCAACTGAAAGAGGTAAAAACTCAAACTTCTATCTCTTCATACAAGCATCCTTTCGTCTTGATTTGTGAAAACAAAATGTAGACATCCTTACACTAAAGTCAACCATGTTCATAGATTTCATTTATATTCATCGTGTATAGAGAATTTTGGATTTGAATTTTCTGTAAAAATTAGGTTTTAAATTAGGGCCAGTAAAATTAGCTTTGATCTTTGAGTTTTAGTTTATATGAATTGTATGGTTGAAATCATGGAAAGAAATACTATCATTTTCATGTTTGGATTTTCCATTTTTATGGAGAAATGAGAGAGATACAGGTGGTCCGGCCATGGCTCAAGATTGAAGACGAAGTTGCCTTGAGGGGGCATTTTCTAATATATATTTATGCCTTTGTTTATATGAACGGATGTACAACCATCCCAGTGGTAAGACATCGCACAAAAATACCCTAGGTCACGGGTTCGAGCCTTAGCGTTGCCTTTTGTAATTTTTCTCACATTTTTTTCCATTTTTTTGATTTCTTGCAGCGTGGGCTTTCTGACTGTGGGCTTTGTGTTTTTTGCTAACCTTCTGCCTCCTATTTGCTTGCAGCACCCCTGGCCCAAATATCATTTATTTATTTATTTTGTTTTCATTTTATTTTCCTAATAATATTTTCTTAATAATAAAAAATCATAAAAAATATAAAATTGATAAAAATTATATTTTGTTTTATTTTCTCATAAAAATATTTTTTTTATTTAAAGTTATATACTATATTTTTTTAATAAACTTGTAAATTAAAATTAGTTTGATATATATTTTTTTTATGTATTTATTAAACATATTATTTTAATACAAAAAGACCAAAATACCTCATTAATACCATATATTATTTTTCAAGACAAAAAATACAAAAATACTTACTTTTTCTCAAAGAAATTTATTCCCTTTTAATAAAAATAGAATTAGGGTTTAATCAAAATCCTTTCTAAAAATAATTTCTTTCCCTAATTAATTTGAGTTTAATCTTGATTTATTTATTAGGTTTAGTTTAAACTTTTTCACATAAAAAATAAATAAAATCTTCTTTGCATTCATACATCTTTGCATATTTAACTTATCTTGTATATTATTTATTCAAATATTTGTACATATTCAATTTGGTTGTAATAGTTTAATTAGGTTTATATTATTGCAAATCCCCATTTATAAATTGTATTCACCCCTCCCACAAAGTGTTGTAATAGCGTAGTAATATTTAAATTTCGCAATTTATCGCTTTTATATAACATGCTAGTAATTAGAGTTTGTATGACAAGATAAAACCAATCAAATAGAAAACCCTAATTTAAGACAAAATCAAGCATGAAAATGGCACACTTGCACACAAGCACCCTTAGGGTTACTCCACTTGGTTGCCTTATATAAAAATGACCTTATTACGCATGTAAGATATCTTAGAAAAACAAACAAAAACAAGATCATAGTCCCTCGATGACGCTATTCAAAGCCACCTTACAAAAATGATCTTAGTCCCTAAAAAATGCTAAGATACTTTGCAACATTGCTAATCATGGCTATACGATGACCTATGCCCGTCCCGTTTACATCCAAAGATAGGGTTGCCTACCAAATCAATGGTAAGACAACAATATCAAAGGAAAATAAAATGAAAAAGAAAGACATTTGAGTAGGTAGATTACTTTTAGTTACTTGCTCCATTTCAAGAAAAATATCCTTGCAATTTTCAAAACAAACACACACATTTCCAAACATCTTACAAAATTGAAAACATTTTCAAAAAGATCAACATCTTTGTATACATTCTTACGAACGAGAATCATTACAAAGATTTCCTAAACAATGGCCTCTTTACAAATACTTTCAAAAACCACACAAAACATAATTTCAAACAAAAGCAAGTGATCTAGCAAGTAACTAAGAGCCCATGGAAAACCATGGATGAAAAGGGTGCTAATACCTTCACTTTTCATAATCTGCCCCCGAACTCAAGAAACAATCTCAAAGGTCTTTCCTGTACTTTTTTACCTTTCCTTTTGGATAAAAGAAAAGTCGGTGGTGACTCTTGCTAACTGCAACATTTGCAATCAAACGCAAAACCTTCAAGTCAGTTCTCCCACCGCATCACACATATGTCCTAGGATCAAACTGATCGATCCTGCAAGTAACAAAAATAACTCTTTTTGGAAGAACAGCGGTTGTTTACCAATTTTCACGGTAAAAAGGTATTCGAAGCCTGCGGCCGAATCTATCAACATTTCTGCCACTGGCAATAGGGTATTCATCCTTTGGGGTTGCAACGTTCAAATCTTTGAAGTCAATGCAAACCCTCAAAGTTCCATTCTTTTTAATCCCATAAACTATATTAGCAATCCATTGGACATACCTGGTTGTTCTTATGAGCTTACACCTAAAAAGCCTTTCGATCTCTTATTTTATCTTAGACAAGATCTCCAGTGTTAAGCGCCTTGGAGTCTCCTCGATTGGCTTCTTCCCAGGCTTGATATGTAACTTCAGTTCTACCAGTTCTATATTTAAACCAGGAATTTCATCGTAATCCCATGCGAAGCAGTCCTTGTTTTCCTTCAGTAATCAGATCACTTCAACTTTGAGTTATGGATTGAGGTTGACACTTATGTAGTTGGCCTCTTAACTTATCCATCTCCCAAGTCGATATTTTCGAGGGGATCATGTGCTAGCATTTTGGTGTTAGTTGCTACCAGATCCTTTTCTAATCCCAAAAGTTTATCGTCATAGATAGCGTCGAGCCTCTGGCTTTTCAAGTCAATGTATGATCTATCGGGTGACTCGGATTCGAAGTCCATATCAAGTCTCTCTAGATGCACTAGAGTTTCTTTGGCTTCGATAGCCATGTATTTCACTTCATCCTCCAAGGCCACTTTTAGTTTGTTTTCGACCGTGTAATCCAAAATCTTTTCCAAGAAGTTGGACTTAGACATGGTCACCATATTCATCCCACATCCATTTGGCTGAAGTCCAGGTACCCCTTCTATATCATCTTTCTCTCCCATAATTTCCCTATCCTATTGTAACCAATGGGTTGGGTGCAAGTTGAGAAAATAAAGGGTTTTGTTTGATGGAGAATAAGCATGATCTACAAAGCTTCAAAGCTCTATATTCTCCAAATTTCTGTCGAAGTGACGTCTATCTACATGGTTAACTTCAGCCATGTGGTATCTTTGATCTGCTTTGATATTCTCCATTATTCCATCTTCTCTCCATATTGATATTCTCTGGTGGAGTGAAGGTGGCACTGCTCTGATGCCATGGATCCACTCCCTTCCTAGGAGTAAGTTAAAGTTGGCTCTCGAAGCTATCACCATAAACATAGCTGGCTTGATAATGGTTCCCACTATTAATTTGACCTGAATGACACCCAAGGTGTGGCTAATAATTCCTTCGTAGTTCGATAAGACCATGTTGTGAGGCTTCAGGTCTGCATCGAACATTCCTATTATCTTTAGCATGAATTACGGCATTAGATTGACTGCCGCCCCATCATCTACTATGATCTTGTTGACCCCACTACCTTCCATTTTGCCCCTTATAAATAGAGGCTTTAAATGGTTCTTCATCCCCTCATCTAGCCTTTCAAAGAAGGCATTTTGCTCTTCGATTGCGCCATTATTCATGACGTAGTAACATACTGGCCTATGTTTGGCCATCTCTGCCTCATATGTCTCCTCAGTCTCTTCGACTTTTGTTAACTGATCATACTCTTAAGGAAACACAAAAATGACATTACAATTAATATCCAGGGATGATTCCGAACCTGAATAGAAATCATCTGTCATCATATCCTCGTCATCAAGAGGTTGCTCTGGTATATTTCCTTTGGATTTTTCTCCTTTAGGAGAGAACAATTTCCTTCCCATTGGTCTTTTCTCTTCGATCCTATCAGTGGATTAGGGACGGTTGGTGCTAGATTCGGCCATACCTTCCCCAAATGCTTCTCTATCTGCTTTCTTTTTTCGCTGGAGTCTTCTCCACTGAGACCTTTACATGGGGTTCTTCCACTTGTAATTCTCAGAATTATAATCTTGTTTTCGGGACACTTGAAACTCCTTTCGATAGGCAATCGAAGAGCCCCAACCAAATTTAAAGCTTTGTCTCTTTCCCTGTTCAGGAGCTCTGTTTTCGATAGGCTTTACCCATTTGTTTGTTGTGGCATCCACAATCAGCTTAGACGAAGCATGCTTATTTTCCTCGAGGTCCCGTCCTTCTTGTTACATCCTTCGAGGAACTCCCCTCTTGTCTAACATAAATATGCCCCCATCATTCTTCCAGTTCCCTTTCTGACTAGCAATTCGAAACGTCTCTAAGTTCTCAGCCACTTTCCTCTCGTACATTGAACTGCATCTGGGACATATTAGGGCTTCAAAATTTTCTTTTGGCAGCAAAGAAGGAAATCTAGTAGATTTTCATAGGCCTTGGGATAGGTCATATTTATTTGGTTTTCTTCTCTTTGGATGCTTTCTTCGTTAGCATCCATGGTTACTTCCCCACTAAGTTCCACCATGTTGATTTTAACCTTAGGACCGTTAGTGATCCTGAACCTTTGCAACTTGAGCCCGAAGCTTTCAGTATCCTCTGTTTCTTCGACACTCTGATTGAAACCCTCAGTAGTTTCATTCTTGGTGTTCTGGTCTTCGAAGTCCTCAGCAACCTCGATCATATTGATATCTAATGGCTCCGTGTAGTGGGTGTCAGCCACTTGTAGAGGGTCTAAATCAACCTTCATTTGCACTCTGTTCTTCTCACCGAACTTAAGTCTTCCATCTTGGATTGCATTTTTCACTAAATCCTTGCAAAGAAAATATTTTGAGGTTTTATGGCCTAAGAAATTATGATACTTGCAAAATCCTCTTTTATTTCGTTTTTCAAACGGAGGAATTTTGGCGCCAGGTGGCACTTTCATTTGGCCATCTTTGACTAACAAGTCAAAGATTTCGTCACACTTTGTTACATCGAAGGTGTATGTTCTTTTTGGGAACTTATCATTCTTTTCTTGTTCGACAATATTTTTCACATTCAAAGGAGCGAGAACTTTGCATGAATAGGGTGGTCCTTGTTTTAGTTCGTCCAAATCTATTTCATTTTCGTCAAATCCTATAGGATCACTATACACCTCTAATTCGTCCTCATCCATTTCGACATAGGCTACCCTTTCTCTTCTATTGCTTTTGCTAGCCCTAGCCTTTTCAGCCTTCAGACGTTCGACTTGTCAAACTCTGTCTGCCAACTGGGCCATGTCTCTCAAATACTGGGTATCTAATTTCTTTCTGATGGAGTAGTCTAAACCACCCACATCCATTTCGATTAGTTCTTGTTCTAGCACTTGAGTGAAACACCTTGCCTTCAACAATCAGAACCTATTAAGATAATCATCTATTGGCTCACTAAACTTACACTTAATACTTGCCAATTCTTTCAAACTAATCTTCGACTGAGCCATGCAAAAATGCTCATGAAATAATCTTTCTAAACGATTTCAGTCATGGATAGAACTCGCAGGGAGAGTCGTGAACCAACTGGAGACATTTTTGGTAAAGGAACTAGGAAAATACTTTATCTTTAGGTTTTCGTTATTTTCTATGTCCCTAGCCTCGGTCAAATACCTGGCTATGTGTTTGACGGTCGATTCTACGGTATAACCAGAAAACTTCGTAAACTTTGGGACTTTCCATCCCCTTGGTAATTCAGTCTGTAAAACATATTCGGACAAAGGGGGAGTATAGTTTGGCCTTCAAAGGCCTACATTTACCAAGTTTCGATCCATTATCCTTTTGACCATAGTTGTCAGATTATTTTCTCCTGCAAATTCGTACATTCGAACACGTTGAAGGACTTCGTCAGCGTCCTAGTTTTGATTAACCATTACGACTCTTGGGGCTTGAACCTCCCTTGGTATTGCTTGTTCGATCCTGGGTTGTTTGATTCTTTTCCACTGGTTAACTTTGTCAACATTTTGCGCAACTGGTTGTGCTAGGTTAATTGTTGGATCCTCTTTTAATGCCACTCTTTGGTTTTATCTTATCCATTCTTAACGGGGTTGTCGAACCGGGGCTTGAGGGGCGCCAAATAAATATGCAATTTGCATCATCGATGCTGCCAATTGTTTATTCATTTGGGCATTCTGTTGGTTAGTTTGGGTAGCACTTTGGATCAAAGGGTTAAAAATCGTACCCATTTGTTGGGCTAAGACACCAACCATTTCATGATTGCTATAATTCATTTGTTGTCTAAATCCCGCCGCAAAACTCATTGTAATGGTAGGTAATTGGGCAGCGAATCCTGAGGGTGGAACATTTTGACTCATGTTATTAATGCCTGATCCTGATCCTTGTAGTGGTGAAAAAGTAGACACCAGTGGATCGGGAAACACTGAGGTGCTATTATTTAAAATTGCCATCAATGATGTTGGCATACCATAAATCTATTCACGACCATCCATTGACATCGTGAATCCAGATGCAAAATGTCTGAAGTTATTCGTCCCTGGTGGTCTTGACCGGAGGATCATGCTTTTCCACTGGGGATATAATTGCTCCATTATGAGTATCCATTGACATTTTCGCCGTACTCGCCTGAACAAGTATCAATTCAGTTACAAATATTGCAGCCGTATTTTCCCCTGTTGAAGGAGGGAGTTGTTCTCCATTGTTGCTTGGTGGATTGACCATTTTTCTAAGTGCTTTCTTTTGGGTAATACTTCGTTAGTTCTGACTATTGAACCACTTCTTAATCTCATGCAACAATGTTAAAGAATTTTTCTTGTATAACACTAGTGAATTTCTAACAAAATAGACACTGGGTCCCACTGGGCGTGCCAATTTGTTTACCGTGAAATTTGGCAAGCAAGCGTTAGTCTTCCGAATCCTAGAGACTCTGATTACTTACATGATCGACTAGTTTGATCATAGGACATAAGGGTATATTTGTGTTTTCTAAGTTTTCTGGGTGTCAATCTCTTTGTTAGAGATTGTTACTTCAAAGGTAGTAATAAAACGTTTTAAAGTAAAAACTGAAATATAAAGCAATTTCGATTTAAACTTAAAGAGAATATAAAAGACTTCAATTGAAAATGAATAACATTGAATATAAAATTGGTGCTTCATACGTACATTCTTAGCAACTCGTTTCTCGAACGCTTGGTATTTTGAGTAATTTGTACAAAGAAGTGAACACACAAAATTCTAACATAAAAACTCCTATATATAATAATTTGAAACTAACGGTAACGAACGATCTTCTTCTTAGAGGATGACACGTTCTTGTTTACATGTATCTAGTCTTTCGCAGCCTTTCACGTATCTCTTTTTTCAAAGATCAGATAAGCGCTAAAAATCAGTTATGGCCTCATTTAGATATCTTTCGAACCCGCTTTGAGTATCTTTAGAGAAATTGCTAAGTTATTCGTCTTGCATTGCTTCGTCCATGTAGACTTGGTCAAAAATGTGTCTTCTATCACTTCATGTCGAAATTAGTTTTTATCATTCCAACACTTCTCTTTCAGATTTTCCTCGAATCTCTATTTGTTAGAGCGTCAAAATTACAGCTAACACACCCGTACAACATGGTCTTTCAAGACCTGGACATTCTCCTATGGCAGAGGCCGAACGTGATAGATCTTGAGCCGTGCTTGTGTAGACACAAATAGATCCGGTTTGACAGCCCGACGTAACAGTTCAAAGGTACTCACAGGGCCGCATGAGGTTACGAGTCTCATGAAGGAACTGTTATAGATCATGATTGTCAACAATTACGGTGATGACATACGTTATCTTAAACATTTAAGTGTGAGAAAAGAAGAGGCGGCTCACTATGCACCAAAGGTTGAAAACATTGGCTATATAAAAAGCGCCATAACAAGAGGGAAGGCATGCAAGATACAGACCACGAACACACTGATATCAAAGTATATTTCCATGATATTTGCGACCTCTCCTGACTTACTTTAGAAAGGTTAACCAAAATATTACACCTAGTGTTAACAAATCTTAACTTTTATATATATCATTCTGAAAAATAAATAAATAAATTTCCGAATAAAAACTTATTTAAAATTTGATGATCAATCAAACAAACATTAAAAAAAAACGTAGGACACAACAACAAATCATAAACTACAATCATAACTCACAATTGAGTAAAATGGAGGAGAAAATTTCAAAGAAAAGCAAAATTTCCCATTCTTGTTGTCTTCAATGCCATCTACTTCAGCATTGTGACGTTGAATATAAAGTTCAAACTTCTCCAACAATAAAGTCATCAGATCTCATTCACACAAGCTTCCAAGCTTTTGAAGCTGAAAATTTAAACAAAAGTAAAGTTAATCACAAATTAACAATAAAAGAGA
This sequence comes from Vicia faba, assembly GCA_948472305.1. Lineage (NCBI taxonomy): Eukaryota > Viridiplantae > Streptophyta > Magnoliopsida > Fabales > Fabaceae > Vicia > Vicia faba. Next base: position 1,275,468,897 of record OX451739.1, read on the forward strand.
GAATTTAAAATGCAATAATTATCAATTAAACAATTTTTCGAAAAAAGTAAATATTATTTTCAGATTTTAATATATAATTAATTAATTTATTTAACTTACCTTGAGTTGAGATTTCCCAATCACTAGTATCCAAACCCGCAACCCAAAAGAAATATCCACGAAGCTTAAGCGCTTGAGCAAACCCAATCTTAATAGAAACCGTAAACAAATCTTCATACCCGATCCAATAACTCTCATTATACGAATAAACCGAACCGGTTTGCTTATCATGCACCACTTTTGTACCCGTTTGTTTATTAAAATTCAACACTTGAAAATACGCCATCCCACCATCCACCCCAGGACCCGGTCCAACACTCGGAGCTCCGACTCCGTGCTTACCCGGATCCTGAAGTTTCCACGTCTTCCCATAAAGCGGCATACCCATAACCAACTTTTCGGGTAAAAGCCCGCTCTGGATCCATGAAAACAATCCGCTTACAACACTCACGTTACTTCTCGGGTCGAACATTCCAGACGGAGCTCCGGTTACGTTATTCCACGCGCCGTGAAGATCGTAGCTCATTACATTGATCCAATCCAAGTTTTTGTTAATGGAATCAACCGGGTACATACGTGGTTCACCGGAGAGGAATAATCCGGCTGCAAAGTAAACCGCGGCGGTGAGTAACAACGGCGGCCTCCTGGTGGAGATAGCTTCGTCGGAAATCGCGTTTCGCCATTGGAGAAACAAGTCTCCGAGGTCGTTCATTTCTTTTGCGGTTTGAGGAAACTCCCAGTCGAAGTCGATTCCGTTGAATCCATAAGCACGAGCGACCTCTATCGAGGAGTTGATGAAGGTCGCACGTGCGGTGGAGTTGGAGGCGATGAAGGCGAAGAGGCTGGAGTTGCTATTTGCACCTCCAATGGAAATGAGGGTGGTTATGGGAGAAGGTTTGGTTTTGCATGTGTTTGTGAAAGTTGTGAATGACGTGGCTTTAGAAGATGAACCTTGTTGTTGTTGAATTTCGAGTTTGTATGTGATGTTGTTGGGTACTACAAAAGCGTAGAAAATGTGTGTGAAGAGTGATGTGTCTATTGAAGATGGAGGAAAAGTGGGGTTATCTAAGTAGTATATGGCTTTCACACGTGTGGGTGATGGTGTGCATGTGGAACTTTTTGTGGCTACTGCTAAGAGAGTTAGTGCTAAAGTTAGTAACTGTTTCAGGTTCGAGCTTGTTGCCATGACAGAATCTATGATGTTTTGGTTATTTCTTTTGGACTAGTTTATTTGTTTTTTTTGCTTGAGGGGGTGGGTGTGCTAGATAAATGAAGGGTATATATAGCAGTAAGGATTTGGATATTGAACTATCTCAACTCGAAGGTTTCTGTGTTGCATGAAAGAGTCCAAGGAAATGGTTGACAATTATTTCTTAATTTAGAAAAGTTGTGCTTTGACAATTATTTCTTAATTTAGAAATGTTGTGCTTTGAAATATTGTGTAATGCTAATATTTTAATTAATTATATTTTTTATTCAACCTGTGGCTTCTAAACTAGTTGGAAGAGTATGTTAGGATATTAAATAAAATTGTCTGTGGGCAAACAGCCGTCCATTGCCCTCTTGGATTACTTTAATGAACTGATACAATTTGATTTAGGAATTCACTTTTTACATGAACAAACAACACATCATGGTTGTTTTTCTTCTTCTTTTTCTATTAAAAAAAGTAGGAATGCGGTTAAACCATGTAGGAACAAGTAATAGTGGATTCCTCTAAAGTTCCATGAAAAATATATGTCACATTCGATTACTAACATTAAATTGCAGTCTTATAGACAACAAATGGAGAATACTAATCATGAAATAATAACTTGTTGGGTGTACTAAACTTAGGCTTCTTTATATAAGGAGGTTTTTGGTCGATTAGGTGCAGATTTTAATGGTCGTTTAAGTGCGGTTGGTGCGTGTTATACTTTAAATTTGTCTGCTTTAGTGTTACTGTTAAATTTATTTTCGAATTTGAATTTTACAGAGTATAAAATTCTTTTGATTTAATTACATTAACATTCTGAGGTTTTTTAATAAAAATTCGCTTTTAAGTTTGTTTGAAAATATAATAATTATTTGTATTTTTAAATAGAAAATAATTGTTCGCTGTCATATACTTTCAATTGGCTTTTGTTAGTTGAATATTTCAATATTTGATGAAAGTTGATTTGAGAAAATCGTGTTTCAAAGGATGGCATGAAACTTGGCCTTATAAGGTTATTTTATAAAGTTTTTTCTTATAGTTCGATATGTCGAAGTGGAAATCAGAGTCAAAAGAATGAAATCATATTTCAAGATATGTGAAGATCGCTTCGACAATCACGTTAGATGAATTCAAAGCTTTGAGCGGGAAAAGTTTGAAATTCAAACTGATGCGTTTTCTCCAGGAGGACGCGTGGAAGCGTCAGAATGTATGCGTTTGAAAATGTCGAACGTGGCGTGATCTCATAGAAAGACTGCTAGGGTCGAATTAGTATAAATAAGATTCTTAGCTGTTAGGATTCAAGGGTCTTCACATTGTATACAAATCATTTAATACTCAAAGTACCGGAGCGAGAGAAAAGAGTTTGCTGATAATGTATGTGTAAGAACACCATCAGTTTATTTAAAGTCATTTTCTCAATACAAAGTTACTTTAATCACTTTCTTATTCTTTTTCATTTCCAGTAAAGTCTTTAACAAATTTTGTTGAACTTTCCTTATTAGAATTGTCTTTACATTTTTGCAAATATCTAGATCATTTCCTTTAAGTTACATTTAGGATTTATAGTCAAACTTTAATATCTTAGGATAATCATAATCACATAGAAAGATCTTGTTATTATTCATATAATTCCAAACTTCGAGTCAGATTGTAAAAACTCTAAGACACATATCCTAAGATCAATCTAGTCGATCTTGTAAGTTACCAAAAGCGTAGAGTTTGAAAAGACTAGTGGTTGTTTGTCAGAAATCACTGGTAAACAAATTGGCACGCCCAGTGGGACCGTGTCGAATTTTTTTAGTTACATTGCTTATGTTATTTCAATTTGGGTCTTTATAGTTTCTTTTATGAATTTATTCTTGCCATTAGTATATGAACCTTAGGAGTGGTAAGACAACTAACAATAACCAATCAATACCCAAAAGAAAACAGACCATAAAAATGGTTAATACTACCAATAGTGGAGGAGGACAAAATCCTCCACAAGGATCAAGCACAATTGTTGCGAGTTCGACGAATGCGTCAACTGCAATCCCTGGTTCACATGCCATGTCCACATCCACAGGATCCATGGCTACAAATAGTTCTATACCTGGATCCACAGGGCCCATACCCATGAACGACTCGACAACCATGCCTATCTCTGCAAGCATGGCAGAGATCCCTTCGAATACTCAAACTGGCCATGTGTTGACATATGTTGGAAATCAGACTCAACCTACAACCCTGTTGGCTGAAGATTTTGATAATGTTATTTAGAAGCCAAATGAGTTAAACGTTTTTGATCGAAATGGAATTAAACGTCATATTTCGAAGTAGCAGAAGCAGTGTTTCGAATAAGTGTGTCAAAGCTTGGAGCTTCGAGCGGCAATTATGGGAACATATCTAAAGGAGTCTCGAAACAACAGCGAGGCTGTGTCTGGGAAGAGCGTTCAAAACGGAGAAACACCAAAGCATTTAAAATTCAAATGGAAGCGGGACTTTCGAAGTTTGAAAATTATGTGTTGGAGCATTTGGGGGCACGTGGAAAGATGAAAGAAGCATTGTCCTGCATGTTCGAAACGTGGCATAATCCTATGGCAAGACCGTTATGGTCGAATTAGTATAAATAGAAGTCTTAGTATTAGGATTTCGTGTGTCATATCTATTATACAAAATACTCAGTAACATTCAAACTGCCACATGGCAAGGGAAACGAATGCAAGAGAAATGTATGTATGATAGCACCATGTATTTATGATTTAATGAAAACCTTTCACCATTTCCAGTACTTTCCTTTATCTTTTCGTCAAATAGCATTTACAAGTTTTCTTATTTACAGTCTTTTCACTTCGAAATCTTTTCTTCAAAGTTTTACATTTTAATGTTTTTCTTCATATTTCAAGCACTTCATATCTCAAAAAACTGTCATATTTTCCATGCCTTTACCTTCAAGTCTTATCCTTCGAACGCATACTTTTACTTAAAGTCATTTAAAGATTTCTTGCAGTAAACGCTTTCTTCATATTTCAAACCTTTTACGCTCCAGAAATCATTTATATTAACTGTTTTGTAAGTCGAAACCATTTACTTCATTTTTATGCAGTTTTATATGTCTTTACAATTAAGCATTACAATTAACATTTATTCATGTAATTTAGTTTTTACACACATTTTGATTACATCTTTAGACTTTTAAAGAGAGAGAGAGAGATCGAAATAAGCCAAACACGTATACAATATCAACCATGAATATCTGTTCGATTGTGAGAATAACCTTAATATCCAAGGAGTCCTAGGATCAATCTAGTCGATCCTGTGAGTTACCAGAGGAATTGAATAACAGTCAGAAAGATTATTCGATAGTTTGGAAGACTAGCGGTTGTTTACCATAAATCACTGGAAACAAATTGGCACACCTGGTGGGACCAATAATTGGATATCAGAATTAAGGATTGTTGAGACATAACCATTACAAAAAACGTTGGAACCTAAGAAGTTTGTTGTTTTATGAACCTGAGAAGTGGTAAGATAACCAACAGCAACCAACCTTTATCCAGAAGAAAACGTATGGACAAAATGTCTAATTCAGACAATCAACAAGGGGACCAAAGTGGCCCACATGCAACAGGCACTAACGCGTCCACTTCGATCGGAACATCTAATGTAATCCCTTCGAATGCACAATCTGTTGCATCTTCGACCAGTAACATAGCCACCAATGGAGTAAGTGGCATATCAACTAATAGTTCGATCTTAGGAAATACTGGAACTATTGGCTACCCTGGGGGATTCGTTCCACCATCAGGGACACAATCCCATTTCGCCACCCCATTAACTAGACCACCCGGTTTCGATGGGAATAGAACCAGAAATTCCTCTTATGGAATGCCAACATCTTTTATGGCAGGTTTACACAATTCCACATCGAATTCATCTCCACAACTAGGGTCTGGGTCTGGGGCGAATCAGTTTATGACAAATAACCAAGGGTCGGTGGGTTATAGCACAATGCCTATCCTAACCACAGACAACCAGTTGGCTTTTAGGCAATTGATGGATGACAGTAACCATAATATGATAGGGGTGTTAGCACAAACCATGCAGGAGATATTTGCCCCAATAGTGCAAAATGTGACTGTGACAAACAGGGAAAACGCTGACAATATGAGTCGAATAGCAGATTTCTTCGCTCCCCCAAAAAGGCGTAGGCAGAATCAGGCGGGATTTCGAACAAACACGTCTGTTATAGAACAAATTGCTAACAATCCAATTTATAGACCACCCAGAGAAGAAGTTAACTTAGGGGCCAGGGCACCAAGGTTAGAAGCCCCAATAATCCCGGGCCCACAAAGGGAAACTATGGAACCAGGGGCAAGGGTCGAAAGGCTAGAAGCCCCAGAGTTTCGAGAAGAACAACCTAGGGGAGTTGTTTTGGTTGGTCGAAATCAAGATGCCGATGCCGTCGTTCATAGAATTCGAAACGATAACATCTTGGCAGAAAATAACCTAACCACCATGATAGAGAGGGTCATGGCCCAGAATGGCCTCAACACAGGAATGAGGAGGCCAAATTACGCTTCTCCTATATTGGATTGCATAATGCATACTGATTTACCAAGGGGATATAAAGTCCCTAAATTTACAAAGTTCGCTGGGGATACCAATGAGTCAACAGTCGAACACATAGCGAGATATCTAACCGAAGCGGGAGATATAGACAATAATGAAGATCTCAGGATCAAATACTTCCCAAGTTCCTTGACAAAAAACGCCTTCACATGGTTTACCACTTTGCCTCCTGGGTCTATTGACACTTGGGCTCTCTTAGAGAGATTATTCCATGAACAATTCTACATGGGACAGTCGAAAATAAGTTTGAAGGAACTGGCCAGTGTTAAGAGAAAGTTCACCGAACCCATAGATGATTATTTGAATAGATTTAGGCTTTTGAAATCCAGATGTTACACAGTAGTGCCTGAACATGAGTTAGTCGAAATGGCCGCTGGTGGCTTGGATTATTCTATTTGAAAGAAACTAGACACTCAGTATTTGAGGGACATGGCTCAGTTAGCCGATAGGGTTCGACAGGTCGAAAGACTAAAGGCCGAAAAAGCCAGAGTCTTTAAGAATAGCAAGAAAGAAAGGATTTCCTATGTTGGGACTGAGGAAGCAGAAGAATATCCTGAATTCGAATTCGAAGAGGTCGAAATTGACCTCGCTGAATTAAAACAGGCCCCGCCTTATTCCTGCAAAATGTTAGTTCCCACAAAAGGGAAAGATATTGTTGAAAATGAAAAAAGTGACAAATTTCCAAAGAAGGTTTATACCTTCGACGTCACTAAATGTGACGAGATTTTTGACTTACTTGTCAAAGATGGCCAACTAATTGTGCCATCAAATGTCCAAATACCTCCTTTGGATCAGAGAAAGAAGAGGGGATTTTGCAAATATCATAGTTTCCTAGGCCACAAGACCTCACAATGTTTTCTTTTCAGGGACCTGATTCAAAACGCGATCAAAGATGGCAGACTAAAGTTTGCTGATAAGGTGAAGATGAAAGTGGACGAAGATCCCTTGGACGTCGCAGACACCAACTACTCCGAGCCTGCATGCATTGGAGAGGTCAACATGGTGGAAACTGGTCAAAGCGACGCCCTAACAGGAGAGAAGGGTAATGGAGTTGAAAACTGGGTGATGGTCGAAGTCAGCGAGGAGGTCACTGAAGACATCCAGAATACGCCAGAGACTTCGATTGCTGCACCTGTAGCTGTTGCAAGAGAAACCCAGGCTACTGAAGGCCAGGGAAATCAAAACCAAGAATTAACACAAGTCACTGAAGGCTTGAGGCTGGAATTGGAGAAAGTCCAAATCACGCAGCCAATTCCCCCTCAGAAGGAAATATGGGACGCTCTAGGGGAACCCAGTGGAAAATTTGACTATTTGGTCAAATATTCTGCCCCAGAGAGTTCGAAGGTTCAGATTGAGGATATAAAACCCACAGGATGGGGAGATGATGAAGCTAAAGAGGGAGATGTAGAAATAAATATGGTGGATATGGAAAGGCCTCGCTCTGAGATGGAGGAAGTGGAAAAATACTTAGAAAAAGAAAAGTATAGAATGGGGGATAATCACACTGGAGATGCTAGTCTCAAAGATTATCTCATGACATGCCACAAAGGAGATTCAGGCATGATATTGTGCCCTAGATGCAGCATCCTCTGCAATCAAAGAATTGCTGCGAATTTCGAAAGGGTACAGAGGGCTCGAACTGGCAACAATTGGCGCCAGGATAACCAGCTTTTTAGGTGTTATCCCAAGGCTGGAGAAAGTTTGTTGGAATTTGTGTTTCGCTGCTACAAAGGGGCAACCAAGTGCTTGATTTGCCCAAGGTGTTCTGCTGTGTATGACCAAAGCATGGCCAGGGCCTTCGAAACGATTCCCTTCGCCCCTTACTGGAACCATCAAGAAACTGCCCAGATGGGCCCACGTTTCGACAGCAGACACAAACAGCGAAGGCCTGATAGCCCTCACCCCAAGGCTGCTCGAAGAGTGACTTTCAAACTCCCTGCTGAAGTGCCAACCGATAGATGGTTACAAGTCAGAAATGACAAAGGCAAAGATAGATGGAGAAACGCTGAACGAAATGCACGCCATGCTGTGACATACAGGAGGCAATTCAACACAGCAAAAAGGGAGGAAGTGAGATTAGAGAATTACAAAGGAAGGAACCCCATGTCAAGATCCCAGTGGCGCAGACAGCAAAGGATTCGAAAGGCTGAGAGAGAAGCTGTGGCAAACAAAGGGGATACTTCAACGAAAAACCAAGGTGAATCTAGCACCAACAAACCAAAAAATCAAACTGAAGATAAACCTCCAGTCAATAGGAGGCTCTTCTCTGAAGAACAACGCGATAAACCAAAGGAATACACTCCAGGCCCAGAAGAGGACGAAGATATGATAACAGATAACTTCGAATCGGAGGGGGAGTCTTCATTTAACTTGAACTGTAACGTGGTGTCTGTGCTTCCCTGCGAATTTGGGCAGGAAACCGAAACCAACGAATATGAGGAGGAAGACACCACAGATTTGATGAAACATAGGCCCGTGTGCTACTATGTGATGGACAATGGGGCTGTTGAGGAACAAAATGCATTCTTCGAACGTCCAGAACCTGCAATGAAGAACCATCTCAAGCCACTTTTCATTCGGGCGAAAGTTGGTGTCCATGGTGTGAACAAAGTTCTAGTGGATGGGGGTGCTGCAGTCAATTTGATACCCCATTTCATGCTAAAAAGATTAGAGATCCGCGAAGGAGATATCAAGCCCCATGATATGGTTCTGTCCAATTATGAGGGAAAAGTGGGCAAAACACTGGGGGTGGTCCAGTTGGAATTGACAATAGGCTCAAGCTGTAGGCCCACCATGTTTATGGTGATCGAAGCCAAGGCCAACTATAACCTGCTGCTGGGAAGAGAGTGGATCCATGGCATGGGGGCATTTCCTTCGTCAATGCATCAGCGACTAGTTCTGTGGAGAGATGATGGAATCGTGGAAAACATCGAAGCAGACCAGAGTTACTTTATGTCAACTGTCAATTTAGTTGACAAAAGGGATTATGATAAAAATCTGGCAAAGATTGCTCCATGTGTTCCAAATGATGAGATTAATGAAACTAGAAACGCCCACTACTACATGACCCTTCGTCATGATGGCCTTTACTGGGACAGAACAATAATCAGTGAAGAAGAGGAAGTCGAAAGCACTATACAAAAATGGCCAGCAGGCTGGGACTTCGACAACCTTAGCCATGACTGAGTCTACCTTTTTCGAAAGGATTTCGGCCTATATGGCTGAGAACGAATCAAAAGCGGCCTTAGAGGCTGAAATAAATAAATTAACTATAAAGACGAACGAAGTCAGTGGGGAGGGTTCGAAATGCTCACCCTTCAAAGAGTTTGAGATGGATCAAAGGTTGGATGCCATCTATGATAAAGAACCCTTAGGCTTCGAAAGGGACCCCATAAACTCAGGTGCCAAAATGTTGGCACAGGATCCACTCGAAGAAGTCAACTTAGGGGATGAAAAAACAAAAAGAGTAACCTACATAAGTGCTAAACTTAGCCCAGGCCTCAAGAAGGAAGTGATCGAAGTCCTTAAGGAAAACAAAGATTGCTTCGCATGGGATTATGACGAGATGCCTGGTTTAAAGAGGGAATTGGTCGAACACAGACTGCCAATCAAAGATGGCAAGAGGCCCATCAAACAAACTCCCAGAAGATTCGCACCAGCGGTTCTCACAAAAATTAAAGCTGAGATCGAAAGGTTGCTGCGCTGCAAATTCATCAGAACAACAAGGTACGTCGAATGGTTAGCAAACATAGTACCCGTTATTAAGAAAAATGGTTCTTAAGAATTTGCATAGATTTTAGGGATTTAAACACTGCAACCCCTAAAGATGAATATTCCATGCCCGTGGCAGAAATGCTAGTAGATTCTGCTGCAGGGTTCGAATACTTGAGTATGTTAGATGGATACTCTGGGTATAACCAGATTTTCATTGCTGAAGAAGATGTTGCAAAGACAGCATTTTGTTGCCCAGGAGCCTTAGGCACCTACGAATGGGTGGTGATGCCTTTTGGTTTAAAGAATGCTGGGGCAACTTATCAAAGGGCAATGAATTCAATTTTTCATGATTTCATTGAAACCTTCATGCAGGTGTATATTGACGATATAGTCATCAAATCTATATCTGCAGAAACACATTTGCATCATTTAAGCCAATCATTCGAGCGAATGAGAAAACATGGCTTAAAGATGAATCCCCTTAAATGTGCATTTTTTGTGCAGGCTGGAGATTTTCTTGGTTTTGTGGTTCACAAGAAAGGAATCGAAATCAACCAGAACAAAACCAAAGCCATAATGGAGACGAAAGCACCTGCGTCAAAAAGGGAGTTGCAATCTCTGTTAGGGAAAATTAACTTCCTCAGAAGATTCATCTCGAACCTGAGTGGAAGAACCCAAGCTTTCTCTCCGTTACTTCGTCTAAAGCAAGGTCAAGCCTTCGAATGGAACGAAGCTCACCAGGAGGCGTTTGATAGAATAAAAGAATATCTTTCTCAGCCTCCTATTTTGTCTCCACCATCATGGGGGAAGCCCATGAGATTGTACATATCAGCCTCTGAAGTTAGTATAGGTAGTATGCTAGCACAAGAGGATAGCAATGGCGTCGAAAGAGCCATATACTATTTAAGTAGAGTGCTAAGTGATGCAGAGACCAGATATAGCAATTTAGAAAAGCTATGTCTCTGTTTGTATTTCTCTTGTATGAAACTCAAGTATTATATAAAACCTGTTGATGTTTATGTTTCATCTCATTTCGATGTCATTAAACATATGCTTTCAAAACCAATAATGCATAGCAGAGTTGGCAAGTGGGCTTTAGCCTTAACAGAATATTCGTTGACTTTCATGCCTTTAAAAGCTATGAAAGGTCAAGTGATTTCTGACTTCATTGTGGACCATTCGTTGGTTGAGCAGACGATCATGAGTTACGTCGAAATGCAACCATGGAAATTGTACTTTGATGGTTCAACCCACAGGAATGGAAGTGGTGTTGGAGTCCTTCTAATTTCTCCTGAAGGAATTCCAACAAAATTCAAGTATAAATTAGATGGTCCTCGTTGTTCGAACAACGAAGCTGAGTATGAAGCGCTCATTGTTGGACTTGAAGCTTTGTTGGAATTGGGGGCAACCAGAGTCGAAATTAAAGGAGACTCTGAATTAGTGGTCAAACAAATCACAAAGGAATACAAATGCATAAAGGAAAATTTAATGGTATACTTCGTCATAGTCAATAGGCTATTAAGGAAATTTGAATACATGGATATTCAACACATACCAAGAATAGAAAACCAAGAAGCAAATGACTTAGCGCAGTTGGCTTCAGGTTATAAAGTGTCTACCAAGAACCTTAAAGATTTGGTCGAATTAAGGGGAAGAGTTATGGCTACTAGATTCACACCATCGGATCTGGAAAGTATGAGATTGGGATATGCTGAGAAACAGGGATTCGAAATATTAGCCATAAATACTTTGTAAGATGCAGATTGGCGAAGTCCATTGAAGAGTTATTTAGCAGACCCAACTCTAAAGGTAGATAGAAAAACTAAATATAGAGCATTGTCATATCTCCTCATGGGGAACGAATTGTTTAAAAAGACCCAAGAGGGTGTTTTATTGAAATGCCTAGGAGAAATTGAGGCATACTTAGCATTGTCTGAAGTCCACAATGGGGCATGTGGGGCACATCAAGCAGGCCATAAGATGAAATGGTTGTTGTTTCGATACGGCTTGTATTGGCCTAGCATGCTCAAAGATTGCATAGACTTTGCTAAAGGATGTGAAGAATGTCAGAAACATGCAGGAATTCAACATGCCCCTGCAAGTGAGTTGCATTCGATCATCAAACCATGGCCATTTAGAGGATGGGCATTGGATTTGATAGGAGAAATAAATCATGCTTCGTCCAAAGGACAGAAATATATCTTGGTGGGAATAGATTATTTTACCAAATGGATCGAAGCTATACCTCTGGTAGTTGCTGATCAAGAGGCAATTATTGAATTTATACAAAAGCACATTATCTATAGGTTCGGATTTCCAGAGAGCATAACTACAGACCAAGGCTCTGTATTTACTGGTAGAAAGATGCAAGGATTTGCCCAAGAAATGGGGTTTAGATTGCTAACATCAACACCATATTATGCTCAAGCAAACAGACAAGTCGAAGCAGCAAATAAAGTAATAATAGGATTAATCAAGAAGCATATTGGCAAGAAGCCAAGAAACTGGCACAAAACTCTGGACCAAATATTATGGGCTTGTAGAACATCTCCTAAGGAAGCTACTAACACTACGCCTTTCCAACTCACATTTGGTCATGATGCAGTGTTGCCAGTAGAAATTCATCTGCAATCAGTTCGAATTCAGAGACAAAACGAAATCCCAACTGCATTATATTGGGAAATGATGATGAGTGAATTAGTTGAGTTGGACGAAATTAGATTACATGCGTTGGAAATTTTGATGAGGCAAAAAGAAAGAGTGGCCAAAACATACAATAAAAGGGTGAAGAAAACAGTATTCATTATTAATGACTTGGTTTGGAGAGTCATATTGCCTATGGACAAGAAGAATAAAGCGTTAGGTAAATGGTCACCTCATTGGGAAGGACCTTTTCGAGTATTAAAAGTGTTCTCAAACAATGCATATGAAATCGAAGAACTCTTGGATGATAAACGTGTCCTAAAGGTTAATGGGAAATATTTAAAGAAATATAAGCCAAGCTTGCGGGAGATTCGAATAGTAACAACGTAAACAAAATATTATAAAAAGCCAAGATGGCAAGATAGAATGCCAAAATGGCGTTGTTTGAATATTACATGTAAGAAACCAAAATTATAGTCAAATAAACATCAAAATCTAGAAATAAGAATTATTTTTCAATCGATTAAAAGTGCTTCGAAATGATTCAAGTTTCTGCTGAGCGAACCGCCTGGCTCCTTCCAAGGTTGCCACTTCTCCTTTAAGTTGTTCTGCAGTCTCCATTTCCGCAAGCCCCTGGTTGAGAAGCTCTTCGAATTGGTTACCAGCAGAATTGGTTTCGAAGGCTAGTTGTTGTTCTTTAGCCTCCTTAACTTTCTGTTGAAGTTCCAGAATCCGCCTTTCCCAAAGAAGGATGGACTCAGCTCGAGCCTCATAATCAGTTTTCGCCTGCTTCAGATGCATAGCTTGATCCTCAGCTTCTTGAGAGAGTTTCGAAGCTTGTTCATAAGCGGCATCCATGGCAATGCGTTTCTCTTGAACCTTCTTGGCAGCAGATTCGTCTTGGAGAAGGTAGCCAGTTACGTTGTCCAGCAAATTCTGAAGATCGAACAAGAGAGTACTAACTGGCAAGGAGCAGGTGGAAAGATTGACCTTTGTGAGCAGCTCCTTCATAGTATAGCAAGCAGTACTATCTTGCTTAAGCACTTCGAATATATCCACATTGAGAATGGTTTTCCTAATTTTGTTAAGAAGAACAATTCTTTCATCTGTGGGAAGAGGATAGCTGGTCGAACTTGTGCCAGCCCTAGCGAGTGGGACGTCCCTCTGAGCCAACTTTGCCTTCATGTACCCAATAGGGTCATTTCGTCTCAGAAGTGCCAGTTCCTCGTCAGTCATTCGAGACAGAGAGGATTGAGGGAGTTCCACGCTTAGGGGAACCACGTTTGTTTCAACCTCTAGGGGTTCGTTGGTTGCATTACCATCCCCTTCATTCGCTTCGTGCTCTTGGTCTTCTTCATCCTCGTCCAAATCTACCACTTCGATACCATCCCTTTCACTGCTATTTGCGTTGGACTCCGTCCCAGCAGTCGAACTGTCATTGGCATTTTCCTCCTCAGATTCTTCGTCTGCAGATTCTTCGGCTCTTTGCCCAGAATCAGCTTTCTCTTCTTCAGTTTGAGTGTCCTTTGGGTCCTCTTGAAGAGTTTCAAGAGGGGACTTTTGAAGAGAAGCCCTTTGCAAATCCTCTGCAGACGTTTGAAGTATTGTTTCGTTTACCTCTTTCAGAGGAATGGAGGTACCTTGATCATCCTGCTGTTCAGAAGTTCCAGCCAGAACCGCCATATTGGAGGAACCTTTATTTTGGACCAAGTTGCTGGAATCTCCTTGAGGAGAGGAGTTGAGCGGAGCAGCAGCTCTGGATGGTGAGGTCGAAATGGTGGAAGTTGGATTCAAGATGTTCTGCAAGGAACAACAGAATGTTAAAGAAAAACATTCACCAAGGTAATAAGAAGTTAGTATTAGAAACAATTTTTAGAGGTTCAATTTACCTGTGGACCCTCAGAAGAGAGGTTACTAGCTATACGTTCCAACGTTGGGTTGGAGGTCGAAGGTGGATTTTTGGATTTGGGTGAGGGAGCAGCATCCCTGGAATCGAGTCCAGAGACACTAGTCGGAACAGTGCTTTTAGAAGTATCTTTCTTTGGCTTCTTCTTCGAAGCAGTATTTAAGTTTCCTCCAGCCTTGGGGTCTTCCCCAGTGGTGCTTGATTTTCGCTTCTTGGGAGTAGTAGGAGGAAGCTTGTTGGTCTGAAAGAATTTTAACGAAAAGTTAGATGTAAACCATAAAGCTTGAGTGAATTCGAAACATCAAGGCTAAGTGATTACCGTTGGAATTGGAACACTGGTTGTTGTTGGTGTTATTGTTGTTGTTGTGGTTGCAGCAGTAGTAGTTGTTTCGGGTGGAGTCACTTTGTCAGTAGTTTCGATGGAGGCTTGAGAGGCACTCCCTTCCTTCGACTTCGAGGAAGCTGTCTTTATCCTGATAGCTAAAAATCGAAACAATTAAAGCAAAGGTTAAAGATATGAAAAATAAAAGACGTTTGGGATTTTCCCAAGCATTCGCACCTGTGCCTTGATCAGATTTAATTGACATGGCAGAAAGGTCGTATCGAAGGTGTCCTGGGAAATCATGAAGCCAGTATCGAGCCCATGTCACAGTCTCAGATGGCTTTGGTTTCCTTCGAAGATATTTGAACATCTCTTTGCAAGTAAACCACCATGGATATGGGGGAAACCAAGCCAGAGCCAGTTCTGAGGTAGGTAATCTGGGAAATTTAGGTGGATGCATTTCGAATGCCAACCTATACCTATCCTCAGGTGACAGCCCTGAAGGAAGTTTTGACTTAGAAACTTTTTGTTTAAATTTTTCCTTCAAGGTCTCAGCTGCTTGATGCACAGTGGAGTCCAAGCGCGTGGGGTCGTAAGTAGTTTCAAAATAATTTTGGAAAGCTTTAATCTCTTTGGCATGAGTAAACATACCTTTCTTTGCTGGTACCTGCACATCGAAGGCATCAATTAGTTTCTGTCGAATTGTAAGTGTATCGAACATATAAGTTTGATAAAACTTAATCCACCACTCCAGAAATCCTTTAGCCGCGAGATGGGTAGGTTCGAAGGTTATCAGCTCAAATTGGGCAAAGCCTTGATATTGTTCTTGCTGTATTTTGGCTTCCCTTGCCTTGAAAGTTCGTCCAGAAGTGATGGCGCCCTCAGTTTGAAATAAAGGTTCAGGAATCAGTTGGCATAAGCCAAACTGCCTCGAAACGAAGTTTGGTTGGTAGGCAAAGAGAAAAATTTGGTTCTTGGCTGGGGTTATCCTTGAAGAAATGAGTCTAGGCAGCAAGAAAGCTCTCCATACATCCTGAATCTCCTTGCTCTTGATGGCTTCTGAGAGAGCCATGGTGAACCAAGAAGGTCCATGAGCCCTCGAAGCAAAAGGCGCCATGCTCTCTTCGAACTTGTGCCTTTTGGAGAATATCATGATGTACTTCGAGAATTGAACTTTGAAGTCATCTTTGTCATCATTAGGAGTTAATCTTCGAAGCCTAGTGCCTTCGACTATCCTATCACTTATCTCAGAATCTTGCTCATCAATGGTGTTGGCGGTTGATAAGGAGGGTTCGAACATGGCATTTAGCCATAGTTGGAGTAACCAAAATGGGCCAGCCAATAGAATATTTTTGGAGGTGTGGGATTTGAGGCTCGAAACAGCTGACCTCAGGCTTTCATAGAGGTCAACTAAGAGTATTTCACTTAGGCACACTTTTCGATTTTCATGTAAATCCCTAGCTAGAGGAATGAACCTACTAGCTACCTGTAGGGATCTACTGCAGAAAACGTATCTTGACAGCCACAGGGTTAAGAAAGCAATGTGCTCTACGTCAGACACATTGTCCCCTTCAGCATGATAATGACTGATAAATTTGGAAAAACTGGCTAGCTTGACTTCGAAGTCAATTATGCTTGAGTGCTCTTCGTTGTCGGGTATATAAGTTTCTCCCACTGGCGACAACCCAGTAATGGCCGCTATGTCGAAGAAGGTTGGGGTGATCATTCCACCTGGGAGATGGAAAGTATTGTAGGTACTGTCCCAGAAATAAAGGGACGCGAATAGCAGAGGGTGGCTGTAGGTGAAACCAGGTTTCGATAACTTAATCAGGTTATAGATGCCTAATTCTTCCCATTGCTGGGATTTCTTAGCCTCTACTTTCGTGAACCAATTTTGATAAGCAATGTCAGAAGTAGGGCAAGATCGAAATGGCTTAAAATTGCTTTTTACATAATCCAAAACAAAGGGGTCCTTGGGAGGAACAGTTGGAGTTTCTATGGTATTTGAACTAGGAGATTCTACTGCCTTAGGGGCGTCCATTTTGTTAAATAAGGGTTTGAAGCTATAACAAACTGGGAAAATCGTCCTGGTGTCCTTTAATATTTCAAAAACCGTAAGAGGGCCATTTAAAGCTAACCTCTTACCAGCAACGTGGGTAGGAATGAGTACCTGTGACGCATACAACATTTCTTTTTCTTTGGAAATCATCTGAGGGGCAAGAGCAGATTGGCCTTGGATGGTGATGATTTTACTTTCCATGGTAGCTCCTGTAGTTTTTCCTTTCTTCTTGGAGACTTTCTTGAGTTGGGATGAAGTAGAAGAAGACATTTTGAAAGATGTTGAAAGCTTAGATTGTTTTATGAGAGAAGGAGGGTAAAAGATTCAGAGTGTGAAATATTTAGAGTGTGAAAAGAAAAGAAGAAGATTAAGTTGATGTTTTATAATGGGGAAGTTTAAGCATCCACCGAATAGAGGTGTGATACGTGGAGATCATGGGTTGGTGTGATGAAGAGGTGGCGTGAAGTTAACATAGGTAATATGCGTGATTTAAAAGATAATCATTATTTATAACTGCACCACGCTGTGAAGTGGCTCCGGGCGGTTAAGGAATCCAAAAGGTGCTATGATTGATGTGACTGGAGTCAAATGCATTAAATGTTACGATGATTCGAAAGTCCTATCAAAATCTTGTGTAGGTGTTTAAAATAGGTATTTCTCAGAGGAATCGAAATACATATTTTAAAGGGGCAATTTGTTGGCTAAAGATTTTGATAATGTTATTTAGAAGCCAAATGAGTTAAACGTTTTTGATCGAAATGGAATTAAACGTCATATTTCGAAGTAGCAGAAGCAGTGTTTCGAATAAGTGTGTCAAAGCTTGGAGCTTCGAGCGGCAATTATGGGAACATATCTAAAGGAGTCTCGAAACAACAGCGAGGCTGTGTCTGGGAAGAGCGTTCGAAACAGAGAAACACCAAAGCATTTAAAATTCAAATGGAAGCGGGACTTTCGAAGTTTGAAAATTATGTGTTGGAGCATTTGGGGACACGTGGAAAGATGAAAGAAGCATTGTCCTGCATGTTCGAAACGTGGCATAATCCTATGGCAAGACCGTTATGGTCGAATTAGTATAAATAGAAGTCTTAGTATTAGGATTTCGTGTGTCATATCTATTATACAAAATACTCAGTAACATTCAAACTACCACATGGCAAGGGAAACGAATGCAAGAGAAATGTATGTATGATAGCACCATGTATTTATGATTTAATGAAAACCTTTCACCATTTCCAGTACTTTCCTTTATCTTTTCGTCAAATAGCATTTACAAGTTTTCTTATTTACAGTCTTTTCACTTCGAAATCTTTTCTTCAAAGTTTTACATTTTAATGTTTTTCTTCATATTTCAAGCACTTCATATCTCAGAAAACTGTCATATTTTCCATGCCTTTACCTTCAAGTCTTATCCTTCGAACGCATACTTTTACTTAAAGTCATTTAAAGATTTCTTGCAGTAAACGCTTTCTTCATATTTCAAACCTTTTACGCTCCAGAAATCATTTATATTAACTGTTTTGTAAGTCGAAACCATTTACTTCATTTTTATGCAGTTTTATATGTCTTTACAATTAAGCATTACAATTAGCATTTATTCATGTAATTTAGTTTTTACACACATTTTGATTACATCTTTAGACTTTTAGAGAGAGAGAGAGATCGAAATAATCCCAACACGTATACAATATCAACCATGAATATCTGTTCGATTGTGAGAATAACCTTAATATCCAAGGAGTCCTAGGATCAATCTAGTCGATCCTGTGAGTTACCAGAGGAATTGAATAACAGTCAGAAAGATTATTCGATAGTTTGGAAGACTAGCGGTTGTTTACCAGAAATCACTGGAAACAAACCCCTAGGCCACCAAGGTTTGAGAGTTTTAGGCCTTGGAGGGAGCAACCCCAATATGGGATGCCAACTTCCTTTATGTCAGGATTACACAATAATACATCCACACATACACAACCTACCATGACAACCTTTTCACCCGTGCAAAATTCTGGTTCTGGTATGAACCATGTGGATCGAAGTATGTAGAACCAAGGATTGTCAAACCAATTCCCTATGCTCACAACTAATAATCAGGAAACATTTAGGCAACAAATGAACGCTAGTAACCATGACATGGTCGAAGTGCTTGCCCGTGAAATGAATACCATTTTCTCCCCTTTGATCCAAAATGTTAATAGGACAAACCAAGAAAATACCCAATCCTATAAGTAAATGTCAGCGCAGATGGCGCGCATAGCAAACTTTTTTGGAGCCCCCCAAGCACCTCCTCGACGTAGGAAAAACCAGGTGACAATTCAAGAGGAAGAACCCACTATCAATCAGGTTGGACCACCCAGACAAGAGGTTGGCGAAAAGGACATGGGGGTAAGGGTAGAACAACAAGACATTCGACATGAGATCCCTGAGAAGCAACCTAGGAGAGTAGTAATGGTTAAAAAAGATCAAAATGAAGAAGAGGTGATCCATAAAGTTAGGCAGGGTAACATGCTGGCTGAAAATAATTTAACCACCATGATTGAAAGAATCATGGCCCAAAATGGCCTGAACACAGGGTTTCAACGGCCAAATTACACATCTCCATTAACAGATATTATTTTGCAGGTTGAATTACCAAGGGATTGTAAAGTCCCCAAATTCACAAAATTTTCAAGAGATACTAATGAATCAACTGTCGAACATGTGGCCAGATATCTGATAGAAGCAGGGGATTTCGAAAATAGTGAAAACTTAAGGATAAAATATTTTCCTAGTTCATTAACAAAAAATAATTTTACGTGATTGTTGTACCCTAAAATTTGCCCTCTCATTTCACTCAAGACATGCCTCTAGAGGTCCTCAATTGCTCAAGGATGACTAAGGATTGACCAGACAAATCCTTCTCTTAAGGCAACAAGCTTCAAACTAGGGTTTCCATTTTCATTAGGGTGTGGGAAGTCCAAAGGTCCCAAATGATTTCCATGGTCCCAATATGTTCTCAAGATCATCCATGTCAAATTTCATGCCTTGCACAAGAAGTTTGCTCAGTCAATTGCCCAGATGCCTAAAAATTAACTATACTAGGTCAGAATTCAACTGTGGCCCACATACAGTCAAACTTCAAGATTTTTGGTCAACATCAACATTTGAAGTGATATCCATTATTTGATCAAGGGATGATCATGATTCCCCAAGGAATGCCCCAAATTCATCAAAACCCAAAAGTTGCTAAATTAGGGTTTCACAAGAAAAGTCAACCAAACTTTGACCAGGCATAACTTTCTCATACTTTATCAGAAATTTCTCATCCAAGGCTCATTTTGAATAGGATGAAGTTCCCTACAATTCATCTTCATCCCACAAGTTAAAAATATGCACTCTTTAAAAGATATGAATTTCTACATTATAGGTCCTTTTGAAAAGTCAACAAAAACACCTTTTGGGTCAAAGATTCTTACACGAACATAGAAGACCCAATTGAGATGAAACCAAAAGGGTTGTTTAGGGGACATCCTAAGCTTTCTAAAAAGTCAAGGAACACCTCTCTAGGGTTAAAAATGAGGGAGATATGTATTGTCAAAGTTGACCAATTTTTGGAAATGTGCATGAAGTCAACATTGATCAAAATGACTTGTTTTCTAAATGGGCCCATGTTTTCTTATTTGAAACTTGTTCCTAAGATGTCCCACGACCCCTGATCTTATCCACCTATTATTTTATTATTTTTATCATTTATTTTGATTTTTTATTCATTTAAAGCAAAATAAATCAATTTAAATAGTAGAATAATCAAATAAAATCAAAGATTTGATTTTATGAGCATATTATGAGTCCATGGACAGCTAGCAAATCAAAAAATTCGTGCAAGAGCCAATTGATTGGAAAATATCTTAATTTGTTCTATTTTAGAAACAAATCATACAAGACAAAGAATGAAATCAAATCTCCATAATTTGCAAAGATATGATTAGTTTTTATTGACCTAATTCATTCCAATATAAGGACATAACATTCTCAAGGGAAAAAAAGAGGGTTTTGGTCGTGAAAACAAGAGAACAAAACTCAATTTTTGGTCAAAAAAGTGCAGGTCGGTTTTGATTCCATAGGCCGTTTCAAGTAATTCCAAAGCCAACAATTTGTTCCTGGATGTGTTCTAAAGCTATTTCAATCATCCTTAAGGCAAAAAAAAAATCAAGAATCGTGCCCTTACAGTACCACGGTTTGCATATTTTTCTCAAACTCGAATTTATTGATTTACCCATTATAAACTTATTTTGATCACATATCCATGCTTGTTATCATATTTGCATTGTTTCTGGATGGTTTAAACTGAGTTCAAATGCAGGAATGGCACGACGCCATTGTTAGGGTTTTAAGGTCCCAAATTGGGGACTCTCCGTAGAGGCGAAATTAGACCAAATTATTGATACCAATGAACTCAGGGCGTGATTTTCAACTGATCTATGCCTTTGGTTTTGATTTATCTTGCTTGTATTATTTTTTTGAATCTTGCAGGGATGTAGCTACGGATAAAAACTATCACTATAGCCTTTAGTGACGGTTTTGTCTGTAGGTAAAAGCTGATATCAAAAACAACAGTTATGGGGAAGAAGACAAGAGGTGGCATCACACCATTGGCCCATTTAAAATTGGCGTGTGTTTCTGGGCAAGGCACTTTATTTTCTTTATATTTTATCTATTATTATATGTACAACTAACCATACCAGCACATATGGCAAAGGCACAGACGGTGAAGCAAAGGGTTCTGGGTTTGATCCCAGAATCTCACGTTTTCATATTTTCCAATTTCTTTGTCCCAGATCCAGCGAGCCTCACCTTCAAAAAAGACATCATGCATCCTCAAATCCACACCATAAGATCATATCCTGGCCATATCTAACGCCTCAAGCATGCAGGCGCGTGGTGGACCTCTTGAAGGCCAGCTGCACTGAATCCCCCACGTGGGCAAATGGGCCTATAATTCTGGGCTTAACAATTCCATTCCACACCCCAAGTTGCTAAACAGGCCTAATTTCTTTCTTTTCTTTTTATTTCTTTTTTTTTATTATTTACTAATTATCCTTTTTCACAAAATAACACAAAATCATTTTTTATCATAAAATCAAAAATCACAAAAAACATCAAAAATCATATTTTTCATAAAAATATTTTTTTCTCCTTAATTAATTAGTTTAATTATTTAGGGCAATTTAATCCTTTTTTCATAATTTAAATCAATTAGAATTAGGGTTAATTTGTATATAATTCAATTTTTTCCCTCAAAAATAACCTAAATATTTTTTTCAATTAGATTTTTAGGATTCTTAATTCATCCTCGCATTTAATTCGCCGCGCGCATTTTTTAATTTCCTTTTTATTATTATTGTAATTGCTCCGAGTTTGTAATAGTAATTAGGATTTTCAATTCCGCATCTTTATTTTTGGTCAAAATAATTATGTATCTGCAAAATCCTTGTAATAGCTAGGACTTTAACTTTCTCGCTTTTATTTCCGTAAACTATAAACTGCTTAGATGTATGTTAATAGGATTGTATAGAAAGACAAACTGAAAATTAATACGGTAGAAAACCCTAAATATGCAAAGATAAATTAACTGAAAACATACACTCGCACATACTCACTCCTAGGGTTTACTCCACTCCGGTTGCCTTCGGTAAACGGTCATGAAGTATAGGGTTTGTTAGTGGTTGTCATCTAGGCCCGAAAGATCTAAAATGACCCATTCGAATGTTGCCTCGGAAAAAGATATTTAAGGCTTTAGGATGATTACTAACATTTCCTAACATTGCTTTTGTGATCGTATTTGTCCCTTCGAATGTCCCTAAAAAACTCCAACAACGATGCTACCTATTTCTCAATAATGGGATATCATTGTCTAAAAGGAAAATGAACAGACTTTTTTTCGAGTAGGTAGATTAGTTCCCAGGTACTCGCTCAAACAAACAAAAACTTTTTCACACCAACACTTTCCAAACAAAGTTTTCAAAAAACAACTTCGTAACACTCTTGAGGACAGAAACAAGGGTTAAAACGAAGTAAAACAAAACTTTTCAAAAAAGCAATTTCAAAATGAGCAAGTACCTAAGAGCCCGTGGAAAACCACAGATAGAAAGGGTGCTAACACCTTCCCTTTCTATAATCTACCCCCCGTACTCAGAAACATCTCGAAAAAGGTTTTTTCTGTTCTTTTTCCTTTTCCTGATTGGATAAAATAAAAGTCGGTGGCGACTCTTGCTTACCGCGACATTTGTGAATAAAAAATGCAAACCAGTATTAACAGTCGATTCTGCCACCGTATCACAGTGGTTCACCATATTGCCACTAAATTCTATAGATACATGGCCTCGTTTAGAAAGATTGTTCCATGAACAATTCTACATGGGGAAAACTAAGATAAGTCTTAAAGAGTTAGCCAGCATTAAAAGAAAATTTGTTGAACCTATAGATGACTATTTGAATAGGTTCCGTTTGTTAACATCTAGATGTTTCACAGTAGTGCCTGGACATGAACTAGTCGAAATGGGCGCTGGTGGACTAGATTACTCCATTAGAAAGAAACTAGATACTCAGTATCTAAGAGACATGGCCCAATTAGCAGATAGAGTTTAACAAGTCGAACGTTTAAAAGCAGAAAAGGCAAGAGCAAGTAAAAATTATAAGAAAGAGAGGGTAGCTTATGTCGAAGCCGAAGAAGAAAAAACATAGGCCTTCAATGATATGTATGATTTTGAGGAATTCTAAGTAGATTTGGATGAACTAAAAGAATCACCCCGATGCTCTTGTAAAATGCTTACACCAGTAAATGGCAGAAATCCTGTCGAAACAGAAAAGAATGAGAAATTCCCCAAGAAAACTTATACATTTGACATTACCAAATGTGATGAGATTTTTGATTTACTTGTAAAAGATGGTCAAATGATAGTGCCTCCTAATTCCGAAAGTCCTCCATTAGAACAACGGAAGAAAAGAGGCTTTTGCAAATATCATAACTTTCTGGGCCATAAAACTTCACAATGCTTTCTTTTCAGGGATCTTATTCAAAATGCTATCAAAGAAGGACGTTTGAAGTTTGCTGAGAAAGTCAAGATCCATATGAAGGTTGATACTGACCCCCTCCATGTTGCAGATACCAATTATACTGAACCTGTGGAGATCAACACAGTGGACATGGTGGAGTATGGAGGAGAAGAGGCCAAGGAAGTAAAAGGATCCAACATGGATGGAAAGCAGGCTACTGAAGGCCTAACTGACATAATTCCCTTTGACACTCCTGTCGAAAATATTTCTGCATGTAATGCTGAATCAGAGGCTACTGAGGGCCCTGTGGGAGGAATAATTGAGGCTACTAAAGGCCTTAGAGTTAAATTTGAGAAGATAAGGATTGCTGAAGGTCCTAGTCTAAGGGTCAACATGGTGGATTTGAACCAACCTTCGCCAGAAATGGAAGAGGTGGAAAGATGCCTCAAGCTGGAGAGGGAACAAATGAGTTCTGGTTACCCTAAGGCCAATGAGACTCTATGAGAGTACTTATGGAGGTGTCATCGAAGGAATTTAGAGATGCTGGTGTGTCCAAGATGCATCATTATTCTGAATCGAAGGGTAACAGATTCTTATGAAAGAGCTCAACATGCTAGAACTCAGGGCAATTGGAGACAAGAAAGCCAATTGATGAAAGTGTACCCAAAGCCATGGGAAAGTCTGCTGGGTTTTCTGGTATGCTGTTATAGAGCTGAAACAGAGTGTTTGTTATGTCCCAGGTATGGACTAGTGTATGACAGGGAGATGGATGAGATGTTCGAAAGAATTCCATTCACCCATGGATGGGACCAACAAGGTGGCAACCCAAATGTATACGTCTTCGACAAGAGGGGGGGTTCCCAGGAGACAAGACAGTCCTCACCCCAAAGCTAGGAGAGTCACTTTCAAACTTCCAGCTGAAATACCAACTGACAAATGGACTCAGGCAGGGGAAAGAAGAGGAAAATGGAGGAGCTTCGACCAAGGAGGCAGGACTTTAATGGCCTACAGGAAATAATTCTAGACATCGAAGAGAGAGACTTACAGGTTAGAGAACTACAAGGGAAAGAATCCAATGTCCAGATCCCAGTGGAGGAGGCATCAGAGGATTAAAAAGGCTAGAAGAGAGCTATCATCAAAAGACATAGGGGAATCCAGTAGTAACAAGTTCCCTTCAAGCACTGCGAACTCAAGCAAGCCACCAGTGGGTCGAAAATTGTTTATATCAGAGGAGAAGGTTGCAAGTGAGAAAATTCAAAAGAACCCAATAAAGGAAGATGAAATGTCAACAAATGATTTGAATATGATGGAGTTTCATCCATTAATGTTAATTGTAATGTAGTGTCAGTCTTACCTCTTGAGTATAACCAGGAAACTGAAATAGAGGATAAGGAAGAAGCAGGTGAGGAAGAAATGGCAAAACATAAACCAGTCTGTTACTATGTGCTCAACAATGGAGTTGTCGAGGAACAAAATGCTTTCTTCGAAAGGCCTGACCAGGGCATGAAAGGGCATTTGAAGCCTTTGTACATTAGGGCCAGGGTCGAACAAGTGGGCATAAATAAAGTTCTGGTGGATGGAGGAGAAACTGTCAATCTAATGCCACAATTTATGTTAAAAAGGATTGTAATGTTTGATACAGATGTAAATCCATACAACATGGTCCTCTCAAATTACGAAGGGAAGATGGGATACACATTGGGGGTGATACAGGTAGATCTGACAATTGGTTCAATTATAAGGCCAACTATGTTCATGGTAATCTCAGCAAAAGCAAATTACAACCTGTTGCTTGGCAGAGAGTGGATACATGGAATAGGAGCTGTCCCTTCAACAATGCACCAAAGATTATCCATCTGGAGAGAGGATGGCATAGTGGAAAACAAGAAGCTGACCAAAGTTACTACGTGACTGAAGTGAATCAGGCGGATAGGAGGAACTTCGACAGAAATCTAGCCAATATAGGGCCATGCAACCCAGAAGGAGAAGCATACTCACCTAGAAAGAATGCCCTATATTTCTTAACCCTCCACCCAAATGGTTTTCAATGGGATAGAGAGATCATGGGAGAAACAAATGATGTCGAAGGAGTGTCTGATATACAGCCAATTGGCTGGGATGATGACATTGATTATGTCTGAATCATTGTTCTTTAAAAATATTTTGTCCTACCTGGCCGAGAACAAAAGAAGAGCGGCTCTCGAAGTTGAGGTAACAAATAGGGCTATCGAAGCCATAAATGATACACTACACACAACAAGACCTGGGGAGAATTTTATTCCAAAACCTCCTGACGAACATGTACTAGGCGAACAGTGAGAACAAAGGTTGAACGCTATATATGATGAGGAGCCCTTAGGTTTCGAGAAAGATCCACTGGCGTCAAGCGCAAAGATGTTGGCTCAAGACCCCCTTGAAGAGATAGATCTTGGGTATGGGAGCATACAAATAATCACTTACATCAGTTCTAAACTGCACCCTAAGGTTAAGACGAGGGTGATTGAGTTGCTGAAAGAAAATAAAGATTGCTTCGCTTGGGATTATGATGAAATGCCTGGTTTAAAAAGATACCTGGTTGAATTTAAGCTGCCCATAAAGGAGGGCAAAAGCCTATCAAGCAGACTCCTAGAAGATTTGTAATGCCCGTAATTTAATTAATTATTTAATTAAATTATTTTTGGAATATTTGTGAAGAAGTGTTATGTTATAATTGAATTTATTTTATTAAGTGGAGAAATAATAATATTAGAGGTATAATATTACTATTTGGTGAAATAATGTTAGAAGCTAATATTATTTCATGTGGGCCTATATTGTGTGAGTGGAAGTAATAAGGGGGTGTAGGTTTGGAGCCCAATAAGAATAATATAATAATATTAGGTTATTTTATTATTTGTGATAAGAATAGGAGGAGGAAGCAGTAGAGGAATAACGATTTGAGGAGAACGTGAAGCTGCTGGAAATAGAAGGAGACGGCAAGAACAAAGATTCAACCCGGAATTGTAGAGCGACCTTCAATCCAAGGTAAGGGTGGGGTTTTGGCTTTATAATTGGGTTCATGATGTTTGATATGTGGGGTAGAGGATTGTTGTTTTTGTTCTTGAATTGGATGATGTATGATGAAGATTTGATGAATTTGAATGAATAATGACGTTATGATGTTGTTTAACCGATGTAGTATTATAGGTTAATGATCAGGTGACGAATTACCATGTTTATGATGAGGTTTGTAGGACTGTAACATAATTCCCGTAGCGAAATTACAGAAGAAAACATAGAAAATTATGCAGACTGTAGTAGGATGCGTCGACCCCAAACTGGATGTGTCGATACATGAAGGGTGTTAGACTTAGGATGAGTCGATACAAGGAGGTCTTGCATAGATGCATGATAGTTACGAGACTCAGTATGAGTCGACACGAAGAGAGGATGTGTCGATACATGAGTGTGTGAGACTCAGGATGAGTCGATCGGTGAGATGCATGTGTCGATACATGCTGCATTTTAAAGTCAAGATGAGTCGATCCATAGGGTTTTGCGTCGACCCATGTTGTAAAGGAGAAGTAGGATGATTCAATCCATAAGGTTTTGTGTCGACCCATAAGGTCTGATTTTTGACAAAATCGGTTTTTAATTGCTGTAACTTGAGTTGTAGGATGCTGTTTGAGATGCCGTTCGAAGCGTTGATTAGGTAACGCGATGGACTCTATTCTAGATGATTTAGATGATGATTAAGAAATGTAATCTTAGTAACAAATTTAGGATTTAGGATTAATTCCTGTGAATGATCGTTGTGCTGATTTTTGGACTGAACGATGAACAAGAGATGTTTAAAGGTTACTGTTAGGATTATGACAGTAGGATTAGTAACAGTAAAAATGTAAACTCGCAGAATAAAAGTATGGATTATTGTACTATTGATATACAGCTGAGTCATTAATGAGATGTGGTTATTAAAGTTGTTGTTTTGAGATGATTGAGATGTTGTTGTTTTGAGACGATTGAGATGTTGTTGTTTTGAGATGATTGAGATGTTGTTGTTTTGAGATGATTAAGATGTTGTTGTTTTGAGATGATTGAGATGTTGTTAATTTTGAGATGTCGTTATGTTGAGATGTATTTTGAGATGTTGTTAACTGAGCGTGTTATTACATTCATGTTGAGTCGCATACATTGCATTTTTTTGAGATGGAGCTTATGCTCGTTGAGATGGTCTGGATTGGAAAATTTTGAGATGAAGGCTATGCCTTGTTGATGCCTCTATTAATTGGCAGATTTTTGAGATGGGAGTTCTGCTCCAATGGTACCACATGCATTTGCATAGTTTTGAGTCGCATTATATGAATGAATAATGAAATGTATTTGATGTTGATGAATGATTATATATGCTGTAATTGTTGTTGATTATGAGATGAGAAGTGGTGATATTATTGATTTAATTTAATATATTAATTATCATGCGTTTTATTATATTGTTAGATATCTCACCCCTTCTGTTTGAATGTTGCCCCTATGTTGGTAACGTGCAGGTAATCGAGAGTGAAAGTCGTATACCTTCAATAGATCGAGTCAGTGTCATTACTCTGATATGTAACACTCGGGGGGATGAACGCTTGCTGATTTTTGATTGCTGATTTTTAGTTGTTGAACTTTAAATTGTTTATTTACTAAATATGAGATGTTTAAAAGTTGCTGTTTTATTTAAATATGTTATTAAAGAATTCCGTTGCGTAGTTGTTGAATTATTTAATGAAAGATGTTATGTTGATGGTTCATCCGATGTTTTGAAAAAGTGTTATGTATCCATGATGAATGCAATGAATTTATTAGAAGAATTTGTAACGTCCCGATTCATTTGTATGATTGGAATTTTGTAACTCTGATTTAATTGCATAATTTCTTGGGGTAGAATTGGGGTGTTACAAAGTTGGTATCAAAGCAAAAGGTTGGTCCGACCTTGTCGTCGAGTCTTAGTTGTCTAACAATCGAGTATTTTTATTTGATGTTCTAATCGTTGTTTATGTTGTAATAAGAAGTTGAGATGGCTGGAAGGAATGATGCTGCTCTTGCTGCTGCTTTAGAAGCAATGGCTCATGCAATGGAAAATTAGCCGAATGCTGACGGGAATGCTGGATCTCGTAGCTTGGCGACTTTCCAGAGAGAGAATCCACCTACATTCAAGGGAAAGTATGATCCTGACGGAGCTTTGGAATGGTTGAAAGAGATTGAGAGGATCTTTCGCGTAATGGATTGCACTCCAGTGCAGAAGGTTCGTTATGGGTCTCATATGCTAGTAGTCGAGGCTGATGACTGGTGGCTAGAGACTTGTCGGAAGTTAGAAGCTGCAGGGGAGAATGTCACTTGGGCTGTGTTCCGTAGGGAGTTTTTGAGAAAGTATTTTCCTGAAGATGTCCGTGGTAAGAAGAAAATTGAGTTCCTTGAGCTGAAGCAAGGAAATATGTCTGTTGTTGAGTATGCTGCCAAGTTTGCTGAGTTGGCCAAGTTTTATCCGCATTACGCTGAGGAAAATGCTGAGTTTTCAAAGTGTATTAAGTTTGAGAATGGGTTGTGCCCGGAGATTAAGAAGGCAGTTGGATATCAGAAAATTCGTGTCTTTGCTGATTTGGTTGATAACTGTAGGATTTATGAGGAAGACAATAATGCTCATTACAAGATTATCAGTGAGAAGAAGGGTAAGCACCCACAGAATCTTGGTAAACCCTATGATGCCCCAATTGGTAAGAGTAAACAGATAATTGCTCATGGTCAGAGGACTAGTGGGGGAGATGCTCCCGCTGGTGTGATTTGTTTTAAGTGTGGGAAACCTGGACACAAGAGTAATGTGTGCACTACTGAAGTGAAGAGGTGTTTTCGTTGTGGCAAGGACGAACATGTTGTATCTGAGTGTGAGCACAAGAGTGTGGTTTGTTTCAACTGTAAAGAAGAAGGGCACATTGGTAGCCAGTGTCCGAAACCGAAGAGGGCTTAGTCAAGTGGTAAAGTGTTTGCTTTGGTTGAGGATCAGACAGCTGCTGAGGACGGACTTATTAGAGGTACATGTTTCATTAATAGTACTCCTTTAATTAATATTATTGATACCGGTGCTACACATTGTTTTATTGCTGCTGATTGTGTTGAAAGATTGGGCCTTGTGTTATCTTCTCTAGATGGGGAAATGGTCGTCGATACTCCAGCCAAGGGGTCGGTGACTACTTCTTTTGTGTGTGCTAAGTGTCCCTTGTCGATCTTCGACATAGACTTTGTTGTTGATTTGGTTTGTTTACTGTTAAGAGGTTTGGATGTAATTTTGGGTATGGACTGGTTAGAGCATAACTGTGTTGATATTAACTATTATGACAAGTCGGTGAAGTTTTCTACTCCTGAGGAAGAGGAAGATGGTCTGTTGTCTTCTAGACAGTTGAGGAAGTTGATGCAAGAGGAAGCGCAGATGTTCTCGTTGATGGCGTCACTATCTGTAGAGACTCGAGCTATAATTGAGGAATTGTAGGTGGTGTGTGAATTTCCTGAAGTTTTCCCTGATGAGATCCCTGATGTACCGCCAGAGAGGGAAGTTTAATTTGCAATTGATCTTGTACCTGGTACCAGACCCGTGTCTATGGCACCATACAGGATGTCTGCATCTGAATTGTCAGAGTTGAAGAAGCAATTGGAAGAGTTACTTGAGAAGAGGTTTGTAAGACCAAGTGTATCACCGTGGGGTGCTCCAGTGTTGTTAGTGAAGAAGAAAGATGGAAGTATGAGACTTTGTGTTGATTATAGACAACTGAATAAGGTGACGATTAAGAACAAGTATCCGCTTCCAAGAATAGATGACTTGATGGACCAATTAGTGGATGCCCGTGTGTTTAGTAAGATTGATTTGAGATCGGGTTACCATCAGATTAAAGTGAAGGATGAAGATATTCAGAAGACGGCTTTCAGGACGCGTTATGGACATTACGAGTATTCAGTGATGCCTTTCGGTGTTACCAATGCACCGAGAGTATTCATGGAATATATGAATTGTATCTTTCGTACTTATTTGGATCGTTTTGTTGTAGTGTTCATCGATGACATTTTGATTTACTCTAAGTCAGAAGAAGAGCATGCTGAACATTTAAGAATAGTATTGCAAGTTTTGAAAGAGAAGAAGTTGTATGCAAAGCTGTCCAAGTGTGAGTTTTGGTTAAAAGATGTTAGTTTTCTTGGTCATGTGATTTCAGGTAGTGGCATTGCTGTAGATCCATCGAAGGTTGATGCTGTGTTATAATGGGAAACTCCAAAGTCAGCTACTGAGATTAGAAGCTTCTTGGGTTTAGCTGGTTATTATAAAAGGTTTATCGAAGGGTTTTCTAAGTTGTCACTCCCGTTGACTAAGTTGACTTGTAAAGGTAGAGCTTTTGTGTGGGATGTACAGTGCGAAGAAAGTTTTACGGAATTGAAGAAGAGGTTGACGTCGGCTCCGATTTTGATGTTGCCTAATCCAGGAGAGCCTTTTGTGGTTTATTGTGATGCTTCTAAGATGGGTTTAGGAGGTGTGCTTATATAGAATGGTAAGGTAGTTGCTTATGTGTCAAGGCAGTTAAGGACTCATGAGAAGAACTATCCTATGCATGATTTAGAGCTTGCTGCAGTTGTTTTTGTGTTGAAGATTTGGAGGCATTATCTTTATGGTTCTAGATTTGAAGTGTTTAGTGACCATAAGAGCTTAAAGTATTTGTTTGATCAGAAAGAGCTGAATATGAGGCAACGAAGATGGTTGGAATTGCTAAAAGATTATGATTTCGGTTTGAATTATCATCCAGGAAAAGCGAATGTGGTAGCTGATGCGTTGAGTCGAAAGACTCTACATATGTCAGCAATGATGATCAAAGAGTTGGATTTGATTGAGCAGTTCAGAGATATGAGCTTAGTTTGTGAGGTTACTCCACAGAGTGTTATGTTGGGTATGTTGAAGATTAATAATGAATTTTTAGACAGTATCAGAGAAGCTCAGAAGTTGGATGTGAAACTGGTAGATTGGATGGTTGGGATTGATCAATCTGAGAATAGTGATTTTAAGCTAGATGAGCAAGGGGTGTTGAGATATCGTAATCGGATTTGTATTCCTGATGATGCTGAGATGAAGAAAGCGATACTTGAAGAGAGCCATATAAGTAAGTTGAGTATTCATCCAGGAGCTACAAAGATGTACCAAGATTTGAAAGGTTTGTTTTGGTGGCCTGGGATGAAGAGTGATGTGGCTCGGTTTATATATGCATGTTTGACTTGTCAGAAGTCGAAAGTTAAACATCAGAAGCCTGCAGGATTGATGCAACCGTTGGAAGTTCCAGAATGGAAATGGGATAGCATTTCAATGGACTTTGTGACGGGGTTTCCTAGTACTTTAAGAGGACATGATTCGATTTGGGTGATTGTTGATAGGCTTACGAAGTCAGCTCATTTTATTCCTATTAACATCAGTTTTCCAGTGTCGAAGTTGGCTGAGATTTATATCAGTGTGATTGTGAAGTTGCATGGTGTTCCTTTGTGCATTGTGTCAGATAGAGATCCAAGATTTACTTTTGATTTTTGGAAGAGTTTGCAAGAAGCGTTGGGTTCTAAGTTGAGGTTGAGTTCAACATATCATCCTCAGACATATGGTCAGACTGAACGGACTATTCAATCGTTGGAAGACTTATTGAGGGCATGTGTTCTTGAGCAGGGAGGTTCGTGGGATGCTTATCTTCCGTTGATAGAGTTCACTTATAACAACAGTTACCATTCTAGTATTGGAATGACACCTTTTGAAGCGTTGTATGGTCGAAGATGTAGAACTCTGTTATGTTGGCATGAATCTGGTGAAAGTATAGTACTTGGAGCTGAACTTGTTCGTGAGACTACCGAGAAGGTGAAGTTGATTCGAGAAAAGATGAAAGCTTCTCAAAGTAGACAGAAGAGTTATCATGACAAGCGAAGGAAAGATTTAGAATTTCAAGTTGGTGATCATGTGTTTTTGAGAGTTACACCTGTGACTGGTGTTGGGCGAGCATTGAAGTCTAAGAAGCTCACTTCTCGTTTTATTGGACCGTATCAGATTTCAGAGAGAGTGGGGAATGTTGCTTATAGAGTGGCTTTACCGCCTAATCTTTAGAATTTGCATGATGTGTTTCATGTGTCGCAACTTCGGAAGTATATTTCAGATCCATCTCATGTGATTCATATGGACGATGTGCAAGTACGTGATAATCTTACGGTGGAGACGATGCCTGTACGGATCGCGGATCATGAAATGAAGACTCTGAGGGGCAAAGAGATTGCCTTGGTTAAAGTGGTTTGGTTAGGAGTTGCAGGAGAAAGCATGACTTGGGAGTTGGAGAGCAAGATGTGAGACTCCTATCCTGAATTGTTTGATTGAGGTAAATTTTCGAGGATGAAAATATTCTAGGTGGGGGAGAGTTGTAACGCCCGTAATTTAATTAATTATTTAATTAAATTATTTTTGGAATATTTATGAAGAAGTGTTATGTTATAATTGGATTTATTTTATTAAGTGGAGAAATAATAATATTAGAGGTATAATATTACTATTTGGTGAAATAATGTTAGAAGCTAATATTATTTCATGTGGGCCTATATTGTGTGAGTGGAAGTAATAAGGGGGTGTAGGTTTGGAGTCCAATAAGAATAATATAATAATATTAGGTTATTTTATTATTTGTGAGAAGAATAGAAGGAGGAAGCAGTAGAGGAATAAGGATTTGAGGAGAATGTGAAGCTGCTGGAAATAGAAGGAGACGACAAGAACAAAGATTCAACCCGGAATTGTAGAGCGACCTTCAATCCAATGTAAGGGTGGGGTTCTGGCTT
Organism: Vicia faba; assembly: GCA_948472305.1. Lineage (NCBI taxonomy): Eukaryota > Viridiplantae > Streptophyta > Magnoliopsida > Fabales > Fabaceae > Vicia > Vicia faba. The sequence goes on from OX451739.1 coordinate 1,275,502,264, forward strand.
TATAATTGGGTTCATGATGTTTGATATGTGGGGTAGAGGATTACTGTTTTTGTTCTTGAATTGGATGATGTATGATGAAGATTTGACAAATTTGAATGAATAATGACGTTATGATGTTGTTTAACCGATGTAGTATTATAGGTTAATGATTAGGTGACGAATTACCATGTTTATGATGAGGTTTGTAGGACTGTAACATAATTCCCGTAGCGAAATTATAGAAGAAAACGCAGAAAATCATGTAGACTGTAGCAGGATGCATCGACCCCAAACTGGATGTGTCGATACATGAAGGGTGTTAGACTCAGGATGAGTCGATACAAGGAGGGCTTGCATCGATGCATGATAGTTACGAGACTCAGTATGAGTCGACACGAAGAGAGGATGTGTCGATACATGAGTGTTTGAGACTCAGGATGAGTCGATCGGTGAGATGCATGTGTCGATACATGCTGCATTTTGAAGTCAGGATGAGTCGATCCATAGGGTTTTGCATCGACCCATGTTGTAAAGGAGAAGCAGGATTAGTCGATCCATAAGGTTTTGTGTCGACCCATAAGGTCTGATTTTTGACAGAATCAGTTTTTAATTGCTGTAACTTGAGTTGTAGGATGCTGTTTGAGATGCCGTTCGAAGCGTTGATTAGCTAACGCGATGAAATCTATTCTAGATGATTTAGATGATTATTAAGAAGTGTAATCTTAGTAACAAATTTAGGATTTAGGATTAATTCCCGTGAATGATCGTTGTGCTGATTTTTAGACTGAACGATGAACAAGAGATGTTTAGAGGTTACTGTTAGGATTATGACAGTAGGATTAGTAACAGTAAAAATGTAAACTCGCAGAATAAAAGTATGGATTACTGTACCATTGATATACAGTTGAGTCATTAATGAGATGTGGTTATTAAAGCTTTTGTTTTGAGATGATTGAGATGTTGTTGTTTTGAGATGATTGAGATGTTGTTGTTTTGAGATGATTGAGATGTTGTTAATTTTGAGATGTCGTTATGTTGAGATGTTTTGAGATGTATTTTGAGATGTTGTTAACTGAGTGTGTTATTAAATTCATGTTGAGTCGCATACATTGCATTTTTTTGAGATGGAGCTTATGCTCATTGAGATGGTCTGGATTGGCAAATTTTGAGATGAAGGCTATGCCTTGTTGATGCCTCTATTAATTGGCAGATTTTTGAGATGGGAGTTCTGCTCCAATGGTACTACATGCATTTGCATAGTTTTGAGTCGCATTATCTGAATGAATAATGAAATGTATTTGATGTTGATGAATGAGTATATATGCTGTAATTGTTGTTGATTATGAGATGAGAAGTGGTGATATTATTGATCTAATTTAATATATTAATTATCATGCACTTTATTATATTGTTAGATATCTCACCCCTTCTGTTTGAATGTTGCCCCTATGTTGGTAACGTGCAGGTAATCGAGAGTGAAGGCCGTATACCTTCAATAGATAGATTTGGTGTCATTGCTCTAATATGTAACACTCGGGGGGATGAACGCTTGCTGATTTTTGATTGCTGATTTTTAGTTGTTGAACTTTAAATTGTTTATTTACTAAATATGAGATGTTTCGAAGTTGTTGTTTTATTTAAAGATGTTATTCAAGAATTCCGCTGCGTAGTTGTTGAATTATTTAATGAAAGATGTTATGTTGATGGTTCATCCAATGTTTTGAAAAAGTGTTATATATCCATGATGAATGCAATGAATTTATTAGAAGAATTTGTGACGTCCCGATTCATTTGTATGATTGAAATTTTGTAACTCTGATTTAATTGCATAATTGCTTGGGGTAGAATTGGGGTGTTATAAGATTCGCCCCAGATGTTCTTTCCAAGATTAAAAAAGAGGTCGAAAGACTTCTCCGCTGCAATTTCATCAGGACCACAAGGTATGTCAAATGGATTGCCAATATAGTTTCTGTTATTAAGAAAAATGGTTCGTTGAGAGTATGCATATATATTCGTGACTTAAATGCAGCAACTCCTAAAGATGAGTATCCAATGCCTGTGTCAGAAGTGCTAATAGATTCAGCTACAGGCTTTGAGTACCTTAGTATGCTTGATGGATACTCTGGATACAACCAAATTTTCATTGTTGAGGAAGATGTGTCTAAAACAGCTTTTCGTTGCCCTAGGGAAATAGGTACCTATGAGTGGGTAGTTATGTCTTTTGGCCTAAAAAATGCTAGGGCAAATTACCAAAGGGAAATGAATTCAACATTTCATGATTATATAGAAACTTTCATGCAGGTTTACATAGATGACATTGTGATAAAGTCTGTATCAGACGAAAGTCATCTAAATCATCTTGGCCAGTCGTTCGAAAGGATGAGAAAACATGACTTGAAGATGAATCCCCTTAAATGTGCATTCTTTGTGCAGGCTGGAGACTTCTTGGGCTTTGTGGTCCATAAGAAGGAGATAGAAATCAACCAGAACAAGACAAAGGCTATCATGGAAGCGAAAGAGCCATCAACTAAAAAGGAGTTACAATCACTCTTAGGGAATATAAATTTCCTGAGAAGGTTCATTTCCAACCTAAGTGGTCAAATTTCGAATGGAACAAAGAACATCAAGAAGCTTTCAATAAGATCAAGCAATATCTGATGAATCCTCCTATCTTGTTACCACCTTGTGGAAGGAAACCTATGAGATTGTATATATCTGCTTCTGATGTTACTATTGGTAGTATGTTAGCACAAGAAGATAAAAATGGCATAGAAAAGCCATTTACTATCTAAGTAGAATCTTAAATGATGCAGAAACAAGATATACTGCTATAGAAAAGCTTTGTCTTTATTTATATTTCTCCTGTACAAAACTTAAATATTATATAAAACCTGTTGATGTATATGTTTCTTCACATTTTGATGTTATCAAACATATGTTGTCAAAGCCAATATTACACAATCGAATTGGAAAATGGGCCTTAGCCCTTACTGAGTATTCTTTAGCCTTCATGTCTTTAAAACCAATGAAGGGTCAAGTAGTCTCAGACTTCATTGTAGACCACACAGTGGTCGAAAACCCTCAACATTATGTTGAGTTAAAACCTTGGAGATTATTCTTCGATGGCTCTACCCACCAAAAGGGAAGTGGAGTTGGGATTCTGATAATTTCTCCTGATGGAATTCCAACAAAACTCAAGTATAGAATCAAAGGCCCTCTTTGTTCAAATAATGAGGAATAGTATGAGGCCTTGATTGCAGGACTTGAAGCCTTATTGGAATTGGGGGCAATAAGATTCGAAATCAAAGGAGACTCTGAGCTAGTAATAAAGAAATTGACAAAGGAGTACAAGTGCATAAAAGAAAATTTGATTATGTATTTTGTTATTGCAAACATATTACTTAAAAAAATCGAATATGCAAATATAAAGCATGTCCCTAGAGTAAAAAATCAAGAGGAAAATGACTTAGCACAAATAGCATCAAGGTATAAAGTGACTAAAGAAAAACTAGAAAAGTTGGTCGAAGTTAGGGGAAAGGAAATGGCTACCAGGTTGTCTCCAACAGATTTGGAAAGTACCCAGTTAAGTTACACTAACAAAGGCACATTTGAAATATTGGTCACTAACACTCTAGTAGATACATATTGGAGAAGTCCAATTGTTAATTATCTCAGAGATCCTTCGATAGATACAGAAAGAAAGACTAATTATAGAGCTTTGTCTTATATCTTAATGGGGAATGAATTATTCAAGAAAACCCTGAAGGAGTTTTGCTAAAATGCTTAGGAGAAAGTGAGGCATATTTGGCATTATCTAGTGTTCACAGTGGAGCATGTGGAGCCCATTAAGCAGGTCATAAAATGAAGTGGTTGTTATTTCGATATGGAATGTATTGGCCTACTATGCTTAAAGACTGTATAGAATTTGCTAAGGGACATCAAGAATGCCAAAAACATGCTGGTATCCAACATGCTCCAGCAAATGAACTTCATGCAGTTATTAAACCTTGGCCTTTCAGAGGTTGGGCGTTGGATCTAATTGGAGAAATTCGACGTGCTTCATCTAAAACCCACAGGTACATTTTAGTAGGTATATATTACTTTACAAAATGGGTTGAGGCCATACCTTTAGTAAATGTGGATTAGGAGACTATTATCGAATTCATTCAGAAACAAATAGTCTATAGATTTGGAATCCTAGAGAGTATCACAATAGACCAAGGATCAGTCTTCACTAGTCGAAAGATACAAGAGTTCGTCAAGGAAATAAGTTTCAAACTATTTACATCCACGCCTTACTATGCTCAAGGAAATGGCCAAGTCGAAGCATCCAACAAGGTGATAATTGGGTTGGTAAAGAAGCATGTAGGGAAGAAGCCAAAAAATTGGCACAAAACTCAAAACCAAGCATTATGGGCTTGTCGAACGTCCCATAAAGAAGAAACTAATACCACACCTTTCCAACTCACGTTTGGGTTTGATGCAGTACCACCAGTCGAAATTTACTTACAATCAGTTAGAATTCAAAGGCAAGAGGAAATTCCTTCTGACCTTTATTGGGAAATGATGATGAATGAATTAGTAGATTTAGATGAAAAAAGGTTGCATGCTTTAGAAAAATTAAGAAGACAAAAGGAAAGAGTGGCAAGAGCATACAATAAGAGGGTCAAATGCAAGGATTTTTTTATAAATGACTTGGTATGGAAAGTCATATTACCTATGGATCGAAATAATAAAGCGCTAGGAAAATGGTCTCCACATTGGGAAGGACCTTTTTGAGTCCTAAAGGCATTCTCAAACAAAGCTTATGAAGTAGAAGAGTTAGTTGAGGATCGAAGATCCTAAGAGTAAATGGGAAATACTTAAATAAGTATAAACCATTTTTGTAGGAAATAAAAATCATGACAAGAGAGTAAGTATAAAAAATATACATAGCCAAAATGGTGATTGAATTAATTTAAAAAGCGCCAAAATGGATTTGTCTAGAATGCTTACAACGTAAAGCAAATACAATGAAATCTAAATTACACAAATCAAAATGGGATAGTGTTCTTCATCCTCCCATACTTGATCTTCTCCAGGCCAAGCTTGTATTGAACAACAACATGTATGCCTTTGAGGCGTGCAATTTCTTCATTCATGGCTGAAGCTCTTTCGACATGTTCAATGTTCTGTGCAGCCAAAGTATCAACCACAGTTGTGTCCAATCCTTTGATGGAAGCTTGTTTCACCTTGGCATCCACAATCTTCTTTTGCAACTCCAAAATGTGAGACTCCCAGAGTATGATCGAAGCCGTATAAGTATCGAACTCTGCTTGGGCTGCCTTCCTTGAAGCCAACAAATCCTTATATGCTTTAGAGGTGCTAAGAGATTTGTCAAATTCAGCAGTTTGCTCTTGTTCTTTTTCTTGAAGCTTCGAAGTTGCATCAACTTCCCTATTATACTCAGCGCATATTTGGTCGATTAGATTTTGGATATCTATCAAGACCTCACCTACGTTGGCAGGACAAGCAGTAATGTTGATTCAATTGATCAATTTTTTCATCCCAAAATGAGCATGACGTCTGTCTTCAGCACCTCAAACAAGTCAACTTCGAATACAGCTTTCTTCACTTGCTGAAGGAGTTCGTCATATGAAGCTCCATTAGCACTAGCACCAGATTGGGTCGAAGCCCCAGAAGCGCTTTTATCAGAAGAAGACTCCCTTAGAGCCATCATCAATTTCACATACTTGAGGGGATCACTCTTCTTTAATGCTATCTTTTCCTCCTCAGTGAATGGTGGAGTCAGAATGGGATTTGGAACTGACCGAGCCTGTGTTCTTGGTATATCAGTTGCATCAGGATGTGTTAAATAGGTGTCCCCAGGTTATTGTTCGACCTCCTACATTTCCTCATCATCATGAAAGTATGTCTCAATCCCATCTGAGTACTGCTCTTCATCCTCGATATAATCTGCAGGAAATTGAGCCCTTTTTGAAGGAGAATTACTGGGAGTACTTTTAGAGTCTTCGTCTTCCTCCATTATTTGCTTACAAGATTCTGGTAAGACATCTTCTCCAGGAGAGAAAGTCTATTGTTCGACTTGGACATGACCTACTTCAGGTTTATGAACCCCAGTCGAAGGCCCCTTGTTTTAGACAGCACCACTGGATGAGGGAGGATGCGAAGGAGTCTCTGTATTCAAAGGAGCATATTGGTTGATAGTGGAAACAAGAGGAGTAGTTGATTTATCCTGCAGACAGAAAGAAGCTATTAGGTCAAGAGACATTTGATAAAGAAATGAAAAGACTGAAATAAATATGTACCTTTTGATCATCAGGATTAGAAGCATTTCTTCTAATATGCTCCAAAATTATAAACCCAGAGGGTGAAGGTTTAACCTCAAGTTGAGGAGGAGAGAGGATTTTTACTTCGATATCTTTCTAATTGGTAGCTTGGTATGGGGCATATTTCGACGTTATGGGTTTCTTTTGTTTCTTCTTGGTCTTGAAGGGAGTGAGGAGGACATCTTCATCATCATCTTCAAGGATCACTATTGCTTCTTCATTGGGAGTTTTTCTTTTCTTTGGTGTTTAAGGAGGCAAACCACTACCCTAAAAAATTAAAAAATCATAGTCAGAGAATGCAAAAGGGTAAAAAGGATTCTTAGAAGTAGTACCTTTGCACTCTTTGCCACTTTTTTTAGAGAAGCACCCTTTGCAGAAGGAGCTCCCTGACTGGAAGAAGTTGCTGGCTTTGAGGCAGTAGTCGAATCCGCCTTCACTGCATGTTTTTCTTTCTTTACGGGTTTTCTTTCAACAGCTAGAAAACACTATCAAAGTTAGTCAAATTCTCAAAATTGAGAAGTTTCCTAAAAAGACAATTAAAAGGACCAAGGAATCCTTTGGTTCCACACCTTCACGTGTCAGAGACACAATAGAGACTGCTGATAAATCATAGTGAAGGAAACTTTGAAACTATCCAGAGTGCACTTAGTCAAAACTACTCTCTTAGCAGGTTTTTGGGAATCATTTTTTAACTCATTAAAAGTATTGCCACAAGTGAACCAATCTGGATAGGGTGGAAAGAACGCCAGGCCAAAATCAGTACTAGGTAATTTTGGAAATTTTGGTGGTTGCAGTTCAAAAGCCAAATCATACCTATGTTCAGGTTTTACAGGAGAGGGAATCTTTAAACATGGAAGTTTCTTTATAAATTTTTCTTTTAAAACAACTGCTGCATGGAAGACGGTTCGACTAAGATTAGTTGGATCATAAACAGTTTCAAAGAATTTATGGAAAGCCTGGATTTCCTTGGTGTGTGTTAGTTTACCTTTTGGGACGTTTTCCCGCACAAGGAAAAAAGCTTTAGTTAAACGTTCATTTATTTGAGCAGTATCGATTATGTTGTTCAAATAGAAGTTGGTCCACCAGGTGTAGAAGCCATTGGTCATATAGAAGGCAGGTTGATAAGGAGTGAGACTAAATTTAGCAAAGTTAGCATGGTATTCCTGGTGTTTCTTGATGTCTCGAACAAAGTAATCCACACCTACAATGCAAATCTCACATTTTCGAGTGAAGAGAGATTCAGGGATGAGTTGGCACAATCCAAACTGTCGAGAGACAAAATTGGGCTGATAAGCCAACAAGAAAACATAACTTTTCACTAGCAAGATCCTAGATACTAAGAGTCTAGGAAGAAGAAATGCACACCATATGTTTTCAATATCAGTATCTACATTCTTCACACTGTCTTCAATTGACGAAGTAAACCAGGAAGGACCATGAGTTCGATTGGTGAAAGGAGCCATAGAGGGGGTAAAATTGTGACGTTTCGAGAAAATCAGCATGTATTTGGTGAGGTAAGTTTGAAGGTTTACAACATCATCATTGGGAGTTAGTTGTAAAAGTCTAGTTCCTTCAATGCTTCGACCTGCTATTTCAGGGTCCTTTTCGTCAACAGTTCCAGCAGTTCAAAGAGAAGGTTCGAAAGTGGAATTTAGCTATAGTTGAAGAAGCCAATAGGGTCTAGATAAAAGTAGGTTGGTGTCTGCTTCATAATCCTTAAGTTTTGCAGTAGCAGCCCCTAAACTTTCATACAGGCTAGCTAGAAGTAATTTAGTCAAACACACCTTTCGACTAGAATGTAACTGGTTTGTTAGGGTCAGAAATATCTTGGCTACTTGCAAAGATTTGCAGCAAAAAATGAATTTGGATAACCATAAGGATAGGAAAGCTATGTGTTCAACGTTAGAAACATCTTCACCATCAACATGATACATGTTTATATAAGTGCTAAAAGAAGCATTTTTAACATTGAAGTCAATGGTGTTTTCAGACTCCAAATAAGGATCAAAAGTCTCTCCAGTAGGAGGAAGTCCGGTGGTAGCAGCAATATCTAATAAAGTTGGGGTTATCATCCCACAAGGGAGATGAAAAGTATTGTAAGTACTATCCCAGAAATACAGGGAATCTAGCAAAAAAGGCTGGCAATAGTTAAAACCTAGTTTTGAAATTTGAATCAAGTCAAAGATTCCTAATTCTTTCCAAACCTGAGCTTTTTCTTTTCAACTTTAGTAAGCCAAGCTAAATAAGATTTATCTAAGGTTGGGCATGATCGAAAGGGTCTAAAGCTCTCAGTTATGTAATCTAATTGGAAAGCTTCTCTCCCCTCCTTAGGGTTTGAAGGAATATCCTCAGAGGTTTTATCCTTAGAAGATTTTTTGGGATTCTTAGTGGAGTTTTCAATGTTCTCCTTGGGGGGGTACAATTTTGTTTTCCAAGGGTTTGGTAACATGATAAGTGGGAAAAAACTCTACATGCTTTTTGTAATACCCCAAATTTGTCCTACCCTTTTAACGAATCATCTGGCTTACGCATTCCATTCTCATTTCATCAACATACCCTCTATTGTACCCCAAAATTTGCTCTCTCATTTTACTCAAGGCATGCCCATTGAGGTCCTCAAATTGCTCAAGGATGACTAAGAATTGACCAGACAAATTCTCCTCCTAAGGAAATGAACCTCTGACTAGGGTTTCAATTTTCATTAAGACGTGTGAGATCAAATGGTCTCAAATGTTTTCCATGGTATTAATATGTCTTCAAGATTGTCCATGACAAATTTCATGATTTTCACTACAAGTTTGCTCAGACAACTGCTCAAATGCTTGAAAATCAACTATACTAGGTCAAAAGTCAACTGTGGCCCATATACAGTCAAACTTCAAGATTTTTTTGTCAAAATCAACATTTTGAAGTGATATCCATCATTTGATCAAGGGTTGATCATGATTCCTCAAGAAATGCTCCTAATTTATCAAAAGTAAAAAATTACTAATTAGGGTTTCTATAGAAAAAGTAAGCTGAACTTTGACCAGCCATAACATTCTCATACTTTATCAAATTTTTTCCACCAAGGCTCATTTTGAATAGAATACAATTCCCTACAACTTCTATTCATCCCTCAAGTTTAAGAAATGCATCAATTGAAAGATACAAGCTCAAACATTATGGGTCCTTTCAAAAGGTCAACAAAAACACCTTTTGGGTCAAAGCTCCTTACATGAACATGGAAGATCCAATTGAGATGAAACCAATAGGGTTGTTTAGAGGACATACTAAGCTCTCTAAAAAGTCCAAGAGCACCCTCATAGGGTTAAAATTAAGAGAAATATGCATTGCTATAGTTTACCAATTTTTTGGAAAAGTGCATGAAGCCAATATTGAACAAACTTGGATTTTTTTTCCAAATGGGCCTATCTTTTTTATGTTTGAAACTTGTTTCTAACTTGGTCCACGACCTATAAACCCATACATGCCCTATTTGGTCATTTATTTTATTTATCTTGATTTGTAGTCATTTAAAATTAAATTTAAATTAAATAAATGATTAAAAGATATATAAAGATTGCGTGGGATTGGTTTCCAATTAAATATTGAATATATATTCAGTTTATAACAAGGAAATCTCGTGGAAAGAGGCAAGAGATATGATTTGGTCCAAAAAAGCAAATATTCACATAATTGGAAATTAAATATTTTCCATGAAAGCCATTGATGTCTCTCCTTAATGCTTACCCTAATTTGATTTACTACTTAAGAACCAGCATCCCAACCTAAGGGGATACGCGCAGCAGCCTCAAAAGAACCCTAACATTTTCTCAAAAAAAATTCAAAGAGTGGTGCAATTCGAGATTCATCTCTCCATCCAGCTTCACCTAAACTAAGGACTCAATCAACCTCCTGGAGATCTCAGCACCTCATCCCAACCATCGCTCAAGCAAAAATAGGCCCATAACTCGCCTAGCCAAGTCACTATTTCTTGGTAAATTTTTGAATCCCTATCTCTTAATTTATACGTTATTGAATGTTTTGATGTTTTGCTTCATGCTCAGGACCTTCATTAGGACAAGATATATGCTTCGCATGAGAGGTTTTGAGCCTAGAACGCCAGATGCCATTGTTAGGGCATCCATGGCTGTTAAGGTCCAAGCTCTTAATCCAAGGATTTTCAGGCCAATCTAAGGCCAGATTCGAGACCAGGGCATGTTTTTATGTAGGATAGCGCCTTTTGTTTTTATCTTAGATCGCTTGATTTGCAGGGACAGATTTTGGATCGGCCGGAGATGGTGACCGGAGTCCAACTCCGACACCTTTGAATTCTTGGACTCTGGCGCTTGGCTGTCTCTTTCCCATTGGGCAATTTAAATTAATGCACGTTGTTTTATTTAAAATATGTTTCTGACTTCGTTTATCATATAATAGTATTTTGTTATGTATATTAACGAATGAACAGGATGGCCGGGTGGTAAGGTGAATGAGTGTGCAACGAGGGAACCTGGGTTCGATTCCAGGGGTCTGCATTTTTGCATTTTCTAACAAATTCATTTCAGATCTAGTGCACGCGAAGGCCGACAAGTGCATGATATTCCTCACATATGGACTATTCAGATCTAAGATTCTAAATCCAACGCTCCCAGTGACTAGGGACCATGATGTACCCTAGAGTTCGTTCCCCACCAGATTGAATGCAGGAATCTGGGCTTCTCCTTTCATGGGCCAGCGAATTCAACAAATACACCCCCTAGTTGCTTTTGACAGCCAAACCCATATCTTTTGTTTGTTATTTTCTTTCTTTTTGTTTTTTAGTTATTATTTATTTGTTTTCAAAAATCATTTTTTTTCTTAATAATAAAAAATAAAAAAATAAAAAAATAGACTTAGGTTTTCCAAAATTATTTTAATTAATTATTTAATTATTTAAATTTTATTTTATCAACTTAAAATCAATTAGACTTAGGTTCATTTAAATTTAAGTATTTTCTTAAACAAAAAAAAGAAAAATATTAGAATTATTTTTAATCACCCTTAAATATTTATTTCCTTTATTAAATTTAGAGTTAATTTAGTTTAAGTATTTTTCTTAAAATAAACAAAACAAAAACCAAAAAGATTTTCATTCTTAGGATTTTTTTTAGACGTAATATTTATTTCGTGCGCGTTATTTTTATTCTCGAATTTTATATAAATAATGTAACTGATTATGGGATGTAATAGTCTAGGTTTAAAATTCCGCATTTTATTTTCTTGCACTCTTTATGTAATTTCCCCAAGGCCTTCTAATAACTTAGGAGTTATATTTTCCGCAATTTACTTACTTCACCCTACTGAACTGCTTAGATGTATGGCTAATAGGATTGTATGGAAAGATAATGATTAATTGAACATAGCATAACTTAATTCAAAGATAATATATCTGAATCAAGCATAATTTCACACTTGCACCTCTAGGGTACCCACTTTGGTTGATTTTGGAAAGATAATGGTCATGTCCCTCGAGCGTAGGGATACCCTTAGCAAAGCCCCTCAGTTAAAGTCATCATAAAGATCATAGTCCCTCAATGTCCCTCGAGTTTCCTACGAGAAATGATCTTGTCCATCGATGTTGCCTACAGATATATGATGATAGTCCATTCGAACTTCTAAGGTATCCCTACATGTTGCTAATGACCAAAACAATGACCCTACGCTTGTCCCTCGAACATCCAAAGATAGGGCTACCTACTCACTAATAGTAGGATATCACCATCTAAAGGTTAGGAGGAAAAGAACGACCTTTTCGAGTATAAGTAGATGAGTTCTTAGATGCTTGCTCAAAACAACTTTTTGCACCTACACAAAAAATATTTCAAAACACTTTCAAAAGCATTCGCCTTGTCAACACTCTTGAGGACTGATGCAAGAGTTATCACAAAGCGAATCGCCACACTAAGGAATTTTCAAAAACAATTTTCAAAACACACAAAGCACAAGTAATTTTTAAAACATGAGCTAAGCATCTAAGATCGCATAGAAAACTACGGATGGAAAGGATGCTAACACCTTCCCTTTCAATAATCTACCCCCCTTACTCAGAAAACTCTGAAAGGTCTTTTTCTGTTCTTTTCACCCTTTCCTTAAATTGGATAAAAGAAAAGTCAGTGGCGACTCTTGCTTACCGTAACATTTGCAAACACAAACACAAAACCAGTATTAACAGTCAGTTCTGCCACCGTTTCACAGAACTGGCGACTATGCTAGGGATGTAACAAGTGGGGTTACCTTAGAGTTTTAGGTCATCATTTTACTACTTTTTTTTGTGATTTATATGCTTTACCTTTGGAGGGTATGTTTGGGTTACTATAGATCCTACACTCGGATCTGGGATACCTTGTAGGTAAGTAGCAATAGAGTGGAAATTGTGTGGGGTATACCGACATAGTTGAAGCGATAACTACGTTGATGTGACACTTTAGATGGTACCGGTAGCCCTTGAGTTAATCAAGGAAAATACGGGGCCGTTGCATGGTGTCGTGAAACATCAACTGACCTTAGAACCTTTAATTGACCAACTTGGCCATTAGGAATTATTGAGATAGCCGTCTTTGGTGTAGTCCTAAGTCGGTTGATACTCGATACTACACTCATTGAGATTTGACTCCCGAGTATTGTTTGGTGGCAAGTCAGTTATCTATCAGAACGACTCTTGTGGGAAAGATCAGTGATATTGAGATCCCTTAGAACCCGGTTACTATTTCTAGGGCAGGTTGAGCCAACTAAATTTCAAGATGGTACTTACCTTGAAACCCATGCAAGCTTTAAACTTAAGGTTTTTGTGTGATTTTCTTGTGTTGGCTATATTTGTGTTTTTCTTAGCATAATCATGATTATCATAGCATCATAACATGGCATATCATACTAACCATTTCAAGGATTTTTGGGGCTTATCTTTGTCTTGTTTTGTAGGAAATGGCATCCACTCGCAGGAATACTATCCAAGTCAACCTCGTAAGGGTACCTCTTCAACTCAAGGAATTAGCATCAAGAATTCCTGAAAGTTCTCCATTCACTAGAAGACATGGTCGACTTCTCAACTTGGTCACCTCAAACCTTGATGAAGAAATATTAAAGGTTCTCTTTCAGTTCTTTGACCCTTTACATCACTGCTTCACCTTTCCTAATTACCAGTTGGTGCCCACTATGGAGGAGTTTTCTCAGTTATTGGGGATGCCCATTCTTGATCAGTTACCCTTCAATGGTATGGAAAGAGACCCAAAACCTGAGGAAATTTCTCAAGCTCTGTCTTTACAACGATCATATGTCGTGGCAAATTGGGAAACAAGAAGAGGCGTCAATGGGTTTCTAGATAAGTTTCTATTTGAGAAGGCTCATCATTTTTGGGATACCCTGGATTTACAAGATTTTGAAGAAGTGTTGGCCCTTCTCATATATGGGATGGTACTATTTCCTGATCTGGACCAACTCATAGATGTGAATACGATCAAGGTTTTTCTGTCCCACAATCCGATGCCTACTTTACTTGGAGACATTCTACACTCTGCATACTCACACTGTAAAGAGAAGAGGAACTCTTTTGTGTTACATTCCTCTGTTGGCTAGGTGGTTTATTTCGCACCTACCTCAATCTGTTGTGAAGAATGAGCAGGGCATGAGATGGTCTAATAGGTTGATTTCCCTCACACACTCGGATATTCATTGGTTTCCTCGGTCCTTGGAGAATATTACCATCATCGATCGCTGTGGGGAATTCCCTAATGTCCCTCTCCTAGGCATTAGGGGAGGAATCACTTATAATCCTTGTTTGGCATCGCGACAATTTGGGTATGCTAGGAGATATGGTCCTCATAATGTATTGGTTTAAGGCATTGTGTTAAACTATGAGAATGAAGTTCAAGGTTACCGTCAAAGGTTCATATGAGCTTGGGGCATGGTAAACAAAGTGGATAGCAAGACACTGGGGCATAAGAACTCCATCCCTTTGGAGCCTTATCTTAAGTGGGTGCGAGCACGTGCTCAAAATCTCATGATGCCTTATCCTGCCGTTCTACCCATCATCATGGAACTCGTTGCAGATACATATGTACCTCATACTATTCTCCATCCTGACATGCCAACTACTCTCGAGGAATTGTAGAGATCTTAGATTCAGTTTAAAGAGGAATGAGACACCTTTGATACCCAGTTCTACGCCAACGAGAATAAGGTTTTAGAGCTCACCAGGCAACTTCACAAAGATAAGAGTATAAATGCCTATATTGCTCCAAAGAGAATGCGCCCGTGGGGGAGTTTGAGTCCTTTTCTGGTTTGAGAGTTTATTTTTGCTTGGTTTCTCCTATTGTAAGCCCAAGAGGCATCTTTGTAATCGTTGAAACTTCTTAATGCAATTAACATTTGTTCTCTTTCTGTTTAGACAAATTTAGGTCTTAGAAATCCTTGAAAACATGGCATACGCATATCATACATATCATTGCATAAACAGGTTTCAAGACATGTTTCTTATTATTTTCGCTGTTTATTTCAACAAAAGAAATGGCTCTCGAACAAATAGTGAAGGATCTCCAAACTCAAAATGCTCAGTTTCAACAAATGATCATGGCTCTGGCCAAGGGGCAAGAAGAGCTGAAAGCCCTGATCGTCAAAGAAAAGACTAAGAAGCCAAAGAAGATTGAATTCGATGCTCCAGAGACTCCTAATGTTATAACTGCCCCCATGACCAAGCACGACCATGGTGTTAATGTTGTTGACGATGATATGTTTGTTGCTTCTGTTGATGAGCTCGTTAGTCCTCTCATGACTGTTAAAAAGAATTTGTTGCAAGCCGATTTATTTCCGGGCTATGGTGAAAGTTACCACTTATGTTTATCTCTACCAACTGGTTGCCATTTGTTGAAAGAAGGTCTTCATCGTCTGATAGATGATAAAGAAATTTTATTTGAGAAGACTCCAGTCACAAGTGGTTCATGTAAAGACGTTTCTATTATAACCATTTCCGCCAATCCTCCCAGGGTCTCCACCAAAAGACCCGTCAGGATTATATTTGTTCCAAAGTTTGCTCCCTTGATCATCACCATGCCAGGGCCAATACCATATTCCTCGGATAAAGTTATTCCCTGGAATTATGGGGATGACGTCTATTACCATGGCATCAAGAAAGACCTGTTGGCTGTTGAAGACAAAGTTACTGAAGGTACTGATCCTGGTGTCGACAATGTCGTTGGGACCAGTAAAATAACAAGAAGCGAAAGAGTTTTCTCTCCCGAGATCTCTCCTCCTAAAACTGTTACTACTCCTGTGATTATTCCTGATGCTGCTCCTGCTAATACTCCCATTACTACTCCTGTGATCATCCCTACTGCCACCCCTATCACCGAGTTGGCCGAGACTCGGGGCAAAGAGATATTGGTTGAGCCTGTCCAGACGAAGGCGCATCCGAAAGCTATCCCTGAGGTTTCTAAGAAGAAAATGGAAGAAATCTTAAAAATAATTAAAAAGAGTGACTACAATATGGTTGAACAACTGAGGCAGACTCCTTCTAAGATCTCAATGCTAGCCCTACTGTTGTGCTCCGAAGCCCATGCAAAGGCTTTGGTAAAATTCCTCAAGACAGCTCATGTGCCACAGGAAACCTCCGCTGATCAATTCGAAGATTGTGTGGCTAGTTTGACCGCTGATAATGGACTGGGTTTTTTTGATGCTGATTTGTCATCCAAAGGAAGAAAACACAATGATTCGTTGCATGTCTCCATCGAATGCAGGGGCACTACTTTGACCCATATTCTAGTGGATACCGGTTCATCGCTGAATGTTCTGCCCAAGAAGGCTCTTGATAGATTAGATTGCGAAGGTTTGACTCTAAAGCCCAATAACATTGTGGTGAGGGCTTTCAATGGTTCGAAAAGAATGGTACACGGGGAGGTGGACATCCCTATCAAAGTTGGTTCCTAAACCTTTGACTCCACCTTCTACGTGATAGATATTCGACCATCTTATTCCTGTTTGTTGGGACGCTCTTGGATCCATGGGGCTGGAGCTGTTACTTCCACTCTACATCAGATGTTGAAGTACCCAGTGAATGGAAAGATTGTCACAGTACGTGGCGAGGAGGAGTACATGGTAAGCCACCTGAACTCTTTCAGGTATGTCGAAATGGACGGTGAGTTCATCGAGACCCCTTGTCAGAACTTTGAAGAGGTGCCTCAGACCATGGCTGCAACCGAGACTATTACCAATGTGCCAAAGATCACCAGACCTCCATTGAAGATGGCTTCTCTCAAGGATGCCAAAACAGTAATTGAAGAAGGTGGGTGTACCATTTGGGGCCAAATCCCTGACATTCCATACAAATCTGATAAGTTTGGTTTGGGTTTTACTTCAGGAGCTCAAAGGATTGTTCGTCGTGCTCGTGCCGGAGGACCTTCCCTATGCATTAGCAATCATGGGATCAACGCTTTAGAAGATAGTGATGGTGATTGTGACATGGACAACTGGATCTTCCCTACTACTAACGATGGACCCGGTAATTGGTCGGCTAAAGACTGTGTGCCGATTACTTTTATTCTAGAGTAATTGTCTTTCTTGTTTTCGGATATGCAATAAATAAACAATATAAACTCTATGGCCTTGTGTCTACTCGAGGCACAATGGTTTATTTGTGAGGGTTATCATTTTCAATCTCATATGTCATTAATAAAGCATTGGAAGTTTTTGCATATAAACTTTGCGCTCTCTGTCTTTCTTTTCTGCTTTTTACTTTATCAATACAGCTATGCTCTTGTACACACTCACGTATCAAACTGCAGATCCACATCCACTCTGGATCCCATTGATAACGGTTCTGCTATTTCCAATTATGACTTTGAAAATCCGATCAACCAAGCCGAGGACGAAGGTGAGGAAGATTCTGAAGTACCAGGAGAACTTGCCAGACTGTTACAATAGGAAGAAAGGGAAATACAACCCCATGAAGAGCCAGTTGAAACAGTGAACTTGGTACTGAAGAGGACAAGAAAGAAGTCAAGATAGGTTCCGATATGGAGCATAGTGTCAAGGAGAGTTTAATACAAATGCTACATGATTATGTGGAGATATTTTCCTGGTCATACAAAGACATGCCAGGACTTGAGACTGATATTGTTGTTAATCGCCTGTCGATAAAAGAGGATTTCCCTCCAATAAAACAGAAGGTTCGTCGTATGTGCCCTAAAATGTCAGAGAAGATCAAAGCCGAAGTCATGAAATAATTCAACACTGGTCTCTTAGCTGTTACTTCCTATCCATAATGGGTTGCTAACGTAGTGCTGGTACCTAAGAAGGATGGTAAGATATGTATGTGTGTGGACTACAGAGACCTGAATAAGGCAAGCCCCAATGATGATTTCCCGCTTCCCCATATGAATGTTCTGGTAGAAAAAACCACACAACATAAGGTATTCTCCTTCATGGACGGGTTCTATGGTTACAATCAGATCAAGATGGCACCTGAGGACATGGAGAAAACAACTTTTGTTAAACAATAGGGCACTTTGTGTTACAAAGTGATGCCATTTGGGTTGAAGAATGCTAGGGCAACCTATCAGCATGCTATGGTAGCTTTATTTCACGACATTATCCATCACGAAATAGAGGTATATATTGACGACATGATAGCCAGGTCTCAAACTGAAGAAGAGAACCTTGATCACCTGCATAAGCTATTTGAAAGGCTGAAGAAGTACAAACTGAGGCTGAACCAGAATAAGTGCACCTTGGGAGTAAGATCTAGTAAACTCTTACGCTTATTGAGGTAGACCCTGAAAAGGTTAAAGCTATACAAGAAATTCCAACTCCTCGCACTGAGAAGGAGGTCAGGGGGTTCTTGGGACGCCTAAACTACATTGTTAGGTTCATTTCTCATCTGACCGCTACTTGTGAGCCAATCTTCAAGCTACTAAAGAAAGATCAAGAAGTGAAGTGGAATAATGAATTCCAGAATGCCTTTGACAAAATCAAGGAATATCTTCAAGAGCCTCCAATTTTAATGCCTCCAGTTGAAGGAAGACCTCTGATCATGTACTTAACGGTATTAGAGAACTCAATGGGGTGTGTGCTGGGGCAGCATGATGAGTCTGGTCGAAAAGAGCATGCTATATACTACCTTAACAAAAAGTTTACCGATTGTGATACAAGATACTCACTGCTCGAGAAGACTTTCTGCGCTTTGGCATGGGCTGCTCGTCGACTAAGACAATACATGTTGACTCATAATACCTTGTTGATCACTAAAATGGATCCTATCAAGTACATCTTCGAGAAGCCCGGTCTCTCCAGAAGAATAGCGAGACGGAAAATGATCCTGACTGAATACGACATTCAATACACAACCCAAAAAGCAATCAAGGGAAGTGTACTAGTTGATCATTTGGCTCATCAGGCTGTCTACGATTACCAATCCATGAATTTTGAGTTCCCGGACGAGAACATCATGTTAGTAATTGATTGTGAAGAACTTGGACCAGATGAAGGACCTGAGAAAGGATCCCAATGGACTATTGTTTTTGACGGAGCTTCCAACGCACTTGGCAATGGAATCGGTGCCGTGATCATCTCTCCTAAAGGCTGTCATACTCCTTTCACTTCCCAATTATGTTTCAATTGTACCAATAATATGGTTGAGTATGAAGCATGTATCATGGGTCTCAAAGCTGCAATTGATTTAAGGATCAAGTTCTTAAGTGTGTTCGGAGACTCGGCTTTGGTAATCAGCCAGATCAAATGAGAATAGGACACAAAGCATCCTAGTCTCATCCCTTACAAAGAACATGTGTTGACACTGATTCCACATTTTGAAGAAATTACTTTTGAGCATTTTCCACGAGAGGAAAATCAACTAGCGGACGCGCTAGCCACTATGTCATCCATGTTCAAGGTCAGGTGGGATAACGAGGCTCCTCAGATTACTATTGGGAGAATGGATCAACCATCATACTGTCACGAGATTGATACTGAAGAAGTAGTGGACAAACCTTGGTTCCATGAAGTCAAAAGATATCTCGAAACACAAGAGTATCCTGAAGGAGCTTCAGTCAATGATAAGAAATTCCTAAGAAGATTCTCAGCCAAGTTCTTTCTCAGTAATGGAATCCTCTACAAACGCAGCCACAATTCTACTTTGCTTCGGTGTGTAGACAAGAATGAAGTGGAGACGATTATGGCTTATTTACATGAAGGTACCTTTGGCACCCATTCTAGTGGATACACTATGGCTAAAAAGATCCTACGGGAAGGATACTATTGGTCCACTATGGAAGCAGATTGTTATCAACATTCGCGGACTTGTCACAAGTTCCAGATTTATGCTGATAAGGTGCACATGCCTCCGGTTCCTCTAAACATCTTGACTGCTCCTTGGCCCTTTGCAATATGGGGCATTGACATGATCGTAGAAATCATACCTACTGCTTCCAATGGGCATCGCTTCATCCTTGTTTCCATTGATTACTTCAAGAAGTGGGTTGAGGCTGCCTCTTTTGCTACTGTTACCAAGAATGTTGTAGCGTGGTTCATCAAGTATAACCTTATCTATCGATATGGTATCCCCAAAAGAATCATTACAGATAATGGTACAAATCTCAACAACACTATGATCACCGAACTCTGCAAGCAATTCAAGATCTAGCATCATAACTCTTCTCCTTACCGGCCGAAGATGAATGGCACTGTAGAGGCTGCTAATAAGAACATTAAGAAGATCATCCAGAAGATGACAGTGACATACAAAGACTGACATGAGATGTTACCATTTGCTCTTCATGGTTACCGCACCATAGTACACACATCAACAAGGGTAACTCCTTTCTCTTTGGTATACGGTATGGAAGCTGTCCTACCTATTGAGGTCCAGATACCTTCTTTGAGAATCATGAAGGATGCAAGGCTGAATGAAGACGAATGGGTTCAGACTCGACTTGACCAACTGAACCTGATTGATGAGAAAAGGCTTGCGGCTGCCTGTCATGGTCAGATGTACCAGAAGCGTATGATTAAGGCTTTTAACAAGAAGGCAGACGTCAGGTATATCAAGTTGGTGATCTAGTAATCAAGAGCATCATATTGCCACAAGGTGATCCCAGGGGAAAATGGACTCCCACATACGGAGGGCCATTTGTGATCAAGAACATATTTTCTGGTGTAACCATGATCTTAACCACTATGGACGGTGACGACCTTCCTCACCATGTGAATGTGGATATAGTTAAAAGATACTACGCATGAATACAGTCCCGCTAGGTTGAAAGGCCTAGGAAAAAATAAGGGCATCCTGGCGAACCAAAAGGATTCGGGAAAAAATTAGGGATAAATACAAAAAAATCTGTACACCCGGCAAGTCGAAAACCTGAAAAGGCGGCTTGGGCAAAAAAGGGTATCCTGGTGGACTGAAAACCCAAAAGGGCGGTCCAGGAAAAAGTTAGGGATTTAAAGCATATAACTATGTTCCGTTGGATCACCTTACAACCAGACTTTAGTATCAACTATCAAGCTCAAACGATACCAATCAATCCAGTCAGCTTTAGACAAGTAGAAAGTGATGAGACGCTCAAGGACATAAGGGAAATAACATAATTGAAACTCGATGGGATTATTAGACATAGTTGTTTTCTCTTTATACTATAGTTTCTACTTTTACGATGACACTCTCTTACTATAATGTCAGTTTCTTTTTGTACAAAAATGCCAGTTATAGGCAAACTTCAAAATCAATAGAAATCATTTCTTTGAAAGTATAAAACTATTTGTTTTCTATTTTTCTATTTTGTTTTGCAAAAACGTCCAATGATTATTTTTGACATATGCATTTGAATATGATTACTATTTACAAATACTTGCATAAAAAACAGAAAGACAATTGCTAATGACTTTAAGAAACGGGACAATGCCAAAAAAGCCATCTGTAGCCCCAACAATTACTTTCTCCAGCAGGTACAGAGGCAGAGACGTCCTGATGCAAAGTCACTGCTACACCCTCAACACACTTCCTAGTGGTGCCTATATCCTCGCAGAGTGAAAACAACCGAAGTTTTGACCTCTTCTGCCCCAACAGAGTTTTTATAATCTCAAACAGTTTGTCAATCCTCATCCCCGGTAGAGTTTATTTCTCTAGCTGCAGAAGTTCATCCCCCAACAGAGTTTATTTCTCTACATTTGGTAAAATCTTCCAATAGAGCATCTTCTCCCCAGCGGAGCATTCTCAAGTAGAAGTAAAAGATCCATGACAGAGTATCCTAAAACGGAAAGAGGAAATCCCCGACAAATCATCTCCCCAGCGGAAATGAAAGAACCACTTTCCTCATCTACCAAACAACGATCCGGGATTCAGCTTTCTAGTACTCTCTAGCAGCAGTCAGGGACTTATTTTCCCGGACTAGGAAATGTCGCAACAACATTCCATGTTCATACATCATGGCATGCACATACATATTACATATAACACAATCTCATTTATTTTGAGAGCATTATTACACAATGCATTTCATACATCATGACATTGCATACAACTAATTCTTTACCTTTTCAGGAAATATCAATCAACAAACATCATTAACTACCTATATGGCCTGGCAGTCCTCTCAAAGGCTACATCTAACGAAGGGCTATTTCAGCACTTTCCTCAGAAAGATAATTCAAGACCTCTGCCGGTTCAGTTTAAATCAACCAATGATTATTCTGATTCTTTTCTGGTAGATACTTTCTCTGGTTCAGTTAAATCGACCCTAAGATTTATCTGATTCTATTCCAGTTAAAGATAATTCAAGACCTCTGTTGGTTCAGTTTGAATCAACCAATGATTTATTCTAATTCTTTTCTGGTAGACACTTTCTTTGGTTCAGTTAAATCGACCCTAAGATTTCTCTAATTCTATTCCAATTAAAGATGATTCAAGACCTCTGCTGGTTCAGTTTTAAATCGACCAATGATTTATTCTGATCCTTTTTCGATAGACACTTTCTATGGTTCAGTTAAATCGACCCTAAGATTTCTCTGATTATATTCCAATTAAAGATAATTCAAGACCTCTGCTGGTTGAGTTTAAATCAACCAATGATTTATTCTGATTCTTTTCCGGTAGACACTTTCTCTGGTTCAGTTAAATCGACCCAAAGATTTCTCTAATTCTATTCCAGTTAAATATAATTCAAGACTTCTGCTGGTTCAGTTTAAATCAACCAATGATTTATTCATATTCTTTTCCCGTAGACACTTTCTCTAGTTCAGTTAAATCGACCCTAAGATTTATCTGATTCTATTCCAGTTAAAGATAATTTAAGACCTCTATTGGTTCAGTTTTAAATTGACCAATAATTTATTGTGATTCTTTTCCGGTAGACACTTTCTCTGGTTCAGTTAAATCGACCCAAAGATTTCTCTGATTCTATTCCAGTTAAAGATAATTCAAGATCTCTGCTGGTTCAGTTTTAAATTAACCAATGATTTATCCTGATTCTTTTCCGGTAGATACTTTCTCTGGTTCAGTTAAATCGACCCTAAGATTTTCTGATTCTTATCTAGTTAAAGATACTGTAAATCTGGGATACGACCAGATAACAGTTCAATATCTATAATTACTGCAAAGCCTGGAACCGACCAGATAGCAGTTAATTTCATATTCCCCAGTAGGTCGCTGTGAAGCCTGGAATACAACTAGATAGCAGTCATCCTTATTGTCCTCAGCAAGCCACCGTGAAGCCTGGATCTCGACCAGATAACAACTCACTTTCGTCTCTCCAGTCAAGAGATAACTCCCCAGTAGAGCAATGGACAACTGAAGCTCCTAGACTCTATTTCCTGAAACAAAGACCAACATTCCTCAGCGGAGTCCTGCTGAACGACAGGAACAGGAATCCCCATAAAGGAATCTCTCATGAAATCAACATGTTCTCTAGATGGCATCTTTAAGCCCATTTTCGACAACTCTTCGTCACTTTCTCTGAATGGCATCTTTAAGCCCATCTCCGACAGTCTTATGTCACCTTTTCCAAATGGAATCAGTAAGCCCATTCTCGATATTATCAACCAACAATGTTACTTCAGGCGAGTACAAATTTCTAGGCACTCTAGTGTTCAATCATCTTCCACCTTCAGATCATGATAGGCAGACAAGCCAATCTAAATCTTCAGGTTTAAGAAGATTGAACAGGGGAAGCTATTGTACCCTAAAATTTTCCCTCTCATTTTACTCAAGACATGCCCATTGAGGTCCTTAAATTGCTCAAGGATGACTAAGAATTGACCAGACAAATTCTCCACGTAAGGCAATGAAACTTTAACTAGGGTTTCAATTTTCATTAAGATGTGTGAGCTCCAATGGTCTCAAATGTTTTCCATGGTCCTAATATGTGTTCAAGATTGTCCATGACAAATTTCATGCTTTGCACTACAAGTTTGCTCAGTCAACTGCTCAAATGCTTGAAAATAAACTATACAAGGTCAAAAGTCAACTATGGCCCATATACAGTCAAACTTCAAGATTTTTTGTCAACATCAACATTTTGAAGTGATATCCATCATTTGATCAAGGTTTGATCATGATTCCTCAAGAAATGCTCCTAATTTATCAAAAGTCAAAAATTGCTAATTAAGGTTTCTATAGGAAAAGTCAACTAAACTTTGACCAGATATAACTTTCTCATACTTTATCAAATTTTTTCCACCAAGGCTCATTTTGAAGAGAATCCAATTCCCTACAAATTCTTTTCATCCCTTAAGTTCAAGAAATGCATAAATTGAAAGATACAAGCTTAAACATTATGGATCCTTTCAAAAGGTCAACAAAAACACCTTTTTGGGTCAAAGCTCCTTACATGAACATGGAAGATCAAATTGAGATGAAACCAAAAGGGTTGTTTAGAGAACATCCTAAGCTCTCTAAAAAGTCCAAGAACACCCTTATAGGATTAAAATTGAGAGAAATATGCATTGCTAAAGTTGACCAATTTTTGGAGAAGTGTATGAAGCCAATATTGAACAAACATGGATTTTTTTCTCCAAATGGTCCTATCTTTTTATGTTTGAAAATTGTTTCTAACTTGGTCCACGACCTCTAATTCCATCCATGCCCTATTTGGCCATTTATTTTTATTTATATTGATTATTAGTCATTTATAATTCAATTTAAATTAAATAAATGATTAAAAGGTATATAAAGATTGCGTGGGATTGGTTTCCAATTGAATATTGAATATATATTCAGTTTATAACAAGGAAATCTCATGGAAAGAGGAAAGAGATATGATTTGGTCCAAAAAAGCAAATATTCACATAATTGGAAATCAAATATTTTTCCATGAAAACCATTGATGTCTCTCCTTAATGCTTACCCTAATTTGATTTACTACTTAAGCACAAGCATCCCAGCCTAAGGGGATACACGCAACAGCCTCAAAAGAACCCTAACATTTTCTCAAAAAAATTCAAAGATTGGTGCAATTCAAGATTCCTCTCTCCAGCCAGCTTCAGCCAAAACTAAGGACTCCATCAACCTCCTGGAGATCTCAGCACCTCATCCCAACCATCGCTCAAGCAAAAACAGGCCCATAACTCGCCTAGCCAAGTCACCGTTTCTTGGTAAATTTTTGAATCTCTATCTCTTAATCTATACGTTATTGAATGTGTTAATGTTTTGCTTCATGCTCAGGACCTTCATTAGGACAAGATAGATGCTTCACATGAGAGGTTTGGAGCGTAGAACGCCAGATGCCATTGTTAGGGCATCCATGGCTGTTAAGGTCCAAGCTCTTAATCCAGGGGTTTTCAGGCCAATCTAACGCCAGATTCGAGACCAGGGCATGTTTTTATGTAGGATAGGGCCTTTGTTTTTGTCTTAGATCGCTTGATTTGCAGGGACGGATTTTGGATCGGCCGGAGATGGTGACCAGAGTCCAACTCCGTCACCTTTGACTTCTTGGACTCCAGCGCTTGGCTGTCTCTTTCCCATTGGGCAATTTAAATTAACGCGCGTTGTTTTATTTCAATTATGTTTCTCACTTCGTTTATCATATAATAGTATTTTGTTATGTATATTAACGAATGAACAAGATGGCTGGATGGTAAGGTGAATGAGTATGCAACAAGGGAACCTGAGTTCGATTCCAGGGGTCTGTGTTTTTGCATTTTCTAACAAATTCATTTCAGATCTAGTGCACGTGAAGGCCAACAAGTGCATGATATGCCTCACATGTGGACTATTCAGATCTAAGATTCTAAATCCAACGCTCCCAGTGGCTAGAGACCATGATGTACCCTAGAGTGCATTCCCCACCAGATTGAACACAGGAATATGGGCTTCTCCCTTCATGGGACAGCGAATTCAACAAATACACCCCTAGTTGCTTTTGACAGCTAGGCCCATATCTTTTGTTTGTTATTTTCTTTCTTTTTGTTTTTTAGTTATTATTTATTTGTTTTCAAAAATCATTTTTTTTCTTAATAATAAAAAATCAAAAAATAAATAAATAGATTTAGGTTTTCCAAAATTATTTTAATTATTTATTTAATTATTTAAATTTTATTTTATCAACTTAAAATTAATTAGACTTAGGTTCATTTTAATTTAAGTATTTTCTTAAACAAAAAAAAGAAAAATATTAGAATTAGTTTTAATCACCCTTAAATATTTATTTCCTATATTAAATTTAGAGTTAATTTAGTTTAAGTATTTTTCTTAAAATAAACAAAACAAAAACCAAAAAGATTTTCATTCTTAGGATTTTTTT
Source organism: Vicia faba (assembly GCA_948472305.1). Lineage (NCBI taxonomy): Eukaryota > Viridiplantae > Streptophyta > Magnoliopsida > Fabales > Fabaceae > Vicia > Vicia faba. Next base: position 1,275,528,311 of record OX451739.1, read on the forward strand.
AGACGTAATATTTATTTCGCGCGCGTTATTTTTTTTCTCGCATTTTATATAAATAATATAACTGATTATGGAATGTAATAGTCTAGGTTTAAAATTCCACATTTTATTTTCTTGCACTCTTTATGTAACTGCCCCAAGGCCTTGTAATAACTTAGGAATTTTATTTTCCGCAATTTACTTACTGCACCCTACTGAACTACTTAGATGTATGGCTAATAGAATTGTATGGAAAGATAATGATTAATTGAACATAGCATAACTTAATTCAAAGATAATATATCTTAATCAAGCATAATTTCACACTTGCACCTCTAGGGTACCCACTTTGGTTGCCTTCGGAAAGACAATGGTCATGTCCCTCGAGCATAAGGATACCCTTAGCAAAGCCCCTCGGTTAAAGTCATCATAAATATCATAGTCCCTCAATGTCCCTCGAGATACCTATGAGAAATGATCTTGTCCCTCGATGTTGCCTACAGATATATGAAGACAGTCCCTTCGAACTGCTAAGGTATCCCTACATGTTGCCTTTAATGACCATAACGACGACCCTACGCTTGTCCCTCGAACATCCAAAGATAGGGCTACCTACTCACTAATAGTAGGATATAACTATCTAAAGGTTAGGAGGAAAAGAACGACCTTTTCGAGTATAAGTAGATAAGTTCTTAGATGCTTGCTCAAAACAACTTTTTGCACCTACACAAAAAACATTTCAAAACACTTTCAAAAACATTCGCCTTGTCAACACTCTTAAGGACTGATACAAGAGTTATCATAAAGCAAATCGCCACACTAAGGCATTTTCAAAAACAATTTTCAAAACACACAAAGCACAAGTAATTTTCAAAACATGAGCTAAGCATCTACTCGCATAGAAAACTACGGATGGAAAGGATGCTAACACCTTCCCTTTCAATAATCTACCCCCCTTACTCAGAAAACTCTGAAAGGTCTTTTTCTGTTCTTTTCACCCTTTCCTTAAATTGGATAAAAGAAAAGTCAGTGGTGACTCTTGCTTACCGTAACATTTGCGAACACAAACACAAAACCAGTATTAAGAGTCAGTTCTGCCACCGAATCACACCCTCCATTAGGTCATCTAACACACCATGCATCATTAGTCAAAAATTTGGTATGGGATCAGGGTCTTCGAGAAATTAAGGTTGCTGTATGGCTTTAAGGCTCTCATCTTCACACAAGCTTGTTTCGGTTGAGTTCTCCGTCAATCATTTGTTTGAAGCTAGGGTTTTATTTCCTGAACTGCTTTATCGTCAAACTACAGGGGTATTGTTTCTTCTCAACATCAAGTTGTAATCTTTCTTCAAGGCTTAAGAATTAGGGTTTTCGTCTGTTAATATTCAACTGAGGATTATTGGATTTTCAAGTCAAGGCTATCTTCCATATTCCCATATTCATTCTCCAGATTTCCTCAAGGCTTTGTTGTTGAATTAAGACCACTATTGAACCATGATACAAGGTGTTGAGTTTGAAGGTCCATTGTGCTCAGGGCGTCATTATTTCAAATGCTTGTTTCTTGACACACGAGTTTGCTTTACATTGAGGAATTGAATTGAATTAGGGATTCATTGTTGTTTACTTAGTACATCAAATTAATTTGTTCAAGAGCATGTGTATTCATGATGTCAAGAAGATGATTCAAGCAAGCAACTATGGCAAAAAAAGTTTGAATTGCAAAAGATGCAAGTTTACAAGTTTACAAGTTTACAAGTTTACAAGTTTACTAGTTTGCTAGTTTGCAAGTTCATAAGTTCGCAAGGAACAAGTTGCTGAACAAGAGGAACAATTTCACGATACTCCGAGACGCTGATGTTCATTGAAGGATTTCCAACACATTTGGGCTGTGCGATTTTGTTGGAAGGAATACACAATGATGAGCTAAAGAGAATCAAATGTGTTATGCGGTGTGCGAGTATCATGGCATATAGCTTAATCCCATTTCTTGCTGATCAGAAAGCAATAATCTATACCTTTCCTCCAGTTACCGTGGCAGATATTTTGCCAATCAATCAAAAAACACAGCCTGTATTTAATAGAAAAAAATCAGTTAGAAATCCAACACAATCTGCAGCATTTCAAAGTCAGAATCAAATCCATAATAGAGAAATCACAGAGAAACGATTTAGTCAAAAAATCAGGAAATTTATAATCCAAACAAAATCAATTATCCAAACCTGCACTAGTTCAAGCACCAATTTAAAGCTCAGAAAAGCAGAAAGTTCAGAAATCAGAAAACAACAGAAATCCTAACAACCACAAACTTCCCTCTAACCAACTATTTCTAAAAAAGAACCATAACATCTCCAAACAGCAGCCCTGCAAACCAATCTAACATCCTAACTGTCACAGCAGAACCCTAACCATTCAATTATAGCAGAATTTTCTAATCTCCTACAAACTTATAACATAATTTCACTCTCCTAACACTCATCCTCTAACCATATTCTAACCTCCATAACTGTCATAACAAAAACGGACCCGAACCTGTAACTAACTGTTAACAGAACAGTCCCAACAGAAAAAGCTTAACAAAATTGCTAACCTCCATCAACCTTTAACAGTCTAACAAACTTTCAGCAAACTTCTAACAACTTCTCAACAGAAAAACAAAAAGGGAAGAATGTAGATAACAAAATTAAGAGGGAGAGAGAGGGGATTCACGAGGCACATATAATAGAAAGAGAACATAATAAAAGAAGAAGGAGAAAAATCCAGTTACAGAATAACAGAAATATTCACAAAGAAAACCATAATAAACTCACCAAAATATCTGAATCTTCTCTCTCTCTCTCTCTCTCTCTCAAAGCTCTTCATCATCTCCTCCATCCACCTGCAACCTTTCTTCGCCTTCATTCTCTCTACCTCGCACATATTCTTCATCATCACCAACCACCATCCACACGCACGATTTTCTTTCTCATCCTTAACCTTCATCCTCATTCTTTAATCTTCTCTGCACTCTCCATCTCCACTATGTCTTCAGCTATCAATCATCACCTTCAACCTTCGCTTAATCTCCTCTATGGAATTCCTCATATTCTCTACATAACGACAATCGTGTATGCGTAAAAGAAGAATAAGGAGGTGAAATTGGCGAAGCACACAGAGATTTCGCGAAACAGAAAAAGAAGAGGAAAAGATTTTGGACACTTACCGGATTGCTTCGAAGATCTTTGGTTGTCCAGGCTATTTCCATAGATATCGAAGAATGATCGGAATCCTCTCCGGCAAGTAAGCCTTCATCTCTATATTCCTTTCATCTTTTCAATTTTATCTTGTTACCAACTCGTAGAGGAGGATGAGTGAAACTGAACCCCTTATAATCATGCTCAGTAGCCTCAACAAATGGTGTTTAATCTCTTCCCCAAGACTTAGGGTTTCGAATTTGTGTTAGACGTAGAGAAAGTAAGGTGAAGGAGATGCTTTTGCGATTATAACCGGTGGTTCTCGGTGATGAGATGGTGGCTGTGGCAGAGTTAACTCGGGCGAAGAAGAAGGGAAAAGGAAGAGAGTGGACGCCGCGAGAGAAAAGAAGAAGGTTGTTTGAGGAGTTTGAGAGTTACATTAGCTAACCCTAGCTCAACTACCTGAAACGGTGCCGTGTTGCTTTTCCTTCCCTTTCAAATTTTATTTATTTTTTACTTATTGAAATAGAAATATGATAAATGAAGTGGACCGAACCACCCTTATGCACTAGGCCTGCAGGATTTTATTGTGGAACATATTGGAATGTTAATGGACCAAATTGCATCCCTTAGGTCTATTAACATGTTTTTTGTGGAGTCTGAAGCTAGTACAAAAAACCATTTCTTGGACTCAGTTTGTTGGGCCTAATGCCCTGGCTTCTATCATACCCCCTGGAATCCAATTCTCACCCCCTTGATACTCCTTGCCTTGTTAATATTTAGGATCCCTTTTTTAGATTTTTGTTATGACAAAATGGTGATAAAATCAATAAAATAGAAGATTTTAATAGAAAGTTATTAGGAATTAATTATTTAATTTTTTGGAATTTTTCCTTACATAAAAAACTAATAATAAAAATTCTTCCATTTCTTTTAGTTTTATACATATTTTCGTAGCATCGTGCCTCGTTATTTTTGACGCGTTTGTTTATTATGCAAGGTACATTTTTATGCTTTCGATCATGTAACATAACAAATTGTTATATGATTGAAGCATACATCTTATGCTTGCTTCTGATGCGACACAACTTATTTATCATCGTCCTGAGAAATTCATATTGTATTATATGTTTTCCTGATACATGCAATACTTTATGATGTCTTGTGCAGGAACTTCTGATTACGCGTTGCATTCGCAACACGCGTTTGCTTTTATCTTAGTTGGATATTATTTCTGACTTTGTTTGTTTGTTGGTGAAGCTTTCTCAACGCGTACTCCCTGCTTCTCCATTGTTTTCGTCCGCTCTTGACATTTTGCACGCTTTGGTAGTCGCCGCTACTACCTTCGTACTTCTTTGCACTTTACTACATTTCTTTATCGCTTTTCTAGATACCATGAGAAGTAGGAAATAAAGAGCGTGCACTCGAAGTCACTGTTTAAAGACCTGTAACAGGCATTCCACACTTCATTTTCTATATGTATTATGCTTGTGTTTGTTTCTTTGGTTGTTGATCGATGAGCCACTCAATTTAAAAATTGAGATCACGACTTCGCTCTCAGTGCATGCTCCCTATAGGATTTTATCGCTTTCTTGAATTTCTTGTTGATCGATGAGTCACTCAATTTAGAAATTGAGATCACGACTTCGCTCTCATTGCATTTTCCCTATAGGATAGTTTTGTTAGACTTTCCTTGGCATGCTAACCTAGATAGGATCTCTCTAGGTGTGCTCTCTTGAGTTTACTATCTTGTTTGATTTATCCTTGTAAATACCATGTTCCCTTAGGATGTGCTTGCTCCGTTCGGATGCAAGTTAGACCTTAGGTTGTAAACCATGCATGCTAACATTAGATGGACGTTTCCCTTTCGTTCATCCTTGACTTAGGGCTACCATTGTATGATAACATTAGGTTAGAAATAGGCTAGTCTCCCTTAGACTCTTTTCTTCCCGTTTTTGCATCCTTGCATCTAAAACTAAAACCTTTTCTTTAGCAAATCATAAAATATGATAATCACACTTAAACCCTTTTTCAAGGCATCAAAATACAAACCAAATCAAACTTTTTGTGCGTCCAAGCACCTTTTTCTGAAACCTTTTTCAAGTAAGGACATGATTAGTTTACTTCTGTGCCAACGCATAAGTCTCTAAAGGTCGAGCTGCGACAGAAGGTAGAATTAATATTGTCCATAAAAAACACAAAACAAACAAAAACATGTAAGCCGAACTACGATAACTCTGATTCCTCAAAAAGGATACATAGGCATTGGGGTAGGGCCCAAGCGAGTACAACTTTATTTTCCCTACATTATTTTCTCCTTTGTTTTGCATGCATTCTTCCTTAGTAATAAACAGTAAGCATAGATTAACACACTCATAAGATTAGACAACAAGAATGGATATAAAGTACTACGAGCGTATGGGGTGCTAATACCTTCCCACCATGTAACTGACTCCCTTACCCGATCTCTCAGTCGCAATACCGTGACTTCTCCCTTCTCTGGTTTTCTCGATGTTTACCTTTCCCTCCATGTGGGATAAAAGACGTTTGATGGTGTGATACGGTGGGAGAACTGACTTGAAGGTTTTGCATTTGATCGCAAATGTTGCGGTTAGCAAGAGTCGCCACTGACTTTTCTTTTATCCAAAAAGGAAAGGTGAAAAAGCACATGAAAGACCTTTGAGATTGTTTCTTGAGTTCGGGGGGTAGATTATGAAAAGGGAAGATATTAGCACCATTTTCATCCATGGTTTTCCATGGGCTCTTAGTTACTTGCTAGATCACTTTCTTTTGTTTGAAATTATGCTTAGTGTGGTTTTTTGAAAGTATTTTGTAAAGAGGCCTTTGTTTAGGCAATCTTTGTAATGATTCTCGTTCGTAAGAATGTATACAAAGATGTTGATCTTTTGAAAATGTTTTCAAGTTTTGTAAGATGTTTTGAAAGTGTATGTGATTGTTTTGAAAATAGAAAGGCTGTTTGTTTTGAAATGGAGTAAGTAATTAGGAGCATTCTACCTACTCAAAAGTCTTTCTTGTTCATTTTCTTTTCCTTTGACATTGTTGTCTTACCATTGATTTGGTAAGCAACACTATCTTTGGATGTTAACGGGATGGGCGTGGGTCATGGTATAACCATGATTAGCAATGTTGCAAGGTATCTTAGCATTCTTTTTTAGGGACTAATATCATTTGTAAGGCAACTTAGATAGCGTCATCGAGGGACTATGATCTTGTATTTGTTTGTTTTTGCTAAGATACCTTACATGCGTAATATGGCCATTTTGTATAAGGAAACCAAGTGGGATAACCCTAGGGGTGCTTGTGTGCAAGTGTATTATTTTCATGCTTGATTTTGACTTGGATTAGGGTTTTCTATTTGGTTGATTTTATTCTTTCCATACAAACCCTAATTACTAGCATGTTATGTAAAAGCGATAAATTGCGAAATTTAAAGTTACTATGCTATTACAACGTTTGTGGGAGGGGTATACAATTTATGAATGGGGATTGCAATAATATAAACCTAATTAATCTATTACAACCAAATTCAATTTGTACAAGAATTACAAAGTATAATGATGAATAATGTATAAGGATGAAAAATGTAAAGAAAATGAATTTTGTTTGATTTTCATAAAGAAAGATTTTTTGTCTTAACCTAATTTAAATAAAGAAAATAATTAATTAAGTTTGAATTTATTAAGAAAAATATTTTAAAAGGAAACCCTAATTCTATTAATTAATCAAAAGAAAATAAATTAAGGAAAGTATATTTTTTTAGCATTTTTTTATCTTGAAAATATTTATAGCATTAAAAATATAATATATTTTTAAATGGTATGAATAAAAATAAATAATATAATTATTAATTAAGTCTATAAGATTTAGTTAATAAAAATAAATAAAGTATAGTAAATAAAATATTTTTTTGTTTATAGAAAAAAAATAAATAAAATAAAGTCAAAATATAAAATTATCATTTTTTGTTTGTGTTTTTATGATTTTTAGTATTTTAGAAAAGAAATATTTAAGAAAAATAAAAATGAAATAAATAAACAAACAAATAAATACAAATGGGCCAGGGTGCAAATATGAAGCAAGAGGGGAAGGTTAGAAAAAAGTCAGGCCCAGGATGGGGGAGGTCCATGCGCTGGAAGGAACCAAAAAAAGACAAAATGTAAAAACGTTTGCAAAAGACAGCGCTGAGGTTCGAACCCACGACCTCTATCAATAACACGCGCTGCCTTACCACTAGGGTGGCTGTACATTCGTTAACTTAAATGAAAGAATGAATGCATAAGGTAAAACGTTTCCATGGCCTGTACTTCGTTTTCAACCTTCATCCAGCTGGACCACCTGTATCTCATTCATTTCTCAACAAAAATAGAAAATGAAAACATGAAAGTTGTGCTATTTTTCCTCACGAATCTAACCATATAACTTATGTAAGCTAAAAGTCAAAGATGAAGATTAATTTTGCTGGCCCTAAATTGAAACCTAATTTTCTCATAAATTTCAAATCTAAAATTCTCTATACACAGTCAATATAAATGGGAACCATGAACATGGTCAGTTTTAGAGCAATGCTATCTACAATTTATCTTCACAAATCAGAAACAAATGATGCCTGTATGAAGAGATGGAAGTTTGAAAACTTACCTCTTGCAGATGGAGTCGTAAATGGAGTTTGAGCAACTTTTGAGATAGCCTGAGGATCTGTTTAGCTTGCCTGGACTTCCTTAAGTGTATTTCAACTCCTACTTTGCCTTGAAAGTCCATGAATCTCTCTACTCAAGTCAACCTGCAAGCTTGATTTTTGAAAATGGTGGATAGTGATGAAGGAGTTACAGTCTTGAAACAAGGGCCTGTATTACTTTGGTATGATGTATAGAAGGTGTTTGAATGATTGGTTTTCAAAATGCACGAGTGGAAATGAAGATCATGAATTTTTGCTCAAAACTATCAAGTTGGGCAATTTTGTGCAGCAATGGTGTCTTGGAGAGTTTTTAGGATCTTCAAGCTCGTGTGTTAGCTTGCAAATAGTGTATGTACTTATAGGCAAGAGGTTTTGAGGCTTGAAACAACTCAGAAATTGAAATCACATGTTATGGCTTGGTTACTTGATTTTGAAGCAAAGTTGACAAACATGGTTTCTATGTGAAGTAAAAGGATTTGTAGGGTGGTTAGCAGGATGTAGATATGTTGCTTCTTGATTTTAAATGTTTTGGAATCAGAAACAACAATGTATGGGCTCAAGAAGAGTTGACATTGTGATTAAAGTCACTTTTCCAAAATGGAAGTGGTGACTTTCTTCCCAAAATGGAAATGCAACTTGGATAATGGCTCAAATGTTTGGACAATGGCTCTATCAGTTGTGTAAACATTAAATTATTGAGTGATTAGCTAGTTTGAAGCCTGCAAAGCAAGATTTGTACAACATTGTGATACGGTGGGAGAACTGACTTGAGGTTTTGCGTTTTATCGCAAATGTTGCGGTTTAGCAAGAGTCGCCACCGACTTTTCTTTTATCCAAAAAGGAAAGGTGAAAAAGCACAGGAAAGATCTTTAGATATGTTTTTGAGTTCGGGGGGTAGATTATGAAAAGGGAAGGTGCTAGCACCCTTTTCATCCATGGTTTTCCATGGGCTCTTAGTTACTTGTTTAGATCACTTGCTTTGCTTTGAAATTGTTTGAAATGGTGCTTTGTGTGGTTTTGAAAGTATTTTGAAAAGAGGCCATCGTTTTAGCAATCTTTGTAATGATTCTTGTTCGTAAGAATGTATACAAAGATGTTTGTCTTTTGAAAAATGTTTCAATGTTTTGAAAGATGTTTGGAAATGTTTTGAAATGTGTGTGTTTGTTTTTGAAAATAGCAAGGATTGTTTTGAAATTGATCAAGTAACTAGAAGCTATCTACCTACTCAAATGTCTTTCTTATGCATTTTTATTCCTTTGACATTGTTGATTTACCATTGATTTGGTAAATAACCCTATCTTTGGATGTTAAATGGGACGGGCGTGGGTCATTGTATGACCATGATAGCAATGTTGCCAAGTATCTTAGCATGTTTGGAGGGACCAAGATCATTTTGTTTAGGCAACCTTTTGATAGCGTCATCGAGGGACTATGATCTTATTTTTGTATTGTTTTGCCAAGATACTTCGCATGCATAACATGGCCATTTTTGTTTAGGCAACGAAGTGGGTGAAACCCTAAGGGTGCTTGTGTGCAATGTGTTTAATTCTTCATGCATTTGATTTGTCTTGTATTAGGTCTTTTCTATTTGTTTGTTTTTGGTCTTGTCATGCAAACCCTAATTTACTAAACATGGTATAAAAGCGATAAATTGCGTAAAAGTAAACTAAGCTATTCCAACAATTATTATGGGAGGGGGGATACAAGTTTTTTGAATGGGAATATTGCACAAAATAAACCCTAAAAATACTAATACAACCTAATTGAATATTGTGCAAATTAAATAAATGTATAAATATTTAAATATGCAATGCAATGTATTTATGGAAAAAATGTTTTGTATTTGTTTAAGGTATGAGAAAATAAATAAATTAATCCTAGAAAATAAGGAAAAATAATATTATTATTTTTGGAGGGATGAAACCCTAGTTTTCAAATAAAAAGAAAAATGTGTTCTATATTATTATTTTGTCTAATTTTTGTACAAGAAAAATAATAAATAATATTATATGTCAAATACTAAAATTATAATATGTATGAAAATAAATATTTTATGTGGAAAATAATAAAATAAAAACGTATAGTATTTATTAAATGTATTTACAATTTATTTAAGAAAGTAAAGTCTATTATCCTAATAAGACTATTTTTATGCCCTAAAAAATAATAAAAAAATAAAATAAAAGTGTGGAAATAAATAAATTATTTTTGAGTATTTTTTATCATTGAAAAAAAATAAATGCAAGCAATAAATATAAAAATATGCAAGGAAAATGCAAAAATATAAAATAATAGTCAGGGGGTGCAAAAGCAATACAGGGGGTGTGAAAAGTAAAAGCAAAAAGGCCAGGCGCGCCAAAAAGCCCAAGGGCAGTCATCTTCGTCCCTGTCCTTCGTCTCTGCGCACGTATCACGTACAAACCTGCAACTTGCTCATGCTTGCACAAAAACGAAAACTCATAACATAAAACATGTAGCATTTTATCTCACGATTCCAATGATATAAAATTTGTAACCTAACTCTCAAAGATCAGAGAGAATTTAATCAGCCCTAATTCGTGACCTAATTATTTCATGAAATTCAAACTTCAAATTCTCACAGCATGGTTAATATAAATGGAAAGTATGCATATGTACAACTTTACCATGTTAAGGACTACATTTTTGCTTCACAAATCGTGGCTTGAGGATGCCTAAATAGAGAGATAGAGTTTTGAAAAATACCTCCTTCAGCTGGATTTGAATATGAAAATATGGGGACTTTGAGTGAGGCCTGAGGATCGTGTGAGCTTCCTTAAACTTCCTTCAAACTATTCCAATACCTAGCTTGCTTTGTGGATGGCCAAAACTCTCTGTAGAAGTCAAGTTGCAAGCTCCAAGTTTGAAAATGGGAATGGCTGAAACAGGGCTTACAGGTGCAGGATGAATGCTTGGACTACTTTGGTATAATATATGGAAGATATTTGAAGTGTTAAAGGGCAAAACGCACGAGCCAAAATGAAGTTGGAAATGATTTTGCAGAACTGCTGTATGTTGGGCAGAAATTTGGAGTTTTGGAGTTTTGGAGTGTTTCAGATGTTAAGCATTCGTGTTCAGCATTGTAATGACTTGGTATATTTGTATAGAATAATACAAAGTCCACTCTTCCCTTGCTGTACAAGTTCTGACCTCTTTTGCAACTTTTCTTGCATTTGAAGAAAAGTGACAAGACAAATGCAATATGCTTGTACTGGCTACCTCAAGGGCTGAGAAGAGTTGGTATACTTTGCTTGATATCTATGGAAATTGTTTGTACCAAAGGGACATCTCCAAGGCTCAATAATGATAAAGTTGCAAAAGCTTGCCTTTATGAAAATAACAATGTGCCCTTTATGCCATTAATGGAATTATCTCTTATACAATGTTCCAAAAGCCAAAATAAAGCCTTTATCTTCTTAGTTAGAATTTAATTATTGAGTGTAGAATGAGTTTAGGACCTGTAATGCAAGGTACAAGCATCATGGATCTGATTTGCAACTTGATGCCTTGTAAAAATGGCATGAACAAAAGTGACAAAATGCCAATTTCTCTTCTTCGATTCTCCCTAACCACAAATGATCTTGGAGAGTTCTTGGACATTTTGGAAAGCTTGCAATGTGCTATATAATCCATATTTGAAATGAATTTTGAGATACCTCTTGTAACTAGGTGAAAAATGTCCATGAAGTTGGGTCAAAAACCTGCCTAAATTAGGGCAAATTTTCACTAAGTCATTTAGTTCATGGACCTCTATTCACAAATTCATAACTTGAGATCCAACCATCTTTTAGGAAAACTTTATGAAGAAAAGTTGTAGATTTCATGGAGTACTACAACTTTCATGTTGGAAGTTTTCTTTGAATCAAATTGCATCATGGTGAAAAAGTGGTGAAAAGTTGGGAAAAAATAAGAAAATTTCCATACTTAGAAAAATTCTAAGTTATGAAAATTTTCAAATTCAAAACCCTAATTTTCAAAATTGGTTTTCTTGGTGAAAAAGTTTCATGTTTTAACATATCTTGATGAATTATGACCCTTGGCACTTGATTTTGACCAAAAAGTCCAAGTTTGACTTTTCAGTGTACAGTTGACTTTTGATCAGTTGACTGCAAATTTCATCTGCCAATCCTATGAACTTGAGATCTTTTGAACCATGTAATTAGGTCAAGATGAAGCCATTGAATCCTTGAAATCATGTTTGAAAGCAATTGGCCATTGGCTAGGTTAAAAATCAGAAATTGCCCTTTCTCAGTCAAAACCCTAATTTTGACCATTTTGCCCTTTTGATGATTTCATCAAATTTCTTGAGGAGTTGTGATCCAACCTTGATCAAATGGTACATATGAGTCTAAAATGTTGTTGTGGATAAAAAACTTATGAAGTTTGACTGTAAATTGGCCATGGTTGACTTTTTCCCTAATACAGCTGATTTTTAGGTCAACTGTCCAATTGACTGAGCAAACATGTGATTCAAGGCTTGAAACTTAACATGAGCTATCTTAGGGGTCCAAGATAGTGTATGAAAGTCACGTGAAGCATTGATGGTCCAAAAATCCTTGTGCAAACTCAAACCCTAATTTCAGGTTATCAGTGCAAGGTGATGTCTTGAGCTGACCAAACCCTAATCTTGTCTTGAGTCCAAGAAGTCTTGTGAGAAAAGTCTTGATAAATGAGAGGGAAAATTTTGGGGTACAACAAGCATTCTTGAATATTGGATCAAGTTTTCTTCACAAAATGGCTTGTAATTCAAGTTTGAAAACCCTAACTTCTTGCCTTTGATTCTCCTTGCTCAAGAATGATCTCAAGGAGTTCCTTGACATTTTGGAAAGCTTGCAATGTCCTCTACAACCCATATTTGAATTTATTTTGAATATTCCCCTTGGAACTATGTGAAAAATTGCCATGAAGTTAGGTAAAAAATCTGCCTCACTAGGGCAAAATTTCATTAAGTATTTTTTAGTTCATGAGCATGTATTCACAAAATTATAACTTTATATGCACGAACTTTTGGAAGAAGTTGTGTGAAGAAAAATTGTAGATTTCATGGAGATATACAACTTTCATGTTGTAAGTTTCCTTTTAATCATCTTGTATCATAATGAAAAAATTGCTCAAAGTTATGAAAAAATAAAAAAATTTCAACACTTGGAAAACATTTCTAAGTTTAGAAATTTTGACTTTTCAAAATGAAATCTTGATTTCTTGACTTCTTAATGAATAAGTTTCCTATTTAGATATGTTTTAATGAATTGTGATCTTTGGCACTTGAATTTGACCAAAAAGTCAAAGTTTGACTTTTCAGTATACAATTGACTTTTGATCAGTTGACTGCAAAGTTCATCTCTCAATCCAAAGGATTTGCAATGTTTTGAATCATGTCATTAGGTAAAAATTATGCAATTGGACTCTTGATATCATGCCTTAAACCAATTTACCATTTGCTAGGTCAAAAATCATAAATTGCCCTTTCCCAGTCAAAACCCTAATTTTGACCATTTTGCCCTTTTGGAGATTTGATCAAATTTCTTGAGGAGTTGTGGTCCAAACTTTATAAAATTATAAATATGAGTCTAAAATGTTGATGTGGATCAAAAATTATGAAGTTTGACTGTAAATTGGCCATAGTTTACTTTTTCCCCAATACAACTGATTTTTAGGTCAACTGTTCAATTGACTGATCAAAAGTGTGATCCAAGGCTTGAAACTTGACATGAGTAATCTTGGGGGTCCATAATGATCCATGCAAGTCATATGAAGCATTGATAGTTCAAAAATCCTTGTGTAAACTCAAACCCTAATTTTGGTCATCAGTGCATAAGGAGGTGTCTTGAGCTGATCAAACCCTAGTCCAGTCTTGAGCCCAATGAGATCTTGTGAGAAATTTCTTGATAAGTGAGAGGAAAAATTTTGGGGTACAACAGCTGCCCCTGTTCAATCTTCTTAAGCCTGAAGAGTTAGATTGGCATGTTTTTCCAGTCGTGACTCGAAGGTGGAAGATGATTGGACACTAAAGTGCCCAGAAATTTGCACTCGACGATGCAATGGCTGAGGGAATAGGCTTAAAGATTCCATTTGGAGAGGTGATAGAAAGTTGTAGGAAATGGGCTTAAAGATGCCATCCAAAAGTGATTGTTTGTATTGTAATTTGTAAGCTGAAAGAATGAGCATCAGAATGGCGTCTGTGTCTGGAGCGTATCTTAACTGTATCTGGGAGCTGATTTTGACTGATTATTAGAATGGAATTCGTGTCTAGAGAGTATCTGAACTGTATCTGAAAGTTGAATCTAAATGAGTATTAGAATAACATCCGTGTCTGAGGCATATCTGAACCGTATCTGAAAGTTGTACTTGAATGAGTATCAGAATGGCATCCGTGTCTGGAGCATTTCTGAACTGTATATGAGAGTTGAACTTTGAATGAGTGTCAGAATGACATCCTTGTATGGAGCGTATCCGAACTGTATCTGAGAGTTGAATTTGAATGATTATCAGAATGACATCCGTGTCTAGAGCGTATCTGAGCTGTATCTGAGAAGTTGAATCTGAATGAGTATCAGAATGGCATCCGTGTCTGGAGCGTATCTGAAATGTATCTTAGAAGTTGAATCTGAATGAGTATCAAAAAGGCATCCGTGTCTAGAGCGTATCTTTACTGTATCTGAAAACTTTTGAACATTGCTAATGATAGCTGTTAATCTTATCCTGAAAAGGGAAAAATGTTAGCTAAGATGCAAAGCCATGTTGTATGAAATGTATGATATAATGCATTCGTCTTATCAATGTTTATGATATATGGATGCAATGTATGCGTATGTGAGACAGTTTATTGTACTGCTGTTGGATTGGGGAAAATAAATCCTTGACTGCTGATGAGGATATGGAGCATAAGTCTTCATGTTGTGAAGTCTAAGTGTTGATGAATTTATGCTTAGAGAAATAAACTCTGTTGTAAGGGAAATTCCATGTACTGCTTGTAAAATCCTGTTGCGAAATCCTGAGAAAATGAACGACTTCTACCGTGGATTGATAATTGGAAGCTCGTTCCGCTGGGAATTAAACTGCAAACTGTGGGGGATTTATGGAAATAGCTTAGGGATATTTCCCTACCTCTTAAAGCCATCGGTGATTGTCTTTTATTTTGTTTATTTGTAAACAATAATTATGTTCAAATGCATATGTTCATCAATGAATCGTTGGACGTTTTTGTAAACAAAACACAAGAGTAAGAAAAAAACAGATAGTTTTTGCACTTTCAAAGGGATATCTTTGTATTGACTTTGACTAAGTATTTTTGTACAATAAGACAAACATTCTAGTAAGAGAATTCCGTCGTAAGAAAAATGAAAATTTTAATACAAAGAAAAGATAGCTATGTGTATTTATCCCATGGGGTTCCCATTCTGCTATAGTCTTTGTATCTCTGAGCATCTTGTCTATTTGTTGCCTCGTCCGAAGATGATTGAATTGATCAAAACCTATGAGTTTGCAGGTTGTCTGTAAGGTGATCCAACGGGACATATTCATACGCTTTAATTCCCTAACTTTTGCCTGGACCACTCTTTCGGGTTTTCAGTCCACCGGGAAACCCTTTTTTGCCCAAGTCGCCCTTTCGGGTTTCAACTTGCCGGGTGTATATATATTTTTTGTTTTTGTCCCTAATTTTTACCCGAACCTTTTTGGTTCGCCGGGATGCCCTTGTTTTGCCTAGGTATGTCAACCTAGCGGGTCTCTTATGCGTAGTATCTTTTTACTATGTCCGTGTTTGCAGGATGCGGCACGTCGTCACCATCCATGGTGGTTAAGATCATTGCCCCACCAGAGAAAATGTTTTTGATTATAAATGGTCCTTCAGAGGTAGGAGTCCATTTGGCCCTAGGATCACCTTGTGGAAGTATGATGCGTTTGATCACCAGATCTCCAACTTGATACACTTGGCGTCCGACCTTCTTGTTGAAAGCCTTGATCATCCGTTTTTGATACATTTGACCATGGCAAACAGCAATAAGTCTCTTCTCATCAATCAAGTTCAATTGATCAAGTCGAGTCTGGATCTAATCGTTTTCGTTCAGCCCTGCATCCTTCATAATTCTTAGAGAGGGGATCTGAACCTCAATAGGCAAGACGACTTCCATGCCGTAAACCAGAGAATAGGGTGTTGCCCTGGTTGATGTGCGAGATGTGGTACGATACCCGTGGAGAGCGAATGGTAACATATCCTTCCATTCTTTGTATGTGACTGTCTTTTTCTGTATGATCTTTTTAATGTTTTTATTTACAGCTTCGACATCACCATTCATCTTTGGCCGGTAAAGGGAAGAATTGTGATGCTAGATCTTGAATTGCTCTCACAAGGCGATGATCATAGTGTTGTTGAGATTTGTACCATTGTCAGTGATGATCCTTTCTGGGATATCGTACCGACAAATGAGATTTTGCTTGATGAAACGGGCAACAAAATTCTTGGTAACGGAAGCGAAGTAATCTGCCTCCACGCACTTTGTAAAATAATCAATGGCCACTAAGATGAAGCGGTGTCCATTGGAGGCTGTCGGCTTGATTTCCCCAATCATATCAATTCCCCACATAGCAAAGGGCCAAGGAGCCGTCAAGACATTCAGAGGAACCAGAGGTACGTGCACCTTGTCAGCATAAATCTGGCATTTATCCCAGGTTCGAGAGTGTTGATAGCAATCTGCTTCCATGGTAGACCAGTAATAGCCTGCCCGTAGGATTTTCTTTGCCATCGTATACCCACTGGAATGGGTGCCAAAAGTGCCTTCATGCAATTCAGCCATGATCCTTTCAGCTTCAACCTTATCTACACATTGAAGTAATACAGAGTCATGGTTGCGTTTGTAAATAATGCCATTACTAAGGAAAAATTTAGCAGAGAATCTCCTTAATAACTTCTTATCATTGATTGAAGCTCCTTCTGGATATTCTTGAGCCTCAAGATACTTCTTGTCTTCGTGAAACCAAGGCTGGTCCACTACTTCTTCAGTATTAACCTCATGACAGTGCGCTGGTTCCTCCATTCGTTCGATGGTGAACTGGGGAGCCTCGTTATCCCAATTAAGTTTAAACATATATGACATTGTGGCTAGAGCGTCTGCTAGCTGATTTTCTTCTCGCGGGAAATGCTCGAAGGTAATCTTCTCAAAATGTGGTAGCAACGTTAAAACATGTTCTTTGCAAGGGATAAGGTTTGGGTGTTTGGTGTCCCATTCCCCTTTGATCTGGATGATAACCAAAACTGAGTCTCCGAATACATTTAAGGATTTGATCCCCAAGTCTATGGCAGCTCTGAGACCAAATATGCATGCTTCGTATTCCGCCATGTTGTTTGTACAATTGAAGCAGATTCTTGCAGTAAAAGGAGTATGACACCCTTCCGGAGATATGAGTACAACACTGATACCATTTCCAAGTGAATTGGATGCCCCATCAAAGAACAGGGTCCATCGGGATCCTTGTTCAAGTCCGTCATATGGCCTGAATTCTTTATAGTTGTCTAACGTCATGATGTCTTCATCCAGAAATTCGAACTTCATGGATTGGTAGTCTTCTACAACTTGGTGAGCAAGGTGATCAGTTAGTACACTGCCCTTTATAGCTTTCTGGGTAGTATACTGTATGTCGTTCTATGTTAGGATCATCTGCCATCTCGCTATTCTCCCAGAAAGAGCAGGCTTCTCGAAGATGTATTTTATCGGATCCATTTTAGATATCAACAAGGTAGTATGAGTCAACATATACTGTCTTAGCCGGCGAGCAGCCCATGGCAGAGCGCAACAAGTTTTCTCGAGCATTGAATATCTGGTTTCATAGTCGGTATAATTTTTGCTCAGTTAGTAAATAGCATGCTCTTTTCGACCAGACTCGTCATGCTGGCCCAATACACACCCCATTGAGTTTTCTAAAACAGTCAGATACATGATCAATGGTCTTCCCTCGACTGGTGGCATCAACACATGAGGCTCTTGTAAGTATTCTTTGGTTTTGTCAAAAGCAACTTGGCACTCGTCATTCCATTTGACTACCTGATCTTTCTTCAACAATTTGAAGATTGGTTCACAAGTAGCTGTCAGGTGAGAGATGAATCTGGTAATGTAGTTCAAACGTCCCAAGAACCCTCTGACTTCCTTCTCAGTACGAGGAGAAGGCATCTCTTGTATTGCTTTTACCTTGGCAGGATCTACTTCAATACCTTTGTTGCTGACGATAAAGCCTGGGAGTTTACCATACCGTACCCCAAATGTGCATTTGTTTGGATTCAACCTCAGCTTGTATTTCTTCAGTCTCTCAAATAGTTTTTGCAAGTAATTAAGATGCTCTTCTTCTGTTTGAGATTTGGCTATCATATCGTCCACATAGACCTCTATTTCATGGTGTATCATGTCGTGAAATAAATCTACCATGGGACGTTGATAGGTTTCCCCAGTATTCTTCGGTCTGAATGGCATCACCTTATAGCAGAAAGTGCCCCACTGCGTGACAAAGGTTGTTTTCTCCATGTCCTCAGGCGCCATTTTGATTTGGTTGTAACCTAAGAATCCGTCCATAAAGGAAAACACTTTGTGTTGTACCGTATTGTCAACTAGAATATCAATGTGGGGGAGTGGAAAATCATCCTTAGGGCTTTCCCTATTCAAATCTCTGTAGTCCACACACATTTTCACTTTGCCGTCCTTTTTGGGCACAGGAACAACATTGGCAACCCATTGGGGATAAGAGGTGACATCCAAGAATCCAGCATTGAATTGCTTCATGACTTCTGCTTTAATCTTTTCTGACATATCAGGCCTCATGCGGCGAACCTTTTTCTTTACTGGAGGACAATCCTCTCTTGTAGGCAGACGATGTACCACAATATCTGCATCAAGTCCTGGCATGTCTTTATATGACCAGGAAAAGACTTCGACATAATCGTGCAACAACTGAATCAGACGCTCCTTGATACTGGGTTCCAGATTGGCGCTCACCTTGACCTCTTTTCTGTCTTCTTTGGTACCTAGGTTGATTGTATCCACGGGTTCCTCGTGAGGTTGAATGGTTCTCTCTTCTTGTTGTAGTAGTCTGGCAAGTTCTCCTGGTACTTCATAATCTTCTTCAACTTCGTCTTTGGCTCGGTAGATTAGATTCTCAGAGTCACAAAAGGCCATAGCAGTATTGTTACCCATGGGATCCCGAATGGATGTATACCTGCATTATGAGTGTGAGTGTGTGTAAGGATATAACTATCCTTGAAAGAAATAAAAATGTAAGAAGAAAAACAATGAGCACAAAAGTTTGTATACGAAAACATCCATGATTCATTGATGTTATATGAAAATTGGATGATAACCCTTACAAATGGACCATTGTGCCTCGGGTAAGACACAAGGTTTTAAGAGTGCGAATTATTTTAATATTACAAATCCAACAAAATGTAAAGACAAATTACTGTGGGATAAAAGTGATCAGGAAAAAATCTCTAGCCTCCCAATTGTTGAGCCCTCCATTAAAATTCAGGAATATCCAATCCTCCAAGTCATAGCTATCTTCATCTCCTTCTACGGTATTTACCTCACGTTTGCTGATCTTCAGGGGTGGCCCTCCGGCGCGAGCGCGGCGTACAGCCTTCTAAGCACTTGAAGTGAAATCCAGGTCAAACTTGTCAGACTTATACGGGATATCCGGGAGTTGTCCCCAGATAGTGTACCCACCTTCTTCTACCACTTCTTTGGCATCCTTTAGAGATGACATCTGGAGTGGAGGCCTTGTAATCTTGGGAACAACCTTGGTTACTGCCACATATTGTGAGACCTCTTCAAAGTGTTGGAATGGAGTTTCAATAAATTCACCATCTAATTCCACATATCTGAAGGAATTGAGATGGCTGATCATATACTCTTCTTCTCCATGAGCGGTGATAATCTTCCCTTGAATTGGATATTTCAGCATTTGGTGCAACATAGAAGTGACATCGCCAACATTGTGAATCCATGGTCGGCCTAGCAAGAAAGAATATGAGGGAAGAATATCCATTACATAAAAAGTTGAATCAAATGTTTGTGTTCCAACTTTTATGGGAATGTCTACCTCCCCATGTACCATCCTTTTCGAGCCGTCAAAAGCCCTTACCACTATGTTACTTGGCTTCAATGTTAATCGCTCGCAGTCAAGCCTATCAAGATATTTTTTAGGCAATACATTCAGATATGAGCCAGTGTCCACCAAAACATGGGCCAAGGTTGTGCCCCTACATTCAACTGAGACATGCAATGCCTTATTATGCTTCCTTCCTCTTGGTGTTAAATCAGCATCCAAAAAACCTAGACCATTATCTGCAGTCAAGCTGGCTATGCAGTCTTGAAACTGATCGGTAGATGTCTCTTGGGGTACATGGGCAGTTTTAAGGAATTTTACCAAGGCTTTTGCATGCGCCTCGAAACATAGTAGTAATGCCAGCATGGAAATTTTAAAGGGGGTTTGCCCCAGTTGTTCAACTACATTGTAGTCGCTTCTTTTTATGATTTTCAGAATTTCCTCCATCACTTTTCGGGAGGTCTCAGAGATAGCCAATGACTGAGCCTTCGTCCGGACATGTTCAATCAGAATACTTTCACCTCGAGTCTCGGTTAACTCGGCAGCATGAGTGTCACTAGGAATTATAACAAGGGTTGCAACGACTTTGTCAGTTGGAGTATTGGTGGAGATGATTGTAGGTCCGGGAATAACCTTTAGAGGGGTAACAACAACAGAAATGATTACGGGTCCAGAAACAAACTTTGGGGGAGCAATTTCTGGAGAGAAGATCCTACCACTTCGGGTAATCTTACTAGTCCCTGCAATATTACTAACGTCGAAATCCACTTTCTCAGAACTTGAATCTTCGGCGGCTGGCCAGTTCTGCTTGATACCATGATAGTAGACACCCCCTCCATAATTCCATGGTATGGTCTTGTCTAACGAATATGGGACTGGTCCAGGCGTTGTAATTATTAAAGGAGTTGTTTTTGGAATTGATTTAATTCTAACGGGTCTTTTGGTGGAGACCCTGGAAGAATTGGAAGAAATGGTAACGATAGAAACATCTTCAAAAGGAATAGGTGGAACAAAAGTCTTTTCAAACAAGATTTCTTTGTTATCTATTAGGCATTGAACGCTTGCTTTCAACAAAGGACAGCTGGTTGGTGAGGACAAACAGAAATGGAAAACTTCATCACAGCCCAGGAACACACCGATATTTAACACATTCATTTTAATAGTCAGAAGCGAGGTTATAAGTTCATCAACTGAAGTAACAAACAATTCTCCTTCAATGGTATTGGTATTATGGCAATGTCTGGGCATAGGGGCAGAAATGACATTTGGCTTTTCGGGCGCATCGAATTCAATCTCTTTTGCTTTAATGAGGTCTTGTATTTTGTTATTTAGAGCCCAACAGTTATTAGTGTCATGACCGGGACTTTCAGAGTGATATGCGCAACGGGTATTGGGATGATAGTGAGGAGATGTTGTGTTGGGGTTTTTTGGAGCTTCTTTCAAGATCACTAAATTGGATCTTAGTAGATGTGGTAATACTTGTGACGGGGTCATGTTAATTCTGGTGAACTGCCTGACTGGTCTTTCCATCCTCGGTTGGTTGTTTCTTTGTTGATCAGGCACATGTTTAGGAATCATAACAGCCCCCACCATTGGACGGCGTTCGGCCCTATCTTGATTTCTTTGAGGATAAACAACAACCACTTCTTTCTTTTCTATAAATGGCTTCCTTACAACTGCAGAAAAGGATGTATCTTTCTGAATCTTTCCACTCTTTATACCGTCTTCCACCAATTCTCCGGTCAATATTAGTTCAGTAAAACCCGTAGATGAACTTCTGATTATATGTTTGAAAAAGGGACCATACAAGGTGCCTAAGAACATGTCTACCAATTCTCTCTCAGATAGAGGGGGTTGAACTCTTCCAGCCAAGTCTCTCCATTTTTGTGCATAGTCCTTGAAGCCTTCATTTGAAACCATGGCCATACTCTGGAGTTGAGTACGGGTAGGCGCAAGATCAGCATTGTATTGGTATTATTTGTAGAAGGTTGCAGCAAGATCTTCCCAATTGTGAATGTTGGCTCTTTCTAGTTGGTAAAACCAGTCAAGTTGAGTTCCAAACGGACTATCTTGGAAGAAATGTACCCATAAGTCTTTGTCAGCGGCATGGGGTTGGATTTTTCTCACATATGACCAGAGATGCATTTTAGGGCATGAAACTCCGTCATATTTGGCGAACACAGGTGCTTTGAATTTCGAAGGAATAACAATCCCCGACACTAAACCCAATTCCTCAAAATCCAAGCCAGGCACTTTTTGGATTTCCATCACACTCAATCGCTCTTCGAGATGTTTATACTTGTCATCAGGTGGAGGGTATTGTTCTTCAGAATAGTCTTCTTCTTCCTCTTCCTCTTTTGATTATGACGGGACAACTGTTTCCTCGTCTATCCTATCTTGGTTGTCTCTTTCACCGAATGTCGTTTCAAAGTCTAAGGTCCTTCTTGTCTGCCCATGAAATCTTCAAATTCTCATGGAATAGTTAATATAAACGACAAATATGCATATGTACAACTTCACCAAGATAAGGGCTACATTTTTTCTTCACAAATCGTGGCTTGAGGATGCCTAAATAGAGAGATAGATATTTAAAAAATACCTCCTTCAGTTGGATTTGGATATGACAATGTGGGGACTTTGAGTGAGGCCTGAGGATCGTGTGAGCTTCCCTGAACTTCCTTCAAACTATTCCAATACCTAGCTTGCTTTGTGGATGGCCAAAAATCTCTGTAGAAGTCAAGTTGCAAGCTCCAAGTTTGAAAATGGAAATGGCTGAAACAGGGCTTACAGATGCAGGATGAATTCTTGGACTGCTTTGGTATAATGTGTATGAAGTGTTTCAAATGTTAAAGGGCAAAACGCACGAGCCAAAATTAAGTTGGCAATGATTTTGCAGAACTGCAATGTTTTGGTAGAATTTTGTGTTTTTTGAGCTTGAGAATGTTTTGGATGCTATCCATTCGTGTCCAGAATTGTCATGACTTGGTATATTTGAATAGAATGGATACAAAGTCCACTCTCACTAGCTGTACAAGTTCTAGCACTTTTCGCAACTTTTCTTGCATTTGAAGAAAAGTTGAAGTGACCATGCTAACATGCCTGTCCTTGCTTGCTTGTGAGCTTCAAAGGGCTTGTACAAGTTGCTTAAGATCTATGGAAATTGCCTGCACCAAAGGGACAGCTCCAAGGCTCAAGAATGATAAAGTTGCAAAAGCCCAATTTATGAAGATGGCATTGTAACCTTTATGCTTAAAATGGAAAAATCTCTTGTACAATGCTCCAAAAGCAAAGATAAAGCCCTTATCCTCTGAGTTTGAATTTAATTATGGAGTGTATAATGAGTTTAGGACCTGTAATGCAAGGTACAAGCATCCAAGATCAGATTTGCAACTTGATACTTTGTGAAAATGGCATGAACAAAAGTGATAAAATGTCAATTTCTCTTCTTCGATTCTCCCTAACCACAAATGATCTTGGAGAGTTCTTGGAGAGTTCATGCACATTTTAGAAAGCTTGTCATGTGATCTATAATACATATTTGAAATACATTTTGAGATACCTCTTGGAACTAGGTGAAAAATGTCCATGAAGTTGGGTCAAAAAACTGCCTAAATTAGGGCAAATTTTCACTAAGTTATTTAGTTTATGGACCTATATTCACAAATCTATAACTTGAGATCCAAACATATTTTTGGAAAAGTTTGTGAAGCAAAGTTGTATATTTCATGGAGGAATATAACTTTCATGTTGGAAGTTTTCTTTGAATCAAATTGCATCATGGTGAAAAAGTGGTGAAAAGTTGGGAAAAAATAAGAAAATTTCCACACTTAGAAAAATTCTAAGTTATGAAAACTTTCAAATTCAAAGCCCTAATTTTCAAAATTGGTTTTCTTGGTGAACAAGTTTCATATTTTGACACATCTTGATGAATTATGACCCTTGGCACTTGATTTTGACCAAAAAGTCAAAGTTTGACTTTTCAGTGTACAGTTGACTTTTGATCAGTTGACTACAAAATTCATCTGTCAATCCAATGAACTTGAGATCTTTTGAACTATGTAATTAGGTCAAGATGATTCCATTGATTCCTTGAAATCATGTTTGAACCCAATTGGCCATTGGTTAGGTTAAAAATAAAAAATTACCCTTTCTCAGTCAAAACCCTAATTTTGACCATTTTGCCCTTTTGATGATTTGATCAAATTTCTTGAGGAGTTGTGATCTAAACTTGATCAAATGGTACATATGAGTCTAAAATGTTGATGTGGATCAAAAATTATGAAGTTTGACTGTAAATTGGCCATGGTTGACTTTTTCCCCAATACATCTGATTTTTAGGTCAATTGTCCAATTGATTGATAAAAAATATGGTTCAAGGGTTGAAACTTAACTTGAGCAATCTTAGGGGTCCAACATGAAGTATGAAAGTCACATGAAGCATTGGTGGTCCAAAAATCCTTGTGCAAACTCAAACCCTAATTTTGGGTCATCAGTGCAAGATGAGGTGTCTTGAGCTGACCAAACCCTAATCTTGTCTTGAGTCCAAGAAGTCTTGTGAGAAAAGTCTTGATAAATGAGAGGGAAAATTTTGGGGTACAACAGCTTCCCCAGTTCAATCTTCTTGAACCTGAAGAGTTAGATTGGCGAGTTTTTGTCATTCGTGACTCAAAGGTAAAAGATGATTGGACACTAGAGTGCCCGTAAATTTGCACTCGACAAAGTTTAGTTGAGGGAATGGGCTTAAAGATGCCATTTGGAGATGTGATAGAACCTTGTTGGAGATGGGCTTAAATATGCCATCCAAGAATGTTTGTTGAATTGTAAGTTGTAAGTCAGAAGAATAAGTATCAGAATGGTGTCCGTGTCTGGAACGTATCTCAGCTGTATCTTGGACTTGCAATTTGAATGAGAAATAGAATAGCATCCGTGTCTGGAGCGTATCTAAACTTGAAATCTGAATAAGGGCCAGAATGGAATCTGTGTCTGGAGCATATCTGAACTTGAAATCTGAATAAGGGCCAGAATGGCATCCGCGTTTGGAGCGTATCTGAACTTGAAATCTGAATGAGTATCAGGATGGCATCCATGTCTGGAGAGTATCTGAACCGTATCTGAAATCTGAATTTGAATGAGCAACAAAATGAATTCCGTGTCTGGAGTGTATCTGTACTATATCTGAAGTCTGAATTTGAATGAGCAATAGAATGACTTCCGTGTCTCGAGTGTATATGTACTGTATCTGAAGGTTTGATCTGAATGAGAAATAGAATGACTTCCGTGTCTGGAGCGTATCTAATCTGTATCTTGATAGTTGAGTTTGAATAAGTATCAGGATGGCATCCGCATCTGGAGCGTATATGAACTGTATCTGAAATCTGAATCTGAATGAGCAACAGAATGACTTCCATGTCTGGAGCGTATCTGTACTGTATCATGATTGTATACTGTTAAGGGTAGCTTGTTAATCTTATCCTGAAAAGGGTAAAATGTTAGCTGAAACACAAAGTTATGTTGCATGAAATGTATGATGCAATATATGTGTTTTATCAATGTTTATGATATATGGATGTAATGTATGCGCATGTAAGCTGATGTGCTGTTTTGGTGAGGAAAATAAATCCTTGACTGCTGCCGGGGAAAATAAATCCTTGACTGCTGACGATAAGAAATCCTTGGCGACTGTTGGGGATTAAAAATCCTTGATAACTTCTCTGGGGATATAGCGATCCTTCATGTCCTGAAGTTGGAGTATTGACAAAAATTATGTTGCGAGCAATGCCATATAATGCTTGAGAAATCTACTTGGGAAATCCAGAGAACTTTGATGACTTCTTCTGGGGATTACACAATGGGAATCCTTATTCTGCTGGAGAATAAAGAAAACTCTGATGACTTCTGCGGGGAATTAATAAAGGGAGTCTTCAACCTGTTAGGGAGTAATGAAAACTCTGTGGGGAAGAAGGCTCATAGCTGGAGAGTAGGTTCAGGAGTTTCGGTTGTCTGCCATTCTACTGGGGAGTTATCCTAGGTTGGGGAGAGACAAAAGTTAACTGTTATATGGTTGATTTTCAGGCTTCAAGATAACTTGCTGGGGAGTTTAGAGAAACTGGATGGTTTCCGCTGGGGATTGATAGTTTGAAATTTTAGTTCCGCTGGGGATCTAGATGATGTACTATAGGGATTGCTCATGGAATAGCCTAAAGACATTTTCCTATCCTTTCAACATGCCAGTAATTGTTCTTTTTCATCCTGTTTATTTGTAAACAGTAATTATGTTCAAATGCATATGTTCATTAATGAATCATTGGACGTTTTTGCACATAAAAATACAAGTGTAAAGAAAAAGGTAAATAGTTTTTTGTACTTTAAAAAGACATCTTTGTATTTACTTTGAATAAGTATTTTGTACAAAGGAGACAGACATCCTAGTAAGAGGATGGTGTCATAAATGAGAAAAATTAATACAAAGAAAGATAACTATGTGTAAAAAATCCCATGGGGTTCCCATTCTGCTATAGCCTTCGTATCTCCGAATATCTTGTCCATTCGTTGCTTCGTCCGAAGATGATTGGATTGATCAGAAGCTCTATAGTTTGTCTGTGAAGAGATTGTCCTTAAAGTGATCCGATGAGACATAGTCATACGCTTTAATTCCCTAACTTTTGCCTGGACCGCCCTTTCGGGTTTTCAGTCCACTGGGAAACCCTTTTTTTGCCCAAGTCGCCCTTTCGGGTTTTCAACTTGCCGGGTGTACATATTTTTTTTGTTTTATCCCTAATTTTTCCCGAACCTTTTTTTGGTTAGCCGGGATGCCCTTGTTTTGCCTAGGTGTGTCAAACTAGTAGGTCTTTCATGCGTAGTATCTTTTGACTATGTCTGCGTTTGCAGGGTGCGGCAGGTCGTCGTCGTCCATGGTGGTTAAGATCATTGCCCCACCAGAAAAGATGTTCTTGATTACAAATGGTCCTTCATAGGTAGGAGTCCATTTGCCCCTGGGATCACTTTGTGGCAAGATGATGCGCTTGATCACTAGATCTCCAACTTGATATACTTGGCGTCTGACTTTCTTGTTTAAAGCCTTGATCATTCGTTTTTGATACGTCTGACCATGGAAAATAGCAGTAAGTCTCTTTTCGTCAATTAAGTTCAGTTGATCAAGCCGGGTTTGAATCCAATCGTCTTCACTCAAACCTGCATCCTTCATGATTCTCAAAAAGGGGATCTGAACCTCGATAGGTAAAACAGCCTCCATGCCATAAACTAAAGAATAGGGTGTTGCCCAAGTTGATGTGCGAGCCGTGGAGAGAAAACGGTAGCATCTCATGCCAGTCCTTGTAGGTGACTGTCATTTTTTGTATGATCTTTTTGATATTTTTGTTCGCAGCTTCAACTGCACCATTCATCTTCAGCCGATAGGGGGATGAATTATGATGTTGAATTTTGAACTGCTCGCACAAAGCGGTGATCATAATATTGTTAAGGTTTGTACCGTTATCAGTGATTATCCTTTCTGGGATACCGTACCGGAAAATAAGGTTCTGCTTGATGAAGCAGGCAACAACATTCTTAGTCACGGATGCGAAGGAAGCTGCTTTGACCCATTTGGTAAAATAATCAATGGCCACCAGAATGAAGCGGTGTCCATTGGATGATGTAGGCTTGATCTCCCCAATCATGTCGATTCCCCACAAAGTGAAGGGCCAAGGAGCTGTTAAGACATTTAGAGGAACCGGGGGCATGTGCACCTTGTCTGCATAGATTTGACATTTATGGCAGGTCCGGGAGTGTTGATAGCAGTCTGCTTCCATGGTAGACCAGTAATAGCCTGCCCGTAGAATCCTTTTTGCCATCGTATTCCCACTAGAGTGAGTGCCAAAGGTACCTTCATGCAATTCAGCCATAATCCTTTCAGCCTCAGCCTTGTCCACACAACGGAGCAGAATAGAATCATGATTGCGTTTGTACATGATGCCATTACTCAGGAAGAACTTAGCTGAGAACCTCCTTAAGAACTTTTTGTCATTGACTGAAGCTCCTTCTGGATATTCCTGAGCCTCGAGATACCTTTTGACTTTATGAAACCAGGGCTGGTCCACTACTTCTTCGGTATTAATCTCGTGACAGTGTGCAGGTTCGTCCATCCGTTCAATGGTGATCTAGGGAGCCTCGTTATCCCAGTTAAGTTTAAACAAGATGACATTGTAGCTTGAGCATCTGCTAGCTGATTTTCTTCTCGCGGGAAGTGCTCGAAGGTAATCAGCTCGAAATGTGGTAACAATGTCAAGACATGTTCTTTGTAAGGGATTAGGTTTGGATGCTTAGTGTCCCACTCTCCTTTGATCTGAATGATGACCAAAGCTGAGTCCCCAAACACATCTAAGGATTTGATTCCCAAGTCTATGGCAGCCTTGAGTCCAAAAATGCATGCTTCGTACTCTGCCATGTTGTTCGTACAGTTGAAGCAAAGTCTAGCAGTGAAAGGAGTATGGCATCCTTCCGGAGATATAAGTACAACACCGATACCATTACCAAGCGCATTGGATGCCCCATCAAAGTACAGGGTCCATCGAGATCCTTGTTCAGGTCCATCATATGGTCTAAAATCTTTAACGTTGTCCAATGTCATGATGTCTTTGTCAGGGAAGTCAAACTTCATGGATTGATAATCTTCTACAGCTTGATGGGCTAGATGATCAGCTAGTACACTCCCCTTTATATCTTTTTGGGTCGTGTACTGTATGTCATACTCCGTTAGGATCATCTTCCATCTAGCTATCCTTCCAGACAAAGCAGGCTTCTCAAAGATGTACTTTATCGGATCCATCTTAGATATCAACAAAGTGGTATGAGTCAACATATACTGCCTTAGCCGGCGAGTAGCCCATACTAGAGCGTAACAAGTTTTCTCGAGCAGTGAATATCTGGTTTCACAGTCGGTAAACTTTTTGCTCAGGTAATAAATGGCGTGCTCTTTTCGGCCAAACTCCTCATGCTGCCCCAGTACGCACCCCATTGAATTCTCTAAGACAGTCAGATACATAATTAGCGGTCTTCCCTCGACTGGTGGCATCAGGATAGGAGGCTCTAGCAAATACTCCTTGATTTTATCGAAAGCAATCTGACAATCATCATTCTATCTAACTACCTGATCTTTCTTCAACAGCTTGAAGATTGGTTCACAAGTAGATGTTAGGTGAGAAATGAACCTAGCAATGTAGTTTAGGCATCCCAAAAAACCTCTGACTTCCTTCTCGGTGCGAGGAGTAGGCATTTCTTGTATCGCTTTGACTTTGGCAGGATCAACCTCGATTCCTTTGTTGCTGACAATGAAACCTAAGAGTTTACCGGACCGGACTCCGAATGTGCACTTGTCTGGGTTCAGTCTTAGCTTGTACTCCTTCAATTTGACAAATAACTTTTGCAAGTGATCAAGGTGTTCTTCTTCGGTTTGTGATCGGGCTATCATGTCATTTACATAGACCTCTATCTCATGATGTATCATATCATGAAACAAAGCTACCATGGCGTGTTGATAGGTTACCCCGACATTATTCAGTCCGAATGGCATCACTTTATAGTAGAACGTACCCCACTGTGTAACAAATGTAATTTTCTCCATGTCCTCAGGTGCCATTTTGATCTGGTTATAGCCTGAGAATCCGTCCATGAAAGAAAATACTTTGTGCTGAGCTGTATTGTCAACCAGAATGTCGATGTGCGGAAGTGGAAAATCATCTTTAGGGCTGGCCCTGTTTAAATATCTATAATCCATGCACATTCTCACTTTGCCATCCTTTTTAGGCACGGGAACAATGTTAGCAACCCATTGTGGATAGGAAGTAACAGCTAGAAACCCATCATTGAACTGCTTCATAACTTCTGCTTTGATCTTCTCTGACATGTCAGGTCTCATGCGGCAGACTTTTTGCTTCACTGGTGGACAGTCTTCTCTTGTGGGTAGTCGGTGTACCACAATGTCTATATCAAGTCCCGACATGTCTTCGTATGACCAGGAAAAGATCTCAACATAATCATGCAACAGCTGAATTAGGCGCTCTTTGACACTCGGCTCTAGATTGGCACCTATTTTGATTTCCTTTTTATCTTCCTCAGTACCCAAGTTGATTGTATCCAACAGCTCCTCGTGAGGCTGGATTTCTCTTTCCTCTTGTTGTAGAAGTCTAGCCAATTCCCCTGGCACCTCACAATCTTCCTCACCTTTGTATTCGGCTTGGTAGATAAGATCTTCAGAGTCACTGAAGGCTATAGCAGTATCGTTACCCATGGGATCCAGAATGGAAGAGTACCTGCATTTGTGAGTGTGGGTGTGTGTAAGGGATAACCATCTTAAAACAATAAAATGTAAAAGAAAGACAATGGGCACAAAAGGTTTATATATGAAAAAGTGTCCATGATTCATTGAAATGAAATATGAAAATGAAATAAAAACCCTTACAAATGGACCATTGTGCCTCGGGTAAGACACAAGGTTGAAAATATACAAATTGTTCGTGAATTATTACAAGTCCAACAGAAATGTAAAAAGATAAATTACTGCGGTATGAAAGTTATTGGAATGAAGTCTTTGGCTTTCCAGTTGCAAAGTCCTCCGCTAACAGTAGGAAATATCCAATCTTCCAGGCTGCCATCTTCTTCACTGTCCTCTAGTGCATTAACCCCTTGGTGGCTGATCTTCATAGGTGGCCCTCCGGCACGGGCGTGGTGCACAGTCTTCTGAGTAGTCGAAGTAAACCCCAAGTCGAACTTGTCTGATTTGTAAGGAATGTCTGGAAGCTGCCCCCAGATTGTGCACCCCCTTCTTCCACTACTGCCTTTGCATCCTTGAGAGATGACATCTGAGGTGGAAGTCTTGTGATCTGAGGAATCGAGGATATCGCCTTGGTTGCCGCTATTTCAGGAGAGACTTCTTCAAAATGTTGGAAAGGGGTCTCTATGAACTCGCCATCTAACTCCATATAACGGAAGGAATTCAGATGAGTGATCATATACTCCTCTTCCCCATGGACAGTTATGATTTTCCCTTGGACGGGGTACTTGAGCATCTGATGCAAGGTGGAGGTGACAGCTCCGACATTGTGGATCCAAGGACGTCCCAACAGACAAGAGTAAGAAGGACGGATGTCCATCACGTAGAATGTAGAATTTAATGTCTGGGTTCCCACCTTGATCGAGATGTCCACCTCTCCATGGACCATTCTCTTAGAGCCGTCAAATGCCCTCACAATTATATTACTAAGTTTTAATGTCAGCCCCTCACAATCCAATCTATCCAGGGCTTTCTTTGGCAAGACGTTCAGAGATGAACCAGTATCTACCAAGACATGGGCTAAGGTCGTTCCTCTGCACTCCACTGAGACCTGTAATGCATCGTTGTGTTTTCTCCCTTTGGACGTCAGGTCAGCATCGGAGAAACTCAGGCCGTTGTCAGCTGTCAAACTGGCCACACACTCTTGGAATTGATCCGTAGACGTCTCTTGCGGCACATGAGCTGTCTTCAGAAACTTTACCAAAGCTTTAGCATGTGCCTCAGAGCACAACAGTAATGCTAACATAGAGATTTTGGAGGGGGTCTGCCCCAATTGTTCAACCACATCATAATCACTCTTCTTAATTATCCTCAGGATTTCTTCCATCTCCTTCTTAGATGTTTCAGGAATAGCTAGTGATTGAGCCTTCGTTAGGACAGGCTCCTCTTGAACATTCTGTCCTTTATTCTCAGCAGTGGAAGCAGGGACGAGAATTGTATTGTGTTTGTTGGTGGGTGTGATACGGTGGGAGAACCGACTTGAGGTTTTGCGTTTGTATTTGCACTTGTTCGGTTTAGCAAGAGTCGCCACCGACTTTTTATTTTATCCTAAGGAAAGGTTAAAAAGCACAGGAAAAACCTTTTGAGATGTTTCGTGGGTTCGGGGGGTAGATTATGAAAAGGGAAGGTATTAGCACCCTTTTCATCCATGGTTATCCATGGGCTCTTAGTTACTTGGTTTAGATCACTTGCCTTGATTTTCAATTGCTTGAAATGGTGGTGTGTGTGTGTGTGTTTTGAAAATGTTTTGAAAAAGATGCCTTGTCTAGGCAACCGTTGTAACAATTCTTTAATCGAATATTTTACAAAGGTGTGTGTCTTTTCGAAAAGATGTTTCAATGTTTTTGGAATTTGTTTTGAAAGTTGTGTTGTGGAGTGTGTTTTGAAAAGTAGGCAAGCGTGTTTTGCAAGTTTGATCAAGTAACTAAGAGTTGTCTACCCCTAAATTTACTCAAAGATTTTTCTCATATTTTAACCCTTTTAACAGTATTGTTCCACCATTGTATTTGGTGGACAATCTTGTGTTAGGATGTTAACGGGACAGGCGCGGGTCATCGTATGGACCATGAATGCAATGTTGCCAAGTGTCTTTGAAAATTTTGCTTGAAGGGACTATGATCATTTTGTTTAGGCAACTTCGAAAGCGTCATTGAGGGACTATGATCATTTGATTTGTTTTGTTTTGCCAAAGAAACTCAACGTGCAAGCATGGCCCATTTTGGAAGGCAACGAGTGGGATTACCCTAGGGGTGCAAGTGTGAATAGTGTATTGATTGTCATGCATTTTTGTCTTTGTATTAGGTTATCTAGCGGTTGATTTCGAATCTTCGCATACAAACCCTAATTACTATATAGTATATAGAAAGCGATAAATTGCGGGAATTTAAAGTCTAAGCTATTACAAATAAGTATCCGGGAATGGGGGTACGAATATTTACAAATGGGGACGAGTCATTAGGAGAGTAGTGTCCAAATATATTTACAACCAAATCGAATCGCATTCTCAAATGTAATATATATATATCAATGTATAAGAATAAAAGACGAGCAAATGTATTGGTGTAAGTGTATGTGATTATTTACAAGTGAGAAAAGTATGTTAACTTAATGCAAATTTAAATAAGTATTTATTTTTGGGTTTTTGTTAATTATGTACAAAACAAAAGATTTAATAAAAGAAAAGAAAATGTTTAAGAAATTCTATTTTTATGTATTAATGTTTTTATATACAAGAGTTTTAATTAAAGAAAAGAGAAATGTTTTAAGTTTAAAAATTTATGTATTTATATATAAACAAATGTTTAATAAAAAAATCTATTTTTAGGTATTTATTGATATCTTATATACAAGGATTTTATTTAACTCAAAATAAAATATTATTATGTATTTTTAATTATACTAATAAAAAAGTAATTTAAGAAAAATTTATATAAAAAAGAGTTTAACGTATTATTTTATTTACAAACAAAAATGAAATATATTAGTTTAAATTATAAAAAGAAAAATAAAATGATAAAAAAAATGTTAGTTTATAAGTATTAAAAAAGAATAAGAATAAAAGAAAAGATTGAATGGGCCTAAAGGGGATGCTTGGCCTAAACAATAACAGATAGGATTAGGAAAAGGAGGGGGTATGCGCCAGATTGGAAATGGGCTTAAGGCAATTGGATGAGGCAGCAGGCCCAAGCGTTTCACAATGTTTTGTTTTAGGGTTTCAGTGATTTGTTTCACTTCTAGGGTTACAACTTAGCGCGGCGCTCTCATCTTCTCCTTCTTCGCCCCTTCAAGCTTTTTGAACGGAGGCCACTGATATTCCTTTTTGTCTTAGGCTACCAGGCGCTCCCATCTTCTCCTTCTTCTTCCATGGTTGAACACAGTAGCAATAAGGAGAGGTAACGATTGTTTTAGGGTTTTAAGTTTGTGCATGTTATTAGCTCTTTGACAAATTCTGACTTTTCATGTTATCATTATTTGTGTGAGGTATGAAAGAAAAGGGCAGAAGAATTATACCTTCGTTGGCTTTTTGGAAATGGAGGAGGAGAAATGGATAGGGGGCGTCTCAGGCGGCCAAGGGCGGAGGAATACGTGATTCTATGCTTGCTCTGTGAATCTGGTACCTTTATCTTTGCTTTTTATGGTTTAATGATGATTGTCTCTGAAAACCTTTGCCTACCTGTTTCTGAACACTTCTTTGCCTCTTCCTGATTGCTGGCTTTGTATGATGTTCTTGCTTCTGAGTATGATGTTTTTCTGACTCTGAAATGCTTTTGCTTCCCTTTTGGTTTTGATTATGATATCTGAGTTTCTTTTCCTCTTCTTCTGTTTGGCTCTGATTGATGGCTTTGAGTATTGTTTTTGTTGGTTATTGGCGCTATGATGAGATTACTCTGAGGGCTTTGTTGGTTATGATGCTCCAGTGTTTGATTTGAGTTGCTTGTATGATTTGCTTCTGAAGAAGCTTGTGTGCCTGGATTCTGAGTTGCCTTTGTTGGATATGGATATTTGGCTTGGACAGGTTTGTGTTACAGTCGTGTGAACAGGTTGTTTTTGATGAACAAGCCTTTTAGGCTTTACAGGGCTTGCAATTTACTGAGTTTGAGGCATACTTTGCAAGGCTGTTTGTTTGGATATCTGGTAGCTGTAACATATTTGTTTGGCTTTGTTGTGATATGCTTGTATGGTAGTTTTTTGGGTTACAGGTTTGTCTTGATACAGCTTGTGGCTTGAAGCTTATTGTGGTTCAGGCTTGGTTACAGGCTTGAAGCTTGGCAGATTCTTGGTATGAGTTTGAAACAGGTTTGAAAGCCTGAAGCAGGCTTGAGGCTACAAGCTTGCTGACTTGCTTCTATAGCAGGCTTTAATTTTGAAGTAAGTTTGTTGTTCTGTTATGTGCTTTAGACAGGAAAAATAAGTTGAAGGCAAGCTTTGGCTATGTGTTTCTATGTGTACTCTGCCTCTTTCTCCTGTGTTCTGGTATATCTTCTTTATATCTTTTTCTCAAGCCTGCTGTACTGTAAGCCTATACTTCTTTTCCTCTCTCTCTCTCTCCCTACAGATTAAAAGCATTTTTATATTGCTTACTGTCTTTTTTCTGAAAAAGTAACTGGCTTTGAAAATGATGATTTTGAATATCTTGCTTGCACTTTGGTTTTGCTTGGCATATCTCTTATCTTCTTTTTCCAGATTTTCTGCATATTGTACTTCTTGATATCCTTTTGACAGCCTTTTGATAGCTTTTGGATAGTTTGACAGCTTTGTTGACATTGGACTTGGTTAGGCATTTTTCAATCTGCAATCAGTTCAGTTTGCCTTTGTATTTGGTTTGAAATTTTGAATTATGCAACCTTGTTTGAAATTTTGAATTTGTGCAATTCATACTTTTTGCAAGCATATTTCTATCCCTCTTTGTGAACCAAGAGTAATCTTGTGATTTGCAGAGAGGGCAAACAAACTGATTCCGGCCAGTTATTTTTAATGATGAACTTCAAATTAACTGTCCGCTTTTTTATTTTTCATCTGTATTGACTTCTCATCTTTTTTTCTTTTTGCAGGTAAAAATTAATCGAGCAATGGGGAGCGTTAGTAGAAGATGAAGATTTAGAAAAAATAGGATGCAATTTTATTTTACTTTAACCATTTGTAATATTATTATTGTAAACAAAATGTAAATAAATTTACAGTTGTTCAAATAATAATTTGTAACAAACAATTAAAGATGAATAAAAGTCCTTTTTTGTTGGTTAATTCTTTTTTCAATTCACTGTCCATTTAATTATTTAAGTTTCTGAAATTAAAATAACTGGTAGTGAATCCCAACTATTCTAATTTAGAATATATAAATAATTAATAAACACTGGTCTTGCAATCAATAATAAACCCGACGTCCCAATTAAACATGAGCAATGCACAGTCAATCAAACAAACATCCGTATGCCTATCTCTTTACTGATTAATCAAACCCTGCCAGTTCTCAATCCAAATGCCTCAGCTCATATCCCAGAGTAAATTGAAAAGCACTGTAGAATTAATTCTTTCTGAGAATGCACGCACAAACCCCTAATTCTTGACTTAACACCAAAGAAACGCCTGTCTGATCAAACCTTGAGCCAAACTTAACCAAACCCTAACAATTTGCTTGAACTGTTCCAGAGTCCATGAAAACCCTAATTTGGCTAGACTGTCAAGAAAAATTCTATTTGACTGGTTCTTGAGCCAATCTGAAAAATCAGGAAAAGCCCGAAGCTGTGATTTCTTGTGGAAAAAGAGGAGGGGAAATTTTGGGGTACAACAGTTGCCCCTGTTCAATCTTCTTGAACCTGAAGAGTTAGATTGGCAAGCTTGCCTTTCGCGACTTGAGGGTAAAAGGAGATTGGACACTAGAGTGCCCAAAAAATTTGCACTCGGTGATGTGATGGTAGAGGGAATGGGCTTAAAGATGCCATTTGGTGATGGGCTTAAAGATGCCATCTGGAGATGTGACAGGGGATGGGCTTAGAGATGCCATTTGGTGATGGGCTTAAAGATGCCATCTAGGGATGTGACAAAATCTTGTCGGGGCATAGGCTTAGAGATGCCATCTGGAAATTGCTGGTAAGAGGATGGGCTTAAAGATGCCATCTGGAAATGTTGGTAGGAGGATGGGCTTAAAGATGCCATCTGGAAATGTTGGTAGGAGGATGGGCCTAGAGATGCCATCTGAAGG
This sequence comes from Vicia faba, assembly GCA_948472305.1. NCBI lineage: Eukaryota > Viridiplantae > Streptophyta > Magnoliopsida > Fabales > Fabaceae > Vicia > Vicia faba. Next base: position 1,275,564,787 of record OX451739.1, read on the forward strand.
TGATTGTTGAACTGTATGACATTGGTGAGTAGGTGAGTATCAGAAAGGTATCCATGTTTTGGGACATCTCTGAACTGGGGGTCTGAATAAGCAATAGATCGACATCCGTGTTTGGAGAATCCGTAAACTGTTTTCAGGAGTTGAAGTTGAATAAGCAATAGAGCAGCATCCGTTGTTGGGAAGCGTCCGTAAACTGTTTTCAAAAGTTGAAAAGAATCTGAACAAGCGATAGGTTGACATCCGTTACTGGAGAACCCGTGAACTGTTTTCAGTAGTCTTGAAGTTGAATAAGCAATAGAGCAGCATCCATTGTTGGGAAGCGTCCATAAACTGTTTTCAAAAGTTGAGAAGAATCTGAACAAGCGATAGGTTAACATCCATTACTGGAGAACCCGTGAACTGTTTTCAGAGGTCTTGACGTTGAATAAGCAATAGAGCAGCATCCGTTGTTGGGAAGCGTCAGTAAACTTTTTTCAAAAGTTGAGTCTGAACAAGCGATAGATTAACATCCGTTGTTGGGAGGAATCCGTAAACTGTTTTCAGAGGTTGAAGAATCTGAGAAGGAACCGGTGTAGGGTTTCCTAACGATGAGTCCGTGTAAAACTGCATCTGAATGAATCTGGAATAAGTATCAGAATGTCGCCATGTATGGGTCACATCTGAACTATCTCTGGGTGAATCTGGAATAAGTATCAGAATGTCGCCATGTCTGGGTCACATCTAAACTATTTCTAGAAAGAATCTCGGAAGATGATGATCTTTGTCTGTCGACTGATCTTTCCTGAAAAGGTAAAGAGTTAGTTGTATGCAATGTCATGAAGCATGATGTAATGTATGTTATATCAATGTTTATGATATGAATGTGATGAATATGCATGTAAGCTGATGAGCTGTCTTGCTGAGGTAGATGAATCCTGGATGGCAGGAGATAAAAGAATCTTGACTGCTACCGGGGATTGAAAATCCTTTAATCGTTGAAAATGAGAAGTCCTGGGACCGCTGTTGGGGAATCAGGAGCTTGGGTTGTATGCCAATCTACTGGGGATTCCTGTCTTGAGGGGATCTTCACTGGAGAATATTCAAATATTCTGTGAAGAACTGAGAATGAGAGTCTCCATTCTGCTTGGGGATTGATAGTTGGAAGTTTTAGCTCCGCTGGGGATTGCAAGAATCTTTTTATTGCTGTAGGTATTGATCTGGGATCTTGAAAAGGTTGGTCGGGGAGATAGTTGTCCTGGTTGGTTTCAGGTATTGATCTCCGACCTGAGAAAGAAAGATAGTTTTCCTGGCTTGTTACAGGTGTTGATCTTCAATCTCTTCATGCAGATGGTTTCCTGGCTTGTTACAGGTGTTGATCCATAATCAGTCGTCCATAGATATTTTCCTGACTTGCTACAGGTATTAATATGGAACTTAAGAAATACGCCACTTCGAGAATGAGAATCTTCTTCTGTTGGGAGTCAGAAATTGGGAGTATACCAATCTTCTGAGGTGATGAGAATCTTCATGCTGTTAACGGTCAGAAACTGGGAGTATACCAATCTTTTGAGGTTTTAAGGATGAGAGTCTTCACTCTTGAGTGTCAGAAATTGGGAGTATACCAATCTTCTGAGATTATGAGAATCTTCATGCTGTTAACAGTCAGAAACTGGGAGTATACCAATCTTCTGAGGTTTTAAGGATGAGAATCTTCATTCTTGAGAGAAACAGATTTTTAGGAGCTTCAATTGTCCGTTATTCTGTTGGTGGTTGTAACTTCCAGCAGGTGATGAAGGAATTGTTGGAAACTTTTGACATTCGAATGGCCCAAGTGATGATGAAGGAGTCTCTTCATGCTGTTAACCGTTAACTGCTATCTGGTTGTAATCCAGGCTTCGCGGTGGTCTGCTATTGTGAATGAGTGACAGAATGGCTACCGTGTCTGGAGCGTATCTGAAACTGTATCTTGGAGTTGAGATCTGTATGAGTAGCAGAATGACTTCCGTGTCTGGAGTGTATCTGAAACTGTAACTAGGATCTGAATGAGTGACATAATGGCTACCGTGTTTGGAGCGTATCTGAAACTGTATCTTCCAACATGTGATGAAGGAATTGTTGAACACTTTTGACATTCGAATGCCCCAAGTGATGATGAAAGAGTCTTGAATCAGGTTACTCTGCAAATTGAGAGATTTCTTGAAATCTTGACTGGACTGCCCCAGGTTAACTGAACTTTGAAAGATCTGTTGAAACCTTGACTGGACTTCCCCAGGTTAATTGGATGGTGACATGTCATGCCCCTTGTTGATAGGAGACTTGTCGTTGGAAGTGTCATCCTTTTTGAAGTGATTTTGTTCACTGAGAGAGTTTTCGTTCCTCCGAACATTCGCTGTATGAATTTCTTCGCTGTCAAACAAATAACCATGTGCAAACAACGATATTCAAATAATGCAAAGTTTATGCTTGTCTCGAAGTTTTGAAAAATGCGTTTTTTAGCAGAAAACTTTTTATAAGACATATTCAACACAAGATTTAGAGCAAGGCCTTACAGGAGTCAGGATACCTTTTGTAACAGTATGCTTTCGAACTAACTCATGCTTCAATTAGGACTTTTGAAGGGTTGTAACGTGGCTCGGTTCACGGTTTAAGAAACAAAGGATAAAGGCTCAAAGTATATTTGTACCCACCCGCTCTTCGTGATGTTCTTCAATCCTAAGCTCAGTTAATTATGCGTCGCACTCTATTCGAGTTTGGAACGACCCCTTTTTTTTGGTGATGGTTCACACAAGTTGAATTTTGGGAGGCGGTCATCATCTCCTTTTTTCTTTTGCAACATTTTTCATGTTGTTGAGGATTTATAATGACCTCTTTCTTTTGATTTGTTATCCCTAACTTTTGCCTGACTGTCCCTGTTTTCGAGATCACAGTCAGCGAGATGCCCCAGCTTTCTTAAGCCTCCTTTACAGATTTTGGCTTAGTGGGCTTTTTCTTTTTTGAGAGTTAATGACTGCCTATGAGATAAGGAACCATCACTGTCTTTTGATTCCAGAGGAATGCTTTTCTCTTTTTGATGTCGTTCGTTGTATTACGAACTGAGAGTTTGCGACTTCAATGCGCACCTTTTTGAATTAACTGAGAGACTACCTTGCCCCAGGTTTAAATCAAAGGTTTCAATTTGTTTAGAACAGAAAACTCCTACTTCTTTGGCCCGAAGGGGTTGACTAGGGATTATCTTCCTTATAACTCCAGCGTTTGGGAATTGAAAGAAATGACTGTACATCATCATCACGGTCTGTTCAAAAGCATACTGTATGAGATTATGGTATTGTTTCGTCATCCTCCCTCTAAAGGCTTGCAGCTTTTTATCAAGAGTTAAATATCATAAGGAAAGCATAAGAGTAGTGAAAACGAATGGATGAATTCAAGACAAACATATGCAATGCATTAATGGAACAAAGTTTGACATTAAAAGATAATTGTTTGAATAACAAAGAAATTACAACTTGAAAATTCGAATGGAACAAAAGTCTCTCAGTTTGAGCTTTGTCATTTCAGGTGGAGAAATCCTTAACGGAAGATTTTCATCTCGCCTTCCGGCATGAACCTCAGCACCCCAATGTCAATCAGATCTTGAATCTTGTTCTTCAAGGCCCAACAGTCGTCGGTGTCATGTCCCGGGCTATAGGAGTGGTATACGAAAAATGCGTCGGGATGATAGTTAGGAGCGGAGGTATTGGGCTTCCGAATAGGATCCCTCAAAGCAGTCAGATTGACCTCTAACAAGCGCTCCAGTATCAGAGATGACGGTATGTCAGTCTCAGTGAACTGTCTTCCTGATGTAGTTTGCTTACGCTGATTACCCCGTTGATGCTGACGAGGTTGTTGATGGGCTTGTGACCCTGAAGCAAGTAGAGGAGCTTTTCCCTTGTCTTCTTGGCCCAAGGGGGTTTGAGTGGTGACTTGATCTTCAACCTCAGATGTTTGTCCCACTTGGTTGCCCCGAAGCAGTTGGTTAACGAGAACTCTGAGTTCCTCTTGTCTTTGAGCCAAGTCCTGGATGAGAGCCATTTGGCCCACCAGTTGTCCCATCACTTGGATCCTCAATGTTGCCAAATCAAACTGCAGTTCCCTCAACTGTTCACTCCTGGCATTGTTTGAATTCTCCTGGACCAAGCCCCTTGTGAGGAGAGCTTTCACTTCTTCTTACCCCAGAGACAGGTTCAAGAACATTTCTTGAAGCTGAGCATTTTGGTCCTGGATATCCTTGACAGTCCTCTCTAGAGCCATCTCTTACTGAAATAAACAGTAGGAGAGTAAGGAAACCTGAAAAAGGAAAAACTGTCATGATGCAATGCATGATATGTGGATGCATGTTTTCAAGGATCTCTTGGGGTAAACACAAGAGAATGTTAGAGATTGAACTTCGATCTTTGATTGGAGAACTTTGTAACAGTGGATGTCTTTCCACGAGAATCAAGCTCACCATGTCAAGTGGGTCATAGCCCCTGATTCAAGTTGTTGCACTTGATCTTTGATGGCATTTGTTTAGAGGAGAAACCTCTTTCCCCTTGGTAGACGTCTGGTTCAACGTGACCCTGCATCAAAAGAACCCTCGAGATCCTTGAAATAGTTATTGAAAATGCTATGGTATGATGTTATGATGTTATGTACATGTATGCAAAAGCAAGTAAGTGTATATACAGGTAATCATATTCACACAAAGCAAACAAGTCCTTAGGTTTAGGCTTGCATGGGGTTTGTAGGTAAGTACCCTCTTGAAGTTAGTTGGCTCATCCTGTCCTAAAATAGAAATCGGGTTCTAAGGAGCTCAATATCATTGGATTATTTTCTGTGTTCATTGTTTTGGTTTAGCCACTTAACTGGCGACCAAAATATTCCAAGAAAACAACCCTCAATGAGTGTAGTATCGAGTATCTACCAACTTCGGACTGCACCAAAGTCGGTCATCTCACTACCCCTAAAAAGGCTAAGATGGTCAATTAAGGTTCTAAGAGTTCGTTAGTGCTTCACGACATCACTCAGCGGCCCCGTACTCTCCTTGATTGAACTCAAGGGTTACCGGTACTCACAAATATGTCACACTAACATAGCTTACTGCTTCAACCATGTCGGTATACCCCGCACAGTTCCCTCACAATTTTATTGCTATTTACCTAAAAAGGTGCCCCAAATCCGGGTGTAGGATTTTCAACAAACCCAAACAAGGACCCAAAAAAGTAAAGCAATCAAGGCAATCAAAGCAAGTATGTAAATGTGATCTAAAACCCTAAGGTAACCCCACTTTTAAATTTATCCCCAGCAGAGTCGCCAGTTCTGTGATATGGTGGGAGAACTGACTTGAGGTTTTGCGTTTGTATTCGCACTTGTTCGGTTTAGCAAGAGTCGCCACCGAATTTTTATTTTATCCTAAGGAAAGGTTAAAAAGCACAGGAAAAACCTTTTGAGATGTTTCGTGGGTTCGGGGGGTAGATTATGAAAAGGGAAGGTATTAGCACCCTTTTCATCCCTGGTTATCCATGGGCTCTTAGTTACTTGGTTTAGATCACTTGCCTTGATTTTCAATTGCTTGAAATGGTGGTGTGTGTGTGTGTGTTTTGAAAATGTTTTGAAAAAGATGCCTTGTCTAGGAAACCGTTGTAACAATTCTTTACTCGAATGTTTTACAAAGGTGTGTGTCTTTTCGAAAAGATGTTTCAATGTTTTTGGAAGTTGTTTTGAAAGTTGTGTTGTGGAGTGTGTTTTGAAAAGTAGGCAAGCGTGTTTTGCAAGTTTGATCAAGTAACTAAGAGTTGTCTACCCCTAAATTTACTCAAAGATTTTTCTCATATTTTAACCCTTTTAACAGTATTGTTCCACCATTGTATTGGGTGGACAATCTTGTGTTAGGATGTTAACGGGACAGGTGCGGGTCATCGTATGGACCATGAATGCAATGGTGCCAAGTGTCTTTGACAATTTTGCTTGAAGGGACTATGATCATTTTGTTTAGGCAACTTCGAAAGCGTCATCGAGGGACTATGATCATTTGATTTGTTTTGTTTTGCCAAAGAAACTCAACGTGCAAGCATGGCCCATTTTGGAAGGCAACGAGTGGGATTACCCTAGGGGTGCAAGTGTGAATAGTGTATTGATTGTCATGCATTTTTGTCTTTGTATTAGGTTATCTAGCGGTTGATTTCGAATCTTCGCATACAAACCCTAATTACTATACAGTATATAGAAAGCGATAAATTGCGGGAATTTAAAGTCTAAGCTATTACAAATAAGTATCCGGGAATGGGGGTACGAATATTTACAAATGGGGATGAGTCATTAGGAGAGTAGTGTCCAAATATATTTACAACCAAATCGAATCGCATTCTCAAATGTAATATATATCAATGTATAAGAATAAAAGACAAGCAAATGTATTGGTGTAAGTGTATGTGATTATTTACAAGTGAGAAAAGTATGTTAACTTAATGCAAATTTAAGTAAGTATTTATTTTTGGGTTTTTGTTAATTATGTACAAAACAAAAGATTTAATAAAAGAAAAGAAAATGTTTAAGAAATTCTATTTTTATGTATTAATGTTTTTATATACAAGAGTTTTAATTAAAGAAAAGAGAAATGCTTTAAGTTTAAAAATTTATGTATTTATATATAAACAAATGTTTAATAAAAAAAATCTATTTTTAGGTATTTATTGATATCTTATGTACAAGGATTTTATTTAACTCAAAATAAAATATTATTATGTATTTTTAATTATACTAATAAAAAAGTAATTTAAGAAAAATTTATATAAAAAAGAGTTTAACGTATTATTTTATTTACAAACAAAAATGAAATATATTAGTTTAAATTATAAAAAGAAAAATAAAATGATAAAAAAAAATGTTAGTTTATAAGTATTAAAAAAGAATAAGAATAAAAGAAAAGATTGAATGGGCCTAAAGGGGATGCTTGGCCCAAACAAAAACAGATAGGATTAGGAAAAGGAGGGGGTACGCGCCAGATTGGAAATGGGCTTAAGGAAATTGGATGAGGCAGCAGGCCCAAGCGTTTCACAATGTTTTGTTTTAGGGTTTCAGTGATTTGTTTCACTTCTAGGGTTACAGCTTAGCGCGACGCTCTTATCTTCTCCTTCTTCGCCCCTTCAAGCTTTCTGAACGGAGGCCACTGATATTCCTTTTTGTCTTAGGCTACCAAGCGCTCCCATCTTCTCCGTCTTCTTCCATGGTTGAACACAGTAGCGATAAGGAGAGGTAACGATTGTTTTAGGGTTTTAAGTTTGTGCATGTTATTAGCTCTTTGACAAATTCTGACTTTTCATGTTATCATTATTTGTGTGAGGTATGAAAGAAAAGGGCAGAAGAATTATACCTTTGTTGGCTTTTTGGAAATGGAGGAGGAGAAATGGATAGGGGGCGTCTCAGGCGGCCAAGGGCGGAGGAATACGTGATGCTATGCTTGCTCTGTGAATCTGGTACCTTTATCTTTGCTTTTTATGGTTTAATGATGATTGTCTCTGAAAACCTTTGCCTACCTGTTTCTGAACACTTCTTTTCCTCTTCCTGATTGCTGGCTTTGTATGATGTTCTTGCTTCTGAGTATGATGTTTTTCTGACTCTGAAATGCTTTTGCTTCCCTTTTGGCTTTGATTATGATATTTGAGTTTCTTTTCCTCTTCTTCTATTTGGCTCTGATTGATGGCTTTGAGTATTGTTTTTGTTGGTTATTGGCCCTATGATGAGATTACTCTGAGGGCTTTGTTGGTTATGATGCTTCAGTGTTTGATTTGAGTTGCTTGTATGATTTGCTTCTGAAGAAGCTTGTGTGCCTGGATTCTGAGTTGCCTTTGTTGGATATGGATATTTGGCTTGGACAGGTTTGTGTTACAGTTGTGTGAACTGGTTGTTTTTGATGAACAAGCCTTTTATGCTTTTTAGGGATTGCAATTTACTGAGTTTGAGGCATACTTTGCAAGGCTGTTTGTTTGGATATCTGGTAGCTGTAACAGATTTGTTTGGCTTTGTTGTGATATGCTTGTATGGTAGTTTTTTGGGTTACAGGTTTGTCTTGATACAGCTTGTGGCTTGAAGCTTATTGTGGTTCAGGCTTGGTTACAGGCTTGAAGCTTGGCAGATTCTTGGTATGAGTTTGAAACAGGTTTGAAAGCCTGAAGCAGGCTTGAGGCTACAAGCTTGCTGACTTGCTTCTATAGCAGGCTTTAATTTTGAAGTAAGTTTGTTGTTCTGTTATGTGCTTTAGACAGGAAAAATAAGTTGAAGGCAAGCTTTGGCTATGTGTTTCTATGTGTACTCTGCCTCTTTCTCCTGTGTTCTGGTATATCTTCTTTATATCTTTTTCTCAAGCCTGCTGTACTGTAAGCCTATACTTCTTTTCCTCTCTCTCTCTCTCTCCCTACAGATTAAAAGCATTTTTATATTGCTTACTGTCTTTTTTCTGAAAAAGTAACTGGCTTTGAAAATGATGATTTAAAATATCTTGCTTTCACTTTGGTTTTGCTTTGCATATCTCTTATCTTCTTTTTCTAGATTTTCTGCATATTGTACTTCTTGATATCCTTTTGACAGCCTTTTGATAGCTTTTGGATAGTTTGACAGCTTGGTTGACATTGGACTTGGTTAGGCATTTTTCAATCTGCAATCAGTTCAGTTTGCCTTTGTATTTGGTTTGAAATTTTGAACTATGCAGCCTTGTTTGACATTTTGAATTTGTGCAATTCATACTTTTTGCAAGCATATTTCTATCCCTCTTTGTGAACCAAGAGTAATCTTGTGATTTTCAGAGAGGGCAAACAAACTGATTCCGGCCAGTTACTTTTAATGATGAACTTCAAATTAACTGTCTGCTTTTTTATTTTTCATCTGTATTGACTTCTCTTCTTTTTTTCTTTTTGCAGGTAAAAATTAATCGAGCAATGGGGAGCGTCAGTAGAAGATGAAGATTTAGAAAAAATAGGATGCAATTTTATTTTACTTTAACCATTTGTAATATTATTATTGTAAACAAAATGTAAATAAATTTACAGTTGTTCAAATAATAATTTGTAACAAACAATTAAAGATGAATAAAAGTCCTTTTTTGGTGGTTAATTATTTTTTCAATTCACTGTCCATTTAATTATTTAAGTTTCTGAAATTAAAATAACTGGAAGTAAATCCAAACTATTCTAACTTAGAATAAATAAATAATTAATAAACACTGGTCTTGCAATCAATAATAAACCCGGCGTCCCAATTAAACATGAGCAATGCACAGTCAATCAAACAAACATCTGTATGCCTATCTCTTTACTGATTAAATCAAACCCTGCCAGTTCTCAATCCAAATGCCTCAGCTCATATCCCAGAGTAAATTGAAAAGCACTGTAGAATTAATTCTTTCTGAGAATGCGCGCACAAAACCCTAATTCTTTACTTAACACCAAAGAAACGCCTGTCTGATCAGACCTTGAGCCAAACTCAACCAAACCCTAACAATTTGCTTGAACTGTTCCAGATTCCATGAAAACCCTAATTTGGCTAGACTGTCAAGAAAAATTCTGTTTGACTGGTTCTTGAGCCAATCGCAAAAATCAGGAAAAGCCCGAAGCTGTGATTTCTTGTGGAAAAAGAGGAGGGAAAATTTTGGGGTACAACAGTGGGTACACTTGCAGGTACAATCACTGGTGCGGAGGTAATCTTCGGAACAACCACGGGTCCAAAGACTGCTGTTGGAGGAGGAATCTCTGGAGAGAAAATTCTCCCACTACGGGTAACCTTGCTTGTTCCGGAAATGTTACTGATGTCAGAATTGTCCTCTTCAGAGCTCTCTTCTTCGGAAATCAGTTCAATCTGTTTAATACCATGGTAGTATATTTCTCCACCATAGTTCCATGGTACTGTTTTATCTGAATTGTATGGGGTTGGCCCGGGCATTGTTATCTTAAGTGGAGTAGTCACTGGAGCAGATGTAATCCTAACGGGTCTTTTAGGGACCCTGGAAGGATTGGCGTAGATGATTATTATTGAAACTTCTTTCACTGGAACGGGTGAAACAAGAGCTTTCTCAAACACAATTTCTTGGTTATTAATCAGTTGTTGGATACCTTTCTTCAACAGAGGGCAGTCAAATGACGAGGACATGCAAACATGGCAGTCTTTGTCACATCTTGGGAAAATACCAGCTTTCAACAAATTTAACTTGATGGTCGGGAGCGGAGTTAACAGTTCATCCACGGTAGCAACGAATAGATCTTCTTCAATAGAATTGGCATTGTGACCATGCCTCGGCATTGGAGCGGAAATAACATTCGGTTTCTCAGGTGTTTCAAACTCAACTTCCTTTGCGTCTATCATGTCTTGAATCCTAGTCTTCAGAGCCCAACAGTTGTCGGTGTCGTGCCCTGGACTTTCAGAATGGTACGCGCATCTGGCGTTCGGATGGTAGTGTGGAGAAGCAGTATTGGGATTTTTAGGGAACTCTTTTAGCATGGCCAAATTCAACTTCAGAAGATGTGGTAGGACTTGAACTGGAGTCATGTTAATTTTGGTGAATTGCCGTACAGGCCTTTCCACCCTTTGCTGGTTATTTCTCGGCTGGTCTGATGCAAGCTTTTAAAACATAATGGCCCCCACCGTTGGTCGGCTCTCATTTCTTCCCCGATTCCTCTGTGCATAGACATCATACACTTCCTTCTTTCCAGTGAAGGGCTTTTTTACAGCTGCAGAGGTAGACGCGTCTTTCTGAATTTTCCCACTTCTAATACCGGATTCCACCCTCTCGCCAGTTAAGATCAATTCTGTAAACCCTGCAGAGGAGCTCCCAATCATATGATTAAAGAAGGGGCCTGATAAAGTTCCCAAGAACATGACCACTAGCTCCCTTTCAGATAAAGGTGGTTGTACCCTTCCGGCTAAATCCCTCCACTTTTGGGCGTAGTCTTTGAAGCCCTCATTGGAAACCATCGCCATACTCTGAAGTTGAGTACGGGTTAGTGCCAAATCGGCGTTGTACTGATACTGTTTATAGAAGGCGGCTGCCAAGTCTTCCCAATTATAGACATCAGCCCTCTCCAACTGGTAGAACCAATCAAGCTGCGCTCCTGATAAACTGTCCTGGAAAAAGTGGACCCATAAGTCTTTGTCAGCAGAATGCGGTTGAATTTTTCTGACATAAGATCGTAGGTGCATCTTGGGACAAGACACCCCATCATACTTGGCAAATAGTGGCACTTTAAACTTAGGAGGGATTACTATTCCTAACACCAGCCCTAACTTCTCAAAGTCTAGCCCCGGTACTCTCTGTATCTCCATAGCAGTTAGGCGCTCTTCCAAGTGTTTGTATTTGTCATCGGCTGAAGGGTATTGTTGTTCAGAGTAGTCCTCTTCTTCCTCTTCTTCTGCTTCATAATCTGATGGAACTGCCGTTTCTTTTCCTTTTCTCTCCCCTTCATCAGAGGTTGTTGGAAATTCTAAGGTCCTTCTGGCATGTCCCTGAAACCTTCTGCCTATGATAACCACACCATTTGGCTTCTTCTTCTTTTTCTCTTTTTCTTTTTCTAGCAGAGTCTTCAGTTCCTCCTGCCCCTTGGCTAAGGTCATGAGTAACTGTTGAAATTGTGAATTCTGAGCTTGTAAGTCTTTGACCGTTTGTTCAAGATCCATCTTGCTGAAATAAACAACAGAGAGATGAGGAAACTTGGTGTGAAGACCTGTTTATGCTTATGATGAATGATATGTATTCATGCAATGATTTCAAGGATTCAGAAATTCAAATTTGTTTTAAACAAAAAAAGAAACACACGTCATATTAATAAGATAGAATTGTGAGTACATTAATGCCCCTTGGGAAAAATAATACAAGATTCTAAGGTAAAAAGAAGTTGCACATAGTCTTTGGTGCAATGTAGGTGTTGAGAGTCTGCTCTTCATGAAGTAATCGAGTGAGTTCCAAAACCTTCTTCTCGCTTGCGTAGAATTGGGCTTCAAAAGCATCACGTTCTTCTTTGAGCTGTATCCAACTCCTTTGTAGATCTTCGAGTGATGTCGGCATGTCAGGAAGTAGGATGGTGTATGGAACCTCTCCTTCCTTAACAGGCTCTATAATCACGGGGAGAATGGAGGGGTAAGGAATCATAAGGCTTTGGGAGCGGGTTCGTACCCACTTGAGTTAAGGCTCAAGAGGGATGGAATTCTTGTGTCCCAAGGTCTTACTGTCTACCTTGTTTGGAATCCTCCAAGCTCGGATGAATCTTTGGCGGAGACCTTGATCGTCGTTGTCGAAGTCGAAAACCAAACCTTGAATCAGCATGTCATGTGGGCCATCCCTTCGTACATAACCAAACTGTCTTAGAGCCAAGCACGGATTGTAGGTGATGCCTCCCCTAATGCCAAGTAGAGGGACATTAGGGAATTCCCCACAACGGTCGACAATGATAACATTCTCTTTGGATCGAGAACACCAATGAATATCTGAATGTGTAAGTGTCATCAACCTTTGTGACCATCTCAAACCTTGCTCATTCTTCAAGACTAATTAGGGAAGATGAGAAATAAACCATCTTGCCAGGAGAGGAGTGCAACACATAAGAACACCTATTTTCCTCATTGTACGAGTGTGAAAAGAGTGGAGGATATCCCCAAGCAATGTAGGCACCATATTGTGTGACATGAAGATTTTGACAGCACTTACATCTATAAGTTGGTCAGGATTAGGGAACAAGACCATCCCATAGATGAGAAGAGCTACAATCTCCTCAAAAGCTTGCAAGTCTATATAATTCCAACAACTTTGGGCCTTCTCAAACAAAAACTTTGCCAAGAAGCCTTTGACACCACTTCTAGTTTCCCAATGTGTTGTGACATCAGATGAGTGCAAGTGCAGAGCTTGAGCAATCTCTTCTGGCTTTGGATCTCTTTCCGTACCATTGAAGGGTAGTTAATTGAGAATAGGAATCCTCAATATTTGAGAGAATTCTTCCAAAGTAGGCACAAGCTGGTAGTCAGGAAATGTGAAACAGTGATGCAAAGGGTCAAAGAACTGGAAGAGAACCTTCATCATGTCTTCCTCTGTGTTGGAAGTGACTAGGTTGAGTAGACGACCATGTCTCTCGGTGAATGGAGAGTTCTCAGGAATCCCTAAAGCTAGATCCTTGAGTTGTGGAGGAATTCTTACAAGGTTGACTTGGATAGTTTTCTTGCGAAGTGAATCCATAACTTACAAAACAGGAACAAAGATGAATTTCCAAAATCCTTGAAGTGGTTAGTGGATGCATATGATGTTCATGATGTCCATGATATTATGCACAAGTATATATGTACAAGAAAATCACACAAGTTCCTAGTTTAGGCTTGCATGAGGTTTCATAGGTAAGTACCCTCTTGAAGTTTAGTTGGCTCAACCTTTCCTAGAAATAGTAACCGGGTTCTAAGGAGCTCAATATCACTGGATTGTTTCCTTGTTCATTGTTTCAATTCAAGCCTCTTTACTGGCGACCAAAATATTCCAAGGAACCAACCCTCAATGAATGTAGTATTGAGTATCTACCAACTTCAGACTGCACCAAAGCCGGTCATCTCACTACATCCTAAAAGGCCAAGTTGGTCAAGTAAAGGTTCTAAAAGTTCGTTAGTGCTTCATGACATCACTCAGCGGCCCCGTATTCTATTTGATTGACTCAAAGGCTACCGGTACCCACAAATATGTCACACTAACATAGCTATTGCTTAGACCGTGTCGGTATACCCCGCACAGTTTCCATAATGTATTGCTATTTACCAACAATGTTTCCCAAATCTGGGTGGAGGAATCAAACCCAAACAATAGAACCAAAGTGTAAAGCAAACAAGTCAAACAATTGTAAGCAAATAAAGGTGATCTAAACCCTAAGGTAACCCTACTTTTTATAATATTCCCCACCAGAGTCTCCAGTTTTGTGATACGGTGGGAGAACTGACTTGAGGTTTTGCGTTTCGTCGCAAATGTCGCGGTTTAGCAAGAGTCGCCACCGACTTTTATTTTATCCAATAAGGAAAGGTAAAAAAGCACAATAAATACCTTTGAGATGTTTTCTTGAGTTCGGGGGGTAGATTATGAAAAGGGAAGGTACTAGCACCCTTTTCATCCATGGTTTTCCATGGGCTCTTAGTTACTCGCTTAGATCACTTGCTTTGCTTTGAAATTGTTTGAAATGTTGCTTTGTGTTTGGTGTGGTTTTGAAAGTATTTTTAAAAGAGGCCATCGTTTAGGAAACCTTTGTAATGATTCTTGTTCGTAAGAATGTATACAAAGATGTTTGTCTTTTGAAAAATGTTTCAATGTTTTGTAAGATGTTTTGAAATGTGTGTGTGTTTTTGAAAATAACAAGGATTGTTTTGAAATGGATCAAATAACTAGAATATATCTACCTACTCAAATGTCTTTCTTGTACATTTTTATTCCTTTGACATTGTTGATTTACCATTGATTTGGTAAACAACCCTATCTTTTGATGTTAAACGGGACGGGCGTGGGTCATCGTATGACCATGATAGCAATGTTGCCAAGTATCTTAGCATGTTTGGAGGGACCAAGATCATTTTGTTTTAGGCAACCTTTGTATAGCGTCATCGAGGGACTATGATCTTATTTTGTTTTGTTTTGCCAAGATACTTCGCATGCGTAACATGGCCATTTTAAATTAGGCAACCAAGTGGGTTAAACCCTAAGGGTGCTTGTGTGCAATGTGTGTAATCTTACATGCATTTGATTTATCTTGTATTAGGTCTTTTCTACTTGTTTATTTTTGGTCTTGTCATGCAAACCCTAGTTTACTAAACATGGTATAAATGCGATAAATTGCGTAAATGTAAACTAAGCTATTACAACAATTATTATGGGAGGGGGGATACAAGTTTTTGAATGAGGATATTGCACAAAATAAACCCTAAAAATACTATTACAACCCAATTGAATATTGTGCGAAATAAATATACAAATATTTAAATATGTAATGCAATGTATTTATGGAAAAAATATTTTGTATTTGTTTAAGGTATGAGAAAATAAAATTAATTAACCTTAGAAAATAAGGAAAAATAATATTATTATTTTTGAAAGGGGGAAACCCTAATTTTTTATTAGAAGAAATATATGTTTCCTATTATTTATTTTGTCCATTTTTTTTGTACAAGAAAATAATAAATAATATTATATGTCAATGTCAAAAATTAAATATGTATGAGAAAATGAATATTTTATGTGTAAAATAAGAAAATAAAAATGTATAGTATTTTTTAAATTGTATTTACAAATTTACTTAAGAAAATAAAATCTATAAACCTAATAAACTATTTTTATGTGAGAAAATAAATAAAAAATAAAATAAAAGTGTGAAAATAAATAAATTATTTTTGAGTATCTTTTATCATTAGAAAAAATAAATGCAAGTAATAAAATAAAAATATGCAAGAAAAATGTAAAAATATAAGAAATAAGTCAGGGGGGTGCAAAAGGAATTCATGGGTTGTGAATATCAAAACCAAAAAAGGCCAGAAGCAACAAAAAAGCCCAGAACAACAACTTCATCCCTATCCTTGGTTCCTTCTCCTTCGCGCGCTTATGGTTCAAACCTGTAACTCTCAAATGCTTGCACAAAAACAAAAACTTATAACATGAAACATGTAACATTCAATCTCACGATTCCAACCATATAAGATTTGTACCCTAACTCTAAAAGATCAGGGAGAATTTTATCAGCCCTAAATCGTGACCTAAAAAATCCAGGAACTTCAAGCTTCAAATTCTCATGGCACAGTTAATATAAATGACAAATATGCATATGTACAACTTCACCAAGATAATGGCTACATTTTTTCTTCACAAATCGTGGCTTGAGAATGCCTAAATAGAGAGATAGAGATTTGAAAAATATCTCCTTCAGCTGGATTTGGATATGACAATGTGGGGAATTTGAGTGAGGCCTAAGGATCGTGTGAGCTTCCCTGAACTTCCTTCAAACTATTCCAATACCTAACTGCTTTGTGGATGGCCAAAACTCTCTGTAGAAGTCAAGTTGCAAGCTCCAAGTTTGAAAATGGAAATGGCTGAAACAGGGCTTACAGATGCAGGATGAATGCTTGGACTGCTTTGGTATAATGTGTATGAAGTGTTTCAAATGTTAAAGGGAAAAACGCACGAGCCAAAATGAAGTTGGCAATGATTTTGCAGAACTGCAATGTTTTGGCATAATTTTGTGTTTTTTGAGCTTGAGAGTGTTTTGGATGCTATCCATTCGTGTCCAGCATTGTCATGACTTGGTATATTTGTATAGAATGGATACAAATTCCACTCTCACTAGCTGTACAAGTTCTAACACTTTTTGCAACTTTTCTTGCATTTGAAGAAAAGTTGAAGTGATCATGCTAACAAGCCTGTCCTTGCTTGCTTGTGAGCTGCAAAGGGCTTGTAAAAGTTGCTTAAGATCTGTGGAAATTTCCTCCACCAAAGGGACAGCTCCAAGGCTCAAGAATGATAAAGTTGCAAAAGCCCACTTTATGAAAATGGCATTCTAACCTTTATGCTTAAAATGGAAAAATCTCTTGTACAATGCTCCAAAAGCAAAGATAAAGCCCTTATCCTCCGAGTTTGAATTTAATTATGGAATTTAGAATGAGTTTAGGACCTGTAATGCAAGGTACAAGCATCCAAGATCAGATTTGCAACTTGATACTTTGTGAAAATGGCATGAACAAAAGTGATAAAATGCCAATTTCTCTTCTTCGATTCTCCCTAACCACAAATGATCTTGGAGAGTTATTGGACATTTTAGAAAGCTTGTCATGTGCTCTATAATACATCTTTGAAATTCATTTTGAGATACCTCTTGTAACTAGGTGAAATATTTCCATGAAGTTGGGTCAAAAAACTGCCTAAATTAGGGCAAATTTTCACTAAGTTATTTAGTTTATGGACCTATATTCACAAATTCATAACTTGAGATCCAAGCATATTTTGGGAAAAGTTTGTGAACTAAAGTTGTATATTTCATGGAGTACTACAACTTTCATGTTGGAAGTTTTCTTTGAATCAAATTACATCATGGTGAAAAAGTGGTGAAAAGTTGGGAAAAAATAAGAAAATTTCCATACTTAGAAAAATTCTAAGTTATGAAAATTTTCAAATTCAAAACCCTAATTTTTAAAATTGGTTTTCTTGGTGAACAAGTTTCATATTTTCACACATCTTGATGAATTATGACCCTTGGCACTTGATTTTGACCAAAAAGTCAAAGTTTGACTTTTCAGTGTACAATTGACTTTTGATCAGTTGACTACAAAATTCATCTGTCAATCCAATGAACTTGAGATCTTTTGAACTATGTAATTAGGTAAAGATGATGCCATTGAGTCCTTGAAATCATGTTTGAACCCAATTGGCCAGTGGTTAGGTTAAAAATCAGAAATTTCCCTTTCTCAGTCAAAACCCTAATTTTGACCATTTTGCCCTTTTGATGATTTGATCAAATTTCTTGAGGAGTTGTGATCCAAACTTGATCAAATGGTACATATGAGTCTAAAATGTTGATGTGGATCAAAAATTATGAAGTTTGACTGTAAATTGTCCATGGTTGACTTTTTCCTTAATACAACTGATTTTTAGGTCAACTGTCCAATTGACTGATCAAAAATGTGGTTCAAGGCTTGAAACTTAACATGAGCAATCTTAGGGGTCCAACATGAAGTATGAAAGTCACATGAAGCATTGGTGGTCCAAAAATCCTTGTGCAAACTCAAACCCTAATTTTGGGTCATCAGTGCAAGATGAGGTGTCTTGAGCTGACCAAACCCTAATCTTGTCTTGAGTCCAAGAAGTCTTGTGAGAAAAGTCTTGATAAATGAGAGAGCAAATTTTTGGGTACATCAATTATCATCAGGGATCGGGTTGAAATGTGTATTAAAGTAGGGACTATTACAGGTGTATCTGACACAAATGGTAACAACAACTCAGGTGGTGGAAAGAAACCATACTCTAGCGGTTTTGTCAATAAAAAGGAAGGAGAGGTGAGAAATGCCTCTGATGATAGGGGGAAAGCTATTGTACAGGTTCCATATTACCAAACTCCTGCTGCTCTACAACAACAGTATGCACCGCCACGAAACTATCATCAGATTAAAGGCCCCAAGGACAAAGGGGTCAACAAAGGCCGTAAAGGTATCCCGAGAGGAAGTTTGATCCAATACCTATGTCATATGCTCATTTGCTTCCATAATTTCTAGCTAGTCAGTTGGTACAACTTCGAGAGTTAGCTCCTCCACCAGTAGAACTTCCAAGGGGTTATGATGTAAATGCACGTTGTGAGTTTCATTCAGGCTCTCCAGGCCACTCGGTCGAAAATTGCAAAGCTTTAAAGTATAAGGGGAAATCTATTTTGGATGCCAAGGAGTTATGCTTTTCTCCTATAGGCCCTAATGTTTAGAACAATCATATGCCTCCCCATCATGGGGCTGCTGCCAATGCAATTGGGTTCGATGATGGTCATGACTTAGTGACTCAGGTTGATGAGGTTCAGATATCAATGGAAGCTTTAAGAGAGCATCTTTTGCAGTAAGAAGTTCTACAAGAGCTTCATGACTTTTGTTTAAAATGCTCATCCAATTCGGACGAGTGTGATGATTTGAAAAATTCCATTCAGAAATTGATGGACGAATGGGTTGTTAGAGTTGAGAAAGTCATCCCTGAAGGTGATGTTTCTATTTTAGAAATTTCGTATTATCCGACCAATGTTCATAGGAACACTTTAAGAGTTCCATTGGTTATACAAGTTCCAGCGCTCCCTACGCCAGATCAGAATCCGGTTGCTCCCCTGCCAATCCAGTCGTCGATAATTCCAAATCTGGTATCTATTCCGATAATTGATAATAGGGAAGTGCCATGGGAATACAATGCTGTTTACATCCGTGGAAAGAAAGTTATATGTCCACCGGTTGAAAATAAGGACATAACCAACATTTCTAGAACTAGCAGAATAACCCGAAGCGGGAGAGTCTTTGCTCCTACTCCACCACCTCCCGAAGAAGTTATCGAAGAGATTCTTGTGAAAGATAAATGGAAATAAGTAGTTAATGATTCTCCTGGGACGTCTTCTGAACAACAAGTGGAGCAGTTAATCAGGGTGATCAAGAAGAGTGATTTCAAGGTGTTTGACCAGCTGAATCAGACGCCTGCAAAGATATCAATCTTATCCCTCCTTATGTACTCAAAATCTCATTGAACCACCTTGATGAGAATTCTGCATGGTTTTCATGTGAATCCTGAAATTTCGGTGGCCCAATTCGAAGGGGTTGTTACAAATATTTCTGCAGGGAACTTCCTGAGTTTCAGTGATGACGAGCCTCCTCCCGAGGGCCGAGCTCACAATAAAGCATTACATATTTCCATCAGATGTTTAGACACTGTGATGTCTCGAGTCCTGGTAGACACTGGGTCTTCTTTGAACCTGATGCCTAAATATACTCTGTTCAAGCTAAACATGGACGGGGTTATGATGAAATCTAGCACACTGACATTCAAAGCTTTTAATGGGTCAAGAATATCTGTAGAAGGGGAAGTTGACCTGCCCATCAAGATTAGTCCCAAAGTGTTCTACCTATCATTCTATGTCATGGATATTTGTCCATCTTATACTTGCCTGCTCGGACGCCCGTGGATCCACATGGCAGGGGCTGTAACCTCAACTCTACACCAAAGTTTGAATTTCATAATCCAAGACAAGGTTAACGTCATTGGAGGAGAGGAAGATGTCATGATCAATAATTTTACTTCCTTCCGTTATGTTTAAGTGGACGGGGAAGTACATGAACCCCTTTCCAGGCCTTGGAAATCATTTCTGTTGACAGGGTCCACAACCTGTTGGAAACTACAAAGAATTTCAGAGTTCCAATGGTTTCCTTGAGGGATGCCAAAGCCATTTTGGAGTCTGGGATTCTCAATGAAGACCGGGGCAAAGTGGTCAAGGTGCGTGAAAAGCAAGACAAGTCTGGACTTGGGTTCGGGTCCTCTTTTTCAAATCGTGTTGGTACGGGTACGACTGTGCTCAAGGGGAAGCACACCCCTCTGCTTTTAGAAGTGTTTGTTAGTGCTGGTCCAAGTGTTCAAGTACAAATCCATGTAGTGGATGATGAAGACAATGCGGATATGGCTCAGTACATCTACCAGATTGCACCTGATCAAGAGCTCGGCAATTGGACTGCTACTGATATTCCCGAAGTGGTTTTCTTTGACATGTAATGTTCTTGTTTTAAATAAGTCACATGTTTTTCCCGAAGCATGTTGACATATTATGAAAAGGGCCCCCTCACGTTTCTATGTTTGTTTAAAAATTGAATAAAATGGCATTTTTGCATACAATTTTTACTCTCTGTCTTTTCTTATTTTCGTAAAATAAAAAAAATGGCAATGCTTTTCCTTCTAACTCTTTAACCATTTTCCAATTTGCATCCATATTCTAAAATGAGGCATGATTTATCTATCATGCATGTCTTCCTCAAATTCCATTAAAAATGATGATGTTATAGTTCCTTGCACCAATATCCTTGGAAATCCGAATGACCAAGCCGATGAAGATAGCGGGGAAGATTGTGAAATTCTAGAGGAATTGGAAAGATTGTTGAGACAAGAAGAGAAAACAATCCTGCCTCATCCAGAAGCTATTGAGGTCATCAATCTCGAAACCGACACAGTGAAAAGAGAGGTCAAGATAGAGGTTGCTTTGCAAGATGATGTAAAGAAGGGGTTAATTGAGCTTCTCAGAGAGTACTCCGACATCTTTGCCTGGCCGTATGAAGATATCCCTGGTTTGGATATGGATATAGTCATGCACCATTTACCACTCAAGCCAGAATATCCTTCAGTGAAGTAAAAACCGCAGCAAACTCGTCCAGATATGTCTCTCAAGATCAAAGAAGAGCTTGAAAAGCAGTTGAATGCAGGCTTCTTGTTGGTATATGAATACTCATATTGGATTGCCAATACCGTACCCGTCCCTAAGGAATATGGAAAAGTGCGCATGTGTGTGGACTATCAGGATTTGAATAAAGCAAGCCCAAAGGATGACTTCCTATTACCTCATATCGACGTATTGGTTGATAATATGGCTCAATCCTCAGTTTTCTCCTTCATGGATGGTTTTTCTGGATACAATCAGATAAAGATGGCCCCAGAAGACATGACAAAAAGGACATTTACTATTCCATGGGGTACTTACTGTTATAAGGTCATGCCTTTTGGCCTCAAAAATACTGGTGCAACATATCAACATGCCACAGTGACACTCTTTCGTGATATGATTCATAAGGTGATAGAAGTATATGTTGACGATATGATTGAAAAATCACAAACCGAGGAGGAACATTTGGTCCATCTGCAAAAGTTGTTTGTGCGTCTGCAAAAGTTTAGGCTAAGGCTTAATCCGAATAAGTGTACTTTCGGGGTGCGATCTGGAAAACTACTTGGTTTTATCGTGAGTCAGCGAGGAATTAAAGTAGATCCCGACAAAGTAAAAGCAATACAGAATATGCCAGCACCCAAAAATGAAAAATAAGTAAGAGGGTTCCTTGGGAGATTGAACTACATAGCCAGGTCCATTTCTCATCTCATAGCTACTTGTGAACCCATCTTTAAATTGCTGTGCAAGAATCAAGATGTCCAATGGGATGATAATTTCCAGGAAGCCTTTGAAAAGATCAAACAGTATCTCTAACAGCCACCAATCCTTATTCCTCCAGTGCCTGGGAGGCCATTCATCATGTACTTGATGGTGCTAGAAGGATCCATGGGTTGTGTGCTTGGACAACAGGATGAAACAGGACGTAAAGAGCACATCATTTACTATCTGAGTAAAAAGTTTACCGATTGCTAATCCAGGTATTCTTTACTTGAAAAAACTTATTATGCGCTTACTTGGGCAACTCGACGTCTGAGGCAGTATATGCTGACATATACGACCTTTCTAATATCAAAGATGGACTAGATAAAGTATATCTTTGAAAAACCAGCACTCAAAGGAAGGTTGGCTCGATGGAAGATGCTTTTATCTGAATATGAAATTCAGTATGTTACACAAAAGGCTATCAAGGGTAGAATTCTTGCGGATCATCTTGCTCATCAACCGTTGGAAGAGTACCAATCAATGAAATTTGACTTCCCTGATGAAGATGTTATGAAGCTTGATGGTTATGAAGGGGTCGATCCGGAAGAGCGATGGACTCTTACGTTTGACGGTGCTTTAAATGCTGCAGGTCATGGAATTGGGGAAATACTTACTTCTCCATGTAATACTCATACAATGTTTATTACCCGATTATGCTTCGATTGTACGAGCAACGTGGCAGAATACGAAGCATGCGTGATGGGACTCGAGGCGGCCATTAACCTTAAAATAAAAATCCTTGAAGTCTTTGGAAACTCTATTTTGGTAATACATCAAGTACGAGGTGATTGGGAGACGAAGCACCCCAATTAGATTCCATACAGAAACTACATCTTGCAGCTAATAGTCGCTTTTGATGAAATCACCTTTGAACATATTTCTAGGGACGAAAACCAGTTGGCCGATGCTTTAGCCACTTTAGCATCGATATTCTCGGTGAGCTTTATGAATCAGGTGCCTAACATACGCATCCTCCGGTACAAAGAGCCTGCACATGTCTTTCCTGCTCATTGCCTTTTGTGATACGGTGGCAGAACCGACTGTTAATACTGGTTTGCATTTTTTTGTTCGTAAATGGCGCGACAAGCAAGAGTCGCCACCGGCTTTTATTTCATCCAATCAGGAAAAGGAAAAAGAACAGAAAAAACCTTTTTCGAGATGTTTCTAAGTACGGGGGGTAGATTATAGAAAGGGATGGTGTTAACACCCTTTCTATCTGTGGTTTTCCACGAGCTCTTAGGTACTTGCTCATTTTGAAATTGCTTGTGTGTGCTTTGCTTTGAAAAGTTTTGTTTTACTTTGTTTTAACCCTTGTTTCTGTCCTCAAGAGTGTGATAAAGTGTTTTGAAAACTTTAGTTTGAAAAGAGTTTTGAAAGTGTAGGGTGTAAAAAGTTGTTTGAGCAAGTACCTAACAGTTATCTACCTACTTGAAAAAAGCTTGTTCTTTTCCTCCTATCCTTTAGACCGTGTTATCCTACTATTAGTGAGTAGGTAACCCTAGTCGTTTGATGTTGAGGGACTATCAAAAGGGATGAAATAGTCATTGAAGGCAACATGTAAGGATACCTTAGCATTTCGAAGGGACTGTCATCATATAGGCGTAGGCAACATCAAGGGACAAGATCATTTCTCGTAGGCAACTCGAGGGAAATTGAGGGACTATGATCTTTATGATGACTTTAACCGAGGGTCTTTGCTAAGATACCCCTATGTTCGAGAGACATGACCATTGTTTCCGAGGCAACCAAGTGAGGTATACCCTAGGGGTGCAAGTGTGCAATAGTGTTTGTTTCAGATATTTATCTTGTAATTAAATGATGCTATGTTTAATTAGTTTACCGGTCTTTCCATACAATCCTATTAGACTAAGCATTGCATAAAATATAGTAGCAGAAGGTAAAGACGGAAATATAAACCTAGGATATTACAGAGCTTTGGGGCAGTTACATAATAATGAAGGGTGTGGAAAATAAATCCTAAAACTATTACATTCCAGAAGCAATTACATAATTAGAAAAAAATGCGAGAAAAGATAAATCTACGCTATTACATTGATAATGCGATCTATACAGTTTTTCTAGAAATTAAAATGTAAAATAATAAATAAAAAGAAATTAAGAAAAAATTAAAACCTAAAATTCTAAGTTAATATTTTTGGTGTTTTTTTGTAGAAAATAATTTCAAGTTAATTAAAAAAACCTAATTCTAACTAATTTTAATTAAAAAAAGTTAATTAACTTAATTTATTAATAAATGAAAAAAAGGCAAAAATTCAGTTACTAATTAAAACAAAAACCTAATCCTAATTTATTAAAAAATGGTTAATTAAAGGGTTAATTATAAAGAAAACCTTAAATCTAATTGTTTTCCTAATTTGAAGAAAAAAAGTTAATTAATTAAAGAGTTAATAAAAAAAGAGTTAATAATAATAAAAAAACTTAAAACCTAAATTAATTAGGGTTTGTAAAAAAAGTTAAGTTTTCCAATTAATAGGGTTTTTGACTTAAATAAAATTAGAGTTTATATGAATTTAGGGTTTTTAAGGAAGATATTAAGGAGAAAGAAATGAGGCAAAAAGGGTTAAAAATAAGCAAAATTATACATATTGCCAAGGGTGGGTGTTGAACCAAAAATTAATTTAAAACCTAAATATAGATTAAGAAAAACTTAAAATTAATTATTCGAGTTTATTATGAAAAATCAAAGGTTTGTGAAAAATGTTACGTTTTATGAAAAAAATTTAAACAGAAAGAATGAAAATAGGTAAAAGGATAAATAGAAAGGAAGAAAACCAAAACCAATAGGGGTGAGTGTTAAACCGACGCCCTTAACCTCCTCAGGATGTCTTCCTTGCCATGAGTCATGTATTGATGATTGTTCTATTTAAGTGTTTTGGCCTCAGCGTTTTGTAATGAACCTGCATGGGACCCTATCTAAATCTGCAGTATTGAATCTCATGAACACATTAAATAAATTACTATATCATGAAATACAAATAAAGCAAATATATAAAAAAATTTAATGTTAAAACTGATATGGCATGTATGAATGCTTCTACACCCTTTTGATCACGGAGATCAAACCTGCCTTACCCTTAATGGAGAAGTAGTGAGATGTGAGTTTGTAACAAGGATGACTTGTTTGTAGTGAGATGAGGGTTTGTTGGGGGTTTGTAACAAGGATTTCAAGATTTTTAGGGTTCTTGAAAGAATTTGATATTTTGACAGGGTTGTGGCAAAGGTCTTTTTTAGTTTTGTTTGTGTGAAAAGAATGAGATTATATAATGGAAATTAGAGAAAAAAATGGGCTTTGAATGTGCAATTGAGCCTCCAATAACCACAAGCAATAGTGCAGATTTCTATTCACTTGAGTCCGTCACGTTCCAAGATAAATCGCAGGGGCTTAAATGCAATTTTTGAAGTTGAAATGTGAAAACAAAATGTATCCGACATCGAGAACTAACTCCTGTCCGAAAATGGGCTCCATCGGATAAACGGTGAATTAGTTATGAATTTTTTAATTTTTGCCTTAGACAAATTTATTTTGGGCTCCAGTGTCAACTCTGACACGTTCTTTAATAAAAATTGGTATTGATCGGGGCATAATCTGGTCTCGACTTTGGAAGAAAAGTTGAATATCATTGAGTCAGTGACCTTGTGTAAAAATATGGGCCCGATCCGTTAAAAATTTACCGAGTTATGAATTTTCGAAGTTTCGACCCAGATGAAATAATATTCAGCTTTCAGGATTTTCAGCGCGTCACGCGCACTCTGAGCAAAAAATGAAGGTTTTTTGAATACCGTTCAAACTCGATACCTCCTGTGAAAACGTAGTCAACTCAATTTGTGAAATTTTGGCGCCAGAACCAGCTCGATACGATGAAAATCGGCCAAGTTATGATTTTCTGAACATGACGCAAATAAACTTCTATCACAAATTTTCTGTACGAAAATACTTGATAAATCCGCATTTTTGAAGACCTTCTGATCGAAATTGGCTTCCAGTCGTGAGATATGAAAATATAGATGACATCAAGACAAAATTTTGGCCATTGGAACAGGTTCAAAACAAGTCACGATTTTCAAGTTATGAATTTTTTAGTGCGTAAAAACTGCACTTTCAGCACACTTTTTCACCATATTTCTTTGAGAAAACTCACACATTCGGAGATCTTCTTTAAAAAATTGACTCTTGAGCCGAACCTGAATTTGAGAATATGTTATCAGAGATATCTTGGCGAAAGAACACCTGAATATGATGCGCCGGGTTGGACTTGTGAATCTTTGAACCCTGAATCATTGCAAAAAGACGAACCGATCTTCAGCACGGAAAATACTCTGAGAACATCCATTGGCGAAATAAATGTCACTTGTAACCTGAAGAAGTTTTCTAAATATACCTTGATTCCATAACCATAAAACTAATGATATTAATGTATGTAATAATGAAATGTAAGCCAAAAAGGTCAAAATAAAGAGGGTAAATTTTGGGGTACAACAACTGCCCTTGTTCAATCTTCTTAAACCTGAAGATGTAGATTGGATAGTCTATCTTTCGTGATCTGAAGGTGGAAGATGATTGAATACTAGAGTGCCAAGAAATTTTCACTCGTCTGAGATGGTGCTGGACTGTGTAGGTAATATCGAGAATGGGCTTACAGATTACTTTTGGAAAAGATGACGAAAGATTGTCGGAGATGGGATTAAAGATACCATCCGAAAGATATGACAGAGAATCGTCAGAGATGGGCTTAAAGATGCCATCTAGAGGATATGATGGAGAATCTTCAAAGATGGGCTTAAAGATTCCATCTAGAGGATGTTGATTTCCCGAGATATTCCTTTGATGAGAATTCCTGTTCCTGTCGTTGAGGAGGAATCTGCTGAGAAATGTTGGTCTCTGTTTTGGGAGAAATGGAATTTTAGGAACTTCAGTTGTCTGTTACTCTGCTGGGGAATTATCTCTTAGTCGAGGAGATGAAAATGAACTGCTATCTGGTCATGCTCCAGGCTTTACAGTGATTTTCTAAGGATAATAGGGCTGACTACTATCTGGTCGTGCTCCAGGTTTTACAGTGACTTACTGGGGAGATGAGATTACACTTGCTATCTGGTGGTGCTTCAGGCTTTGCAATCTCAAAAACTGTTATCTGGTCGTGTTCCAGGCTTCAGAAGAAATTAAGTGGTTATCCGGTCGCATCCGGGTTTCAACTTGAATTTAAGGCATACTAACATCTGGTCTGTTGTACCCCAAAATTTGCCCTCTCATGTTTTCAAAGGTCTTCCCTTACATGGTTGGTCACAAACACTTGCCTAACGAAAATAAAGTTTTTTGAAGATGAACAAGGTGTCTTTCGATTGGCATCTGGTAAAAGTCTTCGATTGGGTATCCAAAATCCTTCGATACAGGCTTGACTCACCAGTCTTCAATTGGGAATTTGGCACTCTTCGATCGGGCTTTGATTAGTAAGCTTCGATTAGGTGTTTGGAACCCTTCGATCAAGCTTTGGTTCGCAAGTCTTTGATTGAGCGCTGAACCCCCTTCGATTAAGTCAATTTCACAATGCTTCGACTATGCATTAACTACTTCAGGCTTACCATCGACTCACGAGGCAAGAATCTCCTACAATTTTGTTTCGATTCACAAAGGAAAAGGCCCCTCAACTTGCCAGCACACCAGGCAAGAGGATCATTCGAAGAACATGTAAATGACTCATTCAAAGAACATGTAAAGGTCCATTTGAAGAAGCATTCAAAGGGTCAATTCGAAGAACATTCAAAAGGTCAATTTGAAGAAGCATTCAGAAGGCCCATTCGAAGGGTACATAAGAAGTCCATTCGAAGGAGGCAACTCAAGACCAATCGAAGAGCATGGCCTGGAGGTATTCGAAAATCAAAGGTGTCCAGGTTCATTCAAGATTCCAAAGAGACATGAATATTTCAAAAAAGGAAATCTTTTAATATGTCTGATTCTTGTCTCATGGCTTTAAAGGCCTGGTTAAATGGTTGTCCCTTGCCATTTTCATGCACCCTCACACTCCTATAAATACGAGGCCAATGACACATTACAGGGGGACGAGGATTTGGAGATACGCTTCCCATAAACCCACCAAAGGTTATCAACATTTTCATAAGTAATCCAAGCCAAAGCAACCATTCAACAAAAGTATCCACGCCTAGAAATCCCATATCGAAGATACCCACATCTAGAAAGTTCCAAATCGAAGGTTCCAACTACTGGTAAGAGAGGGTAAAATGTCAAACCTTGTATTTACATAACACATCCATATTTGTTGTTTCATTCGATTGTCATTCTAGACAGAATCAAAGGGCTTGGGTTTGGCACCAGGTCATGTTTTTTTGTTGCTAACACTTGCTACAGATATAGCCTAAAAAGACCCAGCGCGCGCAGGATCGATGGACCTGGGTATCGATACCCATGTCATGCGTTTTATTTTGCTAACATATTTTTGCAGATGCAGTGCCTCCACAGGTGATCCTTCAGGCCTTTCCAGCAACACCCTTCATAGAATCGAAAGTCAACCTTCTTCCTCTTAATCGAAGCCCCCCTTCTCCCTGCAATCGAAGTTTACCCTTATCCTTCCCAAACCCAATCGAAGGAGTCAGGAAAGGGTGTAAATCGAAGCTTTCCCCGTCAATTATCAAGCCCAATTGAAGGCTACTCACACCCATTCCCTAGCTCAATCGAAAGAAGGCCAAAGAAGGGTGAATCGAACTAGTCCATGGCATGGATCGAAAAAGTCTTTTCTCTTCTTTATTTTTACTTTTTACTTGTATTTCAATTTAGTTGTAATAGTTAATTAGGTCTTTACTTTTATCGCTTTATTTTCAATGGGTTTGTTTTTGGCTATGTAAATACCCGAAGCCTTGTAATAGCGTAGTTTAATTTTCGCACTTTAAATTCCACAAATTATTAAATTGTTAGATGTATGATATTAGGATGCATGACAAGAATGTATAATTAATTTTAAAACAGTTAGATAACCCTAAAATGTGCAAAGATAATAATCTGAAATTAAATCACTCGCACATGCTGTTAGAACATAGTTTGATTCTACAACCCTCAGTTAGAGTTTTGATGATAACAAAATACAAGATTAAATAAATTGTAAGATTTATATAAGACATATATGCTACTTAAAATTATGTTGTGTATTTACAGAAACTCTGATGGAATCAACATCAGAATATCAGTATCAACATCAGCATCAGAAGATATGTCAGCATCAGAAGATCAAATAACATGTGCTATACGCTGAAGCCTGATGAACAAAATCTGCGCATAAAATACTCTGACTCTGATCAAGATCCTAACCAAGTCATCAGCACTCAGAAGTGTCAGAATAAGTTAAAGCCAAGAACGCTCTGATTACCATAAGCAGAGAAGACTCTGAAGCGTCAGCGTTACTATGCATTCAAGACAGATTAATTAGCAACGACTTTATTCAAAGACAAGATCTTCTAAAAAAGGAAAGAACGTTATTAGCATTGAAATGGCTTTATGAACAACAACGTATCTCTTCCTAGGCTATATAAACAAGTCAGTGTGAGAAAAGAAAAGGCTAATACTCTACACGTATATACACGCCTGGGCTAATCATCTTCACGCATATACACGCCTACATAATCGATCTCACTTATACAATTTTCTAAAGCTTTCAACCACGCCTACTCTATAGCTCTAGCAATCCAGTTTCAATTCTAAGCTTAATATTGTGTAATATCACAGTTGTTATATATAGTTTTGTTAGAAAACATTAACACACACTTTTGTTCAATTATCTGTAAGAGAATTTCCTTGAGATAAACCGGTCTGTGGTTAGACACAAGAAGGCTTTAACAGTTTTTAAAGTAGTTGTTGTATTCAGTTGAATATAGTGGATTAAGACCTTGTTGGAGAGAGGCGAAATCACCTTGACGGGTGGACTGGAGTAGTTTGAGATTAAACGAACCAGGATAAAAATAACGTGTTGTCTGCACTTTTGATTTTAAGTTTTACAATTCAACCCCCTTCTTGTGTTTTTCACATCTTCAATTGGCATCAGAGCGCCTGGTTCTGAGCTTATAACACTTAACCGTGTCAGTACAAGATCCAACGTCAGAAAAACACAATGGCAGGACCACATCAAAACATCAACAATGACAACAATGAAGAAAGAGACAGATTCAGTGGCAAACCTCCAGTCTTTGATAGAGAGAACTTTGACTACTAGAAAGACTGAATTGAAAGCTTCTTTCTGGCCCATGATGCTGATCTGTGGGACATGGTGACTGATGGATACACGCACCCAGTGGATGGAAGTGGTCAAAAGATTGACAGGAAAGCAATGTCTGATCAGCAAAAGCGTGATTTCAGAAATCATCACAAGGCCAGAACAATTCTTCTCAGCGCCATCTCTTATTCTGAATATGAAAAGATATCAAACAGAGACACTGCAAAGAATATGTTTGACTCTCTGGGAATGACGCATGAAGGCAACATTCAAGTCAAAGAAACCAAAGCTCTTGCGCTCATTCAGAAGTATGAGGCATTCAAGATGGAAGAGAGTGAATCAATAGAGACTATGTTCTCAAGATTTCAAATTCTGGTTGATGGTCTCAAAGTTCTTGACAAAGGGTATTCCACTGCTGATCATGTTAAGAAGATCATCAGAAGCTTGCCAAAACAGTGAAGGCCAATGGTCACAGCACTTAAGCTAGCTAAGGATCTCAACAAAATCTCTCTGGAGGAACTTATCAGCTCCCTCAGAAGTCACGAGATAGAGCTAGAAGCAGATGAACCTCAAAAGAAAGGTAAGCCATTAGCTTTAAAATCTAACAGAAAATCTGACTCCAAAGTTTTGCAGGCTGTTGAAGAAACCTCTGATGGGCCCTCATCAGAAGAAGATGAACTATCTCTCCTCTCCAGAAGGGTGAACCAACTATGGAAGCAGAGGCAAAGAAAGTTCAGGAATCCCAGAAGATCAGAAAATCAGAATGAATCTTTCTCCAGATACAGAAGGTCAGAATCCTCCTCCGGACACAGAAGATCTGAAGGCTCTTCAGGAAGCAGAAATCCAAACAACAAAGACATCATCTGTTATGAATGTAACGAGCAAGGACACTACAAAAGTGATTGCCCAAAGCTTCAGAAGGAAAAGCCCAAAAAGAAGTTTGGCAGGGAAAAGAAGAAAAGTCTCATGGCTACATGGGATGATTTTGACACATCTGAAGCTGACTCAGAATCAGATGATGAGAGAGCAAACATAGCTCTCATGGCAAACATAACAGAAGACAGTGAAGCTTCTGAGTCAGACTCTGAATCAGATACAAAAGAGGTATTTTCTGACTTTGCTATAAACTTTACTAAGGCTGAACTAGCTGAAAGCCTTAATGAAATTCTGGAAAGATATCAACAGATCAGAGTCAAATTCAGAAACATGAAAAGGAATCTTGCTTCTGACTCTGATAAGACTGAGAGTCTCAAATTGGAGAATTCTGAGTTAAAAGACAAAATTTCAAAATTAGAAAATCTATTGCAAAACTCTCAGAAGGAAACAATCCCTGAAACTCCCAGCAGTGCTGATGAGATCATCAAGGAGTATGATCACAACTTTCAGAAGTTTCTAGCTAAAAACATAGATAGAAGCAAAATGGCTTCAATGATCTATGGAGTTAGCAGAAATGGCAGAAAAGGAATAGGATACCAAGGTAAGGTACCTACACCAAAGAATGCCATGGATTTAGTTATAAAACGCACCTCACTTGATTCACACTTTGTATATGGGCACACACATGACATCAAATATACTAGTAGTAATTATTCTGTCAAACCAAAATTCAACCAGAGTTTTGGTAAAACTAACAAATCAGGACCCAAGAAAATATGGGTACCTAAGGATAAAATAATACATGTGGCAGATATCTTTAGCAGCAAAGCAGAAACACCAATCATGGTACCTGGACTCTGGCTGCTCATGACACATGACGGGAAGAAGGCATATGTTCCAAAGCCTGGAACTTAAGCTTGGAGGCCACGTAGGCTTTGGAGGCAATCAGAGGGGAAAGATCATTGGCTCTGGAACTGTAGGTAATGGAAATCTTCCCTCTATAAATAATGTTTTATTAGTAGATGGATTAATGCATAACCTGTTATCCATAAGTCAATTAAGTGATAACGGTTATGATATAATCTTTAATCAAAATTCATGCAAAGCTGTTAGTCAGAAAGATAGGACTATCCTATTTAATGGAAAGAGGAGAAACAACATTTATAAAATAAAACTTTCTGAACTGAAAAGTCAGAATGTAAAGTGTCTTCTGTCTGTTAACAACGAGCAATGGATCTGGCACAAAAGATTGGGGCATGTTATTATGATAAGAATATCTCAGATTAACAAACTCAATCTGGTCAGCGGACTTCCTAACCTGAAGTTCAATTCAGATGCTCTGTGTGAAGCATGTCAGAAAGGCAAGTTTGCAAAACCAGCTTTCAAATCTAAAAACGTTGTTTCCACCTCTAAGCCATTAGAACTTCTGCACATTGACTTATTTGGACCAGTTAAAACTGCTTCAGTCAGTGGCAAGAAGTATGGGTTAGTAATCGTAGATGACTATAGCAGATGGACATGGGTAAAGTTCTTAAGACACAAGGACGAGTCACACTCTGTGTTTGTCACCTTCTGCAACCAAGTTCAGAATGAAAAGGATCTTAGAATCGTCAAAGTCAGAAGTGATCATGGTGGAGAATTTGAAAACAAAGATTTTGAGTCATTCTTTAATGACAAAGGCATTCTGCATGATTTCTCTTATCCTAGAACTCCCCAGCAAAATGGAGTTGTAGAACGAAAGAACAGAACATTGCAAGAAATGGTCAGAACCATGATCAACGAGACTAACGTTGCTAAGATCTTCTGGGCAAAGGCAATAAACACAGCGTGCTACATTCAGAATAGAATCTCCATAAGACCTATTCTGGAAAAGACTCCATATGAATTGTGGAAGAACAAAAAGCCCAACATTTCATATTTTCATCCATTTGGATGTACTTGTTTTATTTTAAATACAAAAAATTATTTGAACAAGTTTGACTCTAAAGCACAAAAGTGTATTATGTTAGGATACTCTGAACACTCAAGAGGGTACAGAGTATACAATACAGAAACACAGATTGTTGAAGAATCAATTAGTGTTCGTTTTGATGATAAGCTTGACTCTCAAAAGTCAAAGCAGAATGAAGTATTTGCAGGTATGGAAATTGAATTCATAGGTACTGAAGACAAGTCATCAGAAGCTCTTAACAGAGACACTCCCTCAACATCAGAAAGAGGCACTATAAGCAATCCAGCACCTTCTGTTGATCAACTTCAGAAAAGACCATCCAGAAGCAGCATGGATCACCCAGAAGAAACAATCTTAGGAAGAAAGGAAGATCCAATCAGAACAAGATCTAGCTTCAGAAACTCTGAAGAATCCCTCATGGGACTTGTTTCTCTAATTGAACCATCATCAATTGATGAAGCACTTCTGGACAATGACTGGATTCTAGCAATGCAAGAGGAGCTGAATCAATTCACAAGAAATGACGTATGGGATCTAGTTCCCAAACCAAAAGGATTCAACGTCATTGGAACAAAATGGGTGTTCATAAACAAACTGAATGAACAAGGTAAAGTCATCAGAAACAAAGCACGATTGGTAGCACAAGGTTATAGTCAACAAGAGGGGATAGACTATACAGAAACCTTTGCTCCAGTCGCCAGGTTAGAATCTATCGGACTCTTAATTTCATTTGTTGTTAATAAAGGCATTACTCTGTATCAGATGGATGTTAAGAGTGCATTCTTAAATGGTTATATAGAAGAAGAGGTATATGTGCACCAACCCCCTGGTTTTGAAAGTTCAAAAAATCCAGAATATGTTTTCAACCTAAAGAAGTCACTGTATGGTCTGAAACAAGCTCCAAGAGCTTGGTATGAAAGACTAAGTAACTTCCTGTTAGAAAAGGAATTCACCAGAGGGAAAGTGGACACAACCTTATTCTGTAAGACAGTTAAGAATGACATTTTAGTATGTCAGATTTATGTTGATGACATCATATTTGGATCTACTAATCTCTGGGAAGAAAATTTGCTAAGTGTATGCAGGCAGAATTTGAGATGAGCCTAATGGGGGAACTGAAATTCTTTCTGGGCATTCAGATCAATCAAACCCCAGAAGGAACTTATATTCATCAGAGCAAATATGTCAGAGAACTTCTGAAGAAATTTGATCTCTCAGAATGTAAGCCATCAAAGATTCCAATGCATCCCACGTGCATTCTGGAAAGAGAAGAGGTAAGTAAAAAGGTAGAACAGAAGGTCTACAGAGGTATGATTGGTTCTCTTCTTTATCTGACGGCTTCAAGGCCTGACAGTTTATTCAGTGTTTGCATTTGTGCTAGATTCCAATCAGATCCTAGAGAATCTCACTTAACAGCAGTTAAGCGAATTTTCAAGTATCTGAAAGGTACTACTAATCTGGGTTTGTTTTATAGAAAATCAAGTGAATACAGCTTAGTAGGATACTGTGATGCTGATTTTGATGGAGACAGAGTAGAACGTAAAAGCACTTCTGGAAGCTACCAGTTTCTGGGAGAAAATCTGATCTCATGGTCCAGCAAAAGACAATCCACAATTTCTCTATCAACAGCAGAAGCTGAATACATAGCAGCAGCTGGATGCAGCACACAAATGCTCTGGATGAAAAGTCAACTTGAGGACTTTTAGATATTTGAGAGTAACATTCCTATCCTCTGTGACAATACTTCTGCTATTTGCTTAAGTAAAAATCCAATTTTACATTTTAAGGCTAACCATATAGAAATAAAACATCATTTTATTAGGGACTATATTCAGAAAGGGATTTTAAATTTTAAATTTATTAACACAGACCATCAATGGGATGATATTTTCACAAAACCACTTTCTGAAGATAGGTTCAACTTCATTCTGAAACATCTCAGCATGAAGCTCTGTCCAGAATAAAATTGTTTTAATTTTATATATTAACCTTCAGAATTGTGTTTATTTTCTGTGAACTACTGATCCATCTTCTTTCAAAACTTTAGAAATGCAGATTGTATCAGAATCTATCCATGAAGATCTGAGCGCTTCATTTCAAGGATAGAAATGTGTTGTTCACTCAAGCAAACAAGTGTCATCCAGTCATCAGCTATTTTCTGAGGATGAACACGCGTTCACGTTTCTGAAAAGGCAAATGCGCTGATTGGATGCATTGAGACACATGTCATGGGTAACCGTTCCAAATATCTTTCTGAATCCCCTAAAATCAGCTATCATTAAATGCTAATAATCATTATTAATTTCTCTCTCTTAACGTTTACGTTTTCAAAAACTTTTTAGAAATCTATTTAAACACACTTCACACCATTCACACTTTTTACCTTCACTCTCATTTTCTCTAAATATTTCTAATTTCAGTGTTCTTCTTTCTCAAGAAAACCTTTCAATCTTTTTCACAAAAACCTCGTGTGAACATGGCTTCTTCCAGCATTCCTTCTTCAGGTTCCCAGAAAACTGTTTCATCTGAACAATATGAAGTACCATTCAGAACGCATTTTAACTCTGATCATTTTTTTACATCTGATTATTTGTACTTTTTGATAACTGACAAAAAGGGGGAGTGTTGTACCCCAAAATTTCCCCTCCTATTTTTCCACAAGAAATCACAGCTTCGGGTTTTCCCTGACTTTTTCAGATTGGCGTAAGAATCAGTCAAACAGACTTTTTCTTATCAGTCTGTCCAAATTAGGGTTTTCATGGACTCTGGAACAGTTCAAGCAGATTATTAGGGTTTGGTTGAGTTTGGCTCAGGGTTTGATCAGGCAGGCGCTTCTGTGAAAATTAAATCAAGAACTAGGGTTTGTACGCGCATTCTCAGAAAGAATTAATTCTACAGTTCTTTTCAATTTACTTTGAGATATGAGCTGAGGCATTTGGATTGAGAACTTGCAGGGTTTGATTTAATCAGTAAAGAGATATGCATATGGATGTTTGTTTGATTGACTGTGCATCGCTTATGTTTAATTGGGACGCCGGGTTTATTGTTGATTGCAAGACGATAATGCTTATTAATTATTTATTTATTCTAAGTTAGAATAGTTGGGATTTACTTCCAGTTATTTTAATTTCAGAAACTTAAATAATTAAATGGACAGTGAATTGAAAAAAGAATTAACTGACAAAGAAGGATTTTTATTCATCTTTAATTATTTGTTACAAATTATTATTTGAACAACTGTAAATTTATTTACATTTTGTTTACAATAATAATATTACAAATGGTTAAAGTAAAATAAAATTGCATCCTAATTTTTCTAAATCTTCATCCTCTATTGCTGCTCCCCATTGCTCAATTGATTTTCATCTGCAACAAAGAAAAGAAAAGAAGTCAGCACAGATGAAATCAAAAGTAGACAGTTATTTTAAAGTTCATCATTAAAAGTGACTGGCCGGAATCAGTTTATTCACCCTCTCTGCAAATCACAAGAAATTATTGGTTCACAAAAAGGGATAGAAAATAATGTTACAAGCATGTAAAAATGTACAAGGCAGCATATAAAACAAAGTGGACAAGGCTGCATAATTTCAAGTTGCAAAGAGGCAAATAGAACAAACAGCATGTGCAAAATGTCAACAAAGCTGTAACTTCAAAACATGCCTAACCAAGTCCAAAAGGCAAACTGAACTGCACAAATTGCAAACTAAAAAATGGCAAACCAAGTCCAATGTCAACCAAGCTGCCAAAAGATATCAAAAGATATAAAGCTGTCAAGAGATATGCAGAAAATCTTGAAAGTACACAGAGGAAAGAGACAATGCAAGCTTATTTCAAATTCATCATTTCCCAGCCTATCACCTTTTCAGAATAGTACAGATTTAAACAATATAATATGTTTTTCTGTGGAGAGAGAAAAGAGAGAGAGAAGAGGCTTACAGGCTTGAGGCTTAGAAAAAGATATAAACAAGTTATCAGAACAAGCAAAAAGGGAGGCAGAATATCACAAAAAAATATAGAGCCCACAAACTGTTACAGAACACAAACAAGAGTCTGCCTCCAAAACCAGCTTCAAGCCTCTAACCTGCTCCAAACACAAACCCTCCAAACCTGTGATTCAAAACCTCAAACCAGAAGCATACAAGCCTTAAAGTCTATACAGTTTCAAGAACTCTCAAAACCTGTTAACCTGTTTCAACTCAGAACACCACAAGCCAAAACCTGCTAACCTGTTTCAACTCAGAACACCACAAAGCCAAAACTTGCTAACCTGTTTCAACTCAGTATCACCACAAGCCAAAACCTGCTAACCTGTTTCAACTCAGTATCAAAACAAACAAAAAGCCAAGCCTTGTTAACCTGACTTCAAACAAACAGAAGCCTGCTAACCTGTTACATAACACAAGTACATCAATCCATACAAACCTTGAAGACTTGAAGCCAGAAAAAAGCCTTTACAAACAAAGCCTGCTAACTATCTAGAAGCCAAGCATCAAAAGCCTCTAAAAAAGCCATACAACCTGTTTCAAACCACAGGCCAGCCTCAGAACTAACTTCCTCATAGGCTACACAAATCCCATACTCAGAATCAACCTCAACACATCATCAATACTCAAAGCCATTTCAGAGGCAGACAGAAGAAGAGGAAAAGAAGCAAACAAGCAGGGTTTTCAGAAAGCTCATTACAAAACCTAACAAAAAGCAAAATACGAGGATACCATGAAGGACAAGCTAGCACAACATCACTGCTCCCTCCGCCTTGGCCGCCCTAGGACGCCTCCAGTCCACCTCCCTTCCTCTCCAAGCAACAAAGCCAGCAAAGGTATAAATTTCCTTTTCCCTTTCCTTAAAACACCTCACAAGACATAATAATAATCAAAGAATCAGAACAAATAAAAACATGCAAGAATGGAAATTTGAGAACCCTAATGCGTTAAGACAGAAATCATACGTCTTTTTATCACTGCTTGAATAAACGCAAGGAGATGATGGATGGTGGCGCTGGGTGGCCGTAAGCGGAGGGGAATTTCGTTCAGAGGCTTGGGCTTAGGACGGATGAAGTGAAGAAGATGAAGAAGACGATGAGGAACGGCGCCGCTCTAAGCCTGTAACTCAGTAACCCTAATTCCAAAATGAGACAAACCGAACGAAACCCTAAAACAAATGTTGTGAAACGCTTGGGCCTGCTGCCCCATCCAATTGCCTTAAGCCCATTTCCAGGCGCATACCCCCCCTTTTTTGTTAACTTTGCCTATTTTGATTGGGCCAAGCAAATTCCTTTAAGCCCATTTCCTTTTCTTTACAAAAACCAATATCTTTTTTACCTATCCCTTTATTTTCTTTTTTTAAACTTATACTAATATTTTTGTTTAAAATAAAAAATGATACATTAAATCCTTTTTTCTTTGCGAAATGTTTATTAATACTTTTTTTCATCACATTTAAGAGTACATAAAAATGGGATTTTTCTAAATTAAATAATTTTCCTTTTTTAGAATCTTTGTTTAATAAACCTGTGTACATTAACTAAATACCTAGACAATAGGATAATTAAACTTAAAACATTTTTTTCTTTTAATTAAAACTTTTGTTTATAAAACATTAACAAAAACACAAAATAAATAAATACTTAATTTTGCATTAAGTTAACATCTTGTATCACTTGTAAATAAATCACATACACTTTCACCAATACATTTGCTTATCTTTTATTCTTGTACATTGATATATATATATATATATATATATATATATATATATATATATATATATATATATATATATATATATATTACATTTGAGATTGCGATTCGATTTGGTTGTAAATATATTTGGACACAATTATCCTGATAAGTCTCATCCCCATTTGTAAATATTTGTACCCCCATCCCCGGATACTTATTTGTAATAGCGTAGACTTTAAATTCTCGCAATTTATCGCTTTCAATTATACCATGTTTAGACCTAGGATTTGTATGTAAATAAAATCAACCGCTAGATAACCTAATACAAGATAAATGCATGAAAATCAAATACACCGATCACACTTGCACCCCTAGGGTAATCCCGCTTGTTGCCTTCCAAAATAGGCCATGCTTGCATGTTGAGTTTCTTTGGCAAAACAAAACAAATCAAATGATCATAGTCCCTCGATGACGCTTTCGAAGTTGCCTAAACAAATGATCATAGTCCCTTCAAGCAAAATTGCCAAAGATACTTGGCACCATTGCATTCATGGTCTAAACGATGACCCGCGCCTGTCCCGTTAACATCCTAACACAAGATTGTCCACCAAATACAATGGTGGAACAATACTGTTAAAAGGGTTAAAACATGAGAAAAATCTTTGAGTAAATTTAGGGGTAGACAACTCTTAGTTACTTGATCAAACTTGCAAAACACACTTGCCTACTTTTCAAAACACACTCCACCACACAATTTCAAAAACAACTTTCAAAAACTTTGAAACATCTTTTCGAAAAGACAAACACCTTTGTAAAACATTCGAGTAAAGAATTGTTACAAGGGTTGCCTAGACAAGGCATCTTTTTCAAAACATTTTCAAACACACACACCACCATTTCAAGCAATTGAAAATAAAAGGCAAGTGATCTAAAACAAGTAACTAAGAGCCCATGGATAACCATGGATGAAAAGGGTGCTAATACCTTCCCTTTTCATAATCTACCCCCCGAACCCACGAAACATCTCAAAGGTTTTTCCTGTGCTTTTTTAACCTTTCCCTTAGGATAAAATAAAAAGTCGGTGGCGACTCTTGCTAAACCGAACAAGTGCGAATACAAACGCAAAACCTCAAGTCAGTTCTCCCACCGTATCACAGGGAGAAAGAATGATATTTTTTCAATAACGGATTACTGAGACATAAGTCTCAAACATTCTAACATTCTGATATATTTGAATTTCTTTCTTCTGAAAAGCTTACAGGTACAAGAATATGATGAACTCTGATAAAGTAAAGTTCTGATGCTCAAGGTCTCATGGAATTAAAGGGAAGTAATCAACACAGGGGGATTTTTTCTCTTCGTTGCTCTGATACCTTTTGTTCCTTATCTTCTTATCTCTGATACCTTTTATTAATTATTTGTTTATCTCTGATACCTTTTATTCGTTAATTTTAATTGAAAAAAATCCGGTTTTTGTCATCATTAAAAAGGGGGAGATTGTTAGAACATAGTTTGATTCTACAACCCTCAGTTAGAGTTTTGATGATAACAAAATACAAGATTAAATAAATTGTAAGATTTATATAAGACATATATGCTACTTAAAATCATGTTATGTATTTACAGAAACTCTGATGGAATCAGCATCAGAATATCAGTATCAACATCCGCATCAGAAGATATGTCAGCATCAGAAGATCAAATAACATGTGCTATACGCTGAAGCCTGATGAACAGAATCTGCGCATAAAATACTCTGACTCTGATCAAGATCCTAACCAAGTCATCAGCACTCAGAAGCGTCAGAATAAGTTAAAGCCAAGAACGCTCTGATTACCATAAGCAGAGAAGACTCTGAAGCATCAGCGTTACTATGCA
This sequence comes from Vicia faba, assembly GCA_948472305.1. Lineage (NCBI taxonomy): Eukaryota > Viridiplantae > Streptophyta > Magnoliopsida > Fabales > Fabaceae > Vicia > Vicia faba. The sequence continues at coordinate 1,275,605,084 of OX451739.1, forward strand.
TTCAAGACAGATTAATTACCGACGGCTTTATTCAAAGACAAGATCTTCTAAAAAAGGAAAGAACGTTATTAGCATTGAAATGGCTTTATGAACAACAACGTATCTCTTCCTAGGCTATATAAACAAGTCAGTGTGAGAAAAGAAAAGGCTAATACTCTACACGCATATACACGCCTGGGCTAATCATCTTCACGCATATACACGCCTACATAATCGATCTCACTTATACAATTTGCTAAAGCTTTCAACCACGCCTACTCTATAGCTCTAGCAATCCAGTTTCAATTTAAAGCTTAATATTGTGTAATATCACAGTTGTGATATATAGTTTTGTTAGAAAACATTAACACACACTTTTGTTCAATTATCTATAAGAGAATTTCCTTGAGATAAACCGGTCTGTGGTTAGACTCAAGAAGGCTTTAACAGTTGTTAAAGTAGTTGTTGTATTCAGTTGAATATAGTGGATTAAGACCTCGTTGGAGAGAGGCGAAATCACCTTGACGGGTGGACTGGAGTAGTTTGAGATCAAACGAACCAGGATAAAAATAACGTGTTGTCTGCACTTTTGATTTTAAGTTTTACAATTCAACCCCCCTTCTTGTGTTTTTCACATCTTCACATGCCACTCTTCGGGTACGCCTCACTTGGTTGCCTCGAACGTGGTCATTGAGTATAGGATGTTTTAGAGGTCGCCCTCTTGTCCAAAGATCATAAGTTGCCTCGAAACGGTTGCCTCAAATAAAATGATCTAAGACATTAGGGTTACCGCTAAGGCATCCTAACATTGCTTTAGTGACCACATGTCCCTTAATCGAATTGACCCTTAAAACTCCAACGAAGATGCTTCCTACTCCTCAATAGTGGGATAGCATTGTCCAAAGGACACTTGTACAGATTAATTCCTTTTTGAGTGGGTAGATGTTCTTAAGTACTTGCTCCTTTTAAAACAAAAACAAAACTTTTCGCACTTACACTCCCTTTAAAACAAAAACTCTTTTTCAAACCCACAAACACAAAGAAAAGCAAACTTTTGAAAACACAATGAGCAAGTACCTAAGAGCCCGTGGATAACCACAGATAGAAAGGGTGCTAACACCTTCCCTTTCTATAATCTACCTCCCGAACCCGAGAAACATCTTAAAAAGGAATTTTTCTGTGCTTTTGTCCTTTCCTTGTTGGATAAAATAAAAGACGGTGGCGACTCTTGCTTACCGCGACATTTTGCGAAAACAAAAGCAAACGCGGACCAGCATTCCAAAACAGTCAGTTCTCATTCCCACCATATCACAGAACTGGCGACTCTGCTGGAGACTTTAAATAAGTGAGGTGTACCTTAGGATTAGATCATTATGTTTTCAATTGTATGCTTTGTATGCTTTAATTTTGCGGGCTTGTATCGGAGTTCTATAGATCCTAACCCGGATCTGGGGATACCCTTTAGGTAAGTAGCAATAAACTGTGAGGGATCTGTACGGCGTAGACCGATACGGATGAAGAAGTAGCTACGTTGGTGTGGCACTTTAGTCTGTACCGATATCCCTTGTGTTGGAATGAGGAGAATATGGGTCTTCTAAGGGGTCATTAAGCACCAACTGACCTTAGAACCTTAAATTGACCAACTTGGCCATAGAACAGTAGCAGTATGCTACACTCATTGAGACTAAACTCTCGCGATGATTCCGGCTGCAAGAAAAGGTTGCTAAACTGGAATTATGACCGATTGAGGGTAGTCAGTGATATTGAGATCCTCTAGAACCCGGTTACTATTTTTAGGACAGGTTTAAACCAACTAAACTGAAAGAGGGTAATACCTAAACTCCATGCCAGCCTAAACTTAAGGCTATTGGTGTGACTTGTGTGCCTTCAAACTTTAACTACTTGCACATTCTTGTTATCTGACAACATGAGTTCCTTGCAGGTTTTGTTTACAGTCCTTATCCAATAATTTGGATTTATTGCAGGGTTCACTTACATCACTTCACACTTTTGCTTAAATGCATATCATACACATCATAACATCATGCCTTAACATTTCTTTAACCATTTCAAGGATCTCAAGGGTCTGTGATGCAGGTTATGGTAAATCAAATGGCTAACAAGGGGCAAAGGGGATTTATTTTCCTCTAGCCAAGTGTGTCTAGAAATCCAAGCACGATAACTTGAGTCAGGGGCTATGACCCACTCGATATGGTGAGCTTGACTCTTGAAGAAGGACTCTCAACAACATGAAGCTCCTTCAATCAAGCTACCAGATTCAAATTCTAACAGTTTCTTGTTTGCCCCGCAAGATCCTTGAAAACATTGCATACATGTATCATACATATCATTGCATAACAGGTCATCCAGTACAAGTCTCTCATGTTCCCGCTGTTTATTTCAGCAATGGCTTTCCAACCAGACAACCAAGATCTTCAAACTCGAGAAGCTCAGTTCAGGGACGTATTCCTAAACCTATCCAAGGGGCAGGAAGAGTTGAAAACACTCCTCGTTGGGAACTTGGTCAAGAAAATTCCTGAAGGTAATAAGGACGAACGGTTGGAACAACTGCAAGTTGAGTTCAGTGCCATGAAAACCCAGATGCTGGGGCAGATGGCTCTTATCCAAGGCTTAGCTCGGGAACAAGAAGAGCTGAAAACCATTATCAACCAGCTTCATCAAGACAGATACAACAACATGAAGCAAACAGTCAAGGTCGGGGATCAAGTCATTAATCAACTTTCGAGAAGTCAAAGGTTTGGTTTGATGAAGAATAGACCTTTCCAAGTTGCTACTACCTCAAGGGTCCAACAACAACCTTGCCATAAACAACGGGTTGATCAGAGTAAGCCAAATATGCCCAAGAGGAAATTTACCAAGCTCAACATGTCGTTGTCTCAGGATTTACAACACCTGTTGATATTGAATCTGGTGATGTTAAGGGACCCTCCTAAGAATCCCAACATAGCCTCCCCAAGGTACAATCCTGATACAAGGTGTGCATATCACTCCAACAGCCCGGGGCATGATACTAACATCTGTTGGGCGTTGAGCAACAAAATTCAAGACCTGATTGATGAAGGAGCATTGGAACTCACACAAGATGGTCAGATTGAATTCTTTTGCCATCCCCCCAAGGTTCACCATTAGAAGTGACAAGTACTGAGACGAGAAGACTTTTGTTCATTAGAATTTTCAATTTGTAATTTTCTTTTGATTGTTCGAACATTTATTCATGTCAAACTTTATTACTTTATCAATGCATTGCATATGTCTATTTTGAATCAATCCATTCGTATTCACTATATTCAAATTGCTTTCATTTTTTGTGATGATTAACTCTCGATTAAAAAATTCTAATCCTTTAGAGGGAGGATGACGAAAATGATATCAAAATCCCTACAGTATGCTTTTGAACAGACCCCGCTGACGATGTACAGGCATTGTTTCAAATCCTAAACAGTTGAGTTATAAGGAAGATAATCCCTCGTCAACCCCTTTGAGCCAAAGAAGTTGGATTTTTTCTTTTCACAAATTAAAACCCGTAATCACAACCTGGGGCAGGGTAGTTTGCTCAGTTGATCCAGGTGCACAATGAATGGCATCAAAAAATTCTTTCTGAAACAAAAGACGATGCTGGTTCGGTATGATCGTCAAGACAGGCAGTCATTATCTCTCGAAATAAAAGCCCAATAAGTCAAAACCTATGAAGGAGACTTAAGAAAAACTGGGGCATCCCACTGACTGTAGTCACAAAAAGAAACAGTTCAGGCAAAAGTCAGGGATAATAAAATCAAAAAGAAAGAGATCCTACAAGCTCTCAATAAAAATGACTGTTTGTTCAAAATAAACTGTCAGTATCCGAACCATCATTGGAATATCAGAGCAAAGACTCAAATAGGATCTAAATGCATGGTTAGCTGAGTTTAGGATCGAAGAACATCACGAAGAGCGGGTGGGTACAAATAAATTTTGAGCCTTTATCCTTTGTTTCTTAAACCGTGAACCAGGCCACGTTATAACCATTAAAAGTCCTAGCTGAAGCATGGGTTAGTTCGAAAGCATACTGTTACAAAGGTATCCTGACTCCTGTAGGGCTTGCTGTAAATCCTGAGTTGACATCACATTTTACAAAAAAATCACATGTTTTACTGAAAAATGCATTTTCAAAAATTTCAAAACAGACATAAGCTTTGCATTCTTAAAATAACATTGTTTGCATATGACTATTTGTTCAAACAGCAGAGGAATTCGCACGAGGAATATCTAGTGAACAAAAACCTTCTCAATAAAAAGGATCACCTCAAGTGAAAAAACACTTCCAATCAAAGGGCACGGCATGATCATTGTCCATCATCTGGGGTAGTTAAGTCAAGATTCAAGGAATCTCTCAAAATGCCAAATAACCAGGGGCAAATCTCTATCTGAATCAATTGGGGGATTGGACATGAATTCCAGCAACGAATCTTGCACGATCAAACGAAGATCTTCTGGTAGTATGGTAACACAACACTACCAACAGTGGCACCTCCCTACATCCTGAGAGCATGGACATAGTCAAAAAGTACTACGCATAATCAAAGACCCGCTAGGTTGACTGGCTTAGGCAAAAATAAGGGCATCCCGGCGAACCAAAAAGGTTCGGGCAAAATTAGGGATAAAAACAAAAAAATTTGTACACCCGGCAAGTCGAAAACCTGAAAAGGCGGCTTGGGCAAAAAAGGGTATCCCGGTGGATTGAAAATCTGAAAAGACAGTCCAGGGAAAAGTTAGGAATTAAAGCGTACGACTATGTCCCGTCATCTCGTCACTTAGAAGACTTGTCATTTCAATCGGCAATTACCAAGCACCTCATAGGTTGGAATAATACTCGATCCACAAGGCCTCCGCATGCACCTTCTCCTGCAGATACAGGGGCAGAAAAGTCTCAATGCAAAGTCATTGTCATATCCTCAGCCCGCGTCCCAGTAACATCTACACTCCCCACAGAGTAAGAAAAGGACATTGGTGTTAATTCTCCCCAGCTGAGGCTCGCAACCACGAATGGGTTGGTAAGATTCTCCCCAAGCAGAGTTTATCTATCACCAGCACTGGAAGATTATCCCCAATGGAGTCTGGAAGATTATCCCCAGTATAGTCTAAAGGATTATCCCCAGTGAAGTCGCCATTGGAAAATCATTCCCCAGCGGAGTTACTCTCTCCTGCAGGATTATTCTCCCAATCATCTTCGGTCGTTATCTCCAGTGAGTGAAACTCTTTATTCTCCAACAATAGTCAGGGATTTATTTTCCCAAACTCGGACGTACCACAATAGCATTTCATGTTCATACATCATGACGTGCGCATACGTATTGCATATAGCATAATTTCATTTATTTTGAGAACATCATCATACAATGCATGTCATGCGTCATATACAATTAATCATGTACCTTTTCGAGAAAGATGGTTATCATCAACAACTTCCTGCAAGTTCAAGATTAACTCCAGAAGCTAAACAGAGTAATTATCTGCACGATCAAATGCAGCTTTACACGGGTTTGTCACGAATAAATCTTACACGGGTTTCTCCTAAATGCAGCTTCACACGGGTTTATCCTGAAAAATCTTACACGGGTCATTTCTCATATATTTTTGAATAAAGTTTTACACGGACTTATCACAAAGTAACCTTACCCAGGTTCCTCCTGAAGTTTTACACGAACTTATCACAAAGTAACCTTACCCAGGTTCCTCCTGAAGTTTTACACGAACTTATCACAAAGTAACCTTACCCAGGTTCCTCCTGAAGTTTTACACGAACTTATCACAAAGTAACCTTACCCAGGTTCCTCTTGAAGTTTTACACAAACTTATCTCACAGTAACCTTACCCCGGTTCATTCTGAAGTTTTACACGAACTTATCACAGAGCGACCTTACCCAGGTTCCTCCTGAAGTTTTACACAAACTTATCCTGAAGTAACCTTACCCAGGTTCCTCCTTACAATTTCCCGATGTAGTTTTACCCAGACTCATCCTGAAGCAACCTTACCCAGGTTCCTCCTTACAATTTCCCGACGTAGTTTTACCCAAACTCCTCGCAAAGCAACCTTACCTAGGTTTCTTCCCGGTTCAGATGCAGTTTTACCTAAACTCCTCATGAAGAAACCTTACCTAGGTTTCTTCCCGGTTCAGATGCAGTTTTACCTAAACTCCTCATGGAGCAAACTTACCTAGGTTCCTTCTCAATTCAGATGTAGTTTCACCTAAACCCATCATGGAGCAACCTTACCTAGGTTCCTTCTCTTTCCCAATGTAGTTTCACCTAGACTCATCCTGAAGCAACCTTACCTAGGTTCCTCCTCAGTCCCGATGCAGTTCTACCCAAACTCTTCACAAAGCAACCTTACCCAGGTTCCTTCTCGGTTCAGATGCAGTTTTACCCAAACTCTTCACGAAGCAACCTTACCTAGGTCCCTTCTCATAAGCCTTACTATCCAGGTTCCTTCTCATAACCTTACCATCCAGTTTTCTTTTCTCTTATCTCCAGATAGCAGTCCACAATACTGTAAGACCTGGACCTGATCAAACACGATCGATTTCACCTTTCCCCAGTAGGTTGCGATGTAGCCTATACACTGACCAGATATGCAGTTCACCTCCAGAGTTAATTCCCCAGTAGAGTAACGGACAACTGAAGCTCCTAAAATTCTATTTCTCTCAAGACAGCTACCAACAATCTCCAAATGGAATCTGTAAGCCCATTCCCGACATCACAATGCTGATACTACACCATGCGAGTGCAAATTCCTAGGCACTCTAGTGTTCAATCATCTTCCACCTTTGGATCACGAAAGGCACGCAAGCCAATCTACATCCTCAGGTTTAAGAAGATTGAACAGGGGCAGCTGTTGTACCCCAAAATTTGCCCTCTCATGTTTTCAAAGGTCTTCCCTTACATGGTTGGTCACAAACACTTGCCTAACAAAAATAAAGTTTTTTGAAGATGAACAAGGTGTCTTTCGATTGGCATATGGGAAAAGTCTTTGATTGGGTATCCAAAATCCTTTGATACAGGCTTGACTCACCAGTCTTCAATTGGGAATTTGGCACTCTTCGATCAGGCTGATTAGTAAGCTTCGATTAGGTGTTTGGAACCCTTCGATCAAGATTTGGTTCACAAGTCTTCGATTGAGCGCTGGACCCCCTTCGATTAAGTCAATTTCACAATGCTTCAACTATGCATTAACTACTTCAGGCTTACCTTTGACTCACGAGGCAAGAATCTCCTACAAGTTTGTTTCGATTCACAAAGGAAAAGGCCCCTCAACTTGCCAGCACACCAGGCAAGAGGCTCATTCGAAGAACATGTAAATGACTCATTCGAAGAACATGTAAAGGTCCATTTGAAGAAGCATTCAAAGGGTCAATTCGAAGAACATTCAAAAGGTCCATTTGAAGAAGCATTCAGAAGGCCCGTTCGAAGGGTACATAAGAAGTCCATTCGAAGGAGGCAACTCAAGACCAATCGAAGAGCATGGCCTGGAGGCATTCGAAAATCAAAGGTGTCCAGGTTCATTCAAGATTCCAAAGAGACATGAATATTTCAAAAAAGGAAATCTTTTAATATGTCTGATTCTTGTCTCATGGCTTTAAAGGCCTGGTTAAATGGTTATCCCTTGCCATTTTCATGCACCCTCACACTCCTATAAATACGAGGCCAATGACACATTACAGGGGGACGAGGATTTGGAGATACGCTGCCCATAAACCCACCAAAGGTTATCAACATTTTCATAAGTAATCCAAGCCAAAGCAACCATTCAACAAAAGTATCCACGCCCAGAAATCCCATATCGAAGATACCCACATCTAGAAAGTTCCAAATTGAAGGTTCCAACTACTGGTAAGAGAGGGTAAAATGTCAAACCTTGTATTTACATAACACATCCATATTTGTTGTTTCATTCAATTGTCATTCTAGACAGAATCAAAGGGCTTGGGTTTGGCACCAGGTCATGTTTTTTTGTTGCTAACACTTGCTACAGATATAGCCTGAAAAGACCCAGCGCGCGCAGGATCGATGGACCTGGGTTTCGATACCCAGATAATGCGTTTTATTTTGCTAACATATTTTTGTAGATGCAGTGCCTCCACAGGTGATCCTTCAGGCCTTTCCAGCAACACCCTTCATAGAATCGAAAGGCAGCCTTCTTCCTCTGAATTGAAGCCCCCCTTCTCCCTGCAATCGAAGTTTACCCATATCCTTACCAAACCCAATTATAGGAGTCAGGAAAGGGTGCAAATCGAAGCTTTCCCCGTCAATTCTCAAGCCCAATCGAAGGCTACTCACACCCATTCCCTAGCTCAATCGAAAGAAGGCCAAAGAAGGGTGAATTGAACGAGTCCATGGCATGGATCGAAGAAGTCTTTTTTCTTCTTTATTTTTACTTTTTACTTGTCTTTCAATTTAGTTGTAATAGTTAATTAGGTCTTTACTTTTATCGCTTTATTTTCAATGGGTTTGTTTTTGGCTATGTAAATACCCGAAGCCTTGTAATAGCGTAGTTTAATTTTCGCACTTTAAATTCCACAAATTATTAAACTGTTAGATGTATGATATTAGGATGCTTGACAAGAATGTAAGATTAATTTTAAAACAGTTAGATAACCCTAAAATGTGCAATAGAAATAAACTCTGCTCGGGAGAAAACTTTATAAACTGTTTATGATTATAAAGCTCGGCTGGGGAATACATACATCAACTTTCTGAAGGAACCTGCTGGGGAAGGAATTCCTGCTTGGGGACACGGAGGTCAGACCTTAGTTGTGTCGGCTCTATGGGGAATATAGGTATCACTGGCTTGTATGTGATAGTGACTTTGCTTGCAACTGTCTCTGCCCCTTATACCATGATGGAAAAAGTACATGCGAAGATTTTGTGGATGGATTTATGTCGTGATTGTACATGAACATGTATTTAATTAGTGTCAGGATGACATCTGTCTCTAGATCATATCTAAACTATACTTGAAACATGTGTTGAATGAGTGTCAGAATGCCATCCGTCTCTGGATCGTATCTGAACTGTATTTGAAACATGTTTCGAATGAGTGTTAAAATGACATCTGTCTCTGGATCATATCTGAACTGTATCTGAAAGCTGAATCTGATTGAGTATCAGAATGGCATTTGTATCTGAAGCGTATATGAACTGTATCTGAAAGCTGAATCTGAATGAGTATCAGGATGGCATCTGTATCTAGAGCGTATCTGAACTGTATCTGAAAGCTGGGTCTGAATGAGTATCTGGAGCGTATCTGAATTGTATCTGAAAGCTGAGTCTGAATGAGTATCAGAATAGCATCCGTATCTAAAGCGTATCTAAATTGTATCTTAAAGCTGAGTCTGAATGAGTATTATAATGGCATCCGTATCTGGAGCGCATCTGAACTGTATGTGAAAGCTGAATCTGAATGAGTATCAGAATGGCATCCGTATCTGGAGCGTATATGAACTGTATCTGAAAGCTGAGTCTGAATGAGTATCAGAATGACATCCGTATCTGGAGCGTATCTGAACTGTATCTGAAAGCTGAATTTGAATGAGTATCAGAATGGCATCCGTATCTGGAGCATCTCTGAACTGTATCTGAAAGATGAATCTGAATGAGTATCAGAATGACATCCGTATCTGGAGCATATTTGAACTGTATCTGAATTCTGGTGCTCTTGGTGAATGCTGATCAAGGTATAAATTTTCCACCGATAGACAGGTGACTAGACATAGTCGTACGTTTTAAATCCCTAACTTTTTCCTGGACCGCCCTTTCGGGTTTTCAGTCCACCGGGATACCCTTTTTTGCCCAAGCCGCCCTTTCTGGTTTTCGACTTGCTAGGTGTACATATTTTATCATTTTTTATCCCTAATTTTTGCCCGAACCCTTTTGGTTCACCGGGATGCCCTTATTTTTGCCTAGGTATGTCAACCTAGCGGGTCTTTGTTATGCATAGTATTTTTCGACTATGTCCACGCTTTCAGGATGTAGAGAGTTGTCACTGTCCATAGTGTTATGTTGTAGTACTGTCAAAAATGTTTTCATGATGGCACATGATTCGTTGCTGGAATGCGTGCGTAATGCCCCAAGAGATTCAGATGTAGATCTGCCCCTGGTTATTTGGCACTTTTGGAGAGACTGCCCCAGGTGTGTTTAGACATCGTGTCATGCCCCTTGCTTATGGAAGACCTGTTATTGGAAGTTTCTTTCCCGCTGAGGTGATTCTGTCCATTGAGAGGATGTTTGTTCATCGAATATCCATTGTGCGGATTTCTCTGCTGTCAAATAATTAGTCATATGCAAACAATGTCATCTAAAGAATGCAAAACTCATGTTTGTCTTGAAATTTTTTTGAAAATGTGTTTTGTGTAGTAAAACGAAATTTGCAAGAGTGTGATATCAACTCAGGATTTGTAACAAAGCCTACAGGAGTCAGGATACCTTTGTAACAATATGATCTCAAACTAACCCATGCTTCAGCTAGGACTTTTAAGGGTTATAACGTGGCCTGGTTCACGGTTCAAGAAACAAAGGATAAAGGCTCAAATTTTTTTGTACCCAACCCGCTCTTCGTGATGTTCTTTAGTCCTATGCTCAGTTAATTGCGTGTTTAGATCCCGATTGAGTCTGGAATCTTTGCTCTGATACTTGGTGATGATTTGTTTTGAAAAGGCAGTCATTTTTGTAATCTTCTTTTTGTCGAGGATTTGTAGTAACCTCTTTTTTTTTGTTTTCGTTATCCCTTCTTTTGCCTGAACTGTTTCTTTTGTGATTACAGTCAGCGCGATGCCCCAATTTTTCTCTTACGTATCCTTCATAGGTTTTGAATTAATGGGATTTTATTTTGAGAGATAATTACTTCATGTCTTGACTATTATACGGAACCATCACCGTCTTCAGTTTTAGAAGGACGTCTTTGATGCCCTTCATTGTGTATGAAGCGGCAGATTGTGACTGAATGCGCCTCTGAATTAACTGAGAAAACTACCCTTCCCCAGGTTATGATTAAGGGTTTTAATTTGTATGAAAAGAAAAAATCCTACTTCTTTGGCTCGAAGGGGTTGACTAGGGATTATCTTCCTTATAACGCCATTGTTTAGGATTTGAAACAACGCATGTACATCGTCAGCGGGGTCTGTTCAAAAGCATACTGTAGAGATTGTGGTATCATTTTCGTCATCCTCCCTCTAAGGCTTAGAGTTTTTAATCGAGAGTTGAATATCACAAAAGGAAATAAGAACGCATTTTTGAAATAGTGAATACGAATGAATTGATTTAAGACAAACATGTGCAATGCATTGATGAAATAATGAGGTTTGATATGAATAAATGTTTAAACAAATCAAAAGAAAATTACACATTGAAAATTATAATGAAGGAAAAGTCTTCTTGTGAGAACTTGTCACTTCAGATGGTATGCCTTGGAGGGATGGCAGAAGAACTCGGCCTGACCGTCTTGTGCAAATTCTAGTGCTCCTTCATCAATCAGGTCTTGAATTTTATTTCTCAACGCCCAACAGTTGTTGGTGTTATGTCCAGGACTGTTTGAGTGTTACGCACATCTTGCATTTGGATTGTACCTTGGGGAGGCTATGTTGAGATTCTGAGGAGGGTCCCTTAACACAACCAACATGGCCTTTAACATACGTTGCAATGCTTGAGCCAATGACATGTTTATTTCGGTGAAGCGTCTTTCGAATGTATTATTCTTATACCGATTACCCTGTTGTCGTTGGCGAGGTTGTGGTTGGGCTTGTGATGTAGTAGTAATCTGGAAAGGTCTATTCCCAACCTCTTCTCTCACTGGGGGCTGATTAATGCCTTGATCCACAATTTTAACTATTTGTTTCATGGATCTGCATCCATCTTAGTGAAGCTTGTTGAGGAAGGCTCTTATCCCTTCTTGTCCTCGAGCTAAGTTTTGGATAAGAGCCATCTGCCCCATCATCTGGATTCTCATTGCTTCTACCTCAGCTTGTAGTTGTTCCAATTGTTCATCCTTGTTGTTGTCAGGACGTTCCTTGGTCAGATTCCCAGTGAAGAGTGTTTTCATATCTTCTTGCCCCTTGGATAGATTCAGGAGAGATTCCTTGAACTGGGCATCTTAAGCTTGGAGATCTCTGTTGTCTTGTTGGAGAGCCATTGCTGAAATAAACAACGAGAACATGAGAGACCTGCTTTGAAACCTGCTTATGCAATGATATGTATTATATATGTATGCAATGTTTTCAAGGATCTCGCAGGGTAAACAAGAAAATGTCAGAAGTTGAATTTTGCAGCTTTGATTGAAGAACTTTGTATCGTTAAGAGTCCTTCTACGAGAGTCAATCTCACCATATCAAGTGGGTCATAGCCCCTGACTCAAGTTGTTGAGTTTTGATCTTCTGACGACATTGGCTAGAGGAAAATAAATCCCCTTGCCCCTTGCTAGACGTCTGGTTCATCATAACCTGCATCACAGGCCCTCGAGATCCTTGAAATGGTTAGTATGATATGTCATGTTATGATGTTATGATGTGTATGTTATGCATCAAGCAAAAATGCAGGGTAAGAAACCAATTTATTGGATTTATACAAACAAGGTCTTGCAAGAAATACAAATAAAGCCCTGCAATGAGTTCAAATTGTTAGGAAAAGAAAGCAAACAAGTCACACAAGTAGCCTTAGGTTTAGGATTTCATGGATTCCATAGGTAAGTATCATCTTGAAGTTTAGTTGGCTTAACCTATCTTAGAAAAGTAATCGGGTTCTAAGGATTCTCAATATCATTGGTCATCCTTTATCGGGCATTGTTTCAGCTCAAGAAATCTTTTCTTGCGGCCGAAATATCCCGAAAGTCTGATCTCAATGAGTGTAGCATCGAGTATCAACCAATCCTCAACTTTATACTGAGGCCGGCTATCTCAATACTTTCTAATGGCCAAGTTTGTTCAACTAAGGTTCTAAGGTCCGTTAGTGCTTCACAACACCATGCGGCCGCCCCATATTCTCCTCGTTTCCACACGATGGATACCGGTACCAACCAAAGTGTCACACCAACACAGCTATCGCTTAAACCATATCGGTCTATATCGTACAGTCTCCATGATCTATTGTTGTTTACCTAAAAGTGTCCCAGATCCGGGTGTAGGATTTTTAACAATGCCCAAGCAAAACCCTCTAAGAATAAAGCATACAAAACAAACAAGAAAGCAAAAAATGACCTAGATCCTAAGGTATACCCCACTTATATAAATCCCCAACAGAGTCGCCAGTTCTGTGATACGGTGGCAGAACCGACTGTTAATACTGGTTTGCATTTTTTTTGTTTGCAAATGTCGCGGTAAGCAAGAGTCGCCACCAAATTTTATTTCATCCAATCAGGAAAAGGAAAATTAACAGAAAAAACATTTTTCGATATATTTCTGAGTACGGGGGGTAGATTATAGAAAGGGAAGGTGTTAGCACCATTTCTATCCGTGGTTTTCCACGGGCTCTTAGGTACTTGCTCATTTTGAAATTGCTTGTGTGTGCTTTGCTTTGAAAAGTTTTGTTTTACTTTATTTTAACCCTTGTTTCTGTCCTCAAGAGTGTGATAAAGTGTTTTGAAAACTTTAGTTTGAAAAGAGTTTTGAAAGTGTAGGGTGTAAAAAGTTGTTTGAGCAAGTACCTAACAGTTATCTACCTACTCGAAAAAAAACTTATTCTTTTCCTCCTATCCTTTAGACCGTGTTATCCTACTATTAGTGAGTAGGTAACCCTAGTCGTTGGATGTTGAGGAACTATCGAAAGGGACGAAATGATCATTGAAGGCAACATGTAAGGATACCTTAGCATTTCGAAGGGACTGTCATCATATAGGCGTAGGCAACATCGAGGGACAAGATCATTTCTCGTAGGCAACTCGAGGGATATTGAGGGACTATGATATTTATGATGACTTTAACCGAGGGTCTTTGCTAAGATACCCATACGTTCAAGGGACATGACCATTGTTTCTGAGGCAACCAAGTGAGGTATACCCTAGGGGTGCAAGTGTGCCGCAGTGTTTGTTTCAGATATTTATCTTTTAATTAAGTGATGCTATGTTTAATTAGTTTACCGGTCTTTTCATACAATCCTATTAGTCTAAGCATTGCATAAAATATAGTAGCAGAAGGTAAAGGCGGAAATGTAAACCTAGGCTATTCCAGAGCTTTGGGGCAGTTACATAATAATGAAGAGTGCGGAAAATAAATCCTAAAACTATTACATCCCAGAAGCAATTACATAATTAGAAAAAAACGCGAGAAAAGATAAATCTACGCTATTACATTGATAATGCGATCTATACAGTTTTTCTAGAAATTAAAATGTAAAAGAATAAATAAAAAGAAATTAAGGAAAAATTAAAACCTAAAATTCTAAGTTAATGTTTTTGGTGTTTTTTTTTAGAAAATAATTTTAAGTTAATTAAAAAAACCTAATTCTAACTAATTTTAATAAAAAAAAGTTAATTAACATAATTTATTAATAAAAAAAAGCCAAAAATTCAGTTATTAACTAAAACAAAAACCTAATCCTAATTTGTTAAAAAAATAGTCAATTAAAGGGTTAATAACAAAGAAAACCTAAAATCTGATTGTTTTCCTAATTTGCAGGAAAAAAAAGTTAATTAATTAAATTAAAGAGTTAACAAAAAAAAGTGTTAATAATAATAAAAAAACTTAAAACTTAAATTAATTAGGGTTTGTAAAAAGAAGTTAAGTTTTCCATTTAATAGGGTTTTTGATTTAAATAAAATTAGAGTTTATATGAATTTAGGATTTTTAAGGAAGATATTAAGGAGAAAGAAATGAGGCAAAAAGGGTTTAAAATAAGCAAATTATACATATTGCCAGGGGTGGGTGTTGAACCAAAAATTAATTTAAAACCTAAAATTAGATTAAAAAACCTTAAAATTAATTATTCGAGTTTATTATGAAAAATCAAAGGATTGTGAAAAATGTTAAGTTTTATGAAAAAGGTTTTAAACAGAAAGAATGAAAGTAGGTAAAAGGATAAATAGAAAGGAAGAAAACCAAAACCAATAGGGGTGAGTGTTGAACCCACGCCCTTAACCTCCTTAACCTCCTAAGGATGCCTGCCTTGCCATGAGTCATGTATTGATGGTTGTTTTGTTTTAGTGTTTTGGCCTCAGCGTTCTGTAATGAACCTGCATGGGACCCTATCTAAATCTGCAGCGTTGAATCTCATTAACACATTAAATAAATTACTATATCATGAAATACAAATAAAACAAATATATGAAAAAAATTTAATGTTAAAACCGATATGGCATGTATGAATGCTTCTACACCCTTTTGATCATGGAGATCAAACTTGCCTTACCCTTACTGGAGAAGTAGTGAGATGTGGGTTTGTAACAAGGATGACTTGTTTGTAGTGAGATGAGGGTTTGTTGGGAGCTTGTAACAAGGATTTCAAGATTTTTAGGGTTCTTGAAATAATTTGATATTTTGACAGGGTTGTGGCAAAGGTCTTTTTTTGTTTTGTTTGTGTGAAAAGAATGAGATTATATAATGAAAATTAGAGAAAAAAATGGGCATTGAATGTGCAATTGGGCCTCCAATAACCACTAGCAATAGTGCAGATTTTTATTCACTTGAGTCTGTCACGTTCCAGGCTAAATCGCAGGGGCTTAATTGCAATTTTTGAAGTTGAAATGTGAAAATAAAATGTAGCCTACATCGAGAACTAACTTCTGTCCAAAAATAGGCTTAATCGGATACAAGGTGAATTAGTTATGAATTTTTTAATTTTCGCCTTAGACAAATTTATTTTGGGCTCCAGTGTCAACTCTGACACGTTCTTCAATAAAAAACTGGTATTGATCGGAGCATAACCCGGTCTCAACTTTGGAATAAAAGTTGTAGATCTCTGAGTCAGTGACCTTGTGTAAAAAGATGGGCCCGATCCGATAAAAATTGACTGAGTTATGAATTTTCGAAGTTTCGACCCAGATGAAATAATATTCAGTATTCAGGATTTTCGGTGCATCACGCACACTCTGAGCAAAAAAAGAAGGCCTTTTGTATACCGTTCTAACTTGATACCTCATGTGAAAATGTAGTCAACTCAATTTATGAAATTTTGACGCCGGAACCAGCTCGATACAATGAAAATCGACCAAGTTATGATTTTCTGAACATGACGCAAATAAACTTCTGTCACAAATTTTCTGTATGAAAATACTTGATAAATCCGTATTTTTGAAGACCTTCTGATCGAAATTGGCTTCCAGCCATGAGAGATGAAAACGTATATGACATCAAGACGGAATTTTGTCCACCAGAACGGGTTCAAAACAAGCCATGATCTTCAGGTTATGAATTTTTTAGTGCGTAAAATCTGCACTTTCAGCACACTTTTTCACCACATTTCTTCGAGAAAACTCACACATTCGGAGACCTTCTTTAAAGAATTGACTCTTGAGCCGAACCTGAATTTGGGAATACATTATCAGAGATATCTTGGCGAAAGAACACCTGAATATGACGCGCCGGGTTGGACTTGTGAATCTTTGAACCCCGAATCATTGCAAAACAGCGAACCGATCTTCAGCACGGAAAAATACTCTGGTAACATCCATTAGCGAAATAAACATCACTTGTAACCTGAAGAAGTTTGCTAAATATACTTTGATTACATAACTATAAAACCAATGATATGCATGTATGTAATAATGAAATGTAAGCCAAAATGGTCAAAATAAAGAGGGTAAATTTTGGGGTACAACACCTTTCGACTGAGGATGTGTCTGATGAGAAGTCGTGGTATTACGACATCAAACGGTACCTTGAGAAACAAGAGTATCCCGAAAATGCTACAATTTATAATAAGCGTACACTTAGAAGGTTAGTATCCAAGTTCCTCTTATCAGGAGACGTCCTGTATAAGAGAAATCATGACTCGGTTCTACTCAGATACGTGGATAGACACGAAGTAGAGTCGATCATAAAGGAAATCCATGAGGGTTCTTTTGGGACTCATTCGAGCGGGAATTCTATGGCAAAGAAAATCCTACGCACGGGATATTTTTGGACGATAATGGAGAGTGATTGTTGTGTATATGCAAAGTTGTGCCACAAATGCCAAGTGTATGCAGACAAAATTCATGTTCCTCCAACTCCTTTAAATGTTATGACTTCTCCATGTCCGTTCGCAATGTGGGGGATCAACATGATTGGAAGTATTGAACCAAGTGCTTCTAATGGTCATAGATTCATTCTAGTGGCTATTGACTATTTCACCAAATGGGTGGAAGCAGCTTCTTACAAGAATGTAACCAAACAGGTCATTACAAACTTCATCAGGAAGGAATCATATGTCGTTATGAAACCCCTCACAGAATCATCACTAACAATGGTTCTAATCTTAACAACAACATGATGAAGGAGTTGTGTGAAGAGTTCAAAATTGAACATCACAATTCATTATCGTATCGACAAAGATGAACGGTGCAGTCGTAGCTGCTAACAAGAACATAAAGAAGATCGTCCAGAAGATGGTTAGAACATACAAAGATTGGCATGAAATGTTGCCTTTTGCTCTGCATGGCTACATAACGTCTGTGCGTACTTCAATAGGGGCAACTCCATTTTCTCTTGTCTATGGTACGGACACAGTGCTTCCTGTCGAAGTAGACATTCCGTCGTTGAGGGTTCTGATGGAAACCAAGCTTGATGAGGCGGAGTGGGTTCAGACAAGATTTGACCAACTCAACCTGATTGACGAAAAGCGCCCGACAGCCATTTGTCATGGCCAGTTGTACCAACAGAGGATGAAAAGAGCGTTCGACAAAAAGATTCGTCCTTGGAAGTTTTATCCTGGTGATTTGCTCTTGAGAAAGGTTATCATGAAAAGCCATTCCGATCCAAGGGGCAAATGGACTCCCAATTAAGAGGGACCATATATCATGAAGAGAGCCTTTTCAGGAGGTGCTCTAATCCTGACAGACATGGGTGGGAAAGACGTTCCACTCCCAGTCAATTCATACTCAGTTAAAAAATACTATGCATAAAGAGACCCGCTAAGTCGAAAACCCGAAAGGGAGACTTAGGCAAAAATGGGCATCCTGGTGGACATGAAAAGTCCAGGCAAAAATTAGGGATAAAATGGAAAACAATAACCCGCTAAGTCGAAAACCCGAAAGAGCGACTTAGGCAAAAAAGGGTATCCCGTTGGATCGAAAACCCAAAAGGGCGATCCAAGCAAAAGTTAGGGATCTTAAGCGAGAGGCTGCAGTCTGAATTCTCTTCATGAATGACACATGCACATCTATAGCACCTTGGAAGAGAATTGATCGGTCCAACTACTACTCTTCAGAGGCAAGGCATTGAGACTACTGAGGATATGGGAACTGTAGCAATACCGATTTTAATGGAAATTCGAGCATCTCTCATTGCCATTTATATATGTTGTATTTTCCGTTTCTATTTCACAGCTACCTCATATAGGAGTTGCATCCTTGTACAAATGCCTATTCAAGCTCCTATCAATAAAGTTTGTTTTCATCAAAAATTTATCTCTTACTATCATAAAATGTTTTTCGTATACATAATGTGTTTTATTTGTTATTAAACATTGCATTAGAAACATGGGGAATAAAATTCTCAAGCCGAGATAAAACTTGACTTTACATCGATATATAACCATGAGGGAGTGTCGTATGTAATCCAAGTGTTGTTTTCCTTTGCAGGTAGCAATTTATAACGGTTACCCTGACCTAGCCAGCGCACGAAGCTGCCTTCATCTACTACAGACAATTTCAAACCTGATTCCCCAAGTGAATTCAGAAAGTTCAGAGTCGTTGTTGGACTGGCATGTGCAAGTACACATCCCCCAAGAGCTAAATAAGGGCATCCCCAGTGGAGTTAATCAAGTGCATCTCCAGAGGAGCTAAACCGGGGAATTCACATAGCTAAATCGTGGCACTCGCAGAGCTAAACTAGGGCATTCACAAGTGTCCATGCCCATCTTTTATCCCCAAGTGATTCAAGAGGTAATTCCCCAGTGTGGCATAAACTTGAGGCATGTATCCAGAGAGATTCACATGGTGTTCAATACCCATTCTTCGGCATATTCGGTCCTACCATCCTCTCAATGGTTCAAGATGTAGGGAAGTCGGGCCAGATTATCTCTTCCCCAATAATACAATTCAGAATTCAGTGACGAACCTGTAAACTCACTTCGATGGAAATTCAATCTTCAGCAGAATCATCGATAATATTCGGTATCATGAGCTCCCCAATGCAAATTCTTCCCAGTATCCCCAATAATCTTTGGTACTGCGGGTTTCCAGCGCTAGTATGTATTGGCATCCCCGGTGATGAGCAACGATTCCTAATGAGCCTTCGCTTATCCCCATGAATTCTATTTCTTTGCATTGCATATAGTTCTCATTGCATAACATGGCATCTTCAAAAGCGCGTAGCGGATCCATCAAAATGGATCTTTGCGGCAAAAGAAATTCAAACACGCATACAAGGCATAAGCTAGATCAGGTACCTTACACAAAAGACCTGAATTATTCAAGGACAACAATACATCCCCACAAGAGGGTACCATTCCCAAATCCCCAGTCGGTGGCCTTCACCTTCGTAATTTCCAACAAATTCAGTGCACTTGGTCATTATCACATCTTCCATCATCGTGTCATGACTAATACTCTCACCTTCTTAGAATTGTAGGTCGACCGTAGACCTAGTTTTTGGTAGACCGGACGTAGGTCTTACCTTAGGATTTTAGATCGACCGTAGATCTAGATTCCCTTATAGGTCACCCGTAGACCTAGTTTTTGGTAGACCGGCCGTAGGTCTTACCTTTGGATTCTAGATCGACCGTAGATCTAGATTCCCTTATAGGTCGACCATAGACCTATTTTTGGTAGACCGACCGTAGGTCTTACCTTAGGAAATAAACTCGTTTCTGAATTTTGAACTTCATCTTCTTCCTCCTTCGCGCACGCATGGATGACAACTCCATTGTTCAAAACTGTAACTTCTTCATTTCTCAACCATTTTCAAAAATGTAAACATGAAAGTTGTTCCAAATTTCATACTGAATTCAACCATATAAATAAGTTAAACTATAAATTAAAGATGAGCATGAATTTTTTTGGTGCCAAATTAAAACCTAATTTTTTTGAAAGTTCAACTTCAAAATTCTCCATGTACAGTTAATATAATGAAAACTAAAGGTATGGTTAGCTTCAGGGCAATGATGTCTACATTTTTCTTTCCCAAAGTAACCATTAATGATACTTGTATAAGGAGTTCAAAGTTGAGAAAACTTACCTCAAAACTGGAAATCGTGTTTGAAGTTTGAGCACTCTTGGAGGTGTTGTGATGATCTGGATAACTTCACTGGACTCCTGGGAAGCTATTCCAATGCTTACTTTAAGCTGAAAGTGGCTGAAACTTTCTGGAGAAGTCAAGTTGCAGATTGCTGTTTTTGAGTTTTGAAGATGATGAAGATGCAGTTACAGTTATGAAATAGAGGTGGGGATGATGTGTAGATGATGTTTAAATGATTTAGAACGGGAACACACAAGGGGATTAGGTGTTTGAAGTTTTTGGCCAGAAGTTACAACAATGGAGGTTTTGTGTACAATTCTAAGTTTCTTGGAGTTTGAGGGGGTTAGAGGGATCTTGTACTCATGTTAAGGCTTGCAAAAAACCTCTCTATTTATAGGTAAAAGGTTTTAGAGGCTCAAGTAATCAGAAATTAAAGATCACATGTTATGGTTATGTGACTTAATTTTGAAGCAAACTTGAAATACATATATTCAATGCATAGTATAAGGGCTTGTAGGGTGGTTGACAGGCTTGTAGATGGTTTCTTCTTGCTTTGAAATGTTTTAGAATCAGAAGCAACAATGTATGGGCTCAAGGAGAGTTGACATTGTGTATAAAGAAACTTTTCAAGAATGGCAATGGTTAACTTTGTGCCAAAATGGAATAATCACTTGGACAATGGCTCAAGCAGTTGGATCATAGGTCAATCAATTTTGTAAACAATTAATTATGGAGTGATTTTCAGGTTAGAAGCCTGCAAAGCAAGATTTATGCAGCATGCTTGAAGATTGGGTCATAAGGTTCATCACAAAATGACCTAAAATTCAAGAATGGATGTCCAACTTCTTCTCTTTGATTCTCCTAGCTCAAAAATGAGCTCTTTAAGTTCTTTGACATTTCAGAAAGCTTGAAACATTTTCTATAACCTTCATGTTTACCACTTTGGGTAAATCAAATTGGAACTAGGTGAAATATTTCCAAGAAGTTGGGACAAAAATCTGACCAAACTTGCTAAAATTTTCACTAAGTGTTTTGTAAAAATCTCATGACTTCATGAGCCTATATCTTCAAATATAAGCATTTTTGGACATCAACCTTCAAGGAAAAAGTTGTAGAATTCATCAAGATCTACAACTTTCATGTTGAAAGTTTTCCTTGAATAATTTCGCATCTTGGTGAAAAATTATCATGAAGTAGTGAAATTGTCAAGGTCAAAAAACACTTAGAATTTTTCTAAGTATTAGAAATCTTGACTTTTCTTGAATTTCTTGATTCTTGATGATCAAGTTTGATATTTTGAATGTCTTGATGAATTTTGATCTTTGAAATTCAATGTTGACCAAAAAGTCAAAGTTTGACTTTTTGTGTGTCAGTTGACTTTTCATCAGTTGATCCAAATTCAATTATCAACCTCTTGATCTTGAGAAGTGATTTGAGACATAAAATTAGGTAAAGACATTGTGTTTGAATCCTTAAGATCATGCTTCAATCTATTAGGTCATGTACTAGGTCAAAAGTCAATGCTTAGTCATTCTCAGTTAAAACCCTAATTTTGACAATTTTGCCCCTTTGATGATTTGAATGCTTTTCTTGAGGCCTTGTGACCAACCCCTGATCAATTGATGAATATGACTTCAAAATGTTGATGGGGACCAAAAATATTGAATTTTGACTGTACTTGGACCATAGTTGACTTTTTACCCAATACAGTTGATTTTCAGTCACCTGAGCAATTGACTGAGCAAATTTGTGGTACAAGACTTGAAACTTGGTATGAGAATTCTTGAAGACCTATAATAAACCATGAAAGTCACTTGAGGTATCAAAAGTCCAATTATCCTTGAGAAAACCAAAACTCTAATTTGGACCCGGTACTTAGGAGGTGAGCTTGTCTGATCAACTCTTGAGGATCCTTGAGCATTTGAGAACTTTTTGTGAGAACTATCTTGAAGAAAAGGGAGGGAAAATTTTAGGGTACAACAACTGCCCCTGTTCAATCTTCTTAAACCTGAAGAGTTAGATTGGCTCTTTCGTCATTCGTGACTTGATGGTGGAAGATGATTGAACACTTAAGTGCCCACAAATTTGGACTCGCTTGTGCTTGAAGTAAAACTGTTTGTTGATTATGCCGGGAATGGGCTTAAAGATGCCATTTGGAGAGGCAATGAAGATTTGTTAGAGATGGGCTTATACATGCCATCCAAAGTAACTGTTGATAGAGAAATTAGACTAAGTCTACGCTCGACTTTAATTGGGAGAAGTATCAGAATAAATCTTTGGTCGATTTAATCTGAGCTAGAAAATGTCTACTGGAAGGGATATCAGAATAAATCTTTGGTCTACTTAACCTGAGCTAGAAAATGTCTACTGGAAGAAGTATTAGAATAAATCTTTGGTCGATTTAATCTGAGCCAGAAGATATCTACTTCTGTCTTTAACTGGGAGAAGTATCAGAATAAATCTTTGGTCGATTTAATTAAAGCCAGAAAAGGTCTACTGAGAGAAGTATCAAAATAAATCTTTGGTCTATTTAATCTTAGCCAGTAGATGTATGAAGGGAGTGTCCATCATGTAGATA
Source organism: Vicia faba (assembly GCA_948472305.1). Lineage (NCBI taxonomy): Eukaryota > Viridiplantae > Streptophyta > Magnoliopsida > Fabales > Fabaceae > Vicia > Vicia faba. Next base: position 1,275,627,995 of record OX451739.1, read on the forward strand.
TTTTCCCTGTCTTATTTCAGGGAATAACCTACAGTCAATTTTGAGGATTTGTTGATGATATTGATCTGTCGATTGATTCTTCCCGAAAAGGTAAAGAGTTAACTGTATGCAACGTTATGATGTATGAAATGCATTGTGTAATGATGTTCTCAAAATAGATGAGATGGTGCTATATGCGTTTCGTATGCATATGCTAATGATGTATGAATGTGAAATGTTGTTGAAGTGTATTTGTAAACCCGTGTAGTATCTTTGTATGGAAAAATAAATCCTTGACTATTGTTGGGGATGAAAAGTATGTGTATCTTCAATATTGTCTAGAATGCTTCCGCTGGGGATTCCTGCTTACTTGTTTGGGAAAACTCCATTGGGGATGTTGATTTCCTTCTTAGGGAGTAAAGTTTAGGAACATTGGTTGTTCATTGCTCTACTGGGGAATGTAATTCTTATATATCCTTATTACGCATAAAAGAGATGGATAATCTTCTGACTCGTATGGGGAGGATAATCTTTGTACACCCTGACTAGGGATTATGGTGACTTCACTAGGGAGAGGAATTTTATCAGTGATCTGAGGAATAGACTCAAGCTTGGGAAACTATAGTCTGTTGGGGAAATAAACCCTATTAAAATATTCTGCTGAGGAAACAAACTCTCTTGGGGGAATTGAATTTTGCTGGAGAGAAGAAACTTTGTAGGGGTTTTATAGTTTTCAAACTCAGCTGGAAGAAAATTTCCATGAAGTATACTGATTGGAAATTCATAGGGAAACTGTGGGGAATGTATCCTTATTGGGGATGAAGATTATTCTGTGGGGATAATCTCATAGAAGTAGCTCTGTGGGGATTTATGGACAGCTTGAGTGTCATTCCGGCTCCTATAATCTTGAGCAAATGCATATATTCCTGTTCTTATGCGTATACTTGTTAACAGTTAATCATGTTCATATGCATATGTTCATTCAATTTAGTCATTGGATGTTTTTTGCAAACAGAAAAAACCAAGAGTTTGAACTTTGAGATGTATTTGTATTAAAAAGTTTCCTATAAATAGGAGATTTTGTACAAAGAGACGGAAATCCTAGTAAGAGGAAGTCGTCGTGAACTGAAAAGGGTACAAGTGAAAAAAAAGTATAGCCATGTGGAAGTGATCTCATTGGGGTCCAAACTCTGTTATTTCCCCTATGTCTTTGAACCTCTCTCCCCTTGCCATCAGAAGGAGTTGATTGAACCATTTGAACTTTCGACTTTGGTAATAAAGCTTGCATGTAAGTGATCCAATGGGACATAGTCGTACGCTTTTAATCCCTAATTTTTTCCTGGACTGCCCTTTCAGGTTTTCAGTCCACTAGGATACCCTTTTTTTCCCAAGCCGCCTTTTCAGGTTTTCGACTTTCCAGGTGTACATTCTTTTGTATATATACCGAATTTTTTCCCGAATTTTTTTTATTCACCGGGATGCCCTTATTTTTTCCTAGGTATGTCAACCTAGCGGGTCATTCTTATGCATAGTATTTTTTGACTATGTCTGCATTCACAGGGTGCGGGAAATCTTCGTCGTCCATAGCGATTAGCATCATAGCATCGCCCGAGAATACTTTCTTGACAACAAATGGCCCTTCATAGGTGGGAGTCCATTTTCCCCTGGGATCGCCTTTTGGTAGAATGACGCGCTTTATTACCAAGTCACCAGCCTGGTATACTCGATGCTTGATATTTTTGTTGAATTCCTTGATCATACACTTTTGATACATCTGACCATGACAGACAGCGTCCAACCTCTTTTTGTCAATCAAATTCAAATGGTCTAACCTAGTCTGAATCCACTTGTCTTCGTCTAAGTCTGCTTCCTTCATAATCCTTAGAGAAGGGATTTGAACTTCGATAGGCAGGACAACTTCTATACCATAGACTAGAGAGAACGGGGTTTCCCCAGTTTATGTTTGCGCTGAGCTACGGTAGCCATGAAGAGAAAATGGTAACATCTCATGCCAGTCTTTGTAGGTCACCACCATCTTTTGCACAATCTTCTTTATATTTTTGTTGGCAGCTTCCACTGCGCCATTCATCATAGGTCTGTATGGAGAAGAGTTTTGATGCTTAATCTTGAAATGCGTGCAAAGTTCAGTGATCATGGCATTGTTGAGGTTGGTACCATTCTCAGTGATGATCCTCTCAGGGATGCCATACCAACAGATAAGGTTATGCTTGATGAAACGGGCCACGAAGTTCTTGGTAACTGAAGCGAATGAATCTGCTTCAACCCACTTGGTAAAGTAGTCAATGGCGACAAGAATGAAATGATGTCCATTAGAGGCAGTAGGCTTGATTTCTCCGATCATGTCGATTCCCCACATTTCAAATGGCCAAGGAGCAGTCATGAAATTCAAAGGGATTGGAGGCACATGGACTTTATCAGCATAAATCTAGCACTTATGGAAAGTCCTCGATTGGTGATGGCAGTCGGTTTCAATGGTCAACCAATAGTAACTAGCTCTCAGAATCTTCTTGGCCATAGTATGTCCACTGGAGTGAGTACCAAAGATTCCTTCACACATATCTTCCATAATATTCTCTGCTTCCTTCTTGTCCATACAACGAAGCAGGGTTGAATCATGGTTGCGCCTGTATAAAATCCCATTGCTTAGGAAGAACTTGGAAGAGAACCTCTATAGGAATTTCTTTTCGTCGATTGATGCCCTTTAGGGATATTCTTGAGCTTCAAGATATCTTTTCACTTCGTGAAACCAAGGCTTCTCCTCTACTCCATCAGGGTCAATCTCATGGTAGTACGTCGGTTCATCAAATCTTTCGACAATAATTCTGGGAACTTTGTTGTCCCATGTGAACTTGAACATAGATGACATGGTAGCTAAGGCATCTTCCAATTGATTTTCTTCCCTCGGGATATGTTCAAAGGTGATCTCTTTAAAGTACGGGATCAAGGTTAGCACAAGTTCTTTATAAGGGATAAGATTTGGATGTTTTGTATCCCACTCTCCTTTAACTTGACTGACCACCAAGGCTGAGTCTCCATATACACTTAAGAATTTTATTCTTAGGTTAATAGCAGCTTTAAGACCCAAGATGTACGCTTCATACTCAGCCATGTTGTTGGTACAGTCAAAGCAGAGTCTGGCAGTGAAAGGCGTATGGCAACCTTTGAGGGAAATGATCACAACACCAGATCCATTACCCAATGCATTGGAAACTCCATCAAAAACCATAGTCTATCGGGGGGGAAACTTTTGGGGGAAACTCCATCTGAGAATTCAAAGTTCATAGATTGGTAATCATCCATAGCTTGATGCGCCAAATGATCTGCCAGTACACTTACTTTTATTTCTTTTTGAGTAGTGTATTGGATATCGTATTCAGTTAAGATCATTTTCCATCGGGTTATTCTTCCGGAGAGAACTGGCTTCTCAAATATGTACTTGATGGGATCCATTTTAGAGATTAACAGAGTAGTATGAGTCAGCATATATTGTCTTAGTCGGTGAGCATCCCATGCCAAAGCATGACAAGTTTTCTCGAGCAGTGAATGTCTTGTTTCACAGTCGGTAAACGTTTTGCTAAGGTAGTATATTGCATTTTCTTTTCGACCAGACTCGTCATGCTACCCCAACACGCACCCCATTGAATTCTCTAACATGGTTAAGTACATGATCAAAGGTCTTCCTTCAACTGGTGGAATCAGAATTGGAGATTGTTGAAGATACTCTTTGATCTTGTAAAAATATATTTGACAGTCGTCATTTCATCTAACTACTTGATCTTTCTTCAGCAGCTTGAAGATTGGCTCATAAGTAGCAGTCAAATGAGAGATGAATCGAGAAATGTAGTTGAGTCCTCCTAAGAAACCTCTAACCTCCTTCTCAGTACGAGGATCTGACATTTCTTGGATAGCTTTGACTTTTTCGGGATCAACCTCAATAACTTTGCCACCTACGACGAAGCCTAGGAGCTTTCCAGACCTTACCCTAAAGATGCATTTGTTGGGATTCAACCTCAACTTATATTTCTTCAGCCTTTCAAATAGTTTATACAAATGAATAAGGTGCTCTTCTCAGTTTGTGATCTTGCTATCATGTCATCCACATAGACTTCTATCTCATGATGAATCATGTCATGAAATAAAGCCACCATGGCCCATTGATAAGTTGCGCCTGTGTTCTTCAGCCTAAAAGGCATGACCTTATAACAGGAAACGCCCCACTGTGTGACAAAGGTAGTTTTCTCCATGTCTTCAGACGCCATTTTGATTTGCTTGTACCCTGAGAAGCTATCCATGAAGGAGAATACCTTGTGTTTAGCAGTGTTGTCAACCAATACATCAATATATGGTAGTGGGAAGACATCTTTGGGGCTCGCCCTATTTAAGTCCCAGTAGTCTACACACATATGGACCTTACCATATTTCTTCGACACTGGAACAACATTTGCAACCCATTAGGGATACAACATCACTTCCAAGAAACATGCATTGAACTGTTTCATTATCTCAGCCTTGATCTTCTCTGACATATCAGGACGCATGCGACAAATGTTCTGTTTGATCAGATAATAACCCTATTTCATTGGTAGACGATGAACCACGATATCAGTATCGATCCCTGGCATGTGTTCGTATAACTAAGCGAAAACCTCAACATAGTCGTGAAACATCTGAACCAATCTGCTATTGACACTGTCTTCCAGGTTGGCGCCAATCTTGGCTTCTTTCTTATCTTCCTCAGTACCCAAGTTTATCACTTCAACCGCTTTTTCGTGCGGTTGGATAGCCTTTTCCTCTTGTATCAGGAGTCTGGCGAGTTCTATATGTATCTCATAATCTTCTTCACCTTCGTCTTCGACTTGATAGGTTGGATTTTCGAAGTCATAAATGACAATAGCAGAATTATTGTCAATGAGATCCGGAGTGGACGTGGATCTGCAAATGTGTGTGTGTATGTGCATGTAAGGTCACATGGCTATTTTGAAAATGTAGTAAAGTAAAAGAAAGACAAGGAGCGCAAAATTTGAATGCAAAATCGTTCAATGTTTTCATTAAATGAGCATATGATATATGAAATGACAACCCTTAACAAATGGACGATTGTGCCCCGGGCAAGGCACATGGTTTAAAGTCATTATTTTAAAAGAAATTACAGAAAAACTTCTTAAAGCAATAAAAAAAGAAATAGAAATTACTCCTGGACGAAGGAGATTGAAATGAAGTATTTGGCATTCTAGTTGTTGAGTCCATCGTCAGTAGTTGGGAATATCCAGTCGTCCAAGTCACCTTCACTATCAGTGCCTTCCAAAGTATTAACTCCATTATTTCTAATACGAAGGGGTGGTCTTCCAGTGTGAACATGACGAACCACTTTCTGAGCCTTTGAAGTAAAACCCAACCCAAATTTGTCGGATTTATAGGGGATATCAGGAAGTTGTCTATAGATAGTGCAACCTCCATCTTCTACAACATCCTGAGCATCCTTCAGAGAGGTAATTCTTGGCGTGTCCTTGGCAATCGTAGGAGTAGTAGGAATAAATTTAGCAACATCAATTGTTGGAGGGATTATTTCAAATGCTTGGCAGGGGGTTTCAATTAATTCTCTATCCATCTCAACATATTTGAAAGAATTCAAATGACTGACCATATATATTCTTCCTCTCCACAGACTGTGATAACCATCCCTTTCACTGGGTACTTCAGCTTTTGATGTAATGTAGAGGTAATTGCACCTGCCCATAAATCCATGGGCGTCCTAGCAAGAAAGACTAGGGCGGGGAGGATATCAATTACATAAAAAGTTGAATTGAAAACTTGAAATCCCACCTTGATCGGAAGATCAACCTCTCTGTGGACCATTCTCTTAGACCCATCAAAGGCTCTTACAACAATATCGTTAGGTTTCAGCACCAACCCTTCACAGTCCAGTCTATCCAAAGCACCTTTGGGTAAAACATTTAAGTAGGACCATATATGTACTAACACATACGCCAAAGTCGTGCCTTTGCATTCAATAGAGATGTATAGAGATTTGTTATGATTCTACCCCATCGGAGTTAAATCTACATCAGAAAATCCTAAACCATTGTCAGCGGTTAGGCTTACTACACAATTATCAAATTGATCAATAGTGGTCTCTTGTGGTACATGGGCATTCTTCATAAATTTCAACAAAGCTTAGGCGTGTGCTTTGGAGCATAATAAAAAAGACAGCATGGATATCTTAGCGGGTTTCTGCCCCAGTTGCTCAACTATTTTGTAGTCACTTTTATGAATGATCTTCAGAATTTCTTCCTTCTCTTGTCTAGATGGGTCTTCAATTGTAACATCTTTGGGTTGCGCCTCCATCCGGGCATGCTTAGATACTTTCTCTTTACCTTGGGCATTAGCAGTTGGCCCAGCAGCAGCAATATGAATAGATGTTGTAGTAGTTGTTGGAGGAGAGATCTCCGAAGAGAAGATCCTTCCTGTCCTAGTGACCTTACTAGTTCCGACAATGTTTGTAATTTCAGAATCTTCATTTTCATTAATCCATGGCTCTTGCTTGACACCATGATAATAAACTTCTGCCCCATAGTTCCAGGGTACAACTTTTAAGAGGATTAGGGGACTGGCCCCAGTGTAGTGATAATCAGTGGAGCCACTCTTGGTTCAGCATGAATCCTCATAGGTCCTCTAGAGGTGATCCTTATAAGAGTATTGGAAATGGTGATTATAGAAACATATTCAAGTATCAGCTCTTGAGATATGCTTTCAGGCAAACTCTTCATGGATGGAGTTTTCTCAAACAAAATTTCATGTCTATCAATTAGACGTCAGATACCTTTCTTCAACCATATACAACCATTAGTTTAGGAAGTACAATGGTAACAATTTTCAAGGAAGCCCGGGAATAAACCGGCTCTTAACAGATTCTTCTTAACGGTCATCAAGGGAGTAGTCAAATCACTGATGGAGGATACATAGGAAACATCGTTAATAACACTAACACCTTTACCATGACTAGGCATGGGTGCGTGTGATACGGTGGCAGAACCGAAACTGATTAGGAATGCTGGTTTGCGTTTTGCGTTTGTGTTTGCAAAATGTCGCGGTAAGCAAAAGTCGCCACCGACTTTTATTTTATCCAACAGGAAAGGAAAGAAGCACAATAAAATTCCTTTTTCGAGATATACTGAGTACGGGGGGTAGATTATAGAAAGGGAAGGTATTAGCACCCTTTCTATCTGTGGTTTTCCACGGGATCTTGGGTACTTTCTCATCATTTTAAAATTGCTTCTGTGTGTGTTTGATTTGAAAAAAGTTTTTGTTTTACTTTGATTTTAACTCTTGCTTCTGTCTTCAAGAGTGTTACGAAGTCGTTTTGAAAACTTTGTTTGAAAAGTGTATGGTGTGAAAAAGTTTGTTTGTATTGAGCAATTACTTAAGAGTTAATCTACCTACTCGAAAAAATAATTGTTCTATGTTCGTTTCCTTTAGACAGTGTTATCCCACTATTACTGAGTAGGTAGCACCGTCGTTGGAGTTTTGAGGGTCAATTCGAAAGGGACGTACGATCACTAAAGCAATGTTAGGACGTCTTAGTAATAACCCTAATGTCTTAAGATCAATAATCGAGGCAACAATTCCGAGGCAACCTTTCTGAGGCAACTTTGATCTTTGAGACAAAAGGGCGACCACTAAAATATCCTATACTCAATGATTGTTTACCGAAGGCAACCGAAGTGAGAGTACACCCTAGGAGTGCGCATGTGCGAGTGATTCAATTTCAAGTTATTTATCTTTGCACATTTAGGGTTTGCTAACCGTTTTAAAGTTAATCATACATTCTTGTCATGCATCCCTATTATTCATACATCTAACAGTTAATAGTTTGCGGAATTTAAAGTGCGGAAAGTAAACTACGCTATTACAAGGCTTCGGGTATTTACATAGCCAAAAACAAACCCCTCAAAAATGAGAAATGAAAAGGAAAAGAAATGTCATAATTAATCTATTACAACTTGTGAGCAATTACATTAATATGGTAAAAATAAGATAATAAAGTGCGCGCGATGAAATTAAGAACGATAAGAAATTAGGATTTTGACCCCGTCTAACCTAATTAAAAGAAAAAAGTTATTTTTGTTGTTTTTGATTATTTTTAAGAAAAAAGGAATAGGGTTTTTAAATTAAATACAAAATTAATTAGTAATTTAATTAAATTAATGAAAATAATTTACATGGCTTATTTTTATATTTTTGTTTATTGTAAGAAAAAGAAAATAGAATTAAGTTAGAAACAAAAACCCTAATTGTTCTAATTGTTTTTTTTAATTTATTTACAAAATGAATTAAAGTTACCTAAAATTAAATAACCCAATTAAATTAATTAATTTTTGATAAAAAAAAATATCCTAAATCTAGTTGGGTGAAAAATATTATTTTTTGTGATTTTTTTATAAAAGGAATTATTTTTTATGTTAGTAGAAATAATTAAATAAATTAATTAAGGAAAAAAGAAGAAGAAGAATTGGGCCTGTGAAAGTAATTTGGGAGTGTGAATAGCAAATTTGGCCCAAGAAACAATTGATCCACGTTGACCTACCCATTCCAATTCTATGCGTTGACTAAGGCGTATCATGGTCCCTCAAATGATGGCCATCAGATTTGGCCTTTTGACATCTGGCTGGTTGGATGATGAGGATGTATGGTGTTCCTTAACCTTGTGTGCGCACCTGAACCTGGAAAGAAAAATAATGTGAAAGAAATGGGGGACCTGGGATTCAAACCCATGCCCCAAAGCATTTTCCAACCACCTGGCTACCAGCTGCGTTGTGTGTTCTCTTTGTACATGAGATAATAAAAAATGATAATAGACAATAAAAAAACACGCTAGAATTTTGAATGGACCAACAGGATGATGCCACGCTGGTCATCCTTGTCCTTGCTCCATTGGTAAATGTTAAAAACTTTTACCTATGGACAACGTCCGTCACTACATCCCTGGCTTGTTTCAAAATCCTCCATGGGCATGATAAATGACATCTAATTCCATTAACTAACTCGTCTGGACCTGCTGAGTATTATGATGCCCTTTTTATGGGCCAATTTTTCCTGCACACAAAAACCCTAAAACAAAGCAACAAAACCTAGCAATGGTGAATCTTGATACAATCCATAAAAATGCAATTAAACGTTACAGATAGTTTGTAAATGCTTCAAGGAGCAAAAATATGTAATTATTTCATGCTATCAATTCCAAAATCATGAAATTCGATTTCAAAAATAAATCAAAGTCGTGGCTGACTTACAGTGGGTTTTAGCGCCTGAAAGTGCTTATTCTTGATTGGTTTCGCTTGCTTGTGATCCTAGGAAGCAATTGGGATGGCTAGAGGGTCTTGAGAATGCCTGGAAATGCAAAATAGAATCATCACTTTTCTTTGATTTTTTCAAGTTTGTTCTGACTTTGTGCGCCTCCCAAACCTTGTGTTTTAGGTCTGCAATTGTATACTATATACTGAGGAATGAATTAGGGTTGAAAACATGATCTCAATCTTTCTCCATTATAGCTTTTGATTTGGATTTGATTCACTTGAAGATCCTTCCAAAAATAGTCCAAATTCAATCTTTTTGTGCACAAAAAGGCCTTGCACGAATTCAATCACTTTCCAACTGGATATAAGACCTGAAACATGCACAATATCTTGAGGTTTCAATGATTTGTTTTGATTTTAATTGATTTAATTAAAATAAAAATCAAAATAAATAATCAAAATAAGAGAAATACAAGTGGGAAGAGATAGGACTCATGGACCATGCTACCAACTCAAAACAAGTGCAAAAAGTTAGGCCCATTTAGCAAAAATTGCAATTTGAGGCATAGTTGACTTTTGACAATTTTGCAAAAAGGGTCAACTTCACCAATGCATAACTTCCTCAATTTTGACTCTTTGAAGATGTTCTTGGACTTTTTAGAAAGCTTGAGATGTCCTATAAGCAACCCTTTTGGTATCATCTCAATTTGGTATTCCATGTTCATGTATGAAGCTTTGACAAAAAATGTGTTTTTGTTGACTTTTCAAAATGACCTATAATGTCCAAATTCATAACTTCTTGTGAGTGCATATTTTGAACTTGGGAGATGAAGATGAATTGTAGGTAATTGCATCCTATTCACAATGAGATTTGGATGGGTCATTTCTCATAAAGTATGAGAAAGTTATGCTTGGTCAAAGTTGAGTTGACTTTTCCTACAAAACCCTAATTTAGCAACTTTTGGTTCTTGATGAATTATGAAAAATACTTGATGAATCATGATCAACCCTTGATCAAATGATGAAATATACTTCAAAATGAGGATGTTGACCAAAAATATTGAAGTTTGACTGTATGTGGGCCACATTTGACTTTTGCCCTAACACAGTCAATTTTTAGGCGTTTGAGCAATTGACTGGGCAAACTTTCTCTGCAAGGTTTGAAACTTCACATAGATGATCTTGAGAACATATTAGGACAATGGTGAGCATTTGGGATCCCTTGGACTCAAGTATCTTGATGCAACATGAAACCCTATTTTGAGGTAGACTGCCTTAGGAGAGAGCTTGTTTGGTCAATCCTTAGGCTTTCTTGAGCAACTTGAGGATCTTTCTTGAAATGTTTTGAGAAATATGAGAGGGAAAATTTTGGGGTACAACAATGCGGTAATCACATTTTGGGTTTCTGGAGGGTCAAACTCAATCACTTTATTGTCAACCAAATCTTGGATTTTGATTTTTAGGGCCCAACAATCATTGGTGTCGGGCCCAGGACTATTGGAATGGTATGCACACCTTGCATTTGGGTTATACTTCGGAGATGATGTGTTGGGATTTTGAAGAGGATCCCGCAGTGTTATCAATTGTCCTTTCAATATATGTTGTAAGGCTTGAGACAATGGCATGTTGATCCTAGTGAACTGCCTCCTCGAGGCATCTGGCATATGCTGATTGTTTTGTCATTATGGTCGTTGAACCGGGGTCGGGTTAGAAATCAATACTGCACTTACCGACTGATGACAATCATTCTTGATATGACTCCTTTGTCCATAAACAACATTAGTTTCCTTCTTACCAACAAATGGTTTATTTACAGCAGTAGAGGTTGAGGCCATTGGGATCTTCCCACTTTTGATTCCACTTTCAACTTGTTCGTTAGTCAAAATCAACTCAGTAAACCCTGACGAAGAACTCCCAATCAGTAAATTAAAGAATGGACCCGTCAGAGTGCCCATGAACATGTCCACTAATTATGTGTGAGTCAAAGGGGGTTGCACCCTTCCAGCCAGGTCCCTCCATTTTTGAGCATATTCCTTAAAGCCTTCACTTGAACCCATGGTTATACTTTATAATTGCATGAGAGTTGGTGAAAGGTCAACATTGTATTAGTATTGTCTGTAGAAGGCAGCAGCCAGATCCTCCCATGTGTGGATATTAGTCCCCTCTAGTTGATAGAACCATTCCAACTGTGTTCTGGATAAGCTCTCTTGGAAGAAATGAACCCATAACTTCCTATCGATGGTGGGTGGTTGAATCTTGTGGGCATATGACCTCAAGTTGAGTTTCGGACAAGAGACCCATCATATTTGGTGAATACATGTGTAGAGGTAGAAATGTTTAAGACTAAGCCATTGGATTGGCTAGACTTATACAGATCAAAATAAAAATCGCCACCGCACTTTATTGTTTCCAAAGGAATGGGAAAAGAGAGAGTAACCCAAAAAGAGGGGGAAAGATTCAAGGTAAGGGGGTTGGTTATGCAAAGGGAAGGTATTAGCATCCTAAACATCTACGGTACTCCGCAGGAACCTCTTTGTAAAATCTATATATTTTGGCTATAAAATATTGTATAAAAATTTATGGTGGAGGTGAGAAAAGAAATATATTTTTATGGTTTTTGCACCCGCCGCGGTTGCAAACCTTTAGTGCCTACGTACCACCTTTCATGCAATAGGGGATCATGGTACATGTAGTTCCTCTTTTAAAATATTTTAAAATATAAGTAGGTTAATTGATTTTATAAGATAAGACATCACCGTCATTGTCCGTGTGGAAAAACCTACTTACTACCCACAATCATGAGAAAGGAGAATTTGCATCATCTCAAAGTGGAGGATATGGCTTGGATTTTAAAATCAACAATGCCTCACTCAACACCCAAGTGGAAAATATCTCTCTTCACTATATATTGTAGAAGTATAGTTGTTTACATCACTACAAAGATTGACAAGAGTCTAATATTTCGAGAAAGGTTTTAAAATAAAAAGCCAAAGTGGAAAATGGTTTGAAATGAGATTGATTGACTTTTAGTCTTCTCACAAAAATGTCAAGGTATTATTAAGTTGATTGAAGTTTATTTATGAAAAGGTTTTGAAAATGCATGGACCTAAGTCCAAGTTTATTATGAAAGTGGTTCAAGTTTAAAAGAAACAAGAAGAGTTTTCAAAAGGAGAGAGAATATTTTTGAAATTAAAGAAGATGGGAGGAGAAGAAGAGACTATCCTAAAACATAAGGTAAAATCTAGGGATAAGAACCATCTAACCAACAAGAAGTCAATACTTGACATTATGCGCCAAAATATAATTCTCATTCTTTGGATTGAAACCAAGCAAGCAAAGATACGAGACCTCTTGAGAGTTCCAAACTTCAAGTGTATTAAGTCTTCACAAAAATTGGGCAGAGTAACGGCTGTATACGGGTGAATTCCAGATTACAAACAAAGTATGTAATCACAATAACCTACATACAAAACAAACAAACGACCAATGTCTTAAGGTAAACCTCAAGAACCCCAAACAAAATATCAATTAAGATCACAAGGTCTCCAACATAGGCCAAGGTTTCTAATACTAAGTCCAAGAAGTCCAATGCTCCATAATGTCAAGGATAGTATCCAAATAGTCCAAGTATCATTAAAGGTTTTTATGGTTCATGTTTATCATTAGGTGTCTTAGAAGAGAAAAGAAAAGCTCAAGTGAGCAAAATAAAAATGACATGAAATGTAATTCTTAAAGTAAATGGTACATAAAGCATAAAAAATAAAAGGCATAAAGTAAAAAAAATTTAATAATTAGTGGTTAGTTGGATGACCATCTTAAAACTTGCATTTGGAACTCATTAGAGGATTGGTAGAACCAAAGCCTCCACACAACAAGTTGCATTTGCTTTTTGTCAAGTATATCATCCATTTGGAATCCTCAAAAGTACCATTTAATGATCAACGATGTTTAAGTGATCCGCGTTGACCAAAAGTGTTGTAGATCCATTAGAGGATTGGTAGAACCAAAGCCTCCACACAATGAATCTCAAGGTTATTGGATCAAAGAGATCAAATTAACATACTTGGGCTTTCAAACATAGGTTTGGGCCACAAATGATCATTTATTCGAATCGGGTCAAAATTTAGCGCTATGTTAAGCAATCGTAAGTGGACTTATGTAGAAGTCGCACCTATTTTGAGGCCGGTTGTAACACCTCAGACTGTCTTCGGGATTACCGACTGACCCCACAAACCAACACGTGTCTGGGATCTGGCGCGTTGTGCATATCATGGTCATTAGTGATGTCTTTGAAAATAAAGTGTCATACGTGCATAGCCTCGAGATCCCTCTCATTCCGATATGGTGACCACTCCTCGACCCTTTTGGCCACGAGTGTTACATGCGGTGCAACCACCCTCTGCCCTCTTCGGCCTCGGGTGTTACACCGGTCAATAGCAATCTATGCACCATTTGTTTTGAGACATGATATAGAGATCATGCTCCAAAACACTTAGTGTAATAAGAAAGGGATAAGATGAAGAAGGGTGGGGAAGAATATACAAACCACATTTGAATTAAAATTTAATCAAACTATTATTAAAATCGTTCATCCATTTTTGTGGAGTTAGACTCAACACCATGGATCCAATGATGTTAATAAAGTTCATGATCAAAAATTCAACCCAAGACCAGCCAGAAAATATAAAAAAATAAATTGTATTTTTAAAATTAAAGAATTAGGGTTTAAAAATGATAAAAAAATGAAAATAATAGAGAAAAAAAGGAAAATGTGTTCAAATTAATCAAGAAATATTAGGTAAGACCATAGAAAAATCAGAAATGAACTAAAATAAATTTATAAAATTTTTGGTAATTTTTTTTAAGTCAGAAACTATTCTTTTAAATTGAAAGAAATAAGTAAAATGAACCAAAAATGATAAAAAATACCAAAGTCAGAAATAAAAAATGAATGAGGTCACCAATATTTGTCACAATATCATTGGATCATTCCATAATTTTTTCAGAATTTAAAAATGCATAAAAGTATTTTTAAACATTAAAAACAAATCAAATAAAGTGAAAATTTATAAAAAATATCAAAACACAAAATAAAATTTTGAAAAAATAAAAATCAGAAAGAGAAAAATCAAAAATATTTTTCACAATTTTTTCAGATTTTTTGGACTAAAAATGAATTTTCTATGATTTTTTGAAATTTAAAACAATTAAATATAAAAATCAGAAAAAGAAAAAGAAAGTAAAAAATATGTGGACCATTGGATGAGAGTCAAAACATGTTAGTAATCAAATCTAAGGGATCTGGTGCACTGTGCATATCATGGTCATTTGTGAATAAAGCACTGAATCAAATGTAAATCAGAAATTCAAAAAATACAAATGACGTTGTTTCATTGGTTGAAGGATGACACATTGGTCATCTTCAACCTCCAGTCAGTCCCAAAACCAGGTTGCTTAATCTATAAAATTAGAGCACGAGACCTATGCCATTTGCTTCGTCTCTTCAAGACGAAGACAACCACACATTCGCGGTAAATTTATATAAACTCTAGCTCAAGCAATTTGGAAGGAAATTTTTGAAAAAGGGATTTGAAATTTCATGGTCAAAAAATGTTTCGAGATAAAAGTAAGTGTTGCGACTAGAACCAGGGAAATGAGAGCATCACAATGATATCAAAGTTTTGAAGAATTGATGAAGAAATCTACCTAATGAAGTTGAGTTGTAGAACTCTGAAACTAGACTTCTATGGAGCAATATAGGGCACAATTCTTGAAGGTAATTATATGGTTAGCTTCAGGGAAGATCAAGGGAGGTAAATTGATTGAAAAATTGGATTGAAAAAGGCTTGAACATAGATTTCGAAGTTGCAGAAATTTGAGTTGTGGAACAAGTTTGACAGGGTGATTCTGGCTATCCAAGCTTGAGAAAATGAATGAGGGACAACCCTCTATTTATAGGGAATCAAATGGAATGTCCAAGCGTGTGAAATGATGAAGTTTGGAGGGAAATCGTGTGAAGTTGCAAACAAGAAAAGTGTGACTTCTAATTTGATCAAAACTTATCCAAAACGCGCGTTTTGTTGTGCTAATCACTTTTGTAAGTTCACTAAACATGTTTAGAGGAAAAAACGTGTAGAAATAAAGTGTTTAGAAGCTAAATCAGTGATTTCAAATTCTGACTTTTGAAGAAACTTCAGTTTCAAGTTACCAAGTTCAAATCAATGACATTCTCAGCTCAAGGGGTCTTAGGGAATGATTCTTGATACTTTAGAAAGATGATGTTACAAGCTTTGCCATGGAAAAAGAATCAAATCAAATGGATGCTTGAGCTGAAAGTTGCATTGAGTCAAAGTTGGAGAAAAAGGGTTGACTTTCCATACTTAGAAATATTTCAAATTTTTCTTTAAAAGTGACCCATAATGTTTTGCTTCCAAACATGGCCTTCCACTTGGAATTTTCTCTTGACCAAAAAATATGGCATGAAATAGACCTCTTAAATGACACTTTGAAACTTGAACCATTCAAAATATCCAAAAATTGAGGGAGTTATTAATTGTTGAAGTTGGCAAAGAATCATGAAATGACCTATAATCCTTTGTACCCTTAGGGCATCTTCCATCCATTTTATCACTTTGAATATAAAAGAAGGTATAAAGTTCACATCCTCAAGATCATTATGGAAAAAGATTGGGCCTAAGGTGATAAAAATTGACCAAGTTATGATCATTTGAAGTCACACATGAGAAATTGGGGGTTCATCTGGAGGACTTGTAATCTTTCTTCATCATAAAGTTTCTTCCTCATGAAAAATCCTTGAAACTTTTGAAGTGATTTGTTAATAACCCTTTGAAGGGAAGGATGTCTTTGGAATCACTCAAAAATACCAAAAGATGAGCAAGATATACTTCTTTGAAGTTGAAAACCCTAGCTCCTAGATCAAGAAAATGCTTTGAGGAACCTTAACAATTTTGAACCACCTTCTTGTACCAAAACTCTTTCTTTGTAAATAGAAGTTATTGAGGATGAAAATTGGAATTAATAGCTACCAAAACCAATTCCATATCTTGAGAATTTAGAGAAATATGTACTTATGACCAATGGGAATAAGACCTTGTCCAACCATGACAACCTCTTCAATCAATCCCTTGCACTTTTGAATCAATCTTGATATCTTGGAAATGTAGTGAACCAAAATAACTTGTCCATGCCATCCCTTCCAAAACAACTTCAATGGTGAGGTTTGGACTTCTCAAGCTTTATTGACTAGGGCGTGGAAATAAACTCATGAACCCATGGAGCAACTTGATAAACCTCATTGCCTTTACCTACATTAGTAACAAGTAAGACAAACCAACATTGCATTTTATTAATTAAAAATAAAATCAAGACAAAATATTTATGATCACAAAAGAAAACAAGTCAAGGTGCTTGGTGATTCCTCAAAGATAAAATCTAAAGATAGGGAGGAGAACCAAAATAACCTAATATGGTCTTGTTGTGATTGAATCAACATGGTATGATGAGGGGATCTTAGGGGGGAAAATTGGGGTACAACAATGGGGACCTTGAATTTGTGGGGAATGAGCACCCCAAGGACCAAACCTAAGTCTCCAAAGTCCAAACCAGGCACTGTTTGGATCTCCACAGCCTTAAGTAGGTCTTCCAGTTGTTTGTATTTGTCATCCGCCGGTGGGTACTGCTCATTGGAGTAGTCTTCATCCTCAGAAATCTGGTTATTTCCATCCCCAACCCTGGTGCTTCTAACATCCTCGTCTTGATTGTATTCTTCATTAGAAAAAGCTTCTTCTATTTGAGCCAGTCGAGCGGGGCCCTTGAACCTTCTTCCCATGTTGAGGATAAAATCCTGTTTCTTGGTCTTCTTTTTGGTGACGAGGAGCATCATCATCTCTTGTTGTCCTTTAGCTAATTTGAGGAAAGTCTCTTAGAACTGTGCATGTTTAGTTTGCAAATCATTGATGGTTTGCTCTAGAGCCATCTTATACTGAAATAAACAGTAAAAGGATGAGGAAACCTATATCAAATAACTTGCTTATGATATGATGAATCCTATGTGGATGCAATGTTTTCAAGAACCTCAAGATATTTAAATTTGCAAGCCAAAAAGGAAACAAAAACAACAATTGCATTAATAAGTTCAAGAGTTACAATTGTCCCTTGGGATTTCAATAAAGAGACAACAAAATAAAAAACTCCTAAAACCTAAGACTCAAGTCTCCCACGGCCACTTCCTCTTTGTGTCGATGTAGGCATTTAGGCTTTGCTCCTCGTAAAGTTGCTTGCAAGCTCCAAGACTTTCTTCTCGCTTGCATAGAATCAAGCTTCAAAGGTGTCTCGTTCTCCTTTGAGTTGAATCCACGATGTCTGCAACTCTCTGAGGTCGATAGGAATGTCAGGATGGAGAATGGTATAAGGAATATTCTCTTCGGCAATGGGCTCCATAATCACTGGTAAGATGGCTGGATATGGCATTATGAGATTTTGAGCACGAACTCGCACCCATTTGAGATAAGGCTCCAAAGGAATAAATTTCTTATGTCCCAAAGTCTTGCTATCAAACTTGTTTACCATGCCCTAAGATCGTACAAATATTTAACGATAACCTTGAACATCATTCTCGTAGTCGAACATAATACCATGGATAAGCGTATCATAAAGACCATCTCTTCGAGCATAACCAAATTGTCGTAGAGCCAGAGAAGGGTTATAAGTAATACCTCCCCTAATGCCAAGAAGAGGAACATTAGGGAATTCCCCACAACAGTTAATGATGGTAACATCCTCCAGAGATCGGGAACACCAATAAATATTTGAATGAGAGAGCAATATCATCCCTTGAGACCACCTCAAGCCTTGTTCATTCTTCAATACCGACCAGGGAAAGTGCGAAATAAACCACCTAGATAGAAACGGTATGAAACAGATAAGATCCCCTCTCCTGCTTATGGTACAAGTGTGAAGAGTATGTGAAATATCTCCGAGCAAAGCAGGCACGGGGTTACGAGAAAGGAAAATCTTGACAGCATTCACATCTATGAGTTTGTATGGATTAGGGAACAATATCAAACCATAGATTAGAAGAGCCAAGACTTCTTCAAAATCTTGAAAATCCATATCATCCCAAAACAGTCTAGCCTTCTCTAACATAAATTTAGATAGGAAACCCTTGACTCCACTCCTTGTTTCCCAATTAGCTACAATGTCAGACCGCTTCAAATGTAAGGCTGGTGCAATTTCTTCAGGTTATGGATATTTTTCTAAACCGGTGAAGGGCATTTGGTCAAGAACGAGTACTCCCAATTGTTTAGAGAATTCTTCCATTGTGGGCACCAATTGATAATCAGGAAAGGTGAAACAATGATGTACATGATCAAAGAACTGAAAGAGCATACACATCATGCCTTCTTGAAAGCTTGAGGTAACCAGATTGAGAAGTCGACCATATCTCTTGGTGAATGGGGAATTCTCAGGAACCCTTAATGCTAACTCTTTGAGTTGAGGAGACACCCTTACAAAGTTGATTCAGATGGTATTTCTGTGAGCAGAAGCCATAACCTACAAAACAGAGCAAAGATAAATCCCCAGGTCCTTGAAATGGTTAGTGAAAATTCTATGGCATGATGTTATGATGTCATGAACAAATAATCATACACAAACAAAACACACAAGGCCTTAGGTTTAGGCTTGCACGGGGTTTATAGGTAAGTACCCTCTTGAAGTTTTAGTTGGTTCAACCTATCCTAAAAGAAGTAAATGGGTTGTAAGGAATCTCAATATCATTAATCTTTGTTCACTGAGCATTGTTTAAGCACAAGCTTCTGTTTTAGGGACCAAAATATCCCAAAAGTCTGATCTCAATGAGTGTAGTATCGAGTATCAACCAACTCCAGTCTGAACCAAAGTCAACTATATCAGTACTTTCTAATGGCCAAGTTGTTCAACTAAGGTTCTACAGTAAGTTAGTGCTTCATGACACCATACTGCGGCCCCGTATTCTCCTTGATTTAACTCAAGGGACACTGGTACAAATAAATGTATCACACTAACATAGCCATCACTTCAACCATATTGGTATACACCGTACAATTTCCATAATCTATTGCTACTTACTTAAGATGCCTCAGATATGGGTATAGGATCTATACAAGAAATAAACCCAAGCATAACCCAAAAGGTAAAGCATAAAAATCAAGAAAGTAAAGCAATAAAGGTGATATAGCTCTTAAGGTAACTCCACTTTTAGTTTATTGATGTCCCCAGCAGAGTCGACAGTTCTGTAATACGATGGGAGAACTGACTTGAGTGTTTTGCGTTTGATCGTAAATGTTGCAGATAGCAAGAGTCGCCTTCGACTTTTCTTTTATCCAATAAAGGAAAGGGTGAAAAGAACATGAAAGACCTTTTGAGAATTTTATTGAGTTCGGGGGATAGGTTATGAAAAGGGAAGGTGTTAGCACCCTTTTCACCCGTAGTTATATACGGGCTCTTAATTGCTAGCTCACTTTGAAATGCTTTGTGTTTTCTGTAAGTCGGAAAATGTTTTGAAGATATTTTGAAAATGGTAATTTTGTAATGATTCTCGTATCATTGAGAATGTATACAAAAATGTTTGTTTTGGAAATATTTTGAAAATGCCTTAGTGCGGCAATTTTTGCAATGATTCTCGTATCATTGAGAATGTATACAAAATGTTTGTTTTGAAAATATTTGGAGTGTTTGGAAAGATGTTTGTTTGAAAGTGTGATGTGTGAAAATAGTTTTAGTTTGTGAGCAAGCAATTATGAGCAATCTACCTACTCAAAAAGTAGTTATTCTTTTCCTCCTCCTTTAGATAATGCTATTTTACCATTGATTGGTAGGGATCCATATTATTGGATGTGAGGGACAGGCGTGGGTCATCGTACAGTTATAGAAGGAAAATTTAAGATGTTTTAGCAATTGTCGTAAGGGACTAAGATCGTTTACCGAAGGAAACATCGAAGGGTCATAGAGAGACTAAGATCTTTTAATCGAGGGTCTTTGCTAAAACATCCTGCATTCGAGGGACATGATTGTTTTTATCCGAGGCATCAAGTGTGGGTTACCCTAGAGGTGCATGTGTGCAAGGTGTTTTGTTTTAATGTATTTTATCTTGAATTAGGGTTGTCTAATGTTTGATTTTTAAGTCTTGTCACGCAAACTCTAATTACTATCAATAATAAGGAAAGAGATAAATTGCAGAATTTAAATGTCCTACGCTATTATAACGCTTTGGAAATGGGGGGTACAATTTTGTGAATGAGGGGAGGAAAGCAATAAAGCCCTAATTATCTATTACAAACCATTTACATAATAATGCGAAATAATAAAATGAGGAAGAATGTAAAAAGAAAAGAAATTGTTTTTATGTGGTTTTTTTATGGAAAAAATAATAACCCACTTAGACTAATTAATTTTAATTACAAGAGAAGTTAATTAATTTTTTAACAAAACCTAAAATCTAAGTTAATTGAATTTAAGAAGATAAATTCTAAGTCTAATGGTTTTATGTTAAAAAAAAATTAGCAAACATAAACAAATGAAATTAAGATAAAGATTAATTAAAAGGGAACATAATTTAAATATAGAAAAACCTAAATCTAAAGAGGAATTAAATGTTTAGAAAGTATTTTGAAGTTTTATTTGCTTGGGAAAAATGAAGGAAAATAAAATAAATAAATCTAATTATTTAAAAAATATATTTTTATATTTTTGATTAAAAATATATAAATAAATAAAAATAAAGGAAATATAAAGAATATAAAAAAATATTGGGCTTGGGTGTTGAAAAGTAAAATGGAGGTGAAAAGTAGCAAAAAAAGGCTCAATTCAGTTTTTTGTTAGAAACAGAAATAAAATAAATAAAAAGAAGAACGGGCTTGGTTGTTTTTGTAAAAAAAAGGGTTTATGAAAAAAACCCAGTCAAGACCCAGAACAAAAAGTCTAGCGCCTATTGATCATGTGTGAATGTTTTCTTGGAGTGCACCATGGGCTTGCATTTAGATGTGTGGGATTCAGCCTTGTGATGATCAGATGGTGATGGTGAGAGGAACACCATGCACGCTCCCATCCTGCTTGCATTGAATCTGAAATAACAAATAATGTGAAAATTAAAAGGGTATCACTGGGGCTCGAACCCAGTTCCCTATACACAAATGCCTTAGTGTACCCTTCTCTGCCACTGAGGTGGCTGTTTAATCCGTTTATAATACAACTTCAACTAAATATAAAATAAACTCGTTTCTAAATTTTTAACTTCATCTTCTTCCTCCTTTGCGCGTGCAGGATGACAACTCTATTGCTCAAAACTGTAACTTCTTCATTTCTCAGCCATTTTCAAAAATGTAAAAATGAAAGTTGCTCCAAATTTCATAACGAATTTAACCATGTAAATAACTTAAACTATAAATAAAAGATGAGCATGAATTTTGTTTGGTACCAAATTAAAACCTAATTTTTCTTAAAATTCATCTTCAAAATTCTCCACGTACAGTTAATCTAAATGAAAACTAAAGGTATGGTTAGCTTCAGGGCAATGATGTCTACATTTTTCATTCACAAAGTAACCATTAATGATGCTTGTATAAAGAGTTCAGAGTTGAGAAAACTTACCTCAAAACTGGAAATTGTGTTTGAAGTTTGAGCACTCCTGGAGGTGTTGTGATGATCTGGATAGCTTCACTGGACTCATAGGAAGCTATTGCAATGCTTACTTTGAGTTAAAAGTGGCTGAAACATTCTTGAGAAGTCAAGTTACAGGTTGCTGTTTTTGAGTTTAGAGGATGATGAAGATGTAGTTACAATTATGAAACATGGTTGTGGATAAGTTGTATATGATGTGTAGATGATGTTTAAATGATTTAGAATGGGAACACACGAGGAGATTAGGTGTTTAATGTTTTTGGCCAGCAGTTGCAACAATGGGGGTTTTGTGTGCAATTCTGAGTTTCAGGGAGTTTGAAGGGGTTAGAGGGCTCTTGAAATCGTGTTAAGGCTTGCAATCAACCTCTCTATTTATAGAGAAAGGGTTTTAGAGGCTCAAGTTATCAGGAATCAAAGATTATATGTTATGGTTATGTGACTTGATTTTGAAGCAAACTTGAAATACATAGTTTCAATGCATAGTACAAGGGATTGTAGGGTGGTTGATAGGCTTGTAGATGCTTGCTTCTTACTTTGAAATGTTTTGGAATCAGAAGCAACAATGTATGGGCTCAAGGAGAGTTGACATTTTGTATAAAGCAACTTTTCAAGAATTGCAATGTTAACTTTGTGCCAAAACTGTAATAATCACTTGGGAAATGGCTCAAGCTTGGATCATAGCTCAATCAATTATGTAAACAATTAATTATGGAATAATTTGCAAGTTAGAAGCCTACAAAGCAATATTTATGCAACATGCTTGAAGATTCTCCTAGCTCAAAAATGATCTATTCAAGTTCTTTGACATTTTGGAAAGCTTGAAACATTGTCTACAACCTTAATGTTGACAACTTTGGCTAAATCAAATTGGAACTAGGTGAAAAATTGCCAAGAAGTTGGGACAAAAATCTGACCAAACTTGCTAAAATTTTCACTAAGTCTTTTGTAAAATGTCATGACTTCATGAGCCTATATCTTCAAATCTAAGCATGTTTTGGACATCAACCTTCAAGGACAAAGTTGTAGAATTCATCAAGATCTACAAATGTCATGTTGGTATTTTTCCGTGAATCATCTTGCATCTTGGTGAAAAATTTTCATGAAGTAGTGAAGTTGTCAAGGTTAAAAAACACTTAGAATTTTTCTAAGTATTTGAAATCTTGAATTTTCTTGACTTTCTTGATTCTTGATGATCAAGTTGATATTTTTGAATGTCTTGATAAATTGTAATCTTTGAAATTCAATGTTGACCAAAAAGTCAAAGTTTTACTTTTTGTGTGTTTCAGTTGACTTTTCGTCAATTGATCCAAATTCAACTATCAACCCCTTGATCTTGAGAATTGATTTGAGCCATGAAATTAGGTCAAGAAACTATGTTTGAATACCTAAGATCATTCTTCAAGACATTGTGAAGATCATTCTTAAATGGCCAAGTCTGCTCAAAGTAATATATGTCTGTAATACGGTGGAAGAACTGACTTGGGAGTTTTGTGTTTTATCACAAATGTTGCGGATAGCAGAAGTCGCCACCGACTTTTATTTTATCCAATAAAGGAAAGGGTGAAAAGAACATGAAAGAAATTTTTAGAATTTTCTTGAGTTCAGGGAGTAGGTTATGAAAAGGGAAGGTGTTAGCACCCTTTTCATCCGTAGTTATCTACGGGATCTTAATTGCTAGCTCACTTTGAAAAATGCCTTGTGTTTTGTGTATGTTTGCAAATATTTTAAAAATGCCTAAGTATGGCAATTATGTAATGATTCTCGTATCGTTGAGAATGTATACAAAATGTTTGTTTTGAAAAAATTTGTTTGAAAAGGAGTGTATGGAAAGATGTTTTGAAAATGCCAATGTAAGGACATTTTGTAATGATTCTCGTATCACTGAGAATGTATACAAAATGTTTATTTTAAAAAGTGTTTTGAAAATAGTTGTTTTGAAAGTGTGAGGTATGTAAAGATTGTTTTAATTTGTGAGCAAGCAATTACGAGCGATCTACCTACTCAAAAAGTCTTTGTTCTTTTCCTCCTCCTTTAGATATTGCTATTCTACCATTAGTTAGTAAGAAGCTCTATCATTGGATGTCAGGGACAGACGTGGGTCATCACACAATCATAGAAGGCAACTTATAAGACGCTTTAACAATTGTCATAAGAGACTAAGATCGTTTATCGAAGGCAATATCAAAGAGTCATCAAAGGAATACGATCTTTTAATCGAGGGTCTTTGCTAAAACATCCCACGTTCGAGGGACATGACTGTTCTTTATCTGAGGAAACAAGTGAGGTTAACCCTAGAGGTGCATGTGTGCAAAGTGTGTTAATTTCAAGTACTTGTCTTGTATTAGGGTTTTTCTACGTTTGCTTTTAGTCTTGTCATACAAACCCTAATTACTAATCAATATGGAAAGCGATAAATTGCGGAAATTAAATGTCCTACGCTATTACAATACTTTGGGAATGGGGGTACAAATTTGTGAAACGGGAGAAATCAATAAACCCTAATTATCTATTATAGACCATTTACATAGATAATAAAGCGAAATAATAAAATGCGCAAAAATGTAAAGTAGAGGAAAGGAAGAGGAAGTGTTTTTGGTAGAAAAAGGTTTAATTTCTTAACCTAATTGATTGACTTTGTATTTTAAAGAAATTAGTAAACCTAAATAAATTAAATTAAGATAAAAATTAACTTCATTAATCAAAAGGAAAAAATAATTTAAATATAGAAAAACCTAAATCTAAATTAATTTAAAAGAGAAATTAATTGTTAGAAAATATTTTTGAGATTTTATTTGTTTGGAAAAATAAATGAAGTAAAAATAAAATAAAAAAATAAAAATGATTGAATTAAAATATTTTTAATCTAATTATTTTAGAAAATATACTTTTTGTATTTTGATTAAATAAAACAAATAATAAATAAAAATAAAGAAATGAAAAAATATTGGGCCTGAGTTGAAAGTAAAAGGGGTGTGTAGAAATTATTTTGGGTAGACCCAACATAAATATTTTTAAAATCAGAAAAATGAAAATGTTTATAAAAAAAAAAGAAATTATGGGCCTGCGTTGTTATGAGAAATTGGGGGGGGGGGGGGGGGGGGGGTTAGAAAGTAAAAAACAAAAATCCTAAATCAGAGAGGCCCAACGCTTGTTTGTAATCTAATGTGATTGGCCTTTTGAGATGCATCATAGGGTATGTGTGTGAAACATTGGATCTTGATTGCTTGCATATATGATATTGTTAATGTGAGGCTCATGGTAGGCACGTATGATTGCAAGGCATGGGATCTAAAAGAACAAAATAAGTGAAAAATAAAAGGGTACCACTGGAGCTCGAACCCAGGTCCCTATAGTCACAGGCGTACACTTTAACCACTAGGGTGGTGATAAATCTGTTAGTTTATGCACAAACCAATCAATATATTACAAACTCATTTCAGAATATTTGAACAAGTCATCTTCTTCTTCCTCGCGCACGCTAAGAACAACAACTCCATTTCAATTTTATAACTCCTTCATTTCTCAACCATTTTCAAAAATGTAAACATGAAAGTTAATTGATTTTTCACCACGAATTCAACCATATAACTTTTAAAAGCTAAAGATCAAAGACTAAGATGAGTTTTGTTCAGTACAAACTGAAACCTAATTTTTTCAGAAACTTCAACTTCAAAATTCTCCATGTACAGTTAACATAAATGGAAACTAAAGGCATGGTTAGCTTCAGGGCAATGATGTCTACATTTTTTATTCAGAAAGTAAACATTAATGATGCTTGTATAAAAAGTTCAAAGTTTAGAAAACTTACCTCAAAAGTGAGAATTGTGTTTGGAGTTTGAGCACTCCTGGAGATGTTGTGATGATCTGGATAGCTTCACTGAACTCCCAGGAAGCTATTGCAATGCTTACTTTGGATTGAGAGTGCCTGGATTATTCTAGAGAAGTCAAGTTGCAAAGCTCTGTTTTTGAAAATGGACGATGGTGAAGATGATGTTACAGTTTTGAAACATGTGTTTGGATAGTCTCTATATGAGTTATAGAAGCTTTGTGAATGATTTAGAGTGAAAACAGTGAAGAATTTGTGTGCAAATTCTGATTTCAGGGAGTTTGAGAGAGTTTGAGGGCTTGTGAACTCGTGTATAGCTTGCAAATGGACCTCTTTATTTATAGAGAAAGGTTGGAGGGAAGGAGCTGATCAGCTTTACAAGATCACATGTTGTGGTTTTGTTGGATTGTAAATGAAGCAATTTTTGAAGTACATGATTCCAATGTTATGTACAAGGCAATCTAGAGTGTTTAGAGGCTTTAAACATGTTACTTCTGGATTTTTTGTTGAGTGTGTGCAGAGGAAGTAAGTTAGAGGCTCAATGCATTGACTTTTGCAAAAAAGCTTGCTTTACAAGAATGGAAATGGTGCCTTTCTTCCCAAAATGGAAAAATGATTTGGATAATGGCTTAAACACTTGGGTAATGGTTCAAAAGTTTGTGTAAACATTTAATTATGGATAGATTCATAAGTTTAGAGGCCTGCAAAGCAAGATTATGCAACATGCTTGAATATTGGATCATAAGGTTTTCAAAAGAGTGACATAAAATTCAAGTTTGTGATGACATCTTCATCTCTCTGAAACTTCTAGCTTAAGCATGATAAAAATGTGTTCTTGGATATTTTGGAAATCTTAAAGCATTGTCTACAACTTTCATGTAGACCACTTTAGCTAAATCAAATTGGAACTTGGTGAAAATTTTCCAAGAAGTTGGGACAAAATTCTGACCAAACTTGTTGAAAATTTCTCTAAGTGTTAGATAAAAATGTCATGACTTCATGGGCCTGTATCTCCTAATCCAAGCATTTTTTGGACATCATCCCTCAAGGAAAAAGTTATAGAATTCATCAAGCTCTACAACTTTCATGTTGAAAATTTTCCTTGAATCATCTTGCATCTTAGTGAAAAATGGTCATGAAGTAGTGAATTTATCAAGGTCAAAACACTTAGAATTTTTTCTAAGTATTGGAACTCTTGACTTTTTGTTGACTTTTATTGACTTTGTTGATTTTTGATGATCAAGCTTGATAATTTGGAATGTCTTAATGGTTCTTGATTTTTGAATTCAATGTTGACCAAAAAGTATCAGAATAAATCTTTGGTTGATTTAATCTGAGCCAACAGAGGTCTTTAAATATTTAACCGGGAGAAGGGTTAGAATAAATCTTTGGTCATTTTAATCTGAGCTAGAAAAGGTCTACTGAGAGAAGTATCTAAATAAATCTTTGGTCGATTTAATCTGAGCCAGCAGAGGTCTTTAAATCTTTAACTGGGAGAAGTATCAGAATAAATCTTTGGTCGATTTAATCTGAGCCAGAAAAGGTCTACTGGAAGAAGTATCGGGACAAATCTTCGGTTAATTTAATACGAGCCAGAAAAGGTATACTGGAGGAAGTATTAGAATAAATCTTTGGTCGATTTAATCTGATCCAGAAAAGGTCTATTGGGAGAAGTATCAGAATAAATCTTTGGTCGATTTAATCCGAGCCAGAAAAAGTCTTCTGGGAGAAGTATCAAAATAAATCTTTGGTCGATTTAACCTGAGCCAGTAGATGTTTGAAGGAAATGTTCATCATGTAGATATTCACCCTGTCTGGTTTCGAGAATTAATCAACAATTTGTTTTGAGAATATTCATCTGTTGATTGATCTTTCCTGAAAAGGTAAAGAGTTAGTTGTATGCAATGTCATGATGTATTAAATATATTGTATAATGATTTTCTCAAAATAAATGAGACTGTACTACATGCATTTCATATGCATATGCTATGATGTATGAATGTAAAATGTTGTTGAAGTGTATTTGTAAGCCCGTGTTGTAGTTTTCTGGGAAAATAAATCCCTGACCATTGCTGGAGATGAAGAGTATGTGTATCTTCAATCTTGTCTAGAATGCTTCCGCTGAGGATTCTTGTCTTTTGTTTGAGAAAACTCTGTAGGGGAATGTTAACTTCTGCTTTGGGGAGTAGAGTTTAAGAACATTGGTTGTTCATTGCTCTATTGGGGAATTTAATTCTTATATATCCTGACTGGGGATAAAAGAGATGGATAAACTTCCAACTCGTCTGGGGAGGATAAAATTGACTGATATCTGGTCTTGTTCCAGGTTTCGTAACGAATTTCTGGGGATAGTGGTGACTTCACTAGGGAGACTGTAATCTGTTGGGGAAATAAACCCTCTTGGGGAAATAAACCATGTTAAAATATTCTGCTGAGGAAATAAACTCTCATGGGAAAATATTGAATTTTCTAAAGAGAAGAAATCAATAGGGGTTTTACAGTTTTCAAACTCAGTTGGGGAAGAGAATTTGTGAAGATTACTTTGTGGAGGTAATCTCATAGAAGTGGCTCTGTGGGGATTTATGGTCAGGTTGAATGTCATCTCAACTCCTAGAATCTTGAGTAAATGCTTATTCTTGTTCTTGTGCATATATTTGTTAACATTTAATCATGTTCATATGCATTTGTTCATTCAATTTTAGTCATTGGACGTTTTTGCAAACAAAACAGAAAAAACAAAAAGTTTAACCTTAAGGTGTATTTGTATTGATAATTTGCCTATAAACAGACATTTTTGTACAAAGAGACATAAATCCTAGTAAGAGGAAATTGTCGTGAAATGAAAAGAATACAAAGTGAAAACAAAACAATAGCTATGTGGAAATGATCTCATTGGGTTCCAACTCCGCTATTGCCTATATGTATTCGAACATCTCATCCCTTGTTGTCAGAAGAAGGTGATTGAATTGACTTGCATCGTTTGAACTCGACGTTGGTAATAAAGCTTGTTGTAAGTGATCCAACGGGACATAAACGTACACTTTTAATCCCTAACTTTTTCCTGGACCTCCCTTTCGGGTTTTCAGTCCACCAGGATACCCTTTTTTGCCTAAGTCGCCTTTTCAGGTTTTTGACTTTTCAGGTGTACAATCTTTTTTATATATATATATATCCATAATATTTGCCCGAGCCATTTTGGTTCTCTGGGATGCCCTTATTTTTTCCTAGGCCGGTCAACCTAGCGGGTCATTTTTATGTGTAGTATCTTTTAATTATGTCTACGTTCACAGGGTGTGGGAAATCTTCATCGTGCATGGCGGTTAGTATCATAGCACCGCCCGAAAATACTTTCTTGACAACAAATGGCACTTCATAGGTGGGAGTCCATTTTCTCCTAGGATCACCTTATGGTGGAATGATGCGCTTTATTACCGAGTCACCAGCCTGATATATCTGATGCTTGATCTTCTTGTTGAAAGCTTTGACCATACATTTCTGATACATCTGACTGTGACAGAAAAACGCAAGCCTTTTTTCATAAATCATATTCAACTGATCCAAACTAGTCTGAATCCACTCATCTTTACCCAAGTCTGAATCTTTCATGATCCTCAGAGAAGTAATCTGAACTTCGACAGGCAGGACAAATTTCATGCCATACACCAAAGAGAATGTGGTTTCCCCAGTTGATGTTTGCGCTGAAGTGTGATAGCCATGAAGATCAAATGGTAACATCTCATGCCAGCCTTTGTAGGTCATGATCATATTTTGCACTATCTTCTTTATGTTCTTGTTGGCGGCTTCCATTGCGCCATTCATCTTTGGTCTGTATGGAGAAGAGTTATGGTGTTTGATCTTGAACTGTGTCCAGAGTTCAGTGATCATAGTGTTATTAAGGTTCGTGCCATTATCTGTGATGATTCTCTCAGGGATGCCATATCGACAGATAAGGTTATGCTTGATGAACTGAGCCACGATGTTCTTGGCAACTGAAGCAAATGAAGCTGCTTCAACCCATTTTGTGAAATAGTCAATGGTGACGAGAATGAAGCGATGTACATTAGATGCAGTAGGCTTGATTTCTCCAATCATGTCAATGCCCCACATTGCGAATGGCCAAGGAGCCGTCATGAAATTTAAAGGTACTGGAGGCATATGAACTTTATCAGCGTAGATCTGGCACTTATGACAAGTTCTCAAATGGTGATGACAGACGATTTTCATAGTCGACCAATAGTAACTTGCTCTCAAGATTTTATTAGCCATAGTATTCCTGCTGGAGTGAGTACCAAATATGCCTTCGTGCATATCCTCCATAATTTCCTTTGCTTCCTTCTTGTCCACACAACGAAGCAGAGTTGAATCATGGTTACGCCTGTACAGAATTCCATTGCTCAGGAAGAACTTATCTGCGAACCTCCATAGGATTTTCTTGTCATTGATAGATTCCCCTTTAGGGTATTCTTGGGCCTCAAGGTACCTTTTTACCTCATGAAACCAAGGATTCTCTTCTACTCCATCAGTATCAATTACGTAGTAGTGTGCCGGTTCGTCGAATCTCTCAATGGTAATTCTGGGAGCCTCGTTGTCCCATCTGAGATTGAACATGGATTACATGGTAGCCAAAGAGTCCGCCAACTGATTTTCTTCCCTTGGGATGTGCTCAAAGGTAATCTCTTCGAAGTACGGAATCAAGGTTAGCACATGTTCTCGGTAATGGATAAGATTCAGGTGCTTTGTATCCCATTCTCCCTTGACCTGACTGATTACCAAGGCGGAATCCCCATATACGCTCAAGAATTTGATTCTCAAGTCAATAGAAGCATTAAGACTCAAGATGAATGCTTCGTACTAAGCCATATTGTTGGTGCAGACGAAGCAAAGTCTGGCAGTGAAGGGTGTCTGGAATCCTGCGGGGGAAATGATCACAATGCTGATTCTGTTTCCAAGTGCATTAGAAGCCCCATCAAAAACCATAGGCCATCGGGATCCTAGCTTCGGTCCTTCATACGGTACAGGTTCTTCATAATCTGTAACTAGCATGATATTCTCGTCCAGGAATTCGAAGTTTTTAGATTGGTAGTCGTCTACAGCTTGATGTGCCAAATGATCTGCCAATACACTTCCTTTGATTTCTTTTTCAGTGGTGTACTGAATTTCGTATTTCATTAAGATCATTTGCCATCAGGCTATTCTTCAAGAGAGGGCTTGCTTCTCAAATATGTACTTAATGGGATCCATTTTAGAGATCAATAGAGTAGTATGAGTCAATATAAATTGTCTTAGTCGGCGAGTAACCCATACCAAAACGTATCAAGTTTTCTAGAGCAGTGAATATCTAGTTTCACAATCGGTAAACTTTTTGCTAAGGTAATATATTGCATGCTCTTTTCGACCAGACTCGTCATGCTGCCCCAGCACACACTCCCATTAAACTCTCTAGCACTGTTAGGTACATGATTAGAAGTCTCCCTTCAATTGGTGGCATCAGAATCCAAGGTTCTTGTAAGTACTCCTTAATTTTATCAAAAGCTATTTGATAGTCGTTGTTCCACTTTACTACTTGATCTTTCTTCAGCAGTTTGAAGAATGACTCATAAGTAGCAGTCAAGTGAGAGATGAATCAGGCAATGTAGTTCAGTCATCCTAAAAAACCTCTGACCTCCTTCTCAGTATGGGGAGTTGGATTTCTTGGATAGCTTTAACTTTTGCAGGATCGATTTCAATACTTTTACCACTGCCGACGAAACCTAGGATTTTTCCAGACCTCACCCCAAAGGTGCATTTGTTTGGATTCAACCTCAAGTTGTATTTCTTTAGCCTCTCGAATAGCTTGTGTAGATGGTCAAGATGTTCTTCCTCAGTTTGTGACCTGGCTATCATGTCATCAACATAGAATTCTATCTCATGGTGAATTATGTCATGAAATAAAGCTACCATGGCATGTTGATAAGTTGCCCCAACGTTTTATAACCTAAAAGGCATGACCTTGTAATAGAATGTGCCCCACTGTATAACGAAGGTAGTTTTCTCCCTGTCTTTAAGCACCATCTTGATCTGATTATAACCTAAAAAACCATCCATGAAGGAAAATGCCTTGTGTTGAGTGGTGTTGTCGACCAGGACATCAATATGTGGAAGTGGGAAGTCATCTTTGGGGATCTCCCTATTCATATCCCTGTAATCTACACACATACGTACCTTGCCATCTTTCTTTGGTATGGGAACAACGTTGGAAACCCATTGAGGATACGACGTCACTGATAAGAACCCTGCATTGAACTATTTCATGACCTCGGCCTTGATCTTCTCAGACATCTTGGGACGCATGCGAAGAACCTTCATCTTGATTGGAGAACAACCCTCTTTCATTGGTAGACGATGATCCATAATATCAGTATCGAGCCCTGGCATGTCTTCATATGACCAAGCAAATACCTCAACACATTCATGCAACATTTGAATCAATCTGCTCTTGACATTGTCTTCCAGGTTGGTGCCAATCTTGACTTCCTTCCTAACTGTCTCAGAACCCAGGTTTACCACTTCGAAAGGCTCTTCATGTGGTTGAATAGCCTTTTCTTCTTAAATCAAGAGTCTGGCGAGTTCTCCAGGTATCTCACAATCTTCCTCACCTACGTCTTCGACTTGGTAGATTGGATTTTTAAAGTCATGAGTGGTTTTAACAGGATCGTTATCAACGAGATCTATAGTGGATGGAGATCTGCAATGTAGTGTGTGGGTGTGTGTAAGAACACATAGCTATTTGAAAGTGCAATAAAGTAAAAGAAATACAGAGAGTGCAAAATTTGAATGCAAAACGTCCAATGTTTTCATTAAATGGAAATATGACATATGAAATGACAATCCTTAACAAATAGACCATTGTGCCCTGGGCAAGACACAAGGTTTAAAGAGAAATTACATAACCAAATTTCTTAAAGTGATAAAAACAGAAATAACTATTGCTCCTGGTTGAAGGAGATTGATACAAAGTCTTTAGTCTTCCAGTTGTTGAGTCCACCACCGATGGTATAGAATATCCAGTCGTCCAAATCACCATAACTATCAGTGTATTCTAGAGCATTGACTTCATTATTGCTAATACGGAAAGGTGGTCCTCCAGCATGAGCATGACGAGCCTCTTTCTGAGCCTTTAAGGTGAATCCTAGACCAAATTTGTCAGATTTATAGGGGATATCAAGAAGCTGAGCTCAAACATTACATCTTCCTTCTTCTATCACAGCCCTAGAATCCTTAATAGAAGCCATTCTTGGTGCATCCTTGATGATCTTAGGAGTAGAAAGAGTAGCTTTGGCAATGATAATCATCAGAGGGATTACTTCAAATGCCTAGCAGGGAGTTTAAATGAATTCACCATCCATTTCAACATATTTGAAAGAATTCAAATGGCTTACCATATATTCTTCTTCTCCTTAGACTGTAACGATCTTCCCTTTCACCGGGTACTTAAATTTTTGATGTAGGGTAGAGGTAACAGTGCCTGCCCCATGAATCCAGGGGCGTCCTAGAAAACAAAAAAAAAGTCGAGCGAATATCCATTACATAAAAAGTGGAGTTGAAAACCTGAGACCCCACCTTGATCGGAAGATCAACTTCTCCGTGCACCATTCTTTTTGACCCATCAAAGGCTCTTACCACAATATCGCTGAGTTTCAGCACCAACCCTTCACAGTCCAATATATCCAGAGCACCTTTTGGTAATACATTCAGGGAGGAACCTGTATCAACTAACACATGCGCCAAAGTAGTGCCCTGACACTCAATAGAGATGTGGAGAGCCTTGTTATGATTCTTCCCCGCCGGAGTTAAGTTAGCATCAGAAAAGCCTAAACCATTATCAACAGTTAGGCTTGCAACACAATTCTCAAACTGATAAGTAGAGGTCTCTTGTGGTACATGAGCATTCTTCATAAATTTCAACAAAGCCTTGGCATGTACTTTAGAGCATAATAACAAGGACAACATGGATATTTTTGAGGGTGTCTGCCCTAGTTATTCAACTATTTCATAGTCACTTTTACGAATGATCTTCAGTATTTCCTCCATATCTTGTTTAGAGGGGTCTTCAATTGTAACATCTTTTGAGGGTGCCTCCGTCTGGGCAGGCTCAGTCACTTTCTCTTTTCCCCAGGCTTCAACAGTTTACCCAACAACAGGAATATGAACATGTGTTGTGTTATTCTTTGAAGGAGAGATCTTCGGGGAAAAGATCTTTCCCATTCGGGTAACTTTGCTTGTTCCGACAATGTTTTCAACATCGAGATTGGTAACTTCAGAATCTTCATCTTTTGTAATCCATGGTTCTTGCCTAACACCATGATAATAAACTTCTGCCCCATATTTCTAGGGAACATCTTTGTCAGAGGAATAGGGGACTAACCCCGGTGCAGTGATGATCAGGGGAGCCAACCTTGGTTCATCATAAATCTTTATAAGGCCTATAGAGGTGATCCTTATAGGAGTATTGGAAATTGTTATTATAGAAACATCTTTAAGTCTCAGCTCTTGGGATATACTTTCATGCAAACTCTTCATGGACAAAGTTTTCTCGAACATAATTTCTTGGCTATCAATCAAGCGTTGAATACCCTTCCTCATCCACATGCAACCATTAGTTCAGAAATCACAATGGTAACAATTTTCAGGACAACCCAAAAATAAACGGACTCTTAACAGATTCTTCTTAATGATCATCAAGGGAGTGGTCAAGTCATTTATGGTGGAGACATAGGAAACATCATCAATAACATTAACACCTTTACCATGGCTGGGTTGGGCGCAGTAATCACATTGGGGGTCTCGGGAGGATCAAATTCAATTCCATTTGCATCAATCATGTCTTGGATTTTGCTTTTTAGGGCCCAACAATCATTGGTGTCGTGCCCAGGACTATTGGAATGGTATGCACACCTTGCATTTGGGTTATACTTCGGAGATGGTGTGTTGGTATTTTGAGGAGGATCCTGTAGTGTTATTATGATATGGTGGGATAACTGACTTGGGTGTTTTGAGTTTGATCGCAAATGTTGTGGATAGCAAGATTCGCCACCTACTTTGCTTTTATCCAATAAAGGAAAGGGTAAAAAAATAGGAAAGACCTTTTGAGAATTTTTCTTGCGTTCGGGGGGAAGGTTATGAAAAGGGATGTTAGCACCCTTTTCATCTGTAGTTATCTACGGGATCTTAATTGCTAAATCACTTTGAAATGCTTTGTGTTTGTGTAAGTTTGAAAATATTTTGAAAACGCCTAAGTTCAGAAAACTTTGCAATGATTCTCGTATCGTCGAGAATGTATAAAAAGTGTTGGTTTTGAAAATATTTGTTTGAAGGGGGAATGTTTGGAAATATGTTTTGAAAATGGCAACGTAAGGCAATTTTGTAATGATTCTCGTATCGTTGGGAATGTATACAAAATGTTTGTTTTTGAAAGATGTTTGAAAGTGTGAGGTGTGAAATGGTTTTGTTTGTGAGAAAGTAATTACGAGCAATCTACCTACTCAGAAAGTCTTTGTTTTTTCCTCCTCCTTTAGATAGTGCTTGTCTACCATTAGTTAGTAGGAAGCCATATCATTAGATGTGAGGGATAGGCTTGGGTCATCGTACAGTCATAGAAGTAAACTTGTAAGATGTTTTAGCAATTCTCGTAATGGACTAAGATCATTTATCGAAGGCAACATTGAAGGGTCATTGAGGGACTATGATCTTTTAATCGAGAGTATTTTCTAAAACATCCCACATTCGAGGGACATGACTGTTTTTATCCGAGGCAACAAGTGTGGGTTACCCTAGAGGTGTAAGTGTGCAAAATGTTTTGATTTCAAATATATTGTCTTTAAATTAGGGTTTTCTATTGTTTGATTTTAGTGTTTTCATGCAAACCCTAATTACTAACAATAATAATGAAAGCGATAAATTGCAGAATTGAAATATCATACGCTATTACAACGCTTTGGGAATGGGGGGTACAAGTTTGTAAATAAAGGGAAGAAAGCAATAAAGCCTAATTATCTATTACAAACCATTGAACATGAATAATGATAGAATGTACAAAAATGTAAAGAGAAAGAAATTGTTTTTTAGGGTTTTTTGATGGAAAAGTTTAAACCTAATCAAGCTAATTATTTTAATTATAAGAGAAGTTGATTAACCATTCAACAATAACCTAAAATCTAAGTTAATTAAAATTAAGAAGAAAATGAAACCTAAGTCTAAGTAATTTGTTTTAGAAAATAATTTGAATGTTAATATTAATTTTGGAAAGAAAAATGTTTTTTACGATAGAAAAGAAATAATAGAATTTAATTTAAAAAGGAAATAAAATGCCTAAATTAAAATGTGTTTAAGTTAATTATTTAAGAAAATATTTTTTGGTATTTTTGGTTAAACAAAAGTAAATAAATTATAGAGAGAAAATAAAGAATATAAAATATTGGGCTGGGATGTTAAAAAAGTAAGATGGGGGTCAAAGGTAGCCAACAGGCCCAAGATGGTTTTTTGTTTGAAATCAGAAAAAAAATATGTGGGCCTATGTTGAAAAGAAATTCAGGGCATACGAATTAGCAAAAATAAAAAGGGAAGGGCCCAAACATGAGGGAGCCCAGACGATGTGTGATCAGGTATGGTTGATTTCTGGGAGTGTATCATGGGCTGCACATGTGGTGCGTTGGATCTGCTTGTCCAATGATCAGATGTTATAGAGGAGAGGAAACAATGTGCCCTTTTACTTTTCTTTCACCTGATTAGTATAAAAAAACATGAAAATAACAAAATGTCTGACGCCTAGCTTGGACCCATGACCAAGCGTAGGAATGCCTTATACGCGCGTGCTCTACCACTGGGGTGGTTGTTATATTCGGTAGTAATGCAAGTTGCACTAAATTTAAAATAAACTCAGTATTGATGACAATTCATATCTAACCTTGCGCCAGAAGTCATTGTTACATTTTTGAATTTTGGAACTTCCTCATTTCTCAACCAAATCAGAAACTATAAACATGAAACTTGCTCCATTTTTCACCACGAATTCAACCATGTAAATAACTAAAGCTATAAATCAAAGATGAACATGAATTTTGTTTGGTACCAAATAAAACCTAATTATCTTTAGAAAGTTCAACATCAAAATTCGCATCACTCAGGCAACATAAATTAAAACTAAAGGCATGGTTAGCTTCAGGGAAATAATGTCTACATTTTTCATTCACAAAATAACCATTAATGATGCTTGTAGAGAGAGTTCAAAGTTGAGAAAACTTACCTCAAAACTAGAAATCATGTATGGAGTTTGAGCACTTCTGGAGGTGTGGTGATAATCTGAATAGCTTCATTGGACTCCAAGGAAGCTAATGCAACTCTTACTTTGTGCCGAGAGTGGTTGAATCTTCTTGGAGAAGTCAAGTTGCAGAGCTGAGTTTTTGAGTTTGGAGGATGATGAAGATGGAGTTACAGTTATGTAACAGGGGTGAGGATGAGTTCTAAATGAATTATGGAAGCTTTGTTATTTATTAGAAATGAAAATGCACGATGGAATTAGGAGTTTGGAGTTTATGGTCAGAATGTTCAACAATGGAGGTTTGAAATGCAAATTCTAACTTCAGAGTATTTGAGGGTGTTTCAAGGCTTGTAAACTCCACTACGCCAAAAATTAAAAATAACAGCGCACCATAGACAACGCTCATTTCAGGAAGCCCTGCTATAAGTTAAAAAATTAAAACTATAAACTAAATTAATAAAAAGCGCTGCTAAAGGAAATAGGAAAGAAAGCGCTTTCTTGAAAGCGTTGCTATAGGGCATAGATACGAAAGTGCTTTCTGAAAGCGCTTCTATAGGGCACAAATAAGAAATTGCTTTTTGAAAGTGATGCAAAAATAAAAAATAACAGCGCACCATAGATAGCGCTCATTTCAGGAAGTGCTGCTATAAGTTAAAAAATTAAAACTATAAACTAAATTAATAAAAAGTGATGCTAAAAGGCATAAAAAAGAAAGTGCTTTCATGAAAGCACTACTATAGGGCATAGATACGAAAGCACGTCCTGAAAGCGCGGCTATAGGGCATATATTAGAAAGCTCTTTTGTCATCAAAAGCGCTAGTAATGCCTATCCTTTAGGAAGCTCTTTTTGAAAGCGCTGCCTTTTCAAAATTCTAAAATTAAAACTCTTAAACCCTAAAATAAAAAAACACGATTATTTCTGCTACTCACCTCCGTCTGTCAACAGTT
The DNA here is from genome assembly GCA_948472305.1 of Vicia faba. NCBI lineage: Eukaryota > Viridiplantae > Streptophyta > Magnoliopsida > Fabales > Fabaceae > Vicia > Vicia faba. The sequence goes on from OX451739.1 coordinate 1,275,666,036, forward strand.
CTAAGCGGTTTCACGATGTTCACCGCCGTTCGACCTTCATTCTCAGCAATTTTACATTGTCTTCATCTTCTTGACCTTCACCATCATCGTCTTCATCTTCTCGACCTTCACCATCATCGTCTTCGGACTTCTCGACGCCGTTGTTCGGTAAATTTCTTCCTCAAATTTCTTCACCATGAATGTTTATTTTTAATTTAGTTCAACAGATGTTAGTTTCATACACATACAGAATACATATTTTAGGAATCTTCTATATTGAAAAGTGAACAATACCCAAATCCTTTTACTGTGTGCTTGAGTTAAACTTTTTACTACAAGTATAGGATTAACATGAATTGATTTTGATCATTCAGAGGCATACAATATCATAAACCAACAATTTAAGAAGCTTTAGTTATTAGATGAAGAAACACAAATGGGTAGGGTTTTATATAGTATATTTATAACAAAAACCATCAAGATAGGTTTGTGCTAATGCTTCCCATATCTAAGTGACTTTGGAAACATGAAAACCAACAACAATAAGTGCTCTTTCAAATTGATTAGGAGAATTGATTATGTGTGAATTAATTGTTAGTGTCATCTCTAAATTATTGATGTTACATAATATGTTTGAGTTTTCTCAGATTGTAGGCATTGAATTTTGGTATCTTATATATTCACTTATGCAATATTCTTATTTGAGCTTCATTTTGTATCCAGGTTACACATTTTGGAGACAAAATTATACTTGAAGACCTTTGATTTTGAATTGAGTTGGTTGGACAAGTCAAAATTCTTGTTTTACACTAAGGTTAGAGAACCTTCTATGTTTTATATTCCATTAGAATGTGCTCCAACAAAGACCAGATGATGTCATATCGTATGTACTCGGTTTATTTGTGGCTAACAAAGATACATAAAAGTTGTTCTTTTTACCATATAATACTGGAAACGGGTTAGATTTTCATCCTAACTTCATCTATTATAATTTTTCATTTTATGATGTTGTGTAGAAACTTTCCATCTAACATTTGTTTAATTTTACAGTGGACATTGGTTGTTGCTTGCGATTAATCCTGTAAGAGAAATTGTATACTATCTGGGTTCGTTATACAATGATTGGACAACATACCCAGATTTGAAGAAGATGATTGATACGTAAGTGAGATTGTTCTAAATATTCGTGTGTATATTTATTTATCTATGTGAGATTGTTCTAAATAGTCATTTATTTTTTATTATAGAGTTCTACAAGCTTTTCAATCACAAAGAGGTATTCAAGTACCAAAGAGTAAAGCCAACAACATTACATGGATCAGAGTGCAGGTATATTTTCACAATTTTGATTATATTAGTGATGATACTTGATTAAACAAGTTAAGGGGTATATCCTTATATATATTTGTATTTTCTTTCCATGTGTAGTGTCCTCGTCAATGTAATGGTATAGATTATGGTTATTTCATCTTGAGGTTTATGAAAGAAACGTTTCTTTTGGACCGAATAGAGATTCCATCCACGGTATGAATTTCTAACTTAGGAATTATTTTAATATTTCTCATAAAATGGCATAGTGTTTTAACTAAATCACATACTATGTTATATTACTATGTAGTACTTTGACGAATTCAATTATGCTCATTACTCAAAAGATCAATTGGATGAACTTATGGAGGAATGGTGTCAATTCATTATGGAGTTGAGAATTTTATAAGGTATATTGTCTTTCTTTCATTGATGAGAATTTTGAGTATAACTTTCAAGTTTTGAGTATAAATTCGAATAAAGTTTTGTTTTATCATGGTATGCATTTTGATCTTTTGGTTTTGTTTCAGGTTATAGGTGCAGATGTAGAACATAGAGCTAACAAGTTCATTGTTGTTGTTTTTTAGAAATTCTCGAAGATAGTAATATGTAGATTAAACATCAATTTAGAATTTTAGAATTTTCAAGTTGTTGTTGTATATATATATATATATATATATATATATATATATATATATATATATATATATATATATATATATATATATATATATATATATATATATATATATATATATATATATATATATATATATATATATATATATATATATATATATATATATATATATATATATATATATATATATATAGAGAGAGAGAGAGAGAGAGATTTTTGTATATGCAAATTTTGTGCATATTTATTGGATTGAAGCTACCAAATCTGGTGCAAAATATGGTGAAAATCTGGTGAAAATTTATTGTAGATATTGGACAGCGCTTTCTGTAAGTGAAAATAAGTCTAATGTTTAAAAAAATTGTGAACATTAGACAGCGCTTAATGAGAAAAGCGTTGTCTAAAGTGGGGAAAAAGCGCTGCCTAAAGTGAGGAAAAGCGCTGCCTAAAATGGGAAAGCACTGCCTAAAGTGGGGAACAGACAACACTTTTAAAGAAAAGCGATGCCTAAAAGATAACCAAAAGCGTTGTCTAAAGAGAAAGTGTTGCTAAAGGGGTACTTACCAAAGCGCTCTCTAAAGAGAAAGCGCTGCTAAAAGGGTGAATAAGAAATCTCTTTTAAAGTAAAAGCGCTTCCTAAAGAGGACATATAGCAGCACTTTTACATTAATCCAAAGCGCTTCATTTACTTATAGCAGCGCTGGTTTAGGAAGCGCTTTAAAGCGCTGTCTATGGCCAAAAAAAGTGTTGTTTATGTGCTTGTTTAGCATATTGCTCGTGTCTTAGGTTGGAAATTGACTTGTCTATTTATAGAGAAAGGGTTTGAGGGAAGGAGAACATCAGATTCAAGAGATCACATGTTATAGTTTTGAAACTTGTTTTTGAAGCAAACTTGAAATGCATAGTTTCAACGTGAAGTACAAGGGCTTGTATGGTGGTTAACATACCCTGGATAAGTTGCTTCTAGCTTTGAGATTGTGTGTGTTCATAAGGAACAAGTGAAAATCTCAAGGAGTTAACATTGTGATTAAAGTCGGCTTTCCAAAATGGCAATGTTACCTTTGTGCCGAAAATGGATTAATCAATTGGACAATGGCTCAAATGCTTGGGCAATGGCTAAATCAGTTGTGTAAACATTTAATTATTGAGTTATTTGCAAGTTAGAAGGCCTGCGAAGTAAGATTATGCAGTATGCTTGAAGATTGGATCAAGTGTTCTTCATGAAAATGACCTATAACTCAATAATGGATGCCCAACTTCTTCTTTTCGAAACTTCTAGGTCAAGCATGATATCTTTAAGTTCTTTGAAATTTTGGAAAGATTGAAACATTATCTACAACTTTAATGTTGACCACTTTGGCAAAATCAAATTGGAGCTAGGTGAAAATTGCCAAGAAGTTGGGACAAAAGTCTGCCTAACTTGATGAAAATTTCACCAAGTGTTTATAAAAAAATGTCATGACTTCATGAGCTTATATCTTCAAATCGAAGCATTTTTTAGAAATCAACCCTAAGGGACAAAGATGTAGAATTCATCAAGATCTAAAACTTTCATGTTGAAAGTTTTCCTTGAATCATCTTGCATCATGGTGAAAAATTGTCATGAAGTAATGAAATTATCAAGGTTAAAAACAATTCGAATTTTTTTCTAAGTCTTGAAACTTTGAATTTTTATGGACTTTCTAGACTTTCTTGATTCTTGTTAACCAAGTTTGATATTTTTAAATTTCTTGATGAATTTTGACCTTTGAAATTCAATATTGACCAAAAAGTCAAAGTTTGAGTTTTTGTGTATCAGTTGATTTTCATCAGTTGATCAAATTTAAACTATCAATCCATTGATCTTGAGAAATGATTTGAGTCATGAAATTAGGTCAAGATATTATATTTGATTCCTTTAGATCATGCTTCAATCCATTAGGTCATGTACAAGTTCAAAAGTCAATAATCAGTCATTCTCAATCAAAACCCTAATTTTGACAAATTTGCCCCTTTGATGATTTGAGTGCTTTTCTTGAGGAATTGTGATCAAAACTTGATCAATTGATGAATATAACTTCAAAATGTTGATGTTGGACAAAAATCATGAAGTTTGACTGTATATTGACCACAATTGACTTTTTACCCAATATAGCTGATTTTCAGTCATCTGAGTCATTAACTGAGTAAATTTGTGGTGCAAGACTTGAAACTTGGTATGAGTAATTTTGGATACCTATAATGAACCATGAAAGTAATTTGAGGCATAAAAAGTACAATTGTCCTTGAGAAAACCAAAACCCTAATTTGTGGAGTCAGTGCTTAGGAGGTGAGCTTGTCTTATCAACTCTTGAAACTTCTTGAGCATTTGAGATCTTTTGTGAGAAATGTATTGAGAAAAGGGAGGGAAAATTTTGGGGTACAATAGCTGCCCCTGTTCAATCTTCTTAAACCCGAAGAGTTAGATTTGCTTGTTCGCCATTCGTGACTTGAAGGTAGAAGATGATTGAACACTAAGTGCCATGAATTTGCACTCGCTTGTGCACGAAGTAAAAAGTTTGTTGATTATATCGGGAATGGGCTTAAAGATGCCATTTGGAGAGTGATAGAATATTGTCGGAGATGGTCTTACAGATGCCATCCAAAGGTGATGGAGAGTCATCATAGATGGGCTTATAGATGCCATCCAGGATAACTATTGATAGAAATTAGACTAAGTCTAAGCTTGACTTCAACTGGAAGAAGTACCAGAATAAATCTATGCTTGATTTAATCTAAGACAGAAGAAGTATCTACTGAAAGAAGTATTATACTAAACCTTTGGTCGATTTAAACTGAACCAACAGATGTCTGCGTTGTTTTTAACTGGAAAAGAATCAGAATAAATCTTTAGTCGATTTAAACTGAAACAGAAGAAGTTCCTACTGGAAAAGTATCCGAATAAATCTTTGGTCGATTTAAACTGAACCGAAAAAAGTGTCTACTAGAAAAGTATCAGAATAAATAATTGTTCGACGGGATTTGCAGATTTGGTTATGGCTGGTGAAAGAATTGAGGTGGGTTTGAAGTTGGGGAAAATTCAGATTGGAGGCTCTATTGGCTCATCGGGGGGTGGTAAGAAACCATTCAATACTTACCCTAAGAAAAGGGAAGGAGATGCAAGTGCGGTTTACTCTCAGGGAGGAAGAAGAGAAGATCATCAACACCAACAAATCAATGATGTTTCTATTCCTGTTAATGCTCCTCCGCAGCAGAGACAGAATCCAGCACCTCAACAACAAAGACAGCAAGACGTTCCCCATCATTATAATAATCAACAATAGAGGTAGCCGAGAAAGTTCGATCCTTTGCCAATATCTCTCACCGAAGCACTCCATCATTTGCTCGATTTGAAATTGATCAGTTTGAGAAGTATGCCACCACCCACTGGAATACTTCCTCATAATTATGATGCTAATGCAAGATATGAATTCTATTCTGGAGGAGTTGGTCATTCTACTGATAATTATTTTGCATTAAAATGAAAAGTACAAGACTTGTTGGATGCCCAGGCAATCGATTTTACTACAACGACTGGTCCGAATGTAGTCCAGAACCCAATTCCTAAACATGGAGGGGGTGTTGTTAATATGATTGAAGATAATGGAGAAATGTTGAATTTAGTTATGAATGTGGAACAGGTGACTACTCCGTTATGGTATGTTAAAAGGTATCTGCTTGACAATTCTATTTTCCAGGGTTGTGCTTTAGACTATGCCAAGTGTAGAGAGCAACCGAAGGGCTGTGATGATTTAAAAGTTGGCATCCAATTCATGATGGATGAGGGTTCTCTACAATTCGATAGAAGACCAAGATGCCGAAGGGTTACCGAAGAGGATGTTTTTGTGATATCTATTCCTTACACCCCTGCGCGCATTCCTACTCCATCTAGAGCGCCTCCTTTGATGATTACGGTACCTGGTCCCATACCATATACTAGTGAGAAGGCCATCCCATGGCATTATGGTGCCGGTGTTTATTGCCACGGGGTGAAGCAAGAGATAAATCCTAGTTTTTCTGAGAAAGGAGTTACTGAAGACAATGAAAGGGATGTTCATAATTTCTATGGCGTGGGTCGAATGACTAGAAGCGAGATAGTGTTTGGTCCTTCCAATGTACAAGATGCAGCTGATGCTTCTTCCAGAGAGAAAGGAAAATAGCAGGTGATGATTGGCAATCTAAGGGTTACACCAGCCAATGTGATTCAACCAATTCCGGTACCAGAAGCTTCTTCACTTCTCGATGAGGTTGAAGAGTTAATGCGAATTATCAGGAAGAGCGATTATAGCATAATTGATCAGTTAAGTCACACCCCTTCTAAGATGTCTATCTTGTCGTTGTTGATTTATTCAGAACCTCACTGAAATGCTTTGATGGTTAAAAAATGCATTTGTGCCACATGAGATAACAATCAATCAGTTCGAGAATGTTTGTGCTAATATATATTCTGGGAATGTCCTGGGCTTCACAGATTTTGATCTTCCTCCAAAAAGGCGAGACCATAAAAAAGCTTTACACATTTCTATGGAGTGCAGAGGCACTACTTTATCCTGGGTTTTGGTAGAAACGGGGTCGTCTTTGAATGTACTGCCTAAGTCAGCATTGATGAAAATTGATTATTCTGATCTGGAGCTAAGTCCTAGTGATTTGATGGTGAAAGCTTTTGATAGGTCCCGAAGATCAATATTTGGGGAGGTGGAGTTACCAATTAAGGTTGGACCTCACACCTTCACTACTACCTTTTTTGTGATGGATATACAACCAGCATATTGTCGTTTTTTGGGGCGGCCGTGGATTCATAAAGCATGGGGCAATCACTTCTACTCTTCACCAGAAACTGAAGTATCCTACAAAAGGAAAGGTGATAACTGTGTGCAGAGAGGAAGAGTATATTGTGAGTCATTTGACATCTTTCCGCTATGTTGAGGTTTAAGGTGAGATACACGAGACTCCATTTCAGGAATTTGAGACAGTTCATGCGGTCAATTTTCTTCCTCCGGAGCCGAAAAGAAAGCCGGAAATTGTCATGTCTTCTCTCAGAGATGCTAGAGCTGTGGTGGAGAACGGTAACCCTGAAGGTTAGGGTCAGGTGCTGGACGTCATCCCTAAATTCAACAAATTCGGTCTTGGATTCAGTCCGGGTCAACAGAGTGCAACTCCTAGAGTATTTGATTTATCAACTCCTGTGAAGTTTTCCCGTCCTGGTGCTGCTCAAGAAGGACACGCCAATGCAATTGGTGATGATGGAGTTGATGGCTTCAATATTGAAGATTGGATTCGTCCAAGTATTCCAAGCCAGGAACTCAACAATTGGACTTCTGTTGATGTTATCCAAATTTCAAGCGCTGAGGAGTAATTTTCTTGTTTTCTTTTCTTATCATATCATAATTCCTACGCTCTGCCCAAGGAGTAATGGATCATTTGTGTAGGGCCACCATGTTTATTTTCAAAAGTTTATCATGAAATGAAGGATGTTTTTGCATTCAAAATCTTGTTCCATTTTTTTCTTTCTTTCTCTCTTTTCACTTTTCTTTGAATGGCAATGTTTCCCTTTTCACACACTGTCACTAAAAACACCAAAATATCATTTATGCAGATGCACTTCCACCACGGATTATATTGATAACGACTCTGTTATTGCTCATTATGACTTTGTTAATACAATATATCAAGCTGAAGAAGGAGCATATGAGGATTGTGATCTTCCTGAGGAATTAGCAAGATTTTTAAAACAAGAAGAGAAGGCTATCCATCCGAATCAAGAGTCAATTGAGGTGGTGAATATTGGCACAAAAGAGGTAAGAAGAGAAGTCAAGGTAGGGGCAGATCTCGAAGAAAGTATAAAAGTCAAATTAATTGAGCTACTCCGTGAATATTCTGATATCTTTGCTTGGTATTATGAGGATATGCCAGGGTTGGATACAAATATCATGGTGCATCGATTGCTGCTCAAAGAAGTTTGCTCTCATGTCAAGAAAAAGTTCTAAAGAACTTATCCTGAGATGTCCAAGAAGATTAAAGAAGAAGTTCATAAACAGTTGGATGCGAATTTCTTAAAAGTCATAAATTATCCGCCATGGATTGCAAATATTGTGCTTGGGCCCAAGAAAGATGGTAAAGCCAGAATGTGCATGGATTATAGAGATTTGAACAGATCCAACCCTAAGGATAACATTCCTCTTCCTCATATTGATGTATTGGTCGATAATACTGCTCACTCTAGAGTGTTTTCATTTATGGATGATTTTTCAGGTTACAATCAAATTAAGATGGCTCCGGAGGATATGGAGAAGAAAACATTTATCACACCTTGGGGAACCTTTTGCTATAAGGTGATGCCGTTTGGTTTGAAAAATGCGGGGGGCAACGTATCAGCGTTCCATGGTTACTCTCTTCCATGATATGATCCACAAGGAGATTGAGGTATATGTGGGCGATATGATTGCTAAGTCTGACACAGAAGAGGAGCATCTTGTTCATATGGAGAAGTTGTTCGAGAGACTGAGGCAGTTCCTGTTGAGGCTGAGTCTAAATAAGTGCACCTTCGGGGTGAGATCCGGCAAGTTGTTGGGTTTTATTGTAAGTGAAAAAGGCATCGAGGTTGACCCTGTCGAAGTGAAGGCGATACTGGAAATGCCCGAACCAAAAACAGTGAAGGAAGTCTGTGGTTTCTTAGGGAGGTTAAACTACCTTTCTAGATTTATTTCTCATCTCACGGCCACATGTGAACCTTTGTTCAAGTTGTTAAAGAAAAATCAGACAGTAAAATGGAATGAAGATTGCCAGAAGGCATTTGACAAGATAAAGGAGTACTTGCAGGAACCTCCGATACTCATGCCGTCGGTGGAAGGAAAGCCACTAATAATGTATTTAACTGTGTTGGAGAACTCTATGGGTTGTGCCCTCGGTTAGCATGACGAGATAGGGAAGAAAGAACATGCCATTTATTACTTGATTAAGAAGTTTATAGAGTGCGAGTCGAGGTACTCATTGTTGGAAAAGACGTGTTGTACACTTGCTTGGGCTGCCAAACGTTTAAGGCAATACATGTTAACTCACACCACCTACTTGATATCCAAAATGGACCCAATCAAGTACATTTTCGAGAAGCCAGCTCTTACAGGAAGAGTAGCCCATTGGCAGATGATACTCACTGAATATGATATCCAGTACACTACGCAAAAAGAAATCAAGGGTAGTATACTGGCTGATCATCTTGCTCATCAACCCATGGAAGATTATGAACCAATGAAGTTTGATTTTCCAGATGAGGAAATAGTGTATATTCGGGATTGTAATATACCAAGCCCGGACAAAGGACCCGATCTAGGATCACATTGGATGCTTGTGTTTGACGGTGCCTCCAATGCCATGGGAAACGACGTCTGAGCTATTATCACTTCCCCTGAGGGATTCCACATTCCTTTCACGGCTTGTATTTTTTTCAATTGTACTAACAATATGGTCGAATATGAAGCTTGCATTTATGGTATTGAAGCGGCGATCAACCTGCGAATCAAGTTTTGGAAACTTTACGGGGATTCCAATCTTGTTATTAGCCAGATTAATGGAGATTGGGAGACTCGTCATCAGAACCTGATTCCCTATTGTGAGCATGTTATGAAGTTGATTTCGTACTTCTAATAGATCACGTTTGAACACATTTCCAGAGAAGAGAACAATCTAGTTGATGCACTGGCAACTTTGTCGTCCATGTTCAAAGTTAAGTGGGCTAACGAGGCACCTTCCATTACCATCAAATGATTGAATGAGCCAGCTTTCTGTTTTGAGGCCAGTTTGGAGTCAGATGATAACCCTTGGTTTCATGATATTAAAATATATCTTGAAATGCAAGAGTACCCTGAAGAGGCATCTATCACAGATAAGAAGTTCTTGAGAGGATTTTCGGCCAAGTTCTTTCTCAGTGGTGGTGTGTTGTATAAGAGGCATGATAATGGTTTACTGCTCAGATGTGTTGACAAGAGAGAAGCAGCCAAAATCATTAAAGAGATACATGTGGGTGATTTCGGGACTCACTCCAGTGGGCATTCCATGGCTAAAAAGATTTTGCAAGCTAGTTATTATTGGTCCACCATGGAAACTGACTGTTATAATCATGCACGGGTTTGCCACAAATGTCAAGTCTATGCTGATAAAGAACATGTGTCGCTTGTGCCACTAAGTGTCTTAACCTCCCCTTGGTCGTTCGTGATGTGGGGAATTGATATGATTGGAAAGATTGAACCGACTGCATCCAACAGACATTGTTTTATTCTGGTTGCCATCGATTATTTCACGAAGTGGGTCGAAGCTGCATCTTATGCCAATGTCACCAAGCACATGGTAACTCGGTTCATTAAGCATAATATTATCTGTCGTTACGGAGTGCCTGAAAAGATCATCACCGATAATGGGTCCAATTTGAACAACAAAATGACGAAGGAGCTTTGTGAGTCTTTCAAAATCAAGCATCATAATTCTTCCCCGTACCGACCGAAGATGAATGGTGCTGTCGAAGCGGCCAATAAGAATATTAAGAAAATTGTATAGAATACGGTGGTAACCTATAAATATTGGCATGAGATGCTTCCTTTTGCTTTACATGGTTATCCTACCATTGTGCGTACTTCGACTAGGGAAACCCCTTTTTCTCTGGTTTACGGAATGGAAGCAGTGTTGCCTGAAGAAGTCGAGATCCCTTCTCTTAGGATCATGAGGGATGTTGAGCTTGATGAAAGTGAATGGGTACAGAATCAAATGCATTAGTTAGAACTTATCGATGAGAAGAGGTTGACGGTTGTATGTCATGGTCAAGTATATCAACAAAGGACGAGGAAAGATTTTGACAAAAGGGCACGGCCTCAGTGTTACAAGCCAGATGACCTTGTGCTAAAAAGGATAATTCTTCCCCAGGGAGATCCTAGAGGAAAGTGGGCTCCGACTTATGAAGGACCATTCGTGGTTAGAAAGGTTTTCTCTGGTGGAGCGATGATGCTCGCAACCATGGATGGAGAATATTTCCCTCTCCCTGTGAATGCTTACGTAGTTAAAAAATACTTTGCATAAAAAAAAGAGCCCGCTAAGTTGAAAACCCTAAAGGGCAACTTAGGCAAAAAGAGGGTGTCCCGGTGAATCGAAAACCCAAAAGGGAGGTTCAGGCAAAAGTTAGGGGCTTAAAGCAAATGACTACGTTCAGCATGTGATCCTTTATCTCTTTTCTCTATTTCCTTATTCGACCACATGGCCGAAGTTCGAAACTAGTCCAATAAGGCTTTGTCTGAAAGTTGGAAGACAGAAGCTTCAAAGTCATGAGGGTTATAGCAGAGTCGGAATTTGATGGATATTCGTATTCACATTGCCATTTGTAAACACATGTTTTTTTTTAATTTTGTAATTATTTTCTTCCAAATGTAAGTTCCATTTTCACAGGATGATTTCTCAAAATCAATAAAAGATCTTCTTTCAGTATACGTGCACGTAATTTTCCTTTTACTATTTTGTTTGCAAAAACATCTACTTTTTTTGATAAACATGTGCATGTAAATTTTGTTGGCCTTACGTAAACATGGTAATCTAAGTTATGGTTAGTTGGTTTCTTGAAATATGGATAACAAATACAACTGCTACACTACGCAAGGGGCATGTTTAATTCTCTTCTTGATGGAATACTCATTTACTTACTTATGGATGTTTTGCCAATTTGTTTCACGACTTTGCGTTGTTGGCAAGGGTCATGGCAACGGGGTAATGTCAAGATTGCAGCGGGTCATCGAGACCGACGAACCCAGATGAAGTCAATTCCCCCCATAATGGCATTTGTTATGTTTCTTTGTTGCATTTTCAGGTGTATCTTGATTGATTGTTTTAGCATTGTCTGCATGTAGGAATTTCTTTATGTCTAAATGTCAGTCCTGACACGTTGAATATTTTTGCCTTGAAGTAATCATTTCGTTTTACTTAATCCATTCATTATCACTCTTTAAATGATTTTTGGGAATTTTGATACCAACCGTGCCAATTCTTTTGCCTAGTCAAAAGATTGGAGGAAGGAGTTTAGTTAAAAGTGATGTTTGTGGTGGTATGCTTTTGAGTAGAACACTGTTGACGATGTACATGACTTGTTTCAATCCCTAAACACTGGGGATATAATGGAGATAGACCCTCGCTAACCCCTCTGAGCCTTCGAAGTAGGAGTTTCTTTTTTTGTTCCAAAAAAAAACCTTATTTTTTAACCCAGGGCAGGGTAGATGTTCAGTTAATTTGATCAAACATTCAAATTTCAAAAGGAGTCCCATCTAAGGATCACAGAATTTTTATCCCCCGCATTATGAGATCGGGAAAATGTCAAAACCACAATTTTTATTTCCTCGCAAGAATCCTGAGGTCGAGATCGAATCGATACAACAATAGTTATCCCTCGTCGACCAAGGAATGAGGCATTTACTTTTCTTCCCAAAGGTTCCAAGACCTAAGATTACACGATTTTTTTGAAAGAAAGAAAGAAAAGGAAATGAATAAGAAATAAAAATCCCTACTAAACCGAAACTTGAAAACAAGTCGTTTAGGCAAAAGTCAGGGTATCCCACTGGACTCCCAATTTGGAATGCAAAAGAATTTGTCAAAGACAAAGTTAGGGAAAGAAAAAAAGAAATGTAAAAAAAAGGCTTGAAAGGAAAAAAAAGGATTATCCAAGTAAATCTTCTTCAAAAAAGGGAAAATCGTGTGATCAAATACTAAAAAAAAATAGAAAAGAAAACAAAGTCTAAGAGACGATCGTGTCAAGGAATTTGTCGTGATTACCCAACTGTTATTAACCCTTTTGAGAGATGAAGTGTCGGTGTCAAGTCAACTGAACTTAGGACCGGAGAACATCACGAAGGGGTTGGGAACTAAATAACTCGAGCCAAAAAAAACTTTTTTCTAAAAAATCTGTAAACCAAGCCACGTTATACCAATTTAAAAGTCCTAACTAAAACATGGATTTAACTCGAAAGTGTATTGCTACAGGATAGCATTCCCTAAATTTCTCAAAAATGTGATGCATATCCATGTTGGTGTCTTGCCGCCTACATCATGTTTATTTTAAAGAAGAAAAAGTTTTTGAAAATTGTGTACTCTAGCTAGTGATTCATTCACAACAGAGAGGTAACATCTTTTTCATTCAAGATTTTCAATTTCAAGGTTTATGTAACTATCGCATCAGGGTTATCATTCCCATGATAAACATCTTTCTGCATACAAAAAATTTGTTTGACATCAAAAAGAGTTCACATAATGAACATCAGTGAAGAGCTTAATGTCGTAAGGAGGGGAAGATTTGGCTACTCCGTTGGACGAAGGCCATTCATATCATAAAGTGTTCAGGAATCCCCAACAAAATATTCCCTGACAGGGTTTTATACCCCAGTGGAGTCTTGTTTCCTCAGCAGAGTTTTGTTGCCCATAAATCTTTTTCAAGAGAAAATTTAAGATCTGAGGCTTCAAGTTTAAAGACATCTCATGTCCCCAGTGGAGTTGCTTAGATAAGAATCCACCATTTGAAGAAGTTTCAATTCCCTAGTGGAGTTTCCAATCAGAGATTCCTCATCCCTATCTCTCATTTCCCCGCTAATTTGTGGGTGGGTGCATCCTTATTAAAGGATCTTTCCTTATCCCCGGTAGTCGTTAATGGTCGATTAGTTGAAATTTTGTTAATTTGCGGCAGGCGGTAAAGGTTTTTTTTCGACAGAAGTTTTCCCAATGAGGGTTTCTCTTCTCACGTTTGGTTTATTATCTTGGTATCATCTGCAACACGTTTGCACTCCATATTTTCCAGAAGCCACAGTCTTGTTGTGATCATTTCCAACGTCCACCAACTTCATTTTTGGCATCCCCTCCAGAAGTTACAGCTTCAATTTGATTTCCTTCGGATGAGTTTGTAATTTACTTTTGCAACTCCTCTCAGTGTTTACAGCATGTTTCTACCGGTTACTTATTTGTTACTTCCCATAGAGTTTCAACTCTTCGAGGGTTCCTCTCTAGCGATTCCTCATATCTTCTCTCCTCCCTTGGATTTTGCAATATATTTTTGCAAGTCTTATCAGATTCTGACTTTATGATCGTTGGCCTCTCGATCGGCCATTCCCCAGTGAAGCATTTAATCATGCATCATTACATTGCATCTACCAAAACGCGTAGCATTTCCTATATATGGAGCATTGCGCTATAAAAAATTTTCAAACATGCATCGGAACATAAGCCATTACTGTTTCTTTTATTCCCCAGTGATTTTTCCATAACTTTGGATTATATCCCCAGCGAGGTCTTCATCTTCATTATCTTAGTTTCACCCCATACAAATATCCTTTTTATGTCAATCATTTGATTGGTCAGGTGTCTACTCTTGATCATGGTTCAGTTTTTCCCTGGCATAACCTTCTCGGGTTTAGTATTCACTACCCTCGCCGGTTTATTCCAATGTCTATTGATCTACCTTTCAAATACCAGTTTCGTCCTGATATTCACTTTCAGCAGGTTTTTAGGTGTACGCCAAAATATCCTTGCTTTGGGTCGAGCTCAGAGTTTCGTCTCCTCACCTTGCACATAAAACCCAGTTTCATCCTGGTACTCATCTAGTTTAGTGTCGCCTAGCTAGTTATAATGAGTCGAGTTTCGTCTCGTTTTTCTTTTCATGCCTTAGACTTTATCAATTATCGTTTGCTGAACCCTTTTTTGGTTATCATTTACCGAGTCTCTTTGCGACTGCGTCCCTGGTTGAATTTAGTCTCTTTCGTTCCTTGTATTCTTCTATCAATTTTCGTCATTGTTATCCATTGATCTGAGACCAGCAGGTGCTCTGAGAAACATGCGCTCTCATCACTTTGCTTTGGTTCGAGTTTCGATCTCGTCGCTTGTGCATGAAACCCAGTTTCATCCTGGTACTCATCTAGTTTTGTGTCGCCTAGCTAGTCATAATGAGTCGAGCTTCGTCTCATTTTTTTTCATACCTTGGACTTTATCAGTTATCGTTTACTGAACCCTTTTTCGGTTATCGTTTACCGAGTCTCTTTGTGGTGTTCGTATTACGTCCCTGGTTGAATTCAGTCTCTTATGTTCCTTGGATTCTTCTATCAGTTTACGTCATTGTCTATCCATTAATCTGAGACCAGCAGGTGCTATGAGAAACATGCACTCTCATCACTTCGCTATGGGTCGAGTTTTGCCTCGTCACCCGTGCGTGAAATCCAGTTTCGTCCTGGTTTTCATCTAGTTTAGTTTCGTCTAACTGGTTATTTGGGTCTAGTTTCATATCACTTTTGTTCCTCACTCTTGAGATTCTTTCAGTTCCTTCATACTGGTTATCTTAGTTTGAGATTAGCAGGTGCTCCTAGAATCACGCACTCTAGCCACTTCGCTTTGGGCTGAGCTCAGAGTTTCGTCTCCTCACCTGCGTACTTTTTATTTTCCAGAGTTTAGTTTCGCCTATTCTCTTTGGTTTGAGTCTTATTTCACCCTTTTGTTGTCCGATTTTACCCTGACACATTTTTGCGGAGGTTTAGTTTCATCTATTCTTCTAAGCTTTGGTTTTTTCTCATTTTTATTAAAATCTGCGTTACAGCTTCATTCTGACGCATGTCTTGGAGTTTTTTCTGCTTCTTCTTCAAGATTGTAAATTTTCGGGTTCTTTTATATTCAATCATCTTCAACTCTGAACACTCGAAGGCTTTCGCTTTTCTCACTTATCTAGTTAAAGATAATTGAATAGGGGCAACTGTTGCATCCCAAAATTTACCCTCTTGATTCAGGCTTATGTTCCATCATAAACATCATATTGCATTGCATTCATACATGGTGATGGAATCAAAATATTCTGTTTATGAGGTCTTTCTCAAGCTTTGGAGGTTGATTGTGTTGACAAGTTTCTCAAGGAGAGCCTTATTATTTAAATCTTTGGATCTTTCTAGCCCAAAGGGTTCACATATCCTAAGATAGCTCATCCCCTTCATTGAATCATCTGAAGATTGAATATTGTGTTGATTATAAGGAGAATCACATCCTTTTGATTCATCAGTCAAAATTGGGGTTTTGGTTGATTAAGGCTATTGATGCATGAGCAAGTCTAGATTTTTGAAGCCACAACACCTCATTGACATTGGAGATATCTTTGTGAAAATAAATTGGCCAAGATATCCAGAGGATTTGAAGTTTTGAAGATGATTCATCATTCTTCTAAGGTGTTGACCAAAATTAGGGTTTGGGATTTCATCAGGTTCTCTTGAGTATTTAGAGATGAAACTTTATACATGGTCTCTATATGTTTGGAATATCACATGTTTGAAGTTTTGATCATCAATTTTGAAGAGAAGTGGATCAATTCATTCAAAGGGGCAAAATGGTCATTTTGGCCAAAATCAGTCAAAGTTAACCAAGTGAACTTTTGGTCAACCATCAATTCAAGGGTGTAATTTTCCTTTTTCAAATCCATTTTGATCATTGGATCAAGAACATTGAAGTTTGGTTTGAAACTTGTTCATGAAGAAATTTGGAAAGTTTCTAAATTTGGAAAATTAGTATCAAACTTTGAAAATTCATATCTTATTCATCTTTGATCAAAAAAATGCAAATGAAGTATGCTTGGAAAGCTAAGAGAGAGCTCTTCACATGATTCCATGTTTGAGAACAATTCATGAAGTGGTTGAAAGTTATGAAGCTTGGAAGCCACAAAATTTGTGATTTTCATACCATATTTTGAATGACTCAATGGAATCAAATGTGAGGCCAATTACCACACGGTTGAATAGAATTGCAAGTCCTTTCCAAAGAGTGCTCATTTGTGTCAAAATTCAAAAGAATGAGCAAGTTGTGATCATTTGAAATTTGGCCATCTTTATTGAATTTTCACAAAGTGTCAAAATGCCAAAACTTGAGAACTTCATTTTCAGTCATTCTCTTCACTTCTAATCAGGCCCATGACCCATTTGTGATTTGTGGAAGCCCATAATGGCAGCAAAATCGTGCCCATGTGCAGTTGTACCTTCATGGCTTCAAAATTGACAAAACTTGCCAAATTTGCAAAAATACTAGCATGATCTCATCATGAGGAATCAAGGGCCAAGATTTAGTGGATCAGAATCTGAGTATGAAAGGCCTCAAAAGCAATTCAAAGGTGGAAAAACCCACGAGCCAAAGGCATGATCAAAATTTCATTTTTCAACATGGAAAAAAAACCAATTGGGCAATGCACTCACTTTCAGGCCCATTTCTCTTGGAAAATCTACTCAGCAAGTTCTATATAATGAGAAGCAAGCACTAAAAGCGAGGGGGAGAGCTCACAACTTCCAAATTCCAGATTTGAACTCATAATTTCCATAGCTGCACTTTTCTTTAAATCTCAAGTTTCAGTGGTGAATCTGGAGTTGTTCTTCTTGGCTCTTCATCCTCAAGTGCTAAGGAAGCTAAAGCAAGCCTTGAATTGCATCTGGAGTGAGGGAATCAAGCATCCGGATCTTGAATTGAGGTAGGTTCATTCAACTTTGATTTTTGAAATGTAGTCGTTTATTATTGAAATTAAGCATGAATATCTATTTGTGGATGTTATATGAATGATTCTGAAGCAATTTGAGGTTTGATTTGGTGTACAATGCTTGTTTGAGATCTCTGCAACTCTAGGTTTCAGTGAGTTTTTGCTATTTTCGTGCATAATTTTCTAGATCCATGTCATGATGGCTTTAATTTGCACTTGATTTGATGAAAAATGGTTGAGAAACGAGTTTGTTTAGAGAGCCTAAAGTTGGGGTGCAACACTGATGGGTGCGCGCATTTTCTGGTTTGGCTGAAGGTTAGGGATCATGAGGTGTCATCATCTGAACAGTCCATTTGAATTTTTGAATATTATTTTATATTTTGATTTCAATTGATTTTCTGATATTTGTTTCTTGATCAAAACAATTTAAAAAATTCTGAAAAAATTATCACAAACCCAAAACAATTTCTAATAGTTTTTGTAATTTTATTGGAATTTTTAAAAATTATTTGGTTGGTTTAAAATTTTGTAAATTGAAATAATTGTTTGTTTGGTGTTTATTTTTGGTTTAATATTTTTTTTGATCTAAAAATTCCACAAAAAAATGTTTTGGACTCTTAAAATTATTTACAATTTTATTCTGGAATTTGTTTGGTATTTTTCCTATTTTTTATTAGAAATTTAATTTGAGAGTTTTATTTGATCCTTTTTGTTTCACAATTTTTGTTTTAATATTTTCCTTGATCCAAAAATTCATAAAAAAATCATAGAAGCTTGTTTTTAATCATAGTATTTGAATATAATTTTGTTTTGATCCTATTCTGATTTTTGGTTAGGGTTTGCATTTTTGTGATCTAAATAATGGTTTAATGGTCTTTTGTTGGTATTTGATTTTATTTTAATATTTTCCTTAATATAAAAAATCTACAAAAAAATCAGAGATGTTTGCTTTTAATTCTAATATTTGAATCTTAATTTTGAGTCTAATTTTCTTCTGACTTTTTATTAGAATTTTATTGTGAAATGTAGGTGATTTGTTTAATTGATAAATTGTTTGAATTTGATTTCTTCGACTTTTCTTTAATTCTAAAAAATTGAAAAAAAAATAGACATTTTGATCTTTTGAGTTTTCTCATGCTTGGTGTATATTTGTTTTGAATTGTTTGAATTTTGATCTTATCTAATTAATATTTAAAATTAAAAGTCAAACACTTAGGTTTTTTTTGCTTATTGTGCAAGTTTCAATTTTAAAATCACTATGCCCTGGTCTTCCAATGGGATTTGGATCTTGTTTAAGGTTCATAGATGGGTTGAGGATCTAAATATAATTTTTCTTGGATTATTGGAATTGGTTTGATATTTTTCCACAAAATATTTTTAAAACTTGTCTAGTTTGGTAGTTTGGCCAACTAGTTTTGAACTTTGAGCCTTATTTGATCCCTTCATCAACTATTCATTAAATTAAGACTTGTTTTCTGACTTCTATACACTTCAAAGATGTTAATATTTTTTGTGTGATTTTTTGATCTTTGTTTCTACTTTTGATGTATTTTTGAAGTGAAGATGATCAATTGAGTTTGTATTCATTATTGCAACTTGTTTATTGGCCAATGAACTTATGTGAGGCCTGTAATGTGGGCACCTAATGATCATGTTGCTTATTTTTATTCACATAAACTCAAGTCAATTCATTTAATTTCCTCATAATTGAATGTTGAGCCTTTTGATGCATGCTTTGTAACTTTTGTTTTCTTATTGATTTTCACTTTGAAACTTGAGCTTTTAGCTTGAGTTTGAGGTCATCAAGTGGCCAATGTTAATATGTAGAGAAATGAAACTTCAATGATATTCTCATAAGGACTTGATAATAATTGATCTCTAGTGCTTGAACCAATTTCATTCATATATGAATTTGATGTTCCTTTCTTTTCTCATTTTGAATCATTGAGGTATAATGAATCCACTTGTGCAACATGTATTAGAATCAACATTCTAACCTTTTGATCATATCCTCATAATATGTTAGAAGCTTGATTTCAAATATTTGAATTATTTAAGCTCTCTAAATTTCTTTTTGTTTAACTTTCTTCTATTGATAACTTGTGATCCAAACTTTGTGGTACATTTTTTTAGAATCCCTATAGGATAGTGTTCTTAGACTTTCTTCGGCATGCTAACCTAGATAGGATCTCTAGCATTTCTCTCTTTAGCTTTCTAGTTTGTTTGCTTGATTTCATCTTTGTGTGTATATTTTGAGATGACAAACCCTCATTTTTCTCCTTTAGGATCGCTCGTGCAGGTTTAGTTCCCTAGCTAGACATTAGGATAGGTATCCATGCATGCTAACTTAGGGTAGAAAATTCCCTCTTTCATCCTCGACTTTAGGATCAACCATCGTATGATAACATTAGGGATAGTGCTAGGCTAGTCTCCCTTAGTTTTTTATCCTTCCTTTTGCATATTGCATCTTAAAACAAAAACTTTTTTTGGCAAATCATAAAACATCTCTAAAAAACTTAAATCTTTCTTCAAGGTAAAAAATACACACCAATCTTAATTGTTTGTGCGCCTTTTCTGTTTTATTTTAAACCCTGTCAAATTGATATTTCATCATCTTTTCCATGTTATTCTATTATCTTTTTCCGATGTCTCGCCATCACACATGTTTGCTATCCTACTTTGATCCTCAATATCATTGATAGGTGTGATGTTTTATCATCTGGTTTATGTATGTTTCTCCATCTTTGCCATGCTATCTTGCTATCCTTTTGCCGATGTTTTGCCATTGCATATGTTTGTCACTGAAGTCTCGTAATCGCACATGTTTGTTATCCTACTTTGATCCTCAATATAATTATTAGGTGCAATGTTTTATACTTTGGTTTATTGATGTTTCACCATCCTTGCCATGATATTTGTTATCTCTGCACCGATGTTTCGCCATTGCACATGTTTGTTATCCTACTTTTATTTTTGATATCATTGTTAGGTATGGTGTTTTATCATCTGAGTTTTTGATGTTTTGTCATCCTTGCCATGTTATTTTATTATCTCTTTATCAATGTCTCACCATCGCATATGTTTGTTATCTTACTTTGATTTTCGATATCATTGTTAGGTGTAATGTCTCATCGTCTTGTATAACAATTTGCTATCATGCTGACATTTTATCACTTTATCTGAGTTTGTGTTACCATGTGATGTCTTGTCATCCTTTTTTTTGTTACTCTATCATAATTGTTAATGTTCTGTCATTCTATTTGATTTTTTGCCGTCTCGATTGTTGCTTTTATCTTCTTAACTAAAAAACAAAACCAACCAAAATATATGATCCGAACTACGGCTGCTCTGATTCCTTGAAATGGATATGTAGGCAGAGGATTTTGTGCGTCCTAATTGAGCATATCTTTGTAAATATTCCTTTATTTTCCCCACACTTTCTTTTCATTTTTCTTTTCATGCATTCCCTTCTCAGCTTTAACCCTAAATATAGATCCTAACACACCCTTAGATTAGAACAAACAAGAGTAGATATTGTAGAGTACTACGGGCGTGTGGGGTGCTAATACCTTCCCCTCGCGTAACAGACTCCCTTACCCGATCTCTTGGTCGCAAGACCGTGATTTCTCCCTCTTTAGGTTTTCTCGATGTTTACCTTTCCCTTTCGGCAGGATAAAAGACGTTCGGTGGCGACTTCATTGATTTTATATCAGATAAAGGTTCGGTCGGTTGTTTCACATATCTCTTAAATTAAGCATTTTTGGACCTTGGGCTTAGAGAGACAAAGTTGTAGAGAATGGAATTCCCATCAAAATGGTATTTGGTTGAGAATTTTATGTTGAAGCATGTGAAAGTTATGCTTGGTCAAAGTTTAGTTGACTTCTCCTAAAGAAAACCCTAATTTAGCAACTTTTGACTTTTGATGAATCTTGAGTTTTCTTGATGAGTTATCAACTCCTGGAAGCTTCAGGAAGATGATGTGAAGCTCAAAGTTGCTTGAGAGAGGCTACAGAGTAGGGTTTGTCTTTGCCCTAATATTTGTAATTTTTGAGAGCTTTTTAGGGGTGTTTTAAGGTAGGCTACATGTCCGTGTACATATGGTATTGCTTGTGTATATATAGAGGAAGAGATTAGGTCAATATTTGTGGTACAAATATTTATGATTTATGATGAAAATATATGATTTGCAATTATGTGAAAACATTCTATTTTTGATCAATCTTGCACCAATCTTCCTTGCAGGAATTTTCCAGCTTATGTATGCAACCTTGGGCCTCCAATATGATTGAAACAAAAGCCTTGCACGCCTAACTCATTAACCTTGCATTTTATTTTGAATTTAAATGAATAAAAATCAAAATAAAAAGAAATAAAAATCAAAAAAATGCATGAATGGATTTAGAGGTCCTTATATATGTCATGAACATGTTTGAACCTAAGAAGTTAGGCCCAATAGCCCAAAATCACAAATTTGCTCAATTGAGATTTTATGCATTTTCTAAAAAATTATGCAAATTGCACCAATCATAACTCATTCAATTTTCATCATATGAAGGTGATCTTGGACTTTTTGGAAAGCTCAAGGTGTCCTCTACAATCTCTATATTGATAATTTTTTCTTTTGAAGACTTTATCTTGATGTAAGTTTCCATGACAAAAAGTGTCTTTTTGTTAACTTTTGAAATGACCTGTAATGTATTGGCTTATATCTCTCAAATGATGCATTTTTTGGACTTGAGCTTATAGATACAAAGATGTAGAGAATTTAATTTCCTTCAAATGAGATTTTTTTTTTGGGAAAAGCTGATGAAGCATGTGAAAGTTATGCTTGGTCAAAGTTCAGTTGACTTCTCCTATGGAAACCCTAATTTGGCAACTTTTGACTTTTAATGATTTGAGGGATTTTCTTGAGGAATCATGACCAACCCTTGATCAAATTATGAATTTGACTTCAAAATCATGATGTTGACTAAAATATCTTGAGGTTTGACTGTATGTTGACCACAGTTAACTTTTTACCCAATACAATTGATTTTCAGTCATCTGAGCCATTGACTAAGAAAATTTGTGATGCAAGGAATGAAACTTGATATGAGCATTCTTGATTACATATGAAGAACCATGAAAACCACTTGAGGCCTTAGAAACCCAAACTTCCTTATGAAACAAAAAACCCTATTTGTGGACCCATTGCTTAGGAGGAGAATTTCTCTGGTTAGTTCTTGAGAAACCTTGAGCATTTGAGGACACTAGGAGAATATCTTGAATGAAAATGGGAGGAAATATTTTGGGGTACAACAGCGTAGTAATTACATTAGGGGTCTCAGGAGGATCAAATTCAATTTCCTTAGCATCAATCATCTCTTGGATCTTATTCTTCAGAGCCCAATAATTGCTAGTGTCATGTCCGAGGCTATCGATGTGGTATGCACACGTTGCATTGGGATTGTATCAGGGAGAGGAAGTGTTGGAATTCTAAGGAGGCTCTCTCAATGTAACCTACCTGGACTTTAACATGTGTTTTAATTCTTGAGCCAACGACATGTTGATCTTTGTAAACTATCTCTTAGGTGCCTCCTGCATACGCTGATTATTTTGTTGTTGTTGTTGTATTGGTGCAAGATTGGAGATCAGTACATCTCCCACAAATTGGTTGCGCTCACTCTTATTACGACCCTTCTGGACGTACACATCATTCGATTCTTTCTTCACATTATAAGCCTTCTTCACAGTATTTGAAGATGTGGCCACTTGAATTTTACCGCTTCTAATTCCATTCTCAACATGTTCCCTTGTCAGTATTAATTCAGTGAAACCAGCTGAAGAACTCCCAAGCAGATGATTGTAGAAAGGATTTGTCAATGTGCTCATGAACATCTCAACCAACTCCCTATCAGCCAAAGGAGGTTGGACTCTTCCCTCAAGATCTCTTCAATTCTGGGCATACTCTTTAAAGCCTTCATCAGAACCCATGGTCATACTCTATAGTTGCATACGAGTTGGTGCAAGATCTGCATTATACTGGTATTACTTATAGAAGCAGCAGCCAAATCCTCCCAAGTGTGAATATTTATCCTTTCTAGTTGATAAAACCATTCCAACTATGTTCCATCTAGGCTCTCTTGGAAGAATAGAACCCACAACTTCTTGTCAGCAGTGTGCGGTTGGATTTTCCAAACATAAGACCTCAAGTGCAGCTTCATACAAGAAATTCCATCATACTTGGAAAAGGTATGAGTCTTCAACTTAGGAGGAATGAGAACTCCTGAAACCAGACCCAAATCATCAAAATTTAATCCATGCACCTTTTGGATCTCCATAGCTTTCAGACGCTCTTCCAGAAGTTTGTATTTCTCATCAGCAGGGGGATACTGCTCATCTAAGTAATCATCTTCCTCTTCATCAAGACATTTGTCAGAACCAGGATTGCTTCTTTCAGTCTTCACACTCTTAATGTCTTCATCCTGCTTGGCATCTTTATCAGATGGGATTTTAAGATCTCGAGCTTGGTGTATTGGACCTTTGAATCTTCTTCCCATGTTAAGAACGCCAATTGGTTTCTTTGCTTCCTTCTTTTTGTCGCTGGTGACAACTACCTTCAATTCTTCCTGCCCCTTGGCTAAGTTCAGGAACATCTGTTGAAATTGGGCATTCTGAGCTTGGAGATCTTTGACTGTTTGTTCAAGATCCATTTTTTCTGCTGAAATAAACAGCAAGAAGATGGGAAAACCTGTCTTGAAAGCACCTGTTATGTAATGAGATGCATGATATGTAGATGCAAATGTAATGTTTTCAAGGATCTTATGGGATAAAAAATATTGGAAATAGAAATCTGGTTTCAGCTTTGTCTTGGAGAACTTTAATCTTTCATCTTTGAACGTCCTTCTATCAGAATCAAGCTCACCATATCAAGTGGGTCCTAGCCTCTGAATCAAGAGAATATGCTTTGATTTTTGATGGCATATGGTTAGAGGAAAATAAATGCTCTTGCCCCTTTCTAGCAGCCTGACTTGTGATCATCCTGCATCAAAAATCCCTAAGATCCTTGAAATGGTTAGTAAGAATGCCATGTCATAAGTTATGATGTCATGATGTTATTTTTATGTTTAAACAAGAGGAAAACATAAGCAAATCACACAAGAGCCTCAGGTTTATAGGATTGCATGAGGTCAATAGGTAAGTACCCTTCTTTATTGAAATTAAGTTGGCTCAACCTGTCTTAAAATGGTAACCAGGTTCTAGGGATCTCATATCGCGGATCTTTCTCGAAAGTTTTATTTTAGTACAACAACTGACTTGCCACCAAAACATATCGCGAGTCGAATCTCAATGAGTGTAGAATAGATTATCAATCAACCTTGGATTGCACCAAAGTCGACCATCTCACTACCTTCTAATAGCCAAGATGGGTCAATTAAGGTTCTAAAAGTTAGTTAGTGCTAATGACACCATGCAGAATCCTAATGTTATCCTCGACTAACTCAAGGAACATTAGTACAATCCAAAGTGTCGCACTAACCGTAGCCATCACTTCAACCATATTGGTCTATGCCGTATAGTTTTCATGATCTATTTCTACTTACCTAAGGCATCCCTAGATCCGGGTGTAGGATCTTACAAGTAAGTAAACCCAAGAAACCCTTAAAAGTAAAGCAAGCAAAGCAAATAATTAAAGCAAATAAAGTGATCTAACCCTAAGGTAACCCCTGCTTTTTTAAGTTCTCCCCAGTAGAGTCGCCAGTTCTATAATACGGTGGGAGAGCTGACTTTTGCATTTTATCGCAAATGTACGGATAGCTAGAGTCGCCACCGACTTTTCTTTTATCCAATATAAGGAAAGGTTGAAAAGAACAGGAAAGACCTTGATAGATTTTGAGTTTGGGGGATAAGTTATGAAAAGGGAAGATGTTAGCACCCTTTTCATCCATAATTATCTATGGGCTCTTAATTGCTAGCTCACTTTTGAAAATTTGCTTTGTGTGTGTGATTTGTTTGAAAATATTTTGAAAATCCAGAGTACAGCCAACTTTGTAATGATTCTTATATTAGTCCTCAAGAATGCGTACAAAGTGTTTGAAAATATTTTGTTTGAAAAGTGTGATGTGTAAAATGTTTATGATAAAAATTATGAGAAACTAATTAGGAGTTTCTTACTCACTCAAGGTCGTTCTTGTTATTTTCCTTATCCTTTAGAGATAGTACTATCCATATCATTAGTTGGTAGGTATCCCTATCTATTGGATGTGAAGGGACAAACGTAGGGTCATCTTATGGTCATCAAAGGAAACATGTAAGGATACTTTAGCAATTGTATTGAAGGGACTTTCGTCATTTTATTCGTAGGGACTAGATCATTTTGTAGGCAGCTCAAAGGGTCATCGAGGGATTATGATCTTTATTCGTAAAAGACTATGATGATTTGATCGAGGGTATTTTTGCTAAAGTATCCCCACTTTCGAGGGACGTGACCAATAGCGTAAGGCAATAAGAGAGTTTACCCTAGAGTTACAAGTGTGCGAAGTGTATTGATTCAGTTATTTTATCTTGAGAATTTAGGGTTTTCTACGTTTGTTTTTAATATTTCCATGCAAACCCTAGTTACTAGCAATTAAATATGTACAGAAAAAATTAAAGTGAGGAATATAAAACCTAATCTATTACATGGCTTCGGGGCAGTTACATAATGGATGAGTGCGAGAATTTAAACCTATAACTATTACAGCCTCGGAGCAGATATAAAATAGGAAAAAATGCGGGAAGTAAACATAAGTTATTACAATACGAATAATGCGACCAATACATTTATCTATGAATTTTAAATAGAAAAGAAGGAAAAAAAGGTTTTGAAAAAGAGGAGAAAACATTTTATTGTTTTAGAAAATAATTTTAAATGATAAAAAATAAGTAATAAAACCTAAAATCTCTAATTGATTTTAATATTTTAAAAAAGTGGTTTAATTACTTTAATTAATTAATTAATAACAAGTAAAAATTTAATTGTTAAAAAAAACCTAACCCTAATTTAATAGTATTAGAAAAAGTATTAGGTTAATTGATTGTTTTTTTAAATAATTAGGGTTTAATTAAAATTAGGGTTAATAGTTGAAAAGAAAATAAAATAGGGTTAGATAAAAAAAGAAGAAGAAAAATACTTGTATGGGGTGGGTGTTGAACCCACGGCCTTCAACATTCTCCACGCATAGCTTACCACTAGGCCAAGCGCCTATTGGTGTTAGAAACACATGCGCGTTGCATAATATATCAAACCTGCAGAAATTGGAAAATAGCAAGAAAATTTTTCAAAAGGCAGGGATCAAACCCACGCCCTTGTGTATCAATGCCTTATCACATGCATCCTTGTCACTGGGGTATCTGTTTCATCCGTGAATATAATCAAATGAAACAAATATAGCATCAATGAAATTAGAGAGACCGGAGAAGCACCGAAGCCCTAGCTTTGTTCGTCTTCTCAGGTGAGACGTTTTACTCCACCAGCAAAATAACACGCGTTAGTGGTCAAATAGAACCCTACCCCCCTAATTTGAGGGTTGTGTATTCAACGGTGGCCTTAGTTTTGGCTGAATCATCCTATACAAAGAGATATAAAGAAATTAATACAAAATGGCACGATTATGGAAATGGAGTATTCTGCCGTTATGGGACTCATGAGATGGTTCAAACCTATCCTATTACATCTCAGGAACATGTTAGTATGGTTAGTTTCAATCAAAACATGATAAAAATAAAAATACAAATTTAAAAAATAATGAAAATCAGTAATGCTTAGATGCATGTTTCAGAAACTTTTGATTATCAAGAATGATCCAATCTTACCCTATAACACCTATAGAAAGATATGCAATGGATGGCTTGCCTTGGAAAGGGTTGAAAATAAGGTTTCAAGTTTGCTCCACTTTGAGAAATTTTGAGGTTTTTGGGAGAGTATTCTTGCTAGGTTTTTTCCTGTCCTGTTGTCTGAATATGAAGGGTATATATATAGGAAGAGATTAGGTCAAAAAGAATGGGCTTGGACCTTGTATGAAACTGTAGCGGTAGAAAAGTTGAGACTAAGCCATTGGATTGAGTTGACTCGCACAAATCAAAATAAAAATCGCCACCACGCTTTATTATTTCCAAAGGGAATGGGAAAAGAGCGAATAACCCAAAAAGAGGGGGAGAGAATCTAAGTTCGGGGGTTGGTTATGAAAAGGTAAGGTATTAGCACCCTAAACATCTATGGTACTCCGTAGGAACCTCTTTGTAAATCGGTGTATTTTTGCTATAAAGGTTGTATAAAATAATAGATGGTGGAGATGACAAAAGAAGTATTTTTTTAATAATTTTTTGCACCCGCCGCGGTTGTGAACCTTTAGTGCCTACGTACCACCTTCCGTGCAATAGGGGATCAGGGTACCCGTAGTTCATCTTTTAAAAAATTTAAAACACAAGTGTGTTGGTTAAATTTTAAAAGATGAGACGTCATCGTCATTATCCGAGTGGAAAACACACTTACTACCCACGATTATGAGAAAGGAGAATTTGCATCATCTCATAGTGTAGGATATGGCTTGGAATTTAAAATCAACAAAGCCTCACTCAACACCCAAGTGGAAAATATCTCACTTCACTACATATCATAGAAGTATAATAGCTCACATCACTACAAGGATTGACAAGAGTCTAATCTTTTTGAGAAAATTTTAAAGTAAAAAGCTAAAATGGAAAAATGGTTTGAATGAGATTGATTGACTTTTAGACTTCTCACAAAAATGTCAAGGTATTATTAAGTTGATTAAAGTTTTGATTAAGAAAATGTTTTTGAAAATGCATGGACCTAAGTCCAAGTTTATTATGTAAGTGGTTCAAGTTTTGAAACAAGAAGAGTTTTCAAAAGGAGGGAGAAGATTTTTGAAATTAAAGAAGATAGGAGGAGATGAAAGGACTATCCTAAAGCATAAGGTAAAAGCTAGAGAAAAGAACTATCTAACCAACAAGAATCCCACACTTGACACAATGGATCAATGTAGAATTCTCATCCTTTGGATTTGAAACCAAACAACCAAAGACAATAAACCTCTTAAGAAAACCAAGCTTCAATTGCATTAAGTCTTCAGAAAAATTGGGCAGAGTAACGGTTGTATACAGATGAATTCCCGATCATAGACAAAGCATGTAATCATAATAACCTGCACATAAAGCAAACAAACAAACAACCCAATGTCTTGGGGTAAACCCCAAGAAATCCAGAAAAAATAACAGTTGAGGTCACAAGGTCTTAGAGTAGGTCACAACTTCTAATCCTAAGTCCAAGAAATCCATAATCTCCATAATTCCAAGGATAGTAGATAAGTAGTTCAAGTAATATTAAAGTTTTTTATGGTTCAAGTTGATTATTAGGTATCTTCAAAAAGAAAATGAAAGCTCAAATGAGCAAAATAAAAATGACATAAAAGTAAATGCTCAAATGAGAAAAGATGAAAATAACATGAAATGTAAATTCCAAAATAAATGTGCTTAAAGTAAAAGCATAAAATAAAGTTAATTGTTAATGAGTTAGAAATTAAATATTAGTTGAATGACCATCTTGAAATTTGCATTTGAAAACTCATTAGAAGATTGATAGAATCAAAGCCTCTCAACAACAAGTTTCATTTGTTTTTTGTCAAGTATATCATTCATTTCAAAATCTCAAGGCAATAATGAATCTCAAGGTTATTGGATCAAAGGGTTCAATTTAACATACTCGGGCTTACAAACATGGGTTTAGGCCACGAATGATCATTTTCTCAAACCGGGACAAAATTTAGCGCAATGTTAAGCAATCGTAAGTGGACTTATATAGAAGTCACACATATTTTGAGGTCGGTCAATGGAAATCTATGTACCATATGTTTTGAAAAATGATATGGAAATCATTCTCCAATAACATTTAGTACAATAAGAAAAGGATAAGATGAAGAGGGATGAGGTAAGAATTAAATCATATTTGAACCAAAAATTTAATCAAACTATTATTAAAAGCATTCATCTATTTTTTGTGGAGTCAAACTCAACATCATGGATCCAATGATGTTAATAAAGCTTATAATCAAAATTTCATAGTCCAAGATCAGCCAGAATATAATACAAAATAAAATGGTATTTTAAAATAAAGAAAAAGATTTTTAAAAAGATTTTTAAATGAAAATAAAGGGGGGAAATAGCAATTATATTCAAAACATCCAAGAAAAATCAACTAGGACCATAGAAAAATCATAAATGAGCTCAAATATTTATACAATTTTTTTGGTAATTTTTTAAAGTCAGAAACTATTTTTAAAATTAAAAGAAATAGGCAAAACAAACAAAAAATTGTGAAAAATAGTAAAGTCAGAAATAAAAATAAAATGAGGTCACTAATATTTGTCAAAAGGTCATTGGATCCTTCCATATTTTTTTCAGAGTTTAAAAATTAAGAAAAGTATTTGTAAACATTTAAAACAATTCAAATAAAGTGAAAAATTATAAAAAAAATACCAGAACACAAAATAAAATTGTGAAAAAATAATAATCAGAAAGAGAAAAATGAAAAGTATTTTTCATGATTTTTTCATATTTTTTGAAGTTAAAATGAATTTTCTATGATTTTTCGAAGTTTAAAACAATTTAAATATAAAAATCAGAAAATAAAATAAAGTCAAAAAAATGTGGACCAATGGATGAGAGTCAAAACGCGTTAGTAAGTTAATCCAATGGATCAGGTGCGTTGTACATATCATGGTCTATACTGAATAATGCATGGAATCAACAATTAAATCAGATTTTGAAAAATTTGTGGCACGCCTTTATTGGTTGATAGAGGACACATTGGTCATCTTCTACCTCCAGCCAACGAATATGCAGGTTCTAGAAACTGTAAAATTAGGACACGAGACCGGTACCATTGGCTTCGTCTCTTCAAGACTATTCCAATGGTACCTTCGCAAAAAAAATTATATAAATTGTAACTCAGTCGTTTTTGAAAAGAAGTTCTGAAAAGGGATTTGAAATTTCATGGCCAAAACATATTTTCAGTTGAAAACAAGTGTTGCGACTAGAATCAGGAAGGTGAGAGCTTCATAACAGTATCAAAGTTTGAGAGAATTGGTGAAGGAATCTACCTATTAAAGTTAAGTTGCAGAGCTCTGAAACTGGATTTGGCTAGCACGATTTAGGAAGTCTTAGAGCTTGATTCATCTTCTGTTAGCTTCAGTGAGGTTCAAGGAAGGTGAATTTACAAAGACGAATGATTGAGAAAGGATATAAGAGCGAATTTTAAGTTGCAGAAAATTGAGTTCAAGAGGAAGTTTGGCAGGGTGATTCTGGCTCTCTAAGCTTGAGAAAATGAATGAGGTATGATCCTCTATTTATAGGGAAGATGATTGAATTATCAAGCGTGTGAAATGATGAAGTTTGGACAGAAATCATGTAAAGTTGCAAATAAGAAAAGTGTGACTTCCAATTTGATCAAAACTCATCCAAACCTTGCGTTTTATTATGCTAATCACTTCTGGAGTTTCACTAAACATGTTTAGAAGCAAAAGGGCGCATAAAAAATGTGTTTAGGAGCTAAATCAAGGATTTCAAATTTTGACTTTTGAAGAAACTTCAGTGTCAAGTTACCAAGTTCAAATCAATGGCATTCTCAGCTCAAGGAGTCTTAGGACATGATTCTTAAAGCTTTAGAAAGATGAGTGTCGTACCCCAAATTTGCCATACCTTTATTTTCAAGATTTAAAATAGAAGAAATGTTTAATTAAAATTGGTCCAACAATATTTGTTGGCCCACTTTTTAAAAAGAATTAAAATCAAAAAGAAGACGGTATTTTAATGTCGGGGAATGGGGCTTTCTAAATCATAAAGACCCATGTATCTGTATGCCCATTTACGAAGCATGTTGGCCAATGGCCCATGCGATTCGAAAATGGAAAAATTATTTCAAATAATTACTAAGTTCTTAATTATTATTAAGTCCATTAGCATTTGTTGCTGTTAGTAAAAATAGGAGGTGAGATTGCAATATACTAGTCTATTTTAGTTGGCCAATTTTCATCTTCGTTGTCCAAATAGCAAAGGGTGAGGTATAATTACAAAGTGCGAGCCCATTAAGACTTAGCATCCCATTTGTTGCTTTGTTGCTGGCTTGTTTTAGGAAAAAGTATTATTATCATTATTTTAAAATATAATAAGTAATATATATTTCTTTAAAAAAACCGTGACATGTTTTTTCTACTGCTGTTAGACTTTTTTTATAATAATATTTTCATTAATCATTAAATACAATTTGTTTATTAAAAGCTTTTGGTTAAACAATCAGCATTGGGTTAGAGGCCAATTGGGCCTAGTGGTGTTAAAGAATGTTTTTGCTGTAACAAAAAAAATATAGTTGGACCGAAATTAATCAAGCGTAGGACCCATATTGAGAACAATTAATGCCAATCCAAACCAAAAACAAGTATTGTACTAGTTATCCTAAAAATACGCATGTTTCTTGCATAAACATTTACTGTAGAAATTACACTAAATCAAATCTCTAAACATAATTAAAACAAAACAAATCTTCATTTAGGGATTATACAGAGTCCAAGCCCGGATATAGTACAATAGAAAAAATCAATTTCAATCCCTATTACAGAGCAAAATCCAGAAAATTACAAGAAAAATGCTAAATCCAAATCTATTACAAATCAATTGCAATTAATCACAACAGAATTACAAAGATTGAATCCCTAATTTCCCTAATCTATGATGACTAATCTCTTAACAACAGTCTAAAAATAAAACATATAAATACTAAACAAAAATTATAGAAACGGGGGGGGGGGGGGGGGGGGGGGGGGGCGAATACGAAAGAACAGAGAGGCGGAAGCTTGAATCCAAACCGATATATAGAGACGAACACAGGGAAGCGGAGGACGAAGAACTCGAATAACAACGAACCAAAGTTGTTGAAGAAGATAGGAGGATGATTATGGTTTCAACATCTGAAACCCTAATCGTCGTTGCATCGCCACTGTTAATCAACCTCAAACTCACCATAACATACAAAAACGCAGAAGAAAGAGAAGATTAAACCCAGAATGTTCAAAGTCAGAGAAAGATAATCATGGAAGGGGTAAGATTCTTAGCTTTTTCTTGCTTTGGTGTTGTGATTAATTAAGGGTTGCAACGAAAAGAGGGTTTCAGTGATGGTTTTCCAGCTCCACCGCCGGTAGTTTAAGGCTAGGGTTTGAAGGTAAGGGGTGAGAGGCGCGCGCGTGAGAGAGAGAGAGAGAGAGAGAGAGAGAGAGAGAGAGAGAGAGAGAGAGAGAGATATGGCTACTGTAAAGAAAACAAGAATAATGTAAAATTAAAATAAATGTTATGTCTCATTGTGTTCCAATACCTGCGCTCCTAGCACAATTATCGTACACCCTTTAAATCCATCTGTGTGATCATGATCAGACGACCGTAGGCCAAGTCCTCATCGTAGTTCCATACACCCATGCCTCACACGATCAGCCGATCCCCTCCAACTATGCAATGGGCCCAAGCCCAACCCGTTTCACACCCCCATTCCTTGTTTAGAACTAGCGACACACCCCCCTTCAGAATTTATATTTGGGCCTAGCCCAGTCTACTTCTAGCACCCCCTTTGTTTTACTCTATAACTAAAAACGCACCCCTCTGATTTAAATTATTTTTTCTTTTATATTTTTTTATCTATTATATTTTTATTCTTATTATTATTAACTTTTTTATATATAACAATTATTATTATACTTTCTCTTTATATTTTATAATTATTATATTTTATACTTTCTTATTCTTTTGTAATAATTATTATTTTGCTTAATTTTTATATTATTTATCACATGTAAATAATTTATTTTCATTCAAAAATTCATATATTATTCTCTATACATTGCATTAAATATTTTTATATCATACATTAATTAGAAATTTCGCAATTAATATCGATAAAAAATATTCAACAAATCTCAAACTATTTTTCGCAATCAACTAATCTAAACAATCAATTTTCGCTAAAGGGTTCCAAATGAATTTTGACTAATCGTGCATTTAGTCCACATCTCCGCAATCTCTACTCCCGGTCAGTACGCGAGGCGATTCAAAATACATTTGCAACCCCTAAAAAACACAAACCCCATACGAACTACGAATTGGGACTCTGATTCCTCATAAGAGGATACGTAGGCATACGATCAAAAATCGCGGCGAGTTCCCCTATTAAAAATTAAAACCATTTTCACCTGAAACCTAAACCACCTAATATCCTTGTAAACAAGATAGATGAAAGGTGCCTAACACCTTCCTTTTGTCTAATGAAGTCCAAATCATAGAATCTCTATTTTTCAATTTAGGGTTTCCTATTAGATGCCCTTCCATAGGATAAAAACTAGTAGTGGCGACTCTGATTTAAAAACCAGTCGCAACAGCTGGCGACTCTGTTGGGGATCCTAAAATTTAGGTTTTAGGTTTATTTTGGGTTTTGGTTTTATTTATTTATTTATTTATTGCATATATTTATTCCTTTCTATTTTTATCATTATATATTTACTATGTGGCGGGATTTCATTTCAAAAAAAATATTCTCAAATAACCTTTAGCAAGAAGGTTCGTCTATTAGCTTAGGGGATACATCATCCTTGCGAGTTTATGTAACAACTTCACCTAGAGTTGGTGGAATTCCGCAAAAGGAATACTTATCGAGATATATCCTCTTGATGAGTAGGACTTTGGAATACCACCCATGACTCTTTGTAACGACCTTTACCCAACATCTCATGACGAGACTTTTCACGATTTTGAGACGAAAGTCTTTATCCGTAAAGAGGCTCCACCTAAGGGAGGTCCTTGTGCATTCTCCCTCTGGTTTTATTCATGATACCCTTAAGGAAACCACCTAATGGGAAGGGTAGAATATCCGTAGGCCAAAACTAGGAGCCTACCTTCTAAGGATATCATTCTTATAACCTCATTTCCACTATCCCTAAACCCGCAAGGGTTACTTCCTGTATACTAAAATCCCTAGCATGTAGGGTCTATCTTTCATAAGTCACAACCCATAGCATGTAGGGATTCTTCAACCATCCATTAGTCTATTACAATCCCTAGCTTGTAGGAATTCTCATCCCTCAATTACCATCTCTAGCTTGTAGGGATTCCCCTTTGTCTTCTATGGTCCCTAATCCCTAAGGAGTTCCTATTTGACTCAATATCTGAGTCAGTGTAGGGTATCTCCATTTCCATGTTTATCATTATCTTCGCCCTTAAGGAATTCATATTTGTCTCAATATCTCAGTCAGTGTAGGGTACCTCCAAATCCACATCAAATTATATTCGTCCTTAAGGAATTCTTATCTGTTTCAACCTCTGAGACAATGTAGGATATTATCATTTTCATATCTACCATCAAACCTGTATAGGGTACCCCTGCGTCTACCCTCATACTACGTTTGCATCACATTGCATATCCATGAATACTTTTTGCATCATACCCTAAAGCCAAAAACATTTTTTTACGTATGCATTCACATACATTCATACATTTGTATCTCATGCATTTCCACCTTCGCCCTTATCCAATTGTTACCCACATGTTAGATGATTTCTTGGTACTCGCTTGAGGAAGCCCGAAAATATGGAAGGAGGAGATTAAACATTGGAGACTCAATTAAACTTGGCCCTATAAAGAAAGAATTCATCCCTTCACAAGGTCAACAACGGGTCTACACAGCGCCTCAAATGCCACTACCATTGGTGATTCCTCTACATCAAGATCAACTGCCTTATCAACAGAATAGGTATGCTCGAGAAAAGTCAAAGGTCACCCTCACGCTTTGACAAGTCCAAGAACTAAGAAGATCTCCTAAAGTCACGAGGATCAACAAATGAGCTCTTCCATAAGATCATTAGGCTTTATCAAGTACAAATTGTGATTTCCTAGTTGCTAAGGTTCATTTGGTGTAAATTTGTATCTTTGGATCAGTAATTCTAATAAAATAAGTATGCATATTTTTGAAATTGATTCAATCCACAAAAATCAACAACTTTCTATTTTCACTCTTTTCCATTTTCAAATTAACAAACTTCGATGGAGAATGATGAAAATTAAATAACAAGAATTTGCTAACATATGCTTTCAATGGTAAGACCGAGCTGACGATGTAAGGCATTGTTTCAATTCCTAAACAGTGGGGATATAAGAAGATAATACATAGTCAACCCCCTCGAGCTAGGAGTTGGAGTTCTTTCTATTTTCTTAAAAAAACTTAATTTCAACCAGGCACAGGGCAGTCTTTCAATTAATTCAACGACGTGTTCTATTCTCAAGAGAAGTGATTTATCTAAATAAAAGGT
The DNA here is from genome assembly GCA_948472305.1 of Vicia faba. Taxonomy (NCBI): domain Eukaryota; kingdom Viridiplantae; phylum Streptophyta; class Magnoliopsida; order Fabales; family Fabaceae; genus Vicia; species Vicia faba. The sequence goes on from OX451739.1 coordinate 1,275,701,861, forward strand.
TCAAGCATATCTCTTTCCTCGATACATCATTGAGGAAATAATCTAAGCAAGGGTTCAAGCATATCCTTTTCCTCGCATCCGTCAAGAATGACGAATCCATGAAGCTCTCAACATCTTCTTCCTCAATACATCATCGAGAAAAACGATGAAGACAAAGCTTACAACAATCAGTGTGGCAGTCGCAAAATTTCAAAATCAAAAGCAATCAAAAAGAAAAAATAAATTCAAAAAAAAGAAGATAAAGCCCGCTAATTCAAAAGAAATCAAAACTTGACTTAGGAAAAAGTTAGGGCATCCCGATGGACTGGAAAATTAAAAAAAAATCGGTCCATGCAAAAATAAGGGATTGAAAACAAAATTGGAGAAAAATCTTGTGACTTCCACCTCATAGGCTTCTCATCAATGCTTGGATCTTATTAATGCTTGGATCGTATTATCGTTTCTCATCATCTACGCAACTACGAAACTTCTCTTGGGGAATGAACGCATCTGTTGGATTAATTGAACTTAGGATTGAAGAACATCAAGGAGAATGGGGTGGGCTAAACAAATTTTGAGCCTTAATCTTTTTTTTCTCAACCATGGCCATGGTACAACATTCAAAAGTCCTAATTGAAGCAAGGTTAACTATGAAAGCATACTCGATAAAATTCGTGTTAAACTGACTCACATGTTTGTTAAAAAAAATTCTAACTACTTCGCTTCTTCAAATCTTCATCTTTAATCATCTATTTCTTTTCAATAATCAACTTCGATTTCAAAACTTGCATGTACATAAAACATAATTTCTTTCCAAAACATACAATTTTATTTACAAGTCAATACTTAGCATTGAGGAGATTTCAAAAAGGTTTGATCAAAGGCAGTTTTTTCCAAGAAGCTTCTAATTGGGGTAAAAGCATCTAAGAGGATCCCTATAAACAGGGGTAAATACTAATGATCATAGGGGCATATCACATGAACATACTATTAACAAGGGGTGAGCATTCCGAGATTCAATCAACACGGATCAAATTTCAAAGCATTGTCCAATCAGGGGCATACCTTTCGAAGGAACATTCCTTAATCAATTCATATCATAACAGGGTATGACTCGGTTCCCTCGTTTTGATAAATCTCTCAAGGCTTTGATTCAAGGGGAAATCTTCCAAGATTCAAATGTTGGGGTAATGCATATCAGATTCATCCTACTACACGTAGGGTCCAAATTCTTTAGCCGACTTCAAGTACAAACTTTTTAGAAATTCAAATCTCGGGGAAATCTATATCAAAGTTCATGGTGAGGTATAAGTTCTTTATGAGGGTACTTCCTCCAGATCTAGGGAATTGAGGGGTACCTCTTTCAAAATTCGAATGGTGGGGCAAGCCACTGCGAGGCTCATCAAAAGGAGTTGGTTCAAAAAAGTAGCCCATCAAGGACAAACCATCCAAGAGCCCATTAGTCAAGGGCATAATGTTTCAAAGTGAGAAATAGTGGGGTCATCCATACTATGATCAATATATTTCCAAGCTCATATCAACGAGATCTCCTCCAAGACCCTACCAAAAATTAGGGAAAGACGGGCCACAAAAAACAAGCTCTCCGCGCACTTTCATAATCTCCAATGGATCTTTCTCCTACATCAGCAATCTTTAAAGTTCAAATCAAGTATCAGGAAATCATGATAGCATAACATTCAACCGTCATGTGACAAGCAACCTTGTTACATAGTCAAACCTCTACGCTTAATCATCAACAACCATCACAGGGGCATCATTTAATAAATCATGCGAGTCATTATCATAAAACATAAGTATGTATAAATCATTAGTATACATTCATTAGGATATTGCTAAACTACACCTATCATCTCATTCGGCTGACAAATTCCGACAACATGGATCTAACAGGGAGCCCAATTCTTATTTGAACGTCAAAATTTCAACATCCATTGACGCATATCCAAGTCATCCATTACATGCATTGGTCAGTCATTCTACGCATTAGCACATGCATCTGCATGCATGCATAACATATCATAGCCCGAGACTTAGGACCCCCGTAAAAATCCAGAGTCAATTTCCAAGGGAGTCACTACTCTCAATCCAATAAAAATCTCCAGCTAAGTCAGTAGCATCCCTCTAGATCTACCTATAAGCATTCTGCGACAAATTAAATTGTAAGCAGCCTTACGTACAACCATCTAAGATGTGAGTAACCTCACACATTTTCTTATATGTGTTCCATAAAGGACGTGAGTAGCCCCACACAACCTCATTCACTATTCATTGATAGGCATCCATATGAGGCATGAGCAACCTCATGCGTTCATCATCCATCCTACATAAGAAGCCTTGCGTAAAAGTCATGAGCAGCCTCACACTTTCTGATTAATGTCTCTTGGTAACCTTACTAATATTAGCAACCTTGCTATCCGTTTCACCTTTCCAAGCCACCGAGTTGATATTATTCAAGCAACCATATGGATATGGGTGCAAAGCCCAGTTCCCGTCTGGCCTATCTTTTCAAAATCCAAGTTCCCGTCTGGCACACCTTTTCAAAAGTCTGGCCCTAATTGGCATGGCTTCTCAGAAAGAATAAGTATTGGCTAATAGTCTGCCTTGAGCGTTGGTTTCGTAGTTCGAATAATAGGGGCTTTGTATTTATCAATCATCACATAATTTCAATTCATAACATTATCATATCAAGCATACATACCATACATCATGCATACATCTAACATAATCATATCATGCATACATGCATTACATTTAATCATACATGCCCATAGAAAACTGCAGAAAAATCTCAAAGCATGACTACTAGCTAAGACAAACTCAAATTCAAATCCAAGCTCAGCATTATCCATTCAACTTGCTATAGCTACCTCGGTTGACAACGGACACAATCGTCAAAGGTGCAACTATCAAAATCTCACTAGGCAACTTACCTAGGATTCATATATACACCTACGTCCACATCCATGCTTATCTCTACGACCACGCCAACACCTACATCCACGTCTACACTTGCGCCCATGTCAACACCTACGCCTGCACTTATAACATAAAAATATGCCAATACACATTTCTACGCCAACACTTACAACCCAAAAGTCTACGTCCAATACATACTTCTACACCTACGCATGCACCTACAACACAAAATCAATCAAAATCCTTGCTAATACTTGTCACCGCGTTCAAATCAATTCAAAGACGCCACGACAATGCAGCATACAACGCCAGGGAATTTGTAATTCAAAATCAATGGTTTAAAGGAGAGAATGTCAGAAGTATCTCCGTAACATTTTAAAGCATACACACACTTTGCACACATTTCACATATACAAACATTCAATACACATACACTCAAGGTTCCATATCAATATCAACATTCAATACACATACACTCAGGGTTCCATATCAATATCATACATTCAACACTCAGGATTCCACATCGATATCAAACGCCATATGCATGCATCATACAACAAACAAACAATCTCACCCTCGATTTAGCTATCTAAGGGTCAGTCTTCAAAACACACTTCTTCTACAAATCCAACCCATCACCTAAAACTCCATGCAGTGATGTGTTTAGCCCATCACCTAAGACTCCATGCAGTGATGTGTTCCTTACAACGTAGCATTACCTAAGTCTCCATGCAGTAATGTACAAAACCCAGTATATTACCTAAGTCTCCATGCAGTAATGTATAAAACCCAGTACATTGCCTAAGACTCCACGTCGCAATGTTCGAAAGCCAAATAGGATCCGCCACCTAAGACTCCATGCCATGACGTGTTCATCCCATCACCTAAGACTCTAGGAAGTGATGTTTTCCCTCTACAAAGTAGTTCATTACCTAAGTCTCCATGCAGTAATGTACGAAGTTCGATACATTGCCTAAGACTCCAGGCAGCAGTGTATTCCCCTCATCTTATCCATTACCTAAGACCCTAGGCAGTAATGCATGAAACTTAGTTCATTTCCTAATTTTATACCCCAAACTTTTCCCTCTCATTTCTCAACGGATCACCCTGGACCCTCAGGTTTGTTCCCGTCCAATTTTAAGCCTTGAACTACAAATTTTCCAAGAAAGTCATTCACAAGGGCAAAATGGTCATTTGCATACTAAAAGTCAAACATTGACTTTTGGATTAAAAAATCAAGTTCCAAGAATCATATTTCATCAAGGAATGAAGTTTGTTTCATCAAGAAATTCAAAAGTCAAGATTACTTTGGAAAAGTCAAAATTCTAAATACTTTGAATTTTTCTAAGTGTTTAAGAAATATGACAAATTCAGAACTTCTGATCAGATTATCACCATGATGCAAGCTGATTCTGGAAGAACTTCTAGAACACAATTTTTAGATTTCAATAAGATCTAAAACATTGCAAAACAGAACTTCTCCTAGAAATGTTGGGATTTCAAGTTAAATCCTCAAAGACATGTCCCTGAAACTGAAGCATTCAACAAATTCTGGACACTTTCAAAACAAACTTTGGTCAGAACTTCTGAGCCAGTTTTCATAAAGGTTCATTTAGAGTTTACAAGGGTAGTTCAAATAAGGTTACAAAGCGTGCTACAGGCTTCCTGGAAAGGCTGAGAACTCCTTCAGAATATGCTGGAGTAAGGAGATACAAAGATCAGAAGTTAGATGCCTATTCTAAGTTACGCTAAAGTTGAACTTCTGATTTAGAATTAAGCAATGATGCAGAATCTTACATCGTAGGATTTCTGGTTGGATAAATCTCATCATTATTTAATGCTCACAACCACTTTTGGGTCTTTATCCAAAGGACTTCCCCACGTGTGGCATAGAAGTACCATCACTGTCTTAGAAAAAGCAACTTTTGCACAAGAATAGGCTGGGCCCATACGTTACTTTTGCTTTTGAGGTTACTTTTCCTTAATTCCCGTTTACGAATCCAGCTTAGGCACGGCTAAGAAAATGCTAACCACCATACCAATTTGAACTTGCTTCAAGAACAAGTCAGCGCCTAGCATATGATGGTTGTACACTTAATCTCTACAAGCTACAATAACCTTGCCCATAAATTGAAAGCTATTGGCAACTGTAAAGTGGTCAAATTTTTTAGAAAGAAAAAGCCTTGAACCCCTGCTAAAATTCCAAGAGTCCAAAACTGCAAATAAAAAATACAAAAACCTGTTAACTTTTGGTTCTTGCATTCAAACTCCATTTTTTCCCTCAAGTATTTCTTGACCAAAACCATCCATACAGTTTCTGATATACATTTAGAAACCATCCTAACTTCTGTGTTCAGACTGTAACATATTCTCCATCCATATTCACCTCAAGGAAGTCAGAACTTTGTCCCCTTGGTTGTTCCATAATTTTTCTAATCATTCATTGCCCAAGTTGAAAGGTTCCAGCCTGCTGAGTACGTGAAGAAGCTGTTCAGAACATCACCAGAGTTCAGAACCAGACTCCAGCTCACAGAGTATTTTCCAGCTGCAAGGTAAGCTTCTGCTGAGTCTCATCATATTACTTAGGCATTATCAGATTTGCATGTTCAAAAATACAATGTAGACATCATGATTCTGATGTTGTACGTATTCTGAGGTTTCACGTATTTGTATGCCTAAGTAGGGAGTAAATTAGTTCAGAACTTCTTAAGGAAATTAGGATTAGCAAATTCATGCTTGCTTCTGATTTATAGTTCTGATATCTCTTGTTTCTGAAACATTATGAAACTTGCCATAACTGTGATATGCGCATCTTCTGTTCTGTTGAGAAATGACTAAGTTACAGATGTTCTGACTAGTATGGAGAGGGAGACTAAGCTCTGCCAGTGGCATCAGAACTTTTGAAATCTTCTTTGTTCCCAGCGGACCCAGAACTTCTGACTTTACCTATTTCTACTAATATGATTTATGTTTTTTGCAGCACGCCAGAGTCAGAACTTCTTATCTCTTTTAATTCAGCATTGCGCTCATTCTATTTTCTTTTTTTTCCTTACTATTTTTTTCTATCGCTTCTATTTTAACTAATCAAAAAAACCAAAAACATTTTACATTTTAAATGCTTTATTTTATTTCTTAAAACAAAAAGATCAAAAATATTTTCTTAAACAAAATTTATCTCTTTTCTTAAACAAAACAAGTTCATTTTACATTTCTTGTACATTCTTATCCATTCAATATGGTTGTAATAGTAACTTAGGACTTAATTTTACTTGCGATCCCCATTTGTAAATCTGTACACGCCACCCCCTAATGATTGTAATAGCATAGGATATTTACTTTCCACATTTTTTATTACTTTCACATATTTCTTGTAATTAGGGTTTGTATGGAAAGACTAAAACCAATCAATTAGAAACCCTAATCAAGACAAATCAAGCATTCAAACCAATACACTTGCACACAAACACCCCTAGGGTAAATCCACTTGGTTGCCTTATAAATGGAGATATTACGCATGTAAGGTATCTTAGCAAAACCAAGATCATAGTCCCTCGATGACGCCATCTAAGTTGCCTTTAAAAATGATCTTAGTCCCTAAAGAAAAAATGCTAAGATACCTTGCAACATGGATAATCATGGTTATACAATGACCCACGCCCGTCCCGTTTATATCCAAAGATATGGTTACTTACAAAATCAATGGTAAGATAACAATGTCAAAGGAAAAGAAAATGAACGAGAAAGACTTTTGAGTAGGTAGAATGCTCCTAATTACTTGCTCAATTTCAAACAAAACATCCTTGTTATTTTCCAAACAAACACTTACACTTTCAAAACATCTTACAAAACTTGAAAACATTTTCAAAAGATCAACATCTTTGTATACATTCTTAGGAACGAGAATCTTTACAAAATACTTTCAAAAATCACACCAAGCACAATCTTCAAACAAAAAGCAAGTGATCTAGCAAGTAACTAAGAGCCCATGGAAAACGATGGATAAAAAGGGTGCTAATACCTTCCCTTTTCATAATCTACCCCCCGAACTCAAGAAATAATCTCAAAGGCATTTCCTGTGCTTTTTCACCTTTCCTTTTGGATAAAAGAAAAGTCGGTGGCGACTCTTGCTAACCGCAACATTTGTGATCAAACGCAAAACACCCAAGTCAATTCTCCCACCGTATTACATAATTGGCGAATCTGCTAGGGAAGATTATAAAAGTGGGGTTACCTTAGGGTTAGATCACATTTACTTGCTTTCATTGTTTGATTTTTATGCTTTTACATTATGGTTCTTTGTTTGGGTTTGAATCCTCTACCCGGATTTGGGATACAATATAGGTAAGTAGCAATACATTGTGGAAACTTTGCGGGATATACCAACATGGTCTAAGCAATAGCTACGTTAGTGCGACTCATTGTGGGTACTGGTAGCCTTTGAGTGAATCAAAGAGAATACGGGGTTGCTGAGTGATGTCATAAAGCATTAATGAACTTCTACAACCTTTACTTGACCAACTTGGCCTTTAGGATGTAGTGAGATGACCGGCTTTGGTGCAGTCCGAAGTTGGTAGATACTCGATACTACACTCATTGAGGTTTGGTTTCTTGGGATATTTCGGTCACCAATAAAGAGGCTTGTGCTGAAACAATGACCAAGGAAACAAACCAGTGATATTGAGCTCCTTAGAACCCGGTTACTATTACTAGGACAGGTTTGAGCCAACTAAACTTCAAGAGGGTACTTACCTATAAAACTCCATGCAAGCCTAAACCTAAGGATTTGTTTGCTTTGTCTGTGTATACATACTTTTACATAACATCATGAACATCATAACATCATACACATTCACTAACCATTTCAAGGATTTTGGGATTCATCTTTGTTCTTGTTTTGTAGGATATGGATTCACTTCGCAGGAAAATTATTCAAGTCAACCTTGTAAAGATCCCTCCACAACTCAAGGAGCTAGCTTCAAGGATTCCTGAAAACTCTCCATTCACTGAGAGACATGGTCTCCTACTCAACTTGGTCACCTCCAACACAGATGAGGACATGATGAAGGTGCTCTTTCAGTTCTTTGATCCTTTACACCATTGCTTCACATTTCCCGACTATCAACTTGTGCCTACTTTAGAAGAATTCTCCCGACTCTTGAGGATTCCCATTCTCAATCAACTATCTTTCAACAGTACGAAAAGAGACCCAAAGCCAGAAGATATTGGTCAAGCTCTACACTTGCACTCATCTGATGTCACAACTAATTGGGAAACAAGGAGTGGTGTCAAAGGCTTCCTAGCAAAGTTCTCGTCCGAGAAAGCCCAAAACTTTTGGAATTCTATGGACCTGCAAGCTTTTGAGTAAATTGTGGCTATCCTCATCTATGGGATGGTTTTGTTTCCAAATCCTGACCAACTCATAGACGTGAACACCGTCAAAATCTTCATATCCCGCAAGTCGGTGCCTATATTGCTAGGGGATATCCTACACTCTTTTCACACTCGCACAATGAGGAAAAGAGGTGTCCTCATATGTTTCACTCCTCTCTTGGAAAGATGGTTTATTTCGTATCTTCCCTAATCTGTATTAAAGAGCGAGCAAGGTTCAAGGTGGTCACAAAGGTTGATGACACTCAAACATTCAGACATTCATTGGTGTTCCTGATCCATATAGAATGTTACTATTATCGACCGTTGTGGAGAATTTCCTAATGTCCCTTTACTTGGCATTAGGGGAGGTATCACCTACAACCCCTGCTTAGCCTTAAGACAGTTTGGTTACGCCCGAAGGGATGGCCAGCATGAGATGCTGATTCAAGGTTTGGTATTTGACTATGAGAACGGCGATCAAGGTCTTCACCAGAAATTTATCCGAGCTTGGAGGATGTTGAACAAGGTAGATAGCAATACATTGGGGCACAAGAATTCCATCCCTCTCGAGCCTTACCTCAAATGGGTACGAAATCATGCTCAAAGTCTTATGATGCCTTATCCTTCCATTCTCCTGGTAATCATTGAGCTTGTTACGGAAGGAGATGTTCCATACACTATCCTACATCCTGACATGCCCACCTCTCTTGAAGACCTACAAAGGGATTGGATACAACTCAAGGGGGAACAAGATACTTTCGAAGCCCAATTCTACGCAAGCAAGAAGAAGGTTTTGGAACTCACTAAGAAACTTCATGAGGAGAGGAACTTGAATGCCTACATTGCACCAAAGAGGATGCGTACTAACTTTTTATCTTAAAGTTTTTGTATTATTTTGCCCAAGAAGGCATTGATGTACTCAAGCTTTAATCTATTAAAATAACGTGTGTTTCCTTTTTTTCTAAAACAAATTTGAATCTTAAGATCCTTGAAATCATTGCATACGCATTTATCATTCTTCATAACATAAGCAGGTTTCTTGCAACAAGTCTCCTCATCTCTCTACTGTTTATTTCAGTAAGATGGATCTCGAGCAAACGGTAAAGGACCTCCAAGCTCAGAATGCACAGTTCCAACAGTTGTTCTTAACTCTATCCAAAGGACAAGAAGAGTTGAATACCTTGCTGGCTGAGGAGAAGAAAAAGAAGACAAAGAAGATAACCGGAGTTCTAAACATGGGAAAAGGATTCCAAGGGCAGACAAGAAGGACCCTAGACTTTGCAACGACATCCGGTGAGAAAGACAATCAAGATGGGAAGGGTAAGGAAACAGTTGTTCAGTCTGATTCAGACGAGAAAGAGGAAGAAGAAGACTATTCTGAAGAACAATATCCTCCAGCCGACGACAAGTATAAGCATCTAGAAGAGCGGTTGAGTGCAATGGAAATCCAAAAAGTGTCTGGATTGGACTTTGAGGAATTGGGACTAGTATCGGGAATTCTCATTCCTCCAAAATTTAAAGCACCTGTGTTCACCAAATATGACGGAGTCTCATGCCCCAAAATGCATCTCCGGTCCTATGTGAGGAAAATCCATCCTCATACCATTGACAAAGATTTATGGGTACGCTTCTTCCAAGATAGTCTGTTTGGAACTCAACTTGATTGGTTTTATCAGTTAGAAAGAGCCACTGTTCATAACTGGGAAGATCTTGTTGCAGCTTTTTATAAACAATATCAATACAATGCTGATCTAGCGCCTACCCGTACTCAACTCCAGAGTATGGCCATGGTTTCAAGTTAAGGATTCAAGGACTATGCGCAAATATGAAGAGACTTGGCCGGAAGAGTTAAACCTCCCCTATTTGAAAGAGAGTTGGTAGACATGTTTTTGAACACCTTGTCAGGTCCCTTCTTCAATCACTTAATTGGGAGTTCATCGGCAGGTTTTACTGAATTGATATTGACCAGAGAAAGGTTAGAAGCCGAGATAAAGAATGGAAAGATTCACAAAGATGCATCCTCTACTGCTGTAAGGAAGCCATTCATCGGAAAAAAAGAAGTGATTGTTGTGTATCCTCAGAGAAGTCAAGATAGGGATGAACGCCGTCTAATGGTGGGGGTTGTCATGATTCCTAAACCTGCGCGTGATCAGCAAAGAAACAACCAGCCAAGAATGGAAAGACCAGTCATATAATTCACCCGAACTAATATGACACAATCTCAAGTATTTCCACATTTGTTAAGATCCAAACTAGTGACTTTGAAAGAAGCTCCAAAGAACCCTAACACAACCTCTCCTCACTATCATCCTAATGCCCGTTGTGCATACCACTCTGAAAGTCTCGGCCATGACACTAACAACTGTTGGGCTCTAAAGAACAAAGTACAAGACCTCCTTAAAGCCAAAGAGATTGAATTCAATGCGCCAGAAAAGCCCAATGTCATTTCTTCCCTTATGCCCAAGCACCGCCATAATGCCAATGCCATTGAGGAAAATATATTTGTTACTTCAGTTGATGAACTTGTGACCCCACTCCTGACTATCAAAAAGAACATGTTGAATTCCAGTGTATTCCCAGGCTGTGATAAAAACTATCATTTTTGTTTATCCTCGCCAACCAACTGTCCTTTGTTGAAAGCAGGCGTTCAGTGCCTAATAGATAACAAGGAAATTCTGTTCGAAATGACTTATGTTCCAACTGTTTCTTATTATGATGTTTCCATCGTGACCATTTCCGACAATTCTTCCAGGGTCTCCACCAAAATACCTGTTAGAATTACATCAATTCCTAAAGTAGCCCCTTTGATAATTATAATGCCTGGACCAGTCCCGTATTTGTCAGACAAAACTGTACCATTGAATTATGAAGGGGATGTCTACTACCACAGTAACAAGCAAGATTGGCCAGCTGCCGAAGATTCAAGTTCTAAGAAGATTGACTCTGATATCAATAACATTGCAGGGACTAGCAAGATTACCCAAAGCGGAAGGATATTCTCTCCAGAAATTGCTCCCCCGAAAGCAATTTCTAGACCCGTAATCATTCTTGTCGTTGTTGCTCCTTCAAAGGTTATTCACAGTCTTATAATCATCTCTGCTAATGCTCCTACTAACATTCCTACTTCTGAGTCAACCGAGACTCGAGGTAAAAGTATTCTAATTGAGCCTGTCTGGACGAAGGCACAATCATTGGCTATCCCTGAGACCTCCCGGAAAGAGATGAAGGAAATTCTAAAGATCATAAAAAGAAGCGACTACAATGTAGTTGAGCAACTGGGGTAAACTCCATCTAAAATTTCCATGTTGGCTTTACTACTATGTTCCGAGGCGCATGCAAAGGCCTTGGTAAAATTCCCGAAAACTGCCCATGTACCCCAAGAAACATCTGTCGATCAGTTCCAAGACTGCATAGCCAGCTTGACTACAGATAATGGTCTAGGTTTCTCGGATGATGATTTAATGCCAAGAGGAAGGAAACATAATGAGGCATTGCATGTCTCAGTGGAATGCAGGGGAGCAACCTTGGCTCATGTTTCGGTGGACACCAGATCGTCTCTGAATGTGTTGCCTAAAAAGGCTCTTGATAGGCTTGACTGTGGGGGATTGACATTGAAACCAAGCAACATAGTAGTGAGGGCCTTTGACGGCTCAAAAAGGATGGTGCACGGGGAAGTGGATATCCCCATAAAGGTTGGAACCCGAACATTTGATTCAACTTTTTATGTAATGGATATTCGCCCTTCATATTCCTGCTTGTTAGGCTGACCATGGATTCACAATGTTGGTGTTGTTACTTCTACGTTGCACCAAATGCTGAAGTATCCAATTCAAGGGAAAATCATCACCGTTCATGGAGAAGAAGAGTATATGATCAGCCATCTCAATTCCTTCAGATATGTGAAGTTAGATGGTGAATTTATTGAAACTTCATTCCAACATTTTGAAGAAGTCCCGCAAGACGTGGCAGTGACCAAGGTTGTGTCTCAAGTTCCCAAGATCACAAGGCCTCCACTCAAGATGTCGTATGCCAAGGCAGTGATAGAAGAAGGTGGGTGCACTATTTGGGGATAACTCCCAGATATCCCATACAAATCTGACAAGTTTGGTATGGATTTCACTTCAGGTTCCCAGAAGACTGTACGCTATGCTCGTGCTAGAGGACCACCCTTGAAGATCAGCAACCGCGAAGTCAATGCAGTAGAGGAGGATGAAGACAGCTACAACCTGGAGGACTGGATTTTCCCAACTGTTAATGGAGGGCTCAGTAACTGGGAAGCTAGAGATTTTGTCTCGATCACTTTTATGCCACAGTAATTTGTCTTTACATTTTGTTGGATATGTAATATTAAAACAATTCATACTCTTAAAACCTTGTGTCTTACCAGAGGCACAATGGTCCATTTGTAAGGGTTATTATCTCATCTTCATATGACATCAATGAATCATGGACGTTTTGCATACAAACTTTGTGCTCATTGTTTTTCTTTTTTATATTTTCATTTCTTTTAAAGATAGTTATACCCTTACACACACTCACACTCACAATGCAGGTCTACATCCATTCGGGATCCCATGGATAACGGTTCTGCTATGGCTTTTTGTGACTCTGAAAATCTAATCTACGAAGTCGAAAACGAAGGTGAGGAAGATTGTGAAGTACCAGGGGAACTTTCCAGATTACTACAATAAGAAGAGAGGACCATTCAGCCCCACGAGGAACCCGTGGATACAATAAACCTAGGTACCGAGGAAGACAAAAGAGAAGTCAAGGTGGGTGTCAATCTGGAACCCAGTGTCAAAGAGCGTCTGATTCAGTTGCTCCACGAGTATGTTGAAGTCTTTGCCTGGTCGTACAAAGACATACCAGGTGTGATTGGTGGAAATAGAACTGACTGTTTTTAGCTGGTTTCGCGAAATGTCGCGGTAAGCAAGAGTCGCCACCGTCTTTTATGTTCTCCAACATGGAAAGGACAAAAGCACAGCAAAATTCCTTATTCGAGAATGTTTCTCAGTTCGGGAGGTAGATTTATAGAAAGGGAAGGTGTTAGCACCCTTTCTATCCGTGGTTATCCACGGGCTCTTAGGTACTTGCTCTTATGTTTTCAAAAGATGTTTGCTTTTCAAGTGTGTGTGGGTTTTGAAAAAGTTTCGTTTGAAACATTTCTAAGTAACTCTTGTATCAGTCCTCAAGAGTGTATGAAAAATTTGTTTGAAAACTTTTGAAAGTGTAGGTGTGAAAAGTTGTTTTTGTTTGTTTTTGAGAAAGAGCAAGTACTTAAGAGAAATCTACCTACTCTAAGGAATTAGGCTGTGTAAGAGTCCTTTAGATAGTGCTATCCCACCATTGAGAGGTAGGTAGCACCGTCGTTGGAGGTGTTCGGGTCAATTCGATTATCGGGACAGTGTGGTCACCGAAGCAATGGTAAGACAACTTAGGAGTAACCCTAACGTCCTAGATCCTTTTATCCGAGGCAACTGGATCTTTAGACAAAGGGTAACCTCTAAGACGTCCTATACTTGATGACCACGTTTCGAGGCAACGAGTGAAGCGTACCCTAAGAGTGGCATGTGCTTTGTGTGTTGTTTTTCAGTTAATGTTTTTGTACATGTTATTTGTGAGCTACGGGTTGGTTTTATTTACCATACATTCTTTCATGCATTTAAGCAGTTAGGAGTGCGGAAAGTAAATTGCAGAAATGTAAATTCTACGCTATTACAAGGCGCGGGTCTATACATCGCCAAAAATACAAAGACCCGTTTTGGTAAATAAGTACGAGAAATAGTAAATAAAGCAGTAAAATCCTAATTACTATTACATCCGGAGGCAGTTACAGAAATAATCAAAATAAAGAATTAAAACCAAAATGCGCGCGAAAGAAAGAATCGGGAATGTCTTAAGGGTGTTGACCCTTTTTAGAAAAAGAAATTAAATTTTTTGTCTTTTTTTGAATTAAATGCAATTAATCAAATAAACCTAATCTAATTAATTAATTTATTAAAAGAAACTATTTTTTTTTGTGTTTTTATGTTTTTATGAAATAAAATAAAAGAATTAAAATTCTAAGTTAACCTAATTCTAAATTATTTTAGTTATTAAAAAAAAGTTAAAATTGCCTAGTTAAAACTAATTCAACTATTTAATATTTATTTACAAAAAAAATATGAAAATAATAATAATAATAATGTTAATTCTATTTTTTTGATTTTTTATGAAAACATTAATTGGTTAATTGTTAATAATAAAAATAATTAAAAAGGTTCATAATTAAATTGGAAAATATAAAAAAAAAGGAAAAGAAAGGAATAAAACCAAGGGAAGGGGGTATGGGCCAGAATGGAGGGTGCTTGATTGGAATTTGTGAGGCCCATTTGAATCTTCAGCCACGTTGACCATTGGAATTGAGTGGAGCGCTGTTGACTCCTGAGCATGGTGCTCTTGCTTTCTGGGCCTTTGGATCTGCATCTATGGATACATGGCGCGCTGATCTGTGAGAGCACATGGTACTCACCATTTGGAAACCTGCACAGGAATGTATTTGAAAAAATAATATGAATTATGGGGGGACCTGGGAATCGAACCCAGGTCCCAGTGAATACCAAGTACATAGCCAGCCACTGAACCAAACGCGCTTGTTTGTAAACATAATAGAAAAAAAAGAATATATAAATAAGTGCACTATATGCTAAAACGCGCGCGCCAATTTGAATTGACCACTCCCTGGTTGCGACGCCCTTCGTCTTCTTCATTCCTGCAAAAACATAAAACACATAGCGGAGGTTTTAAACCCCCACAAAATGCAAGCATATGAAAATAGCGATTAGGCGCTCGCTACATATAAAAAGGGCGCGAGGTATCCATCACGTTTGTCTCATCCTGTTGATTTCAACTATGCCTGTTTGGAGTTTTAATTTTACAGCATGAGAAAAACCCCAATTTCAAAGCTCTGAAAACCCTAGGAATCGCTAATGGTAGTTTTCAATCCAGGGCATTATAATCAAATTGAATTATATGGAAAGCTTCGTATGGACCCTGTGAGTACAATGCAATCAATGAAAAGAGTTAAAAATGCATAAATGTATGACTGTGATTTTGAGAAAGAGTGTAAACCGTGTGACTTGTATGGCACGAGTTCTTGAGGTTTTGTGCTTAATTCTGATTGCAAAAGGTTCCTGGAAGGGTCAGGAGTGTGTTTGGATCAAAGGAGAGGCTTGAAATATGCTGGAAGGTGGTTTTCAGTTTCACACTTTTCCTTTGAAATTTTGAGATTGCTTATGCTGTATGTGAAAGTTCTAGGTCGTGTATGCTATTGGGAAGGCTTGCATATAAGGTTATGAATCATAATCAACCAATATCATGAGCCTTAAAGCCTTGCAATTATGTTTTTGATTTTGCCATAAACTCCATTGAAGAAAACTTGCCTTTTGTGTCCAATTTTGAATTCCATGCTCATAATAGGATGTACACGAATTTGGAAGGTGTTTCATGATGCATCAAAGCAATTCAAGCCACAAAATATCCCCTAATTAATTTTTTTGATTTTCATTTGAATTTTAAAGATTTAAAATGAATTAAATCAAATAAAATTAAATAAAAATGGAAAAATTAATTTTTAATCTTGAAATAAATTATGGGACACGTGGGAGGCATGGCCAAGCTGAACCAAGTGGAAAAAGTGGGCCCTTTTTGTCAAAAATGAAGTTTCAAGGATAGTTGACTTTGGCTATTTCACAAAAATTTCCCAACATCTCCAATGCATATCTTGCTCAATTTTGATCATATGAACATGTTCTTGGACATTTTGGAAAGGTCTTGAAGTCCTCTAACCAATGCCTTTGGTCCCATGTCATTTTGATTTACCAATCTCAAGTTATGGTCTTTGACTTAAAGTGCCTTTTTGTTGACTTTTGAAAATGACCTATAATGTTGAAATTGATAACTTTTTGTGAGAGAATTTCTTGGAATTGGAATGTGAAGATGAATTGTAGGAAATGTCCTCCCCTTCAAAATGAGCATTGGATGGGATTTTTCTGATGAACCATGAAAAAGTTATGCCTTGGTCAAGTTACAGTTGACTTTTCAGCTGTCCAAAAATAGAAACTTTTGCATCTTGATGATTTTTGAGCCATTCTTGTGGAATCATGGTCAAGACTTGACCAAATGATGATTGTGGCTTCAAAATAAGATGTTGACCAAAAAATTTGACTTTTGACTGCTAAATGACCATTTTGCCCCTACAGTTGATTGTGAAGCAACTAGGGTTTTTGATTGTGCAACTTGACCTTGTGAGCCTTGACACTTGACATGTGGATGCTTGACAATATATATGAGCATATGGGACTTGATTGAGCCCTTGAAAACCTCAACTTCCTTGCAAGAACCAAAACCCTAATTTGATTGGCTTAGGAGGATGATTGACTGTGTAGCCCTTGAGTAGACTTTGAACCATTTGAGGTGATGCTTGTCAAAACTTTCAAGAATATGGGAGGGAAAATTTTGGGGTACAGCAGTTTCCCCTGTTCAATCTTCTTAGACCTGAGGATGTAGATTGGCTTGTGTGCCTTTCGTGATCCGAGGGTGGAAGATGATTGAACACTAGAGTGCCCAGAAATTTGCACTCACATAGTAGAGTGTCAGCAGTGTGATGTCGGGAATGGGATTACAGATGCCGTTTGGAGACTGTTGGTATGTGGATGGGCTTATAGATGCCATCTGGAGAGATGATGGACAGGAGGATGGGCTTATAGATGCCATCTGGAAGTGTGACAGAACCTTGTCGGGAATGGGCTTATAGATGCCATTTGGAATTGTTGGTATGTGGATGGGCTTATAGATGCCATCTGGAGAGATGATGGATAGGGGATGGGCTTATAGATGCCATCTAGGTGTCGATCGCGTAAGAGATTCCTTAGCGAGAACTTGCGTACCTGAGAAAGATAATTTAATTACCTGGCCTGTTACAGGGGTTGATCTCCAATCTCTTCATGCAGATATGCCCTGGCTAGATACAAGTGTCGAATCCACAATCAATTGCTCACAGATGTGCCCTGGCTAGATACAGGAATCGAATCCGGAACTTCAAAAGGTTGCTTACAGACGTGCCCTGGCTGGATACAGGTATCGAATCTCTAAACTCTTCAGATATGCCCTGGCTAGATACAGGAATCGAATCTGGAATTAGTCGTCAACAGATATGCCCTGGATGGATACAGGTATCGAATCTTCAAACTCTTTAAATATGCCCTGGCTGGATACAGGAATTGAATCTGGAATTAGTCATCTACAGATATGCCCTGGCTGGATACAGGAATCGAATCTTCAAACTCTTCAGACGTGCCCTGGCTGGATACAGGAATCGAATTTGGAAATAGTCGTCAACAGATATGCCCTGGCTGGATACAGGAATCGAATCTTCAAACTCTTCAGACGTGCCCTGGCTGGATACAGGAATCGAATCTGGAAATAGTGGTCAACAGATATGCCCTGGCTGGATACAAGAATCGAATCTTCAAACTCTTCAGACGTGCCCTGGCTGGATACAGGAATCGAATCTGGAAATAGTCGTCAACAGATATGCCCTGGCTGGATACAGGAATCGAATCTTCAAACTCTTCAGACGTGCCTTGGCTGGATACAGGTGTCGAATCTGGAATTAGTCGTCAACAGATATGCCCTGGCTGGATACAGGAATCGAATCTTCAAACTCTTCAGACGTGCCCTGGCTGGATACAGGAGTCGAATCTGGAAATAGTCGTCAACAGATATGCCCTGGCTGGATACAGGAATCGAATCTTCAAACTCTTCAGACGCGCCCTGGCTGGATACAGGAGTCGAATCTGGAAATAATCGTCAACAGATATGCCCTGGCTGGATACAGGAATCGAATCTTCAAACTCTTCAGACGCGCCCTGGCTGGATACAGGAGTCGAATCTGGAAATAGTCGTCAACAGATATGCCCTGGCTGGATACAGGAATCGAATCTTCAAACTCTTCAGACGTGCCCTGGCTGGATACAGGAATCGAATCTGGAATTAGTCGTCAACAGATATGCCCTGGCTGGATACAAGAATCGAATTTTCAAACTCTTCAGACGTGCCCTGGCTAGATACAGGAATCGAATCTGGAATTGATCGCTCACAGATATGCCCTGGCTAGATACAGGTATCGAATCTGGAATTGCGACAGTTGATAGTAATTATCTTTGGATTGATCTTTTTCCTGAAAAGGCAAAACATCAGTTGTATGCAATGTCATGATGTATGAAGTGCATGATGTCATGTATTCTCAAAAATAGATGAGATTGTATGATATGATGCGTATGTGCATGCATTGTGTATGTAAGCAGGATGTATGAAATGTGATATGTTTATGAATGTATTGTCATCTAGGAAAATAAATCCTTGACGAATTCCGGGAAGTTGAATCCTGGGCTGACGTTGAAGAGTGAAGTTCTTCATTTCCGCTGGGGATGATGGTTGCAAGAATAAACCGATAGGAGAAGATGACTCCGTTGGAGAATAAACTTGGCGAAGAGATTACTCTGCGGGGAATACTCTGTGGGAAGAGATACTTCGCTGAGGTTTGATGATAACTCCGTTGGGGATACCGTTGATATGTTATGTTGGAGGATTCTTGATGAACTCCACTGGGGGATAGAAAGAGCTTCGCCGAGGATGATCTTTCCGTGGTTTTTAGCTGAGGATAACCCAGTTATAAGCTCTGGTGGAGAATAACCGTGGAATAAAGCCGGGGAGACGCGTTCGTGCTCTGTAGGGGATAGCTTCCAGAATCTACTGGGGATAAGCTTCTTATTGGGGAGATTGATTCAACTCTCCTGGGGAGACTTTTGAGACTGTACTGGGGAATGGCTCCACTGGGGTGTCTGGTATTCCGCCGGGGAACAATCTTAGATCAAGACTGCCGGGGATGCTTGCTTAGGAACATCTGTATACTCCGCCGGGGAATATTGAGATTTTCTGGGGATACCCAACTTCCTTAAGGCTGACAGTAGACTAACTCTGCTTGGGGAGAGTATCATTGACTTGCTGGAGATATTGTGCCTTGTAGGGCTTATGGGAGACCAACTCTGCTTGGGAGAGAGTATTACTGATTCTGGTCTTACTCTGCGGGGAGTGGAGGTAACTTGGTTACGTTCTTCAGCCGAAACTACCTTGGTACCTTGGTACCTTGGTGGACAGAGCAACTAGATCTCTTAGACAATTCTTTATTTCCCATGTTTCTAATATCACCTGTAATTAGTCCTTTGTTTCGTATGCAAATATTTATGAGTTAGCAATTAATGTCAAATGCATATATCAAAAATTGAACATTGGACGTTCTTTACAAAACAAAACAGAAAAAAGGAAAAAACAATTGGCAATTGGTCTGAAAAGTGAATTTGTATTGATTTTTGAATTTTCCTGTAAATAGGCGTTTATGTACAAGAGGCTGACGTCCTAGTAAGAGAACGCCGCCGCACAACATAGAGTTTATACAATTTTGAAAAGGAAAACAAAACAGCTATGTGAAAAATCCCACTGGGTTCCAACTCTGCTATCGTCTTTTATATCTTCAAGCGTCTCATCACTTTGCTGCTTAGTTGAAACTGAAGTTGATTGATCAATGTCGTCTGAACCTGATAGTTGATACCGAATTCTGGATGCACGGTGATCCAATGAGACATAGTATTACGTTTTATCCCTAACTTTTGCCTGGACCGCCCTTTCGGGTTTTCAGTCCATCGGGATACCCATTTTTGCCCAAGCCGCCTTTTCAGGTTTTTGACTTGCCGGGTGTACAGATTTTTTCATTTCATCCCTTATTTTTGCCCGAACCCTTTTGGTTCGCCGGGAAGCCCTAATTTTTGCCTAGGTATGTCAACCTAGCGGGTCTTTTATCATGCGTAGTATCTTTTTACTATGTCTGCATTGGCGGGGTGAGGAAGGTCGTCACCATCCATGGTGGTTAGAATCATGGCTCCTCCTGAGAAGACATGTTTAACCACAAATGGCCCTTCTTATGTGGGGGTCCATTTGCCCCTGGGATCACTTTGAGGAAGAATGATGCGCTTGATTACCAGGTCCCCAACTTGATACTCTTGTCGTCTGACTTTCTTGTTAAATGCCTTGATCATCCGTTTTTGGTACGTCTGACCATGACAAATAGCGGTGAGTCTCTTTTTGTCGATTAGGTTTAACTGATCAAGCCGAGTCTGGATCCAGTCATCTTCGCTCAAACCTGCATCCTTCATTATCTGGAGAGAGGGTATCTGGACTTCGATTGGCAAGACTGCCTCCATGCCATAGACCAAGGAAAAGGGAGTTGCCCCTGTTGACGTCCGTGCTGAGGTACGGTACCCGTGAAGAGCAAATGGTAACATCTCGTGCCAATCTTTGTAGGTCACTGTCATCTTCTGCACAATCTTCTTGATATTCTTATTCGCTGCTTCTACAGCCCCATTCATCTTCGGCCGGTAGGGAGAAGAGTTGTGGTGCTGTATCTTGAATTGCTCGCAGAGCTCAGTGATCATCTTGTTGTTAAGATTGGTACCATTGTCCGTAATGATCCTCTCTGGTACGCCGTATCGATAGATCAAGTTATGCCGAATGAACCGTGCTACGACGTTCTTGGTTACTGTAGCATAGGAAGCTGCTTCAACCCACTTTGTGAAGTAATCAATCGCTACTAGGATGAAGCAATGCCCATTGGATGTCGTAGGTTTGATATCACCGATCATATCAATGCCCCACATTGCAAAAGGCCAAGGTGTTGTTAAGACGTTTAGAGGAACTGGAGGAACGTGCACCTTATCTGCATAGATCTGGCACTTATGACATGTCCGAGAATGTTGGTAACAATCAGCTTCCATTGTGGACCAGAAATATCCTGCCCGGAGGATTTTCTTTGCCATGGTATGCCCACTGGAATGTGTTCCGAAGGTACCCTCATGTAGCTCTGCCATGATTCTTTCTGCTTCAGTCTTATCCACACAACGCAGTAAGGTTGAATCAAGGTTTTGCTTGTATAGAATGCCATTGCTGAGGAAGAACTTTGCTGCGAACCTTCTCAGAAACTTTTTGTCGTTGACAGATGCACCCTCAGGGTATTCTTGAGCTTCCAAGTACCTCTTCACTTCATGATACCAAGGTTTTTCAGTTACCTCTTCAGCCTCGAGATCACAGCAATGTGCAGGTTCATCTAACTTCCAGATAATGATTCGGGGAGCCTTGTTGTCCCATTTGACTTTGAACATGGAAGACATCGTAGCTAACGCGTTTGCCAACTGATTCTCCTCTCTTGGGAAGTGTTCAAAAGTTATCTCTGTGAAATGGGGGATCAATGTCAACACACATTCTTTGTAAGGGATAAGGTTTGGGTGTTTCGTATCCCACTCGCCTTTGATCTGATTGATCACGAGAGCGGAATCTCCGAAGACACTCAGAAACTTGATCCTTAAGTCAATTGCAGCTTGAAGACCCATAATGCACGCCTCATACTCCGCCATATTGTTGGTGCAGTTGAAACATAGTCGGGCAGTAAGTGGAGTATGAGTGCCTTTGGGGGATATGATCACATCGCCAATGCCGTTACCCAAAGCGTTTGAGGCTCCGTCAAAGTGCATAGACCATCGAGATCCTTCCTCAGGTCCTTCATCCGGTCCAGGTACTTCACAATCAGTCACTACCATGACATCCTCGTCTGGAAATTCAAAGTTCATAGATTGGTAGTCATCCACTGCCTGGTGTGCCAAGTGGTCTGCCACTACACTTCCCTTGATTGCTTTCTGAGTCGTGTACTGGATGTCGTATTCCGTCAAGATCATCTGCCATCTTGCTATTCTTCCGGACAAGGCAGGCTTTTCGAAGATGTACTTGATTGGATCCATTTTTGAAATCAACAGAGTAGTGTGAGTAAACATATACTGTCTCAGCCGGCGAGCAGCCCATACCAAAGTGCAGCAAGTTTTCTCGAGCAGTGAGTATCGGGTCTCACAGTCGGTAAACTTTTTGCTAAGGTAATAAATAGCGTGCTCTTTTCGGCCAGACTCGTCATGCTGCCCCAGCACACACCCCATTGAGTTGTCCAGTACTGTCAAGTATAAGATTAGAGGTCTCCCTTCAACCGGTGGCATAAGAATGGGTGGTTCTTGGAGATACTCTTTGATTCTGTCGAAAGCAGCCTGACATTCATCATTCCAACGTACTACTTGATCTTTCTTCAGTAGCTTGAAGATTGGTTCATAGGTAGCAGTTATATGCGAGATGAATCGGGCAATGTAGTTCAACCGTCCCAGAAAACCTCTGACTTCTTTCTCTGTCTTGGGCGCTGGCATTTCTCGTATGGCTTTCACCTTGGCAGGGTCCACTTGAATACCTTTGTCGCTCACGACGAAGCCTAGCAATTTTCCAGATCTTACCCCGAAGGTGCACTTGTTCGGGTTCAACCTCAGCTTGTACAACTTTAGACGATCAAACAATTTCTGCAGATGGTCAAGGTGTTCCTCTTCAGTTTGGGACCTTGCAATCATATCATCGACGTATACTTCAATCTCATGGTGGATCATGTCATGAAATAAAGCAACCATGGCACGTTGGTAGGTTGCCCCAACATTTTTCAACCCAAAAGGCATGACCTTGTAGCAAAAGGTGCCCCACTGAGTAACAAAAGTGGTCTTCTCCATGTCTTCATGAGCCATCTTGATCTGATTATAACCGGAGAAGCCATCCATGAAGGAGAATACTTTATGTTGGGCAGTATTGTCAACCAGAACGTCGATATGAGGCAGAGGGAAATCATCTTTAGGGCTCACCCTGTTCAAATCCCTGTAGTCAACACACATTCTGACCTTACCATCTTTCTTCGGCACTGGAACCACGTTGGCAACCCATTGAGGGTAAGAAGTCACTACAAGAAAACCGGCATCAAATTGTTTCTTAACCTCAGCTTTGATCTTCTCGGACATCTCTGGACGCATACGGCGGACCTTCTGTTTAACCGGAGGGCAGTCTTCCTTGGTAGGTAGGTGATGAACCACAATGTCGGTATCCAACCCATGCATGTCTTCGTAGGACTAGGCAAAGATTTCCATGTAGTCATGCAGCATCTGGATCAACCGTTGTTTCACACTGAGCTCTAGATTAGCACCAATCTTGACTTCCTTTCTGTCTGTCTCAGTACCCAGATTTACCGTTTCCACTGGCTCTTCATGTGGCTGAATGGCCCTCTCTTCCTGGAGTAGCAGTCTAGCAAGCTCACCAGGCACTTCGCAATCATCTTCACCTTCGTCTTCGGCTAAGATGATCGGATTTTCGAAGTCATAACTGGCAGTAGCAGAGTCGTTACCAGTGAGATCCATAGTGGATTGGAACCTGTATGAGTGAGTGTGTGTAAATATAGCTGTTTTGCAATATGTAAAGAAAGAAAAGGAGCACAAGATTTGAAATGTGAAAAACGTCCAATGCTTTTATTCATGATATATGAAAGTGACAAACAATAGCCCTCACAAATGACGCCACGGTGCCCCGGGTAAGACACCGGGCCATAAAGTTTAGTAATATTGTTTGTTACAACTTTAAAACAAAAGAGTTCATTACTGGGTGACAAAAGTAATAGGTGTAAAGTCTTTTGCAGTCCAGTTGCTAGGTCCACCGTTGGTCGTCGGGTAGATCCAGCTGTCGAATTCGGATTCGTCCGCTTCGTCCTCAATAGCATTCACTCCCGGGTTGGTGATGAGCACAGGAGGTCTTCCAATCCTTGCCTTACGCACAGCCTTCTGAGCTTCTGCAGTGAAACCCAAGCCAAATTTGTCAGTCTTTGGAGTGAAATCAGGAAGTTTGCCCCAGTTTGCACACTCACCCTTCTCAATCACAGCCGGGCATCCTTCAAGGAAGCCATCTTCAAAGGAGAGTCTTCTGCAGTCACTGTCTCTGCTGCTGCCAATGTTTGAGGCACCTCTTCAAAGTGTTGAAAGGGGGTCTCAATGAACTCCCCATCCATTTCTACGTATCGGAACGAGTTGAGGTGGCTGACCATGTATTCCTCTTCCCCTTGCACTGTCACGATCTTCCCTCTGACCGGGTATTTGAGCTTCTGATGTAATGTGGAGGTCACAGCTCCAGCCTTGTGGATCCAAGGACGACCCAGCAAAGAAGAATAGGATGGACGGATATCCATCACGTAGAATTTTGAATCAAAGACTTGTGAACCAACCCTAATTGGGATGTCAACCTCGCCATGTACCATCCTTTTGGACCCGTCAAAGGCCCGGACAACAATGTTACTTGGTTTGGGCTCTAAACCCTCACAGTCCAGCCTGTCTAGAGCTTTCTTGGGTAGCACGTTTAGTGAAGAACCAATGTCAACCAGCACGTGAGCAAGAGTAGTGCCCCTGCATTCAATGGATACATGCAGGGCATCATTATGGTTCTTCCCCTTGGCCGTCAGATCAGCGTCAGAGAAACCCATACCATTATCAACAGTTAGGTTGGCCACACAGTCGGTGAATTGATCAGTAGACGTTTCTTGTGGTATGTGGGTCGTCTTCAGGAAAGCAATCAGGGCCTTGGCATGGGCCTCTGAACACAGCAACAGTGATAGCATAGAGATTTTAGAGGAGGTGTGCCCCAGCTGTTCAACGATGTTGAAATCACTCTTCTTGATAATTTTGAGGATCTCTTCCATCTATTGCTTGGAAGCCTCAACAGTGGTATTTGGTGCCTCCGTCCGGGCAGGCACATCAGTAGCAATCCCCTTGCCCCGAGCGTCAGATGACTCGGCAGCAGGGGTAGAAACTTGATCAGGGGGGGAAACAGGCACATTGGCAGGCGTGATGACAAGAGGCCTCTGAATTGCTGGAGGTGCAATGCCTGGTGAGAACAGTCTTCCACTACGAGTGACCTTAGCAGGCCCGGTGATGTTGGTGACACCGGTACTAGTATTGAACTCTTGTTTCACTCCCAGAACATAAACATCTGCCCCATAGTGCCACGGGACAGCTTTATCAGACTTGTAGGGGATGGGCCCCGGAACAGTAATGGTTATAGGAGCAATCTTGTGAACAGGCAAAATTTTGATAGGCTTCTTTGAAGGAGCCTTGGAAGGGTGGTTGAAAATGGTAACAATTGAAACTTCTTCAACAGGGGCAGCGGGAACAGAAGTCTTCTTGAACAAGATCTCTTTACTATCCATCAGGTTTTGGACGCCTGACTTCATCAAAGGACAACCAGCAGGTGAATCAGCACATAAATGGCAACCTTTGCTACATCCCGGAAATAAACCGGCTAGCAACAGGTTCCTCTTGATGGTTAACAGCGGAGTAGCAACATCATCCACAGAAGCTACATATAGATCCTCCTCAACAGCATTCACTCCATGCTGGGGCATGGGAGCGGTCACAACATTTGGCCTTTCGGGCGCCTCGAACTGTATTTCCTTGGCATCAATAAGGTCTTGAACCTTATTCCTTAGGGCCCAACAATCATCAGTAGAATGTCCCGGGCTATCAGAGTGATAAGCGTAACGGGCGTTGGGGTTGTACTTCGGAGATGCTGTGTTTACCACCTTCGGAGCTTCCTTGACTGTTACCAGGCTAGTTGACAGCAGTTGCAGTAATATCTGAGAGAGAGAGTCATGCTGAGCCGAGTATACTGTCTTTTAGGCCTCTCAGCTCTTGGCTGGTTATATTGCTGAGGAGCAGCAGCAGGCTTAGAAATAACCACCGCGTTGACAGCTTGGCGGCGTTCCGGTTTGTTTTGCCTTCTAGGACCATACACAGCACTAGCCTCCTTCTTGAAGGGCTTCTTTTCAGTATTTGAGGAGGCACCCTTCTGTATCTTCCCCGATTTTATACCATCTTCGATCCTCTCACCAGTCAGGATCAGGTCAGTAAACCCAGCAGAGGAATTACCAATGAGATGGTTGAAGAATGGACCAGATAGGGTCCCCAAGAACATGTCCACTAGTTCACGATCCGTCAATGGTGGCTGCACCCTGCCAGCCAGGTCTCTCCATTTCTGTGCGTACTCCTTAAAACCTTCACCCGTTCCCAGTGACATACCCTGGAGTTGGGTACGCGTGGGAGCGAGGTCGGAATTATATTGATACTGCTTGTAAAAAGCAGTGGCCAAATCCTCCCAATTACGAATGTTGGTTCCATCCAGCTGATAGAACCATTCGAGATGAGTCCCTGAAAGACTCTCCTGGAAGAAGTGGATCCATAAGTTCTTGTCTGTTGTGTAAGGCTGGATCTTCCTTAAATAAGAGCGGAGGTGCATTTTAGGACAGGAAGCCCCGTCGTACTTCATAAAGGCAGGCGCCTTGAACTTGTGTGGGATCACCACCCCAGAAGATAACCCTAAGTCTCCGAAATCCAACCCAGGCACACGTTGAATCTCCATAGCATTTAACCTGTCCTCCAGTTGTTTATACCGGTCCTCAGCAGGAGGGTATTGTTCGTCATTGAAGTCTGTCTCGGTGTCAGAGACCACAGGACTAGGGACCTCTCTCCCTTGGTGACTTCCTTCCCCCACAGACGGAGTAGTCCTCTCAGCTTCATTTTGCAATGTATTCCCGACTCTGCGCCCAGTGTTGAACAGCACAGTCCTCTTCTTCTTTTTCTTCTTCAGGAGCAAAGCCTTCAGCTCTTGTTGTCCTTGGGCCAAGTTCATGACCATCTCCTGAAATTGGGCGTTCTGGGCCTGGAGGGCCTTGATAGCTTGCTCGGTAGTGAGTTCAGGATTCATGATGCTTGAGTGCTGAAATAAACAGCGAAGAGGATTAAGCAACCTGTAGAA
Organism: Vicia faba; assembly: GCA_948472305.1. Lineage (NCBI taxonomy): Eukaryota > Viridiplantae > Streptophyta > Magnoliopsida > Fabales > Fabaceae > Vicia > Vicia faba. Next base: position 1,275,728,939 of record OX451739.1, read on the forward strand.
AAAGGGTACCTGTGATGCATATGATGAATGAAATGCGTATGAATTATGTTTTCAAAGACAATCGGGAATCAACTTTGTAAACAAAAGGGAAACACACTTTATTAGATTCAAACTTTAAATTGTTCAACAATTTGCCTTTAGGCGTTACAAGAATGAAAATACTGAAAAGGAAATAAAGCTGTAAAAGAAACATCCAAAGCCCATCAGTGCTCCCATGGCCTCCTCTTCTCAGTACGGATATAGTCATTCAGGGCCCGCTCGTTCTCCAATTGCTTGGTCAGCTTCTGGATCTTTTGTTCCTGTTCGTTGAACTTTTCCCGATAATAATCCCGCTCTTCCTGTAGTTGCACCCAAGATCTCTTTAGGGTATCAACATCAGTGGGTATCTGAGGATGTAATATGGTTGGAGGAACCCCGTCTCTATCAGGAACTTCAAGGATGATAGGCCTGACAGCTTCATATGGCATACCTAACTTCTGAGCACGGATGCGGACCCATCTGTAATAGGGTTCCATTGGTAGAGAAGTCTTCAGTCCTAACTCATGTGGGTCAGCTTTGTGAACTCCGTCCCAAGCTTTGATGAATCTACGACGCAGTTCGTCACTATCTACCTGAAACTCAAAACTGATGTGAGGCACCAACATCTCATGAGTCCCTGCTCTTCTGGCTCTTCCAAACTGACGGAGAGCTAAACATGGATTATAAGAGATTCCTCCTTGGGTACCAATCAATGGAACATTAGGATATTCTCCGCAACGATCAATAACAGCCACCTCATCTAAACCTCGGAGAGTCTAAATGATGTCATTATCAGTGAGAGACATTAACCTATGAGCCCAGCCTTTTCCTTCTTGGTTCTTCAGCACGAACTTGGGGAGGTGCGAAATAAATCACCTCACTAACAAAGGAGTACAACACCACAGGGTTCCTCGTCTTCGGGCAGTACGAGCATAGAGTTGCTGTAGGATATCACCCAAGAGAGTGGGTACAGGGTTCCGAGACATGAAGATCCTTATGGCATTGATATGACAAAGTTATCAGGATTTGGAAACAATACTAGCCCATAGATTAAGAGAGCCAGAATGTCCTCGTACGCCCTGAAGTCTAAGTCATTCCAGAAATTGTTAGCTTTACCAATCAGAAACTTAGCCAAGAAGCCCTTAACTCCGCTTCTAGTCACCCAGTTGTCCATTACCTCCTTGTTGGTCAAAGGAAGGGCTGCTGCAATCTCCTCAGGTCTAAGAGCCTTCTCCCAACCAGTGAAGGGAGTCTGATCCAAGATAGGGATACCAAGCAAATCAGAGAATTCTTCCAGGGTAAGGACCAGCTGGAAGTCTTGAAAGGTGAAGCAACTGTACAAGGGATCATAAAACTGGGTCAAGACACTCATTAGTTGTTGGTCCCACTTTGAAGTGACTAAACCGAGAAGAGAACCATGCCTCTGGATGAAGGAAGTAGTGTTTGGAATTCTGTCAACCAACTCTTTCAGCAAATCAGGTGGGTGAACAAAGTTGAGCCGGATAGTGTTCCTTCGCACAGGCATCATGATGTCCTACAAAACAGAGAAAAGGTGAAACCCTCTTGTCTTTGAAATAGGTCAGTCCTTATGCAGGGTGCATGCAATGATATGGTGGTATGATGTTATGGTAAAGCACACCACAAGTATTCACAAAGGCAAACATGATAAGGCACACAAGTCACACCAGACAGCCCTTAGAGTTTAGGCTAGCATGAAGTTCAGGTACTTCCCTCTTTTAGTTTGTTGGTTAAGACCTGTCCTATCAAAAGTAACCGGGTTCTAGAGGATCCCAATATCACTGACTACCCTCAATCGGTCATAACTCCAACATCGCAATCTTTTCTAACTACCCTCAATCTTGTCTCGGTCACTTTTATGCCATAGTAATTTGTCTTTACATTTTGTTGGATATGTAATATTAAAACAATTCAGACTCTTAAAACCTTGTGTCTTACCAGAGGCACAATGGTCCATTTGTAAGGGTTATTATCTCATCTTCATATGACATCAATGAATCATGGACGTTTTGCATACAAACTTTGTGCTCATTGTTTTTCTTTTTTATATTTTCATTTCTTTCAAAGATAGTTATACCCTTACACACACTCACACTCACAATGCAGGTCTACATCCATTCGGGATCCCATGGATAACGGTTCTGCTATGGCTTTTTGTGACTCTGAAAATCTAATCTACGAAGCCGAAAACGAAGGTGAGGAAGATTGTGAAGTACCAGGGGAACTTTCCAGATTACTACAATAAGAAGAGAGGACCATTCAGCCCCACGAGGAACCCGTGGATACAATTAACCTAGGTACCGAGGAAGACAAAAGAGAAGTCAAGGTGGGTGCCAATCTGGAACCCAGTGTCAAAGAGCGTCTGATTCAGTTGCTCCACGAGTATGTTGAGGTCTTTGCCTGGTCGTACGAAGACATACCAGGTGTGATCGGTGGAAATAGAACTGACTGTTTTTAGCTGGTTTCGCGAAATGTCGCGGTAAGCAAGAGTCGCCACCGTCTTTTATGTTCTCCAACATGGAAAGGACAAAAGCACAGCAAAATTCCTTATTCGAGAATGTTTCTCAGTTCGGGAGGTAGATTTATAGAAAGGGAAGGTGTTAGCACCCTTTCTATCCGTGGTTATCCACGGGCTCTTAGGTACTTGCTCTTATGTTTTCAAAAGATGTTTGCTTTTCAAGTGTGTGTGGGTTTTGAAAAAGTTTCGTTTGAAACATTTCTAAGTAACTCTTGTATCAGTCCTCAAGAGTGTATGAAAAATTTGTTTGAAAACTTTTGAAAGTGTAGGTGTGAAAAGTTGTTTTTGTTTGTTTTTGAGAAAGAGCAAGTACTTAAGAGAAATCTACCTACTCTAAGGAATTAGGCTGTGTAAGAGTCCTTTAGATAGTGTTATCTCACCATTGAGAGGTAGGTAGCACCGTTGTTGGAGGTGTTCGGGTCAATTCGATTATCGGGACAGTGTGGTCACCGAAGCAATGGTAAGACAACTTAGGAGTAACCCTAACGTCCTAGATCCTTTTATCCGAGGCAACCGTTTCGAGGCAACTGGATCTTTAGACAAAGGGTAACCTCTAAGACGTCCTATACTTGATGACCACGTTTCGAGGCAACGAGTGAAGCGTACCCTAAGAGTGGCATGTGCTTTGTGTGTTGTTTTTCAGTTAATGTTTTTGTACATGTTATTTGTGAGCTACGGGTTGGTTTTATTTACCATACATTCTTTCATGCATTTAAGCAGTTAGGAGTGCGGAAAGTAAATTGCAGAAATGTAAATTCTACGCTATTACAAGGCGCGGGTCTATACATCGCCAAAAATACAAAGACCCGTTTTGGTAAATAAGTATGAGAAATAGTAAATAAAGCAGTAAAATCCTAATTACTATTACATCCGGAGGCAGTTACAGAAATAATCAAAATAAAGAATTAAAACCAAAATGCGCGCGAAAGAAAGAATCGGGAATGTCTTAAGGGTGTTGACCCTTTTTAGAAAAAGAAATTAAATTTTTTGTCTTTTTTTTGAATTAAATGCAATTAATCAAATAAACCTAATCTAATTAATTAATTTATTAAAAGAAACTATTTTTTTGTGTTTTTATGTTTTTATGAAATAAAATAAAAGAATTAAAATTCTAAGTTAACCTAATTCTAAATTATTTTAGTTATTAAAAAAAAGTTAAAATTGCCTAGTTAAAACTAATTCAACTATTGAATATTTATTTACAAAAATAATATGAAAATAATAATAATAATAATAATAATGTTAATTCTATTTTTTTGATTTTTTATGAAAACATTAATTGGTTAATTGTTAATAATAAAAATAATTAAAAAGGTTAATAATTAAATTGGAAAATATAAATAAAAAAAGGAAAAGAAAAGAATAAAACCAAGGGAAGGGGGTATGGGCCAGAATGGAGGGTGCTTGATTGGAATTTGTGAGGCCCATTTGAGTCTTCAGCCACGTTGACCATTGGAATTGAGTGGAGCGTTGTTGACTCCTGAGCATGGTGCTCTTGCTTTCTGGGCCTTTGGATCTGCATCTATGGACACATGGCGCGCTGATCTGTGAGAGCACATGGTACTCACTATTTGGAAACCTGCACATGAATGTATTTGAAAAAATAATATGAATTATGGGGGGACCTGGGAATCGAACCCAGGTCCCAGTGAATACCAAGTACATAGCCAGCCACTGAACCAAACGCGCTTGTTTGTAAACATAATAGAAAAAAAATAATATATAAAATAAGTGCACTATATGCTAAAACGCGCGCGCCAATTTGAATTGACCACTCCCTGGTTGCCACGCCCTTCGTCTTCTTCATTCCTGCAAAAACATAAAACACATAGCGGGGGTTTTAAACCCCCACAAAATGCAAGCATATGAAAATAGCGATTAGGCGCTCGCTACATATAAAAAGGGCGCGAGGTATCCATCACGTTTGTCTCATCCTGCTGATTTCAACCATGCCTGTTTGGAGTTTTAATTTTACAGCATGAGAAAAACCCCAATTTCAAAGCTCTGAAAACCCTAGGAATCGCTAATGGTAGTTTTCAATCCAGGGCATTATAATCAAATTGAATTATATGGAAAGCTTCGTATGGACCCTGTGAGTACAATGCAATCAATGAAAAGAGTTAAAAATGCATAAATGTATGACTGTGATTTTGAGAAAGAGTGTAAACCGTGTGACTTGTATGGCACGAGTTCTTGAGGTTTTGTGCTTAATTCTGATTGCAAAAGGTTCCTGGAAGGGTCAGGAGTGTGTTTGGATCAAAGGAGAGGCTTGAAATATGCTGGAAGGTGGTTTTTAGTTTCACACTTTTCCTTTGAAATTTTGAGATTGCTTATGCTGTATGTGAAAGTTCTAGGTCGTGTATGCTATTGGGAAGGCTTGCATATAAGGTTATGAATCATAATCAACCAATATCATGAGCCTTAAAGCCTTGCAATTATGTTTTTGATTTTGCCATAAACTCCATTGAAGAAAACTTGCCTTTTGTGTCCAATTTTGAATTCCATGCTCATAATAGGATGTACACGAATTTGGAAGGTGTTTCATGATGCATCAAAGCAATTCAAGCCATAAAATATCACCTAATTAATTTTTTTGATTTTCATTTGAATTTTAAAGATTTAAAATGAATTAAATTAAATAAAATTAAATAAAAATGGAAAAATTAATTTTTAATCTTGAAATAAATTGTGGGGCACGTGGGAGGCATGGTCAAGCTGAACCAAGTGGAAAAAGTGGGCCCTTTTTGTCAAAAATGAAGTTTCAAGGATAGTTGACTTTGGCCATTTCACAAAAATTTCCCAACTTCTCCAATGCATATCTTGCTCAATTTTGATCATATGAACATGTTCTTGGACATTTTGGAAAGGTCTTGAAGTCCTTTAACCAATGCCTTTGGTCCCATGTCATTTTTATTTACCAATCTCAAGTTATGGTCTTTGACTTAAAGTGCCTTTTTGTTGACTTTTGAAAATGACCTATAATGTTGAAATTGATAACTTTTTGTGAGAGCATTTCTTGGACTTGGAATGTGAAGATGAATTGTAGGAAATGTCCTCCCCTTCAAAATGAGCATTGGATGGGATTTTTCTGATGAACCATGAAAAAGTTATGCCTTGGTCAAGTTACAGTTGACTTTTCAGCTGTCCAAAAATAGAAACTTTTGCATCTTGATGATTTTTGAGCCATTCTTGTGGAATCATGGTCAAGACTTGACCAAATGATGATTGTGGCTTCAAAATAAGATGTTGACCAAAAATTTTGACTTTTGATTGCCAAATGACCATTTTGCCCCTACAGTTGATTGTGAAGCAACTAGGGTTTTTGATTGTGCAACTTGACCTTGTGAGCCTTGACACTTGACATGTGGATGCTTGACAATATATATGAGCATATGGGACTTGATTGAGCCCTTGAAAACCTCAACTTCCTTGCAAGAACCAAAACCCTAATTTGATTGGCTTAGGAGGATGATTGACTGTGTAGCCCTTGAGTAGACTTTGAACCATTTGAGGTGATGCTTGTCAAAACTTTGAAGAATATGGGAGGGCAAATTTTGGGGTACAACACCAGGACTTGATGTAGATATTGTGGTACATCGTCTACCTACAAAAGAGGACTGCCCACCAGTAAAACAAAAGGTCCGTCGAATGCGACCAGATATGTCAGAGAAGATTAAAGCTGAAGTCATGAAGCAATTCAACACTGGATTCTTGGTCATCACCTCTTACCCGCAATGGGTTTCCAATGTTGTTCCCGTGCCCAAAAAGGACGGCAAGGTACGAATGTGCATAGACTACAGATATTTGAATAGGACAAGCCCTAAGGATGATTTCCCACTTCCCCATATTGATATTTTAGTTGATAATACGGCACAACACAAGGTGTTTTCCTTCATGCACGGTTTCTCAGGCTACAACCAAATCAAAATGGCGCCTAAGGACATGCAGAATACAACCTTTGTCACACAATGGGGCATATTCTGCTACAAGGTGATGCCATTTGGACTTAAGAATGTTGGGGCAACCTATCAGCGTGCCATGGTAGCCCTATTTCACGACATGATACATCACGAAATAGAGGTCTACATGGAATACATGGTAGCTAGATCTCAAACAGAAGAAGAACGTCTTGATCATTTACAAAAACTGTTTGAGAGACTAAAGAAGTATAAGCTGAGGTTGAAACCCAATAAATGAATGTTTGGAGTAAGGTCTGGTAAGCTCATAGGCTTTGTCCTCAGCAATAAGGGTATTGAAGTAGATCCTACCAAGGTGAAAGTGATACAAGAGATGCCTGCTCCTCGTACGGAGAAGGAAGTCAGAGGATTCTTGGGACGTTTAAACTACATTGCCAGATTCATTTCTCACCTGACAACTACTTGTGAACCAATCTTCAAACTATTGAAGAAAGATCAAGTAGTCAAATGGAATGATGAATGCCAATATGCTTTCGACAAGATCAAAGAGTACCTGCAAGATCCTTCTGTGTTGATGCCACCAGTTGAGGGAAGACCATTGATCATGTATCTGACTGTTTTAGAAAATTCAATGGGGTGTGTGCTGGGGCAGCATGACCAGTCTGGCCGAAAAGAGCATGCTATTTATCACCTGAGCAAAAAGTTTACCGACTGTGAAACAAGATATTCACTGCTCGAGAAAACTTGATGCGCTCTGGCATGGGCTGCTCGCCGGCTAAGACAGTATATACTGACCCATACTACCTTGTTGATATCTAAAATGGATCCAATAAAATATATCTTCGAGAAACCTGCTCTTTCTAGGAGAATAGCAAGATGGCAGATGATCCTGACGGAATATGACATACAGTATACTACCCTAAAAACAATAAAGGGCAGTGTACTAGCTGATCACATTGCTCACCAAGCTGTGGAAGACTACTAGTCCATGAAGTTTGAATTTCCGGATGAAGACATTATGATGGTAAACAATTGTGAAGAACGCAAGCCATATGATGGACCTGAACAAGGATCCCGACGGACCCTGGTTTTTGATGGGGCATCTAACACACTCGGCAATGGTATTGGTGTTGTACTCATATCTCATGAAGGGTGTCATACTCCCTTTACGGCAAGACTTTGCTTCAATTGTACAAATAACATGGCGGAATACGAAGCGTGCATCTTTGGTCTTAAAGCTGCCATAGACTTGGGGATCAAATCTTTGAATGTATTTGGAGATTCAGCTTTGGTTATTAGCCCGATCAAAGGGGAATGGGACACCAAACACCCTAACCTTATCCCTTACAAAGAACATGTTTTGGAATTGCTCCCACATTTTGAGAAGATTACCTTCGAGCACTTCTTGCGAGAAGAAAATTAGCTAGCAGACGCACTAGCCATGATGTCCTCTATGTTTAAACTTAAATGGGATAATGAGGCTGCCCATATCACCATTGAACGAAGGGATGAACCAGCACACTGTCACGAGATTAATACTGAAGAAGTAGTAGACCAGCCTTGGTTTCACGAAGTCAAGAGGTATCTCGAGGATCAAGAATATCCAGAAGGAGCTTCAGTCAATGATAATAAGTTCTTAAGGAGATTCTATGCTAAATTCTTCCTTAGTAATGGAATTCTTTACAAACGCAACCATGACTCCGTATTACTTCGGTGTGTAGACAAGGTTGAAGCTGAAAGGATCATGGCTGAATTACATGAAGGCACTTTTGGCACTCATTCCAGTGGGCATACAATGGCAAAGAAAATCCTACGGGCAGGCTATTACTGGTCTACCATGGAAGCAGATTGCTATCAACACTCTCGAACCTGCCACAAGTGTCAGATCTATGCTAACAAGGTGCGCGTACCTCCGGTTCCTCTAAATGTCTTGGGCTCCTTGGCCCTTTGTTATGTGGGGGATTGGTATGATTGGGGAAATCAAACTAACAACCTCCAATGGACACCGCTTCATCTTAGTGTCCATTGACTATATTACAAAGTGGGTCGAGGGAGCTTCTTTCACTTCCGTTACCAAGAATGTTGTCGCCCGTTTCATCAAGCAGAATCTCATATGTGGTTACTGTATCCCGAAGAGAATCATTACAGACAATGGTACGAATCTAAATAATACTATGATCATCGCCCTGTGCAAGCAATTCAAGATCCAGCATCACAATTCTTCCCCTTACCGGCCAAAGATGAATGGTGTTGTCGAAACCGCGAATAAGAACATTAAAAAGATCATACAGAAATTGACAGTCACATACAAAGACTGGCATGAGATGCTACCATTCGATCTCCATGGGTATCATACCACAGCTCGCACATCAACCGGGGAAACACCCTACTCTCTGGTATACGGCATGGAGGTTGTCTTTCCTATTGAGGTTCAAATCCCCTCTCTAAGAATTATGAAGGATGCAGGGCTGAATGAAGATGATTGGATCCAGACTCGACTTGATCAACTAAACTTTATTGATGAAAAAAGGCTTACTGCTGTCTGCCATGGTCAAATGTATCAAAAACGGATGATCAAGGCCTTCAACAAAAAGGTCAGACGCCAAGTGTATCAAGTCGAGGATTTGGCGATCAAGCGTATCATATTGCCGCAAGGTGATCCCAGGGGAAAATGGAATCCTACATACGAAGGACCATTTGTAATCAAAAACATATTCTCTGGTGGCGCAATGATCTAGACCACCATGGATGGTGACGACCTATCACACCCTACAAAAGCAGACATAGTCAAAAGATACTACACATAAGAAGACCCACTAGGTTGACACACCTAGGAAAAACAAGGGCATCCCAGGAACCAAAAAGGTTCAGGAAAAAATTTGGGATAAAACAAAAAAAAATCTGTACACCCGGCAAGTTGAAAACCCAAAAGGGCGACTTGGGCAAAAAAAAAAGGGTTTCCTGGTGGACTGAAAACCCGAAAGGGTGGTCCAGGCAAAAGTTAGAGAATTAAAACGTATGACTATGTCTTGTTGGATCACCTTACGGACAACCTGACAAGCTCAGAGGTCCTGATCAATTCAATCATCTTCAAACGAAGCAACAAATAGACAAGATGCTCAGAGATATGAAGGATATAGCAGAATGGGAACCCCATGGGATTATTGCACAATAGCTATCTTTTCTTTGTATCAAAATTTTAATTTTTTTACGACGGCATTCTCTTACTGGAATGTTTTTCTCATTGTACAAAAATACTTACTCAAAGTCAATACAAAGATATCCCTTTGAAAGTGCAAAATTATCTGTTTTTCTTTACTCTTGTGTTTTGTTTACAAAAACGTCCAATGATTTATTTTTGAACATATGCATTTGAACATAATTATTGTTTACAAATAAACAAAATAAAAAGACAATCACTAATGGCTTTAAGAAATAGGGAAATATCTTTGAGATATTCCATAAAATTCCCTGCAGTGTGCATTTTAGTCCCCAGTGGAATAAAGCTTCCAGTTATCAATCACCGGTAGAAGTCGCCGAATTTCTCAGGATTTTTCAAGCAGTATGCGGAATTTACCTGACAACAGAGTTTATTTCTCTAGGTGGAAATTCACCAACACTTCAACTTCACAACATGAAGACTTACATATCCTCAACAGTGGTCAGGGATTTATTTTCCCCAAATACAACAGCAGTGCAGCAGACTAGCTCACATACGTATACATCGCATCCATATATCATAAACATTGATAGCACGAATCCATCATACCATGCATTTCATACAACATGACTTTGCATTTTAGCTAACATTTTACCCTTTTCAAGATAAGGTTAACAGCTACCACTAACAATGTTCAAAGATACAGTTCAGATACGCTCCAGACACGGACGCCATTCTGATACTCATTCAATTTCAGGTACAGTTTAGATACGCTCCAAATATGGATGCGATTCTGATACTCATTCAGATTTCAACTTTTGATACAGTTCAGATATGCTCCAAATACGGATTCCATTATGATACTCATTCAGATTTAATTGTCAGATACAGTTCATATACGCTCCAGACACGGATGCCATTTTGATACTCATTCAGATTCAATTGTCAGATATATTTCAGATACGCTCCAGACACGGATACCATTCTGATACTCATTTAGATTCAATTGTCAGATACAGTTCAGATACACTCCAGACACGGATACCATTCTGATACTCATTTAGATTTCAACTTTTGATACAGTTCAGATACGCTCTAGACACGGATGCCATTCTGATACTCATTTAGATTCAATTGTCAGATACAATTCAGATACGCTCCATATACAGATGCCATCCTGATACCCATTTAGATTCAGCTCTCAAATACAGTTCATATACACTCCAGATAAGGATGTCATTCTGATACTCATTTGGTTTCAGCTGACAGATACGGTTCAGCAACCTTTCTGGTTGGCATCTACAATCCTATCTCTAACAACTTTCTATCACCTCTCCAAATGGAATCTTTAAGCCCATTACCTCAACCATCACATCACCGAGTGCAAATTTTTGGGCACTTTAGTGTCCAATCATCTTCCACCTTCGAGTCACGAATGGCAGAATCGCCAATATAACTCTTCAAGTGTAAGAAGATTGAACAGGGGAAGCTGTTGTACCCCAAAATTTGCCCTCTCATTTCTCAAAGGATCACCCTGGACCCTCAGGTTTGTTCCCATCCAATTTTAAGCCTTGAATTACAAATTTTTCAAGAATGTCATTCACAAGGGCAAAATGGTCATTTGCACACTAAAAAGTCAAACTTTGACTTTTGGATCAAAAAATCAAGTTCCAAGAATCATATTTCATCAAGGCATGAGGTTTGTTTCATCAAAAAATTCAAAAGTCAAGATTACTTTGGAAAATTCAAAATTCTAAATACTTAGAATTTTTCTAAGTGTTTAAGAAATATGACAAATTCAGAACTTCTGATCAGATTATCACCATGATGCAAGCTGATTCTGGAAGAACTTATGGCACAAAAGTTTTAGATTTAAATAAGATCTAAAACATTGCAGAATAGAACTTCTCCTAAAAATGCTGGGATTTCAAGTTAAATCCTCAAAGACACGTCCCTGAAACTGAAGCATTCAGCAAATTCTGGACACTTTCAAAACAAATTTTGGTCAGAACTTCTGGGCCAGTTTTCACAAAGGTTCAGTCAGAGTTTTCAAGGGTAATTCAAAGAAGGTTACAAAGCTTGCTATAAGCTTCCTGAAAATTATGAGAACTCCTTCAGAATATGTTGGAGCAAGGAGATACAAAGATCAGAAGTTAGATGTCTATTCTAAGTTACGCTGAAGTTGAACTTCTGATTCATAATTAAGCAATGATGTAGAATCTTACATTGCATGATTTCTGGTTGGATAAATCTCATCATCATTTAATGCTCACAACCACTTTTGGGTCTTTATCTAAAGTACTTCCCCACGTGTGGCATAGAAGTACCATCATTGTCTTCAAAAAAGTAACTTTTGCATAAGAATAGGCTGGGCCCATGCATTTATTTTTCTTTTGAGGTTACTTTTCCTTAATTCCCACTTACGATTCCAGCGTAGGAACGACTAAGAAACTGCTAACCACCATACCTATTTGAACTTGCTTCAAGAACAAGTCAGCGCCTAGCATATGATGGTTGTACCCTTGATCTCTACAAGCTACAATATCCTTGCCCATAAATTGAAAGCCATTGGCAACTGTAAAGTGGTCGAATTTTTGAGAAATAAAAAGCCTTGAACCCATGCTAAAATTCCAAGAGTCCAAAACTGCAAATACAAAATACAAAAACCTGTTAACTTTTGGTTCTTGCATTCAAACTCCATTTTTTTCCTCAAGTATTTCTTGACCAAAACCATCCATACAGTTTCTGATATACATTTAGAAACCATCCTAACTTGTGTTCAGACTGTAACACATTCTCCATCCATATTCACCTCAAGAAAGTCAGAACTTTTCCCCCTTGGTTGTTCCATAATTTTTCTAATCATTCATTGCCCAAGTTGATAGGTTCCAGCCTGCTGAGTACGTGAAGAAGCTGTTCAGAACATCACCAGAGTTCATAACCAGACTCCAGCTCACAGAGTATTTTCCAGCTGCAAGGTAAGTTTATGCCGACTCTCATCATATTACTTAGGCATTATCAAATTTGCATGTTCAAAAATACAATGTAGACATCATGATTCTGATGTTGTACGTATTCTGAGGTTTCACGTATTTGTATGCCTAAGTAGGGAGTAAATTAGTTCAGAACTTCTTAAGGAAATTAGGATTAGCTAATTCATGCTTGCTTCTGATTTATAGTTCTGATATCTCTTGTTTCTGAAACATTATGAAACCTGCCATAACTGTGATATGCGCATCTTCTGTTCTGTTGAGAAATGACTAAGTTGCAGATGTTCTGACTGGCATGGAGAGGGAGACTAAGCTCTGCCAGTGGCATCAGAACTTCTGAAATCTTATTTGTTCCCAGCGGACCCAGAACTTATGACTTTACCTATTTCTACTAATATGATTTCTGTTTTTTGCAGCACGCCAAAGTCAGAACTTCTGATCTCTTTTAATTCAGCAATGCACTGATTCTACTTTCTTTTTTTTTCCCTTACTATTTTTTTCTATCTCTTCTATTTTAACTAATAAAAAAACCAAAAATATTTTACATTTTACATGCTTTATTTTATTTCTTAAAACAAAACGATCAAAAATATTTTCTTAAACAAAACTTATCTCTTTTCTTAAACAAAACAAGTTCATTTTACATTTCTTGTACATTCTTATCCATTCAATATGTTTGTAATAGTAACTTAGGACATTATTTTACTTGCAATCCCCATTTGTAAATCTGTACACCCCACCCTCCTAATGATTGTAATAGCATAGGATATTTACTTTCCGCACTTTTTATTACTTTCATATATTGCTAGTAATTAGGGTTTGTATGCAAAGACTAAAACCAATCAATTAGAAACCCTAATCAAGACAAATCAAGCATGTAAACCAATACACTTGCACACAAACAACCCTAGGGTAAATCCACTTGGTTGCCTTATAAATGGCCATATTACGCATGTAAGGTATCTTAGCAAAAACAAGATCATAGTCCCTCGATGACGCCATCTAAGTTACCTTTCAAAATGATCTTATTCCCTAAAGAAAAATTCTAAGATACCTTGCAACATGGCTAATCATGGTTATACGATGACCCACGCCCGTCCCGTTTATATCCAAAGATAGGGTTACTTACCAAATCAATGGTAAGATAACAATGTCAAAGGAAAAGAAAATGAACGAGAAAGACTTTTGAGTAGGTAGAATGCTCCTAATTACTTGCTCAATTTCAAACAAAACATCCTTGCTATTTTCCAAACAGACACTTACACTTTCAAAACATCTTACAAAGCTTGAAAACATTTTCAAAAGATTAACATCTTTGTATACATTCTTACGAACGAGAATCATTACAAAGATTGCCTAAACAATGTCCTCTTTACAAAATACTTTCAAAAATCACACCAAGCACAATCTTCAAACAAAAAGCAAGTGATCTAGCAAGTAACTAAGAGACCATGGAAAACCATGGATGAAAAGGGTTCTAATACATTTCCTTTTCAGAATCTACCCCGCGAACTCAAGAAATAATCTCAAGGGTCTTTCATGTGCTTTTTCACCTTTCCTTTTAGATAAAAGAAAAGTCGGTGGCGACTCTTTCTAACCACAACATTTGCGATCAAACGCAAAACACCCAAGTCAGTTCTCCCACCGTATCACACCTAAGAACCCAGGAAGCAGTGTAACATAGCCCATTTCCTAAGACTCCATGCAACAATGTATTCCCCTCATCTAGACCATTACCTAAGACCCTAGGCAGTAATGCACGCAACTTAGTTCATTTCCTAAGACCCCAGGAAGCGGTGTAACATAAACCATTGCCTAAGACTCCATCCAGTGATGTGTTTCCCTTCCTTTACCCATTACCTAAGACCACATGCCGTAATGCGCAAGACTTAGATCATTACCTAAGACTCCATGCAGCATTGTTCGAAACCCAAATTTAGCTCATCGCCTAAGACTCCATGCAGCGATTCGCAAACCTGACCCATTTCCTAAGACTCCATGTAGAAGTGAGTTTCCTTATCCTCAACATAGATCATTTCCTAAGACTCCATGCAGCGATGCTCGAAAAACAAAATCTAGCATGTCGCCTAAGTCTCCATGCAGCGATTCGCGAACATAACTCATTGCCTTAGTCTCCAAGCAGCCATGCGTTATCAAGTATTATCTTATTCATCCCCCCAAATGGATGAATAAGCAAAATCAAACCAAGAAATACAAGATTGCTCTCTCAAGCTCAAGACCATTTGCCCCGTCGTCAAATTCTAGTAAGCGATATATCATCAGCTTCACATATTTCCTCAAGACTCGTAAGGGTACGCTATGTCAACATAACCTTATGTTTTTCGGACCAATTTTGGGGTATTCCAAGTATTCAATAAACTCCCAATCAGAATGCATAAGACTCGTGTATTCGCACGCTATTCGATTGGAAGATAATTGAATAGGGGAAGCTGTCGTACCCCAAATTGGCCCTACCTTTATTTTCAAGATTTAAAATAGAAGAAATGTTTAATTAAAGATAGTCCAGCAATATCTCTTGGCCCACTTTTTAAGAAGAATTCAAATCAATAAGAAGAGGGTATTTTAATTCCGGGGAATGGGGATTTCTAAATAAAAAAGACTTGTGTATCTGTAGGCCCATTTACGAAGCGTGTTGGTCAATGGCCCATGCGATTCGAAAATGGAAAAATTATTTCAAATAATTACTAACTTCTTAATTATTATTGAGTCCATTAGGATTTGTTGTTGTTAGTAAAAATAGGAGGTGAGATTCCAATATACTAGTCTATTTTAGTTGGCCCATTTCCATCTTCGTTGTCCAAATAGAAAAGGGTGAGGTATAATTACAAATTGCGAGCCCATTAAGACTTAGCAGCCCATTTGTTGCTTTGTTGCTAGCTTATTTTAGGAAAAAGTATTATTATCATTATTTTAAAATATAATAAGTAATATATATTTCTTTTAAAAAAACATGACATGTTTTTTCTACTGTTGTTAGACTTTTTTTTATAATAATGTTTTCATTAATCATTAAATAAAATTTGTTTATTAAAAGCTTTTGGTTAAACAATCAGCATTGGGTTAGAGGCCAATTGGGCCTAGTGGTGTTAAAGAACGTTTTTGCTGTAACAAAAATATATATAATATAGCTGGACCAAAATTAATCAAGGCATGGCCCATATTGAGAACAATTAATGCCAGTCCAAACCAAAAACAAGTATTATACCAATTATCCTAAAAATATGCACGTTTCTTGCATAAACATGTACCGTAGAAATTACACTAAATCAAATCTCTACACATAATTAAAACAAAACATATATTCATTTAGGGATTATACAGAGTCCAAGCCCGAATATAGTATAGTAGAACAAATCAATTTCAATCCCTATTACAGAGCAAAATCCAGAAAATTACAGGAAAAACTCTAAATCTAAATCTATTACAAAACCAATTGCAATTAATCATAACAGAATTACAAAGATTGAATCCCTAATTTCCCCAATATAAGATGACTAATCTCGTAACAACAATCTAAAAATTAAACCTATAAATACTAAACAAGAAGTATAGAAATGGAGGGGACGAATACGAAAGAACAGAGAGGCGGAAGCTTGAATCTAAACCAATATACAGAGATGAACACAAGGGGGCGGAGGACGAAGAAATCGAAGAACAAAGAACCAAATTTGTTGAAGAAGACAGGAGGACAATTAGGGTTTCAACATCTAAAACCCTAATCATCGTTGCATCGCTGCTGTTAATTAACCTCAAACTCGCCGCAACCTGCAAAAATGCAGAAGAAAGAGAAGATTAAACCTAGAACGTTCAAACTTAGAGAAAGATAATCACGGAAGGGGTAAGATTCTTAGCTTTTTGTTACTTTGGTGTTGTGATTGATTAAGGGTTGCGATGAAAGGGGGTTTCGGTGGTGGTTTTCCAGCGCCGCTGACGGTAGTTTAAGGCTAGGGTTTGAAGGTTAGGGGTGAGAGGCGCGAGAGAGAGGGAGATATATGGCTATTGTAAAGACAAAAAGAATAATGTAAAATTAAAACAAATGTTATGTCCCGTTGTGTTCCAATACCTGCGCGCCTAGCATAATTATCGTACACCCTTTAAATTCGTTTGTGTGATCATGATCAGACGGTCGTAGGCTAACTCCCCATCATAGTTCAATACACCAATGCCTCACACGATCAACCGGTACCCTCCAACTACGTAATGGGCCCAAGCCCAATCCGTTTAACACCCTCATTCCTTGTTCAAAACTAGCGACATACCCCCCTTCAGAATTTATATTTGGGCCTAGCCCAGTCTTCTTCTAGCACCCCCTCTGTTTTACTCTATAACTAAAAACGCATCCCCCCTGATTTAAGTTATTATTTCTTTTATATTTTTTTATCTATTATGTTTTTATGCTTATTATTATTAACTTTTTTTATATAACAATTATTATTATACTTTCTCTTTATATTTTATAATTATTATATTTTATACTTTCTTATTCTTTTATAATAATTATTGTTTTGCTTAATTTTTATATTATTTATCACATGTAAATAATTTATTTTTATTCAAAAATTCATATATTATTCTCTATACATTGCATTAAATATTTTTATATCATGCATAATTATAAATTTCGCAATATATATATCAATAAAAAATACTCAACAAATCTCAAACTATTTTTCGCAATCAACTAACCTAAACAATCAATTTTCGCCAAAGGGTTCCAAATGAATTTTGACTAATCACGCATTTAGTCCACATCTCCGAAATCTCTACTCCTGGTCAAAATGCGAGGCGATTCAAAATACATTTGCA
The DNA here is from genome assembly GCA_948472305.1 of Vicia faba. NCBI lineage: Eukaryota > Viridiplantae > Streptophyta > Magnoliopsida > Fabales > Fabaceae > Vicia > Vicia faba. Next base: position 1,275,746,387 of record OX451739.1, read on the forward strand.
TCCCCTAAAAAACACAAACCCCATACGAACTACGAATTGGGACTTTGATTTCTCATAAGAGGATACGTAGGCACACGATCAAAAATCGTGGTGAGTTCCCCTATTAAAAATTAAAACCTATTTCACCCGAAACCTAAACCTAAAACCTAATATCCTTGTGAATAAGGTAGATGAAAGGTGCCTAACACCTCCCTTTCATCTAATGAAGTCCGAATCTTAGAATCTCTGTTTTTCAATTTAGGGTTTCCTATTATATGCCCTTCCTTAGGATAAAAACTAGTATTGGCGACTCTGATTTAAAAACCAGTTGCAACAATGAGATCACAAGTTTTACAATGTGTAAAGAATGGAATCAAATGGATGCTTGAGCTGAAAATTATGATGAGTTAAAGTTCATAAAAGGAGGTTGACTTTTGTACTTAGAAAAATTCTAAGTTTTTTCTTCAAAAATGACTTATAATGTCTTGCATCCGAACATGGCATTCCATTTGAAATTTGCTCTTGAGCAAAAAATATGGCATGAAGTAGATCTCTTGAATGACATTTTGAGCCTTGAACCATTTAAAATCTCCAAAAAAACGAGAAAGTTATGACTTTTTGAAATTGGCAAAAATTCATAAAATGACCTATAATCTTTTGCATCCTTAGGGAATCTTCCATTCATTTTAACACTTTGCACTTAAAAGAAGGCTTGAATTTCACATCTTTAAGATCAATGTGGAAAAGAATGGGCTCAAGGTAATAAAAATTGACCAAGTTATGATCTTTTGAATTCATATATGGGAATTTTATGGTTTGTTTATATGACTTGTGTGATACGGTGGGAGAACTGACTTGGTCGTTTTGCGTTTGATCGCAAATGTTGCGGTTAGCAAGAGTCACCACCGACTTTTCTTTTATCCAAAAGGAAAGGCTGAAAATAACAGGAAAGACCTTTAGAGAATGTTTTCTTGAGTTCGGGGGGTAGATTATGAAAAGGGAAGGTGTTCGAACCTTTTTCATCTATGGTTTTCCATGGGCTCTTAGTTACTTGCTATATCACTTGCTTTTGTTTGAATGTGCTTTGTGTTGTGGGTTTGAAAATATTTTGAAAATGTCTTTGTAATGGTTCTCGTTTCTATAAGAACGCGTACAAAGTGTTGTTTCAAAAATAGTTCAAAGAGGTGTTTGTGGAATGTGTTTTTTGAAAGTGTTCTTGAAAAGATGTTTTTGTAATGGTTCTCGTCACTATAAGAACGTATACAAAAAGCTTTTGTATTTTGAGGAAAAGGTTTTAATGTGAAAGTGTTGGTGTAAAATGTTTGGTTGTGAGCAACCGAGCAACTAGGAGCGAATCTACCTACTCAAAAGGTCTTAAGTGTTTTTTTCCTCCTCCTTTAGATGTTTCTGTATTACCATTGATTTGGTAAGAAGCCCCATCGTTGGACGTGAAGGGACATGCGTGGGTCAATTGTACAGTCATAGAAGGCAACTTATGAGACGCTTTAGCAATTTTCTGTAAGGGACTAGATCATTTTATCAAAGGCAACGCCGAGGGACATCGAGGGACTACGATTTTTTTTATCGAATGGTCTTTGCTAAAGCGTCCCATATTCGAGGGACATGACTGTTTTCCGAAAGGCAAACGAAGTGAGATTACCCTAGAGGTGCTAGTGTGCAAGTGTGTTTGTTTGCATGTATTTTGTCTTGCATTTAAAAGTTATCTATTTGTTGATTTTATCTTGCCATACATCCTAATTACTAGCAATATATGAAAGCAAAATAAAATACGGAAAATAAAATCCTAAGCTATTACAGCATTAGGGGGATGGGGGTACAATTTGCAAATAGGGATGAAATAAATGTCTAATTATTACAACCACATCGAACAAATGGGCAATAATGAAAAATATATGCATAAACAATATAAAAAATGGGAGAAACGACCTTTTGAACCATTATGTGTAGACACATGTTGTTATGCATCGACACATAACCTTTCCTCGCTCCTGTCAAGAAAAATCAGTTCAGTATGAGTCGACACATTATGGGATGTGTCGACTCATACACCTTCTTTGTGTCGACACATATGCATTTTGTGTCGACTCATGGACTTTTCAACCTTTTGTTTTGGGACCTGGAATCAGTATGAGTCAATGCATGGGGTTTATGTGTTGATTCATACCCTGTTTTTTTACTAGGATGAGTCAACACATATGTGTATGTGTCGATACATACTGCATTTTTCTGCCTTAAACATTGTTTTATTGTCCATACATGTCAGTTTACAACATATGATTGATAAACATAAACAGCAAGCAAGCGGTTATCTAAAAGGAGCAATGATTGCTACATCTTATCTTCAAAAATAAATCATTAATGATGTATGAAAAATACCAAGTCAAGAAGACTTACCTTGAAACTACGCTTGGTGTTTGAAATCAGGATACTTTTCATGATGCTGTGAGGGCTCCAATGAATCTCCGGGCAGTTTGTTCCAAACTGTTGAAACCCAGTCAAGTTGTACAATATTGTTTTTATGTTTGGATGGTGAGGATAATGGCACTAACAGAGACTGTTTTACTGTTCTTACAATCTCTATGTGCTAAGGTGTTTGGTTTATGGGAGAGTTTGTAAGATGGAATAATGGATTGAAGTTCTGTTTTGAATGAGATTGGAGCTGGGTTTTTTTAATGAACCAAAGTTATAAAGAATATTGTTTTTCTGTTCAAAAACTCTCTATTCTCTCCAAAAATTCAAACCCTTATGTCTTATGAAACAGTTCTTTTTGTAGACCCTTGACTGAGGTTTAGGGGGGAAACAAAATAAGTCATTTTGAATTGTTTTTTCCTACTGTTTTGATACTTTATTCACACAATTTTCTTTTGCCATTTTGGTGCAATTTTGAGGCTGTTGTGATGCAGGTTGGTGTAGACTGCACGAGCAGATTTTGACTGTATAGGACAGCATATGCGGATTTGTGGTGCAGCATAGCACAAGGTTTTTTATAGGACACCAATGGAGTAGGTTTTGGGGTGTTGGGGCAATACAGCATATCATGCTTTGTTCAACTTGGACAACAAAATTTGTAGCATGGAACAAATTTGGTCTTGTGGAGTATTTTATGCACATTGTATCAAGGAGAAAACATTGTGGCAAGGTTTTGAGTTAAATAGAAAAAATACAAACAAGACATAGTTTTAGAATTTATAATTTTGCAAAAATGTCACTTGGTAATAACTTGAATTATTTGCCTCATTTGAAATTATTTGGAATTGTAGTAAAAAATGTCATGAAGCAAATGAAATTAACAAGTATAGAAAATGCTTAGAAAAATTTCAAAGTCTTGCAAAAGTTGGATTTTTTATTCTCTTGATTTTTTTGATGATCAAATTTCACCTTTTGGATGTCTTGACACAATGTGATTTTTGGGACTCAAATTTGGTCAAAAAGTCAAAGTTTGACTTTTCAGTATGCTTTTGACCATTTTGCCCTTGTGAATGATTTTCTTGAAAAGTTGTAATTCAAGACTTGAAACTTGATAGAAGTAAACCTGAGGGTCCAGGATTATCCTTTGAGAAATGAGAGGGAAAATTTTGGGGTACAATAACTTGTAATCTTTCTTCATCATTAGGTATCTTATTTACAAAATTTCCTTGAAACTTTTAAAGTGATTTGTTGATATCCCTTTGAAGAGAAGGATGTCTTTGGAATCACCCAAAAATACCAAAAGATGAGTAAGCTATTCCCCTTTGAAGTTCAAAACCCTAACTCCTAGAGTTACAAAATGCCTTGGGAAACCTTTGCAATTTTGATCAACTTTCTTGCACAAATACTTTTGTCATGTAAATAGAAGTTTTTGAGGATGATAATGAGAAGCCATATAAACCAAAAACACTTCCAAATCTTGAGAATAGAGGGAGATCTGCACTTATGATCAATGAAACCAAAGAATTGTCCAACTAGGTCAAACTTCTTCAATCAACCCTTGTACCTTTGAACTATTTTTGACAAATTGAGGCATGATGAATCATAATAGACTTTGTCATGATATTATTTCAAAATATCTTCAATAATTAAGCTTGAATCTCAATGAGGCTTTGTTGAAGAAGGAATTGAAATAACGATGCCGTTTTGGGGATTCTCTGTATAGGTGAAATTGGACCAAGAAAATAATGCCATGATACTCGTGAGATCAAGACGAGTTGATTGGTATAGTTAGAATTAATTTATCATGCGTCATATGAATTTTTGAAGCTTGCGGGTTTATAGCTATGGAGTTTTATCCGTAGGTATAAGTTTGGTGCCTAAGACGACGGACAGGGAAGAAGATGATGACTTGTCACCATCCCACTGGGCCATTTGAATTACGCGCATTTTTTTCAGTTACTCACCTTGTTTTGCATATTATAATTTAATCTTATTATTATTACAACTAAACAACGTAGCACAGATGGCCAAGGTAAGCATGGAATGAGTGAGAGGACCTGGGTTTGATCCCAGGTCCCAACATATTTTCTTTACTTTCTTAACATGTGATTGCAGATTCCATGCATTGCAAGGCCAGATGTCCATCATGCGCCCCACTGATCCAGCCACTGGATCGTTACCAATGCAGATCCAACGTTCAAACCAAGGAAGGACCATGGTACACTCTCCAGGCGCAGCAACACAGAATCATGCGCATGAGTGGGCTTAGCCATAATGGGCCTGGATAAATTCAGAAATGCACCCCCCCTATTTGCTCATCATACAGGTCCAAATTCTATTCTTTTTTTATTTCAATTCTTTTTTATTACTTATTAACTATTTCTTTTTCAAATAACTCCAAAAAATCATGTTTTTTTATTTAATAAAAAAAAATCATAAAAACATCAAATCATTTTTTTCCTTTTTCATAAAAATATTTTTATTAATTAATTAGTTTAATTAAATTTAGGAAATTTAATTCTCTTTTTATTATAATTTAAAATAATTAGAATTAGGGTTTAATTTTGTACGTAACCTGGTTTTTTCCCTAAAAAATAACATAAATATTTTCTCAAATTAGATTTTTTAGGTTTTCCAATTATTTCTCGTATTTAATTTGCCGCGCGTGCTTTTAGTTTTCCTTTTTATTATTATTGTAACTTCTCCGAGTTTGTAATAGATTTAAAAAGGGTTTTAATTCCGCATTTTATTTTCAGTCAAAAAATAATTATGTATCTGCCCAAAGCCTTGTAATTATTAGGACTCTAACTTCTCGCAGTTTTATTTCCACAAACTATAAACTGCTTAGATGTATGTACTGGATTGTATGGAAAGACAAATTGAAATTAAAACAGTAGAAAACCCTAATTGTGCAAAGATAATTAACTGAAAAAATACACTTGCACATGCTCACTCCTAGGGTTTACTCCACTCCGGTTGCCTTCGGTAAACGGTCATAAAGTATAGGGAATGTTAGTGGTCGTCCTCTAGTCCCAAAAGATCAAAAATGACCCATTCGGATGTTGCCTCGGAAAAATATCTTTAAGACTTTAGGATGATTACTAAAATTTCCTAACATTGCTTTTGTGATCGTATTTGTCCCTTCAAACATCCCTTAAAACTCCAACGATGGTGCTACCTATTCCTTAATAATAGGATAGCGATGTCCAAAGGAAAAAGAACAGACTTTTTTCGAGTAGGTAGATTAGCTCCTAGGTACTTGCTCAAACAAAACTTTTCACACAAACACTTTTCAAAACAATTTTCAAAACAACTTCGTCACACTCTTGAGGACTGATACAAGGGTTATCACAAAGTAAAACTTTTTCAAAACAAGCACGCACAAGCAATTTTAAAAATGAGAAAAGTACCTAAGAGCCCATGGAAAACCATGGATAGAAAGGGTGCTAACACCTTCCCTTTCTATAATCTACCCCCCATACTCAGAAACATTCTCGAAAAAGGTTTTTTCTATTCTTTTTCCTTTCCTAAGTTGGATGAAATAAAAGTCGGTGGCGACTCTTGCTTACTGCGATATTTGCGAATACAAAACACAAACCAGTATTAACAGTCGATTCTGCCACCGTATCACATGATGAACCCACTGAAGCTGATAGGAAGTTGCGTATGCTCGAGGAGCATATGCGGGCTTTTGAAAATCAAGGTGTTATGGGTCTTGATATGTCTGATTTGGGATTGGTTCCTGGAGTGAAGATTCCTATGAAATTCAAAGTTCTAGATTTTGTCAAGTACAAAGGCATTTCCTATTCTAAGACGCATGTCAAGTCTTACTATAGGAGAATGTCGGTGTACTCTAGTGATGAGAAGTTGCTCATACACGTTTTCCAAGACAACTTAGTTGGTTGTCCTTTGAATATGCAACTGGACAATGCTCGTATTCATAGTTAGAGAGAGTTGGATGATGCTTTTGTTATCCATTATTAATATAATAGTGACATGGCACCTACTAGAACTCAGCTGCAAAACCTAATGTAGGGGCAAAATGAGTTGTTTAAAGAGTATGTCTAAAGGTAAAGCGAGATGGCGGCTAGAGTGCAACCTCCTATGATGGAAAGAGAAATGGTGGATATGTTTATCATTATGTTGTAGGGGAATTATTACATGTCATGTAGTACTTATGACTCTTTTGTTGAAATGGTGACTTATGGTGAAAGGATTGAAGTCGAAATCAAGATAGGGAAGATTCAGAATGTTGCTTCTGGTAAAAATGTTGGTAATGCAAAGAAACCCTATGATGGCTTCCAAAAGAAAAAGGAAGGAGAAACCAGTGTGTTGTACAACCGGAAAGGAAAAGGCAGGGCTTATCAAGAGCCAAGTCATCAGATTGCCGCTATAACTATTCCAACTTCAGCACCTCAACGACAAGCCTATGTACCTTGTCAAGGCAATCAGTAACAGAAGTCGAGGCAACCTCCGCGAAAGCTCGATGCACTTCCCATGTCTTATACTGAATTGTTACCTCGTTTACTCAATCTGAACTTAGTTGAGAAGCACACTTTGAATATTAATCCTGAAAGATTGCCACCAAATTTCGATGCTAATGCCCAGTGTGAATTCCACTCTAGAGCATAGAGCCATAACATTGAAAATTTATTTGCTTTTAAGCACAAGGTACAGGATTTACTTGATTCCCAAGCTATCAATTTTGGGCCATTGGCGACATCAAATATTCTCCAGCAACCTTTTCCACCTCATGAGGGCACCGTTATCAATTCCATTGTCGAAGACAAAGGTCTGAATTTGGTGATGGATGTGAAACTCTTAACAACTCTTTTATATTTTGTGAAGGAACAACTGTTGAAGAAAGGTGTGTTTCCGGGTTGTGCTACCAATTGTGAAGAGTGCTTGACCCATCCAGAGGGTTGTGATTGCTTGAAAAGTGATATATAGAGGTTGATTTCTGAAGGGTCTCTATAGTTTGACAAATTGGTTGCTGAGACCCGGGTTGAAGAAGATGAAGTGGATGTGATCACCATTCCCTATACACCCAAGAGGATTCTTTTTCATATAACAATCTCGGTTCCTATTAAACAATCAAGGTTGACAATTACTCTACCTGGTCTAGTTCTGTATACCAGTGATAAGATGGTACCTTGGAGCTATAGGGGTGAGTACTATCATAAAGAAAAGAAGTATATAGTTGAGACATTTGAAGAATATGAGTTTGAGGTTCATGATATTGTAGGTGAAAGCAGAATCACCAGAAGTGGCCAAGTCTTCTCTCCTCATAATCCACCAGAAAGTAGTGTTAATGCCTTGGCCAAGGTCAAAGACAAACATATTATGATAAATGGCAGAGAGCCCATGCGAAATCCTCCTGTTCCAACTCTGAGTGTTGATATAGCCAAAGATGTGGCAGAATTAATGAGATACATCAAGAAGAGTGATTATAAGATAATCGATCAGTTGAGCCAAACATCGTCAAAGATTTTGATTCTAGCTTTGCTTTAGGATTATGAGCCTCACTGAAATGCATTGATGAAGTTGTTGGGTACCTCCTTTATTCCACAGGAAATTTCTGTGAATCAGTTTGAAGGAATTGTAGCCAGCATTTCTGCAAGCAATGGTCTGGGATTTACTGATTTTGGTTTACCCCCTGAAGGGATGAAGCATAACAAGGATCGACATATATCCATGGAGATAACAGGGACAACTTTGTCTCGTGTGCTGGTTGACACAGGATCATCGTTGAATGTTTTACCAAAGTCCGCCTTGCTGAAGTTGGACTACAAAGGGGTTGTGCTAAGACCCAATGATCTAGTTGTGAAAATGTTTGATGGATCAAAGAGATCGATATTCGGTGAAGTTGACTTGCCAGTAAAGATTGGTCCTCGGACTTTCAAAGCAATGTTCTTTGTTATGGATATAAATCCTTCCTACTGTTGTCTGCTAGGATGCCCCTGGATTCGTGGGGTCGGTGCCGTGACATCCACGCTGCACCAAAAATTGAAATTCATGGTTAATGAGAAAGTTGTCACCATCTATGGTGAAGAAGGCTATGTGTTAGCTACCTGAGCACCTTTTGATGTGTGGAAGTCGAAGGTGAAGTGTATAAGACTCTGTTTCAGGATTTTAAAATTGTACAAGTTATCAAGTCTCCGTGTTAGGAGGTCAGAAAGCCAGAGATCTCCATGGCATCTTATAAGAAAGCTCAAGCCATTATGGAATCAAGACACTCTGAAGGCTGGGGCAGAGTTTTGGATATTCCTATGAAGAAGGATAAAGGTAGTCTGGGTTTCGGGGCAGGACGAACTGCACCAGTTACTGTTCCTAAAGTTCAAGAAATTCCCACCTCGATCAAGTTTATCAGCGATGGTATCATCCATGAAGAAGCTCATGATGTGAGTGATGAAGGCGACTGTGATTGTGATATGGATAATTGGATCCGTCCAACTGTTCTAGGACAAGAGTCGTCCAACTGGTTTTCTGAGGATATCATCACAGTTACCTGTTATCAAGAGTAATTTTCTTTTTTTAAAATCATGTGATAATTCCTATGTTCTTCCCAAGACGTAGTGAACATATTTGTAGGGCCACAATGTTTTTCTTTCCAAAACTTATCATGAATAAAGGACGTTTTTGCATTCAAATATTTTGCTCCTTGTTTTTCATCTTATTTTTGTTTTCCAATCTAGAAATGTGGTTTTATTGTTCTTTTTAAATCTCAAACTAAAATAAAAATAAAATCATCAATCATGCATATTTAATCCTCCATTTTCCCCGGATTTCATCGATAACAATTCTGCTATGGCTCACTATGACTTTGATAATCTGATATATCAAGCCGAAGAAGAGGCCGAGAAAGATTGTGAACTTCTGAAGAGTTGGCCAGATTATTGAGGCAAGAGGAAAAGGTTATTCAGCCGCACCAAGAGACTCTAGAAGTGATCAACTTGGGTACTAACAAGGTCAAGAAAGAAATCAAGATTGGGTCCGCTTTGGAAGAAAGTGTGAAGCAAATACTTATTGAAATGCTCTTAGAGTATGTTGACATCTTTGCTTAGTCCTATGAAGACATGCCTAGGTTGGATACATATATTGTCGTGCACAAGCTACCTCTCAGAAAAGATTGTCCTTTGGTAAAATAAAAACTTCGAAGAACTCAACTTGAGATGTCCAAGAAGATTAAAGAGGAGGGTCAAAAACAGTTTTATGCGGATTTCTTGAAGGTTATCTCTTATCTTCCATGGATTGTGAACAGTGTGATAGTGCCGAAAAAATATGAGAAAGTAAGAATGTGTGTGGATTATAGGGACTTGAACAGAGCAATCCCTAAAGATGATTTTCCGCTACCTCATATCGATATTATGTTTGATAATACTGCTCAAGCAAAAGTGTTTTCCTTCATGAATGGTTTTTCTAGTTACAATCAGATCAAGATGGTACCAGAAGACATGGAGAAGACGACTTTCATTACACCTTGCGGAACCTTTTGTTATAAAATGATGCCCTTTAGTTTGAAAAATGCAGAGGAAATATATCAGTGTGCTATGGTCACTCTCTTTCATGACATGATACATAAAATGATTGAAGTTTATGTTGATGATATGATTTCTAAATCCCAGAAGGAAGAGGAACGTCTTGTCCATTTGCTAAAATTATTTGAAAGGTTGGGGAAATTTAGACTGAGGTTGAACCCTAACAAGTGAACCTTTGGGGTGAGATCAGGGAAGTTATTAGGATTTGTGGTAAGCAAAAGAGGAATTGAGGTTGATCCTGCCAAAGTAAAAGTAATTCAAGAAATGTCTGAGCCAAGAACAGAAAAAGAGGTTCGTGGTTTCCTAGGGAGGTTGAACTACATTCATCATACATAATTGCTTCATTCACAATTCATCGTCATTATTCGAATTTTGCATATCATTAATCATTTACGTCATTCAAATTCAACATCTCAATATTCATCATTCAATGTTCACTCAAAGATTCATGTCCATTCAACCATAATTTTTCTAAGCATCATGCAAAGATTTTCAAGCAATTCATTTTAAATTTACAAATCCATATTACATTCCAAAGAAACTACAAAAATATTGTAAATTACACAAAGCTACATTATATTTATCCTGCCTAATATTTAGCTCCATCATCTTCCATGCAATGACTTCATGATGTTGTTTTTACAACCTCCAGACTCTTTGCCAACTTCGATTTAACCATGTACAAAGTTGCTTCTGCGATAGGTTTCACATCCAGGCTCCAAGATTTCCTTTGCAGAAAACCTGCTACCATATTCACATTCATATAACCTAAATCAGTTATCAAAATAGACAATAAAAACTAGTTCAGAGAAGAAAATTCAAAAATCAGTTCCATGTTTGCACAAAATAAAATCATCGTGTATCAGGAAACCACAAGGGAAGTATTATTCAAAATCAGATTGGAGAGAAATGACTTCCAACATCAGTTTAGAACTTAAATTAGAAGGAAAATACTAAGATCAGTTTTTACAACCACAACTCACTCAGTTTAGCAGGAGATTTACAGCAATGCAGGAATAAATTAGTTCAAAACAGGGAAAGAAAAATCAGAAAAATTAGGAAGCAAGTTCACGGACAAAAGGACAGTTCAGCAGACAAATCACAACAGAATTTCATATTAAATTTCATCCCCCAATTCTTGTAACAAACTTCAGATTCAAAGGTTTAGACTCAATAAACTGTAACTGACTTTCCTATCAGAATAACAGAATATAAAAACAGAATTACCTCTCATCGATGCTCATTCTTCAACACCCTAAAGAATCACCAAAAGCTCTCTGCAATCTCTATTCTTCCCCATCATCAATCTTCAACCTTCTCTCGTCTCTTCTCATCTTCATCTATTCAACCGAACTGCAACACATTCACACTTCATCATCCTTCAACTCTACAACCCTCAGAAGCTAACACCGTCTGAAAAGCGCATCTCTCAAGCTCTGCAAGTCTCGATCATCATAACACTTTTTCATCAACCTTTTGTTTGTCCTTACACCTTCCTCATCGTAATTTCTTTCTGTATCCATAATAATAACTAGTAGAAAAACGTTTCAACGATCATATCATCACAACAAACGCAAGACCAGCAGCAGAGAACAATACGAAGCAGAAGCGAGAAGATGAAGATCCGAAGAAGAATTGTAAAAGGGAGAAAGAGCATAAGCTTTGAACCTAGAAAACGAGGATTATCTGGATTTCTTGCCACATCGACACCGTTGAAAGAGCACCAGACCTCTCGCCGGTAAGTAGGTCGTGATTTCCTCCAATCTTTGATTAATTTCCTCTTTTCTATATCGTCTACATGAATTAAGGCATAGAGATCCAATCACGAGTTCATTTTAGTTTGCGATTCACGTGGCTTAACTGTGGTTGACGGGGAACAGAGCAGATTGCGCTGTCAATGAGTATGAGAAAACAGAGGCGGAGATTGCCGGAGAAAGAGAGAGTTATGTCGCACTGTCGAGTTGAAGAAGAAGAGAGAATAAAGTTTGTTTGGGAAGTTGAAGAGGCACAAATGCTTAACCTAGAGCCCTAAACGCACCGTTCCACATTTGTTTTACATTTTCTTTTGTTTTTTTTTAATAATAACGGAACAATAAAATAGATGGATCTCATTGTGATGTGTTGGACTGAAATCCTTAAGCCCACTGGTTTTTTTATTGAAGTCTACAAACTTGACAAAAAAAGGCTCTTAGGCTTTACCGTTTGGGCTTAACGCTCAGTTTGTTATACATCACCCATGTTTGTTGCCATGCACCCCCTAGGCCTATTCTATTTGCAATTTCTTTTAAAAAAATTGTGAGTGAGTTGTTTAGATTTGTTTTTTTTAACTTTTTCCACACGATACAAATTAAAAAATCAAATATAAAATTGTTAGATTTCTTTTATTTTGATTTTTAGAATTAAATCACGATTATTTGATTACTTGAGATTTTGCAATTCGCATTTGCTTGTTGAGATCTGAGTCTTATGCATGATTATTGTGTGGTGTTCGAATATGTTTGGCGCACCCTCCGCTTGTAATTTGTTTTCACATCAATGATGCTTCGACATTTGTTCCGAGTATTTGATTTCTGACTCTTTTCTTTGATTGGTGAAGCTTTCACGAAGATCGTCGGATTTCTTTATTTTGATACGCTTTGCTACGAATTGATATTTGTTTGGTATTTTCTCTTGTTTATCTCATTTCAGCATTTTACTGCTTTCTAGATATCATGAGAAGTAGGAAATAAATAGCGTGCACTCGAAGTCGTTGTTTAAAGTCCAGTAGTAGGCACCATTTTCTGTATGTTATCTGCGCTTGTTTAAAATCCTACCTTTGAAGTAGGTATTATGCACGTGTGTTTACATTTGTGCCCGCATATATCACAGGTGATAAGTCCTCAAATGGAGGCGAGCATAGAGGGTTCACAATCAACCCCCACACATTCTAGTATGTGTCAGCCTTAGCTTGTGTTGTATGTTGATGCTTCAGAGTCGTGTAGATCATGTGTATCGAGTCGGTCATATGGAGAAGGGTTTACAAACAACCCTTGCACTTTGTCAGGAGTTCGCAATACCCATTGTTGATACTTCACTATCCGTTTATTTGCTTCGAGTGAGCCGCTCCCCTTAGCTAAATCATTTATTTTCTTTTTTATTTCATTTGTCTCCCACTTGTTTGCTTCGGGTGATCCGTTCCCCTTAGCTAAAGCATTTCTCTTGTTTCCCCCATCCCTTTGAGTCAGTATGTGCTACTCATGTTTGTGTGTTTTTGCCAAAGCACTTATTTGCTTATTTTGTTTGCTATACCATGCTCCCTTAGGATCGCTCGATTAGAGATATGTATCCATGCATGTTATAATACGGTGAGAGAACTGACGTTTTAGTTTTGCGCTTTATCGTAAATATTGCGGTAAGCAAGAGTCGCCACCGACTTTTCTTTTATCTAATAAAGGAAAGGGTGAAAAGAACAGGAAAGACCTTCGAGAATTTTCTGAGTTCGGGGGGTAGGTTGTAAAAAGGGAAGGTGTTAGCACCCTTTTCATCCATAGTTATCTACGGGCTCTTAATCGCTAACTCACTTTTGAAAATGCTTTGTGAATGTGTAAGTTTGAAAATATTTTGAAAATGCCTAAGTTCGGAAACTTTGTAATGATTCTCGTATCAGTTGAAAACACATACAAAGTGTTTGTTTTGAAAATATTTCAGAAGAGAAGTGTATTGTGTGAAAATTGTTTTGAAATGTTCGTGAGCAAGAGATTAAGAACTATCTACCTACTCAAAAGTCTTTGTTCTTTTCCTCCTCCTTTAGATAGTGCTATCCTATCATCGGTTAGTAGGAAGCCCTATCGTTGGATGTTTGAGGGATAGGTGTGGGTCATCATACAGTCATAAAGGCAACTCGTGGGGTGCTTTAGCAATTTTTCGTAAGGGACTAAGATCATTTACCGAAGGCAGCATCTAAGGGTCATCGAGGACTACGATCTTTTAACCAAGGGTCTTTACTAAAGAGTCCCACGTTTGAGGGACATGACTGTTTTATCTTGAGGCAACAAATGGGGTCACCTTAGAGGTGCGTGTGTGAAGTGTGTTTTAATTCAGTTATTTTATCTTGTATTTAAGTTTTTCTAGTGTTTGATTTTAAATCTTGTCATACATGCCTAATTACTAACAGTTATATATACATGCATATATTTATAAGTGCATAAAAATAAAGATGAGGAAAGTAAATCGCGAGAAAATAAAGGCCTACAACTATTATAGGGTTTTGGTACAGTTACATAATTAGGAAAAAGTGCGAGAATTTAAATCTAAGTTATTACATTTAAATTGCGCGACCTATATAATTTCTCTAGGAATTTTAAATAGAAAAATATAAATAAGAGAAAATGTTAGAAAATAAATGTTTTTTTTTTGTATTTTTATGGAAAATAGTTTGATGTTAATTAAACAATTAAAAACTACTTGTTTCTAATTAATTTTAATAAAGAAAAATGTTAATTAAACTTAATTAAAAAGATGTCGAAATTGATTATTGATAAAAAGATTCAAACAAAAAAATCAAACCACTCAGATCCATTAATTTGGACCTTGTGAATCTGGTCGTGAGGTTAGTTTGGTCTAAAAGTGACCGCAGCTATGGATCTGAAGCTTCATCAAAACGTTGCCCTAACAATGGTGGATTGTTGTTCCTGCATCAAATCTAAAAAAATGATGGTTCCAAACGGTGCCAGACATCATTAGAAACACATATATATGCTTAGAATTAATTTATATAGCATGGATGAAAAGTTTGAGATTGAAGAACATTACCAAGTCGGAGCCACTTGGTTGGCACGTCCTGGGATCGCTTGAGAGTGAGTAAGGATTGGCACAGGCTCCTAGGACCTTCAAGAGTGTGATGGAATGCTTGGAACCGCTTGAGAGTGGCCAGAAATAGGGGTTTGTGTTTACCCTAGTTTTGAAAAAACTTGAGAAATTTGGAGTGTGTTCTTGAGAGGAAAATTTTGTGTCCTTTGCACTTGAGTATTGCATGTACTTATAGAGGAATGAAATGGAACAAGAAAAGACAAGAATCTTGTACCATCATATCACAATTCATTGAAAAAAACACATTAAAATATTTCCGAAATTGGTAAAAAACATTCCAAACTTGAAGATTCTTGTTCCCAACATGTTTCACGGTTTTGGCATGTTTGTCATTGGACCTCCATGTGATTGAAATCAAAAGCTTGTGCACCTTGGCCCAATGATTTTATATTTGACTTGATTTACTTGCATTTAAATGAATAAAAATTCAAATAAAAGAAATAAAAGAAATAAAAAAATATATGAATGGATTTAGAGGTCTTCTAACATATTGTGAACATGTTTGGACATCAAAAGTTAGGCCCACTAGTTTAAAATTTCAAGTTTGCTCACTTTGCATTTCAGGCTTTTTCTCTAAATTTCCCAACTTGAACTGGTCATAACTCTCTCAATTTTCATCTTTTAAAGATGATCTTTGACTTTTTGAAAATCTCGAGATGTCTTATTCAATTTCTCTTTTGATCATTTTTTTCATTTGGAGACTTTATTTTGATGTAAGTTGTCTTGACAAAAAGTGTCTTTTTGTTGACTTTTGAAATGACCTATAATGTATGGGCTCATATCTTTCAAATGAAGCACTTTTTGGACTTGAGCATACATATACAAAGTTGTAGAGAATTTAATTTCATTCAAAATGGGCTTTGGTTGGGGAAAATTTGATGGAGCATGTGAAAGTTATGCTAGGTCAAAGTTCAGTTGACTTCTCCTAAGGAAACCCTAATTTGGCAAAATTTTGAATTTTGATGATTTGAGGGCTTTCCTTGAGACATCATGATCAATCCTTGATCAAATTATGAATATCACTTCAAAATGTTGATGTTGACCAAAAATCTTGATGATTGACTGTATGTTGACCATGATTGATTTTTTATCTAATATAGTTGATTTTCAATCATCTGAGCAATTGACTGAGCAAACTTGTGATGCAAGACTTGAAATTTGATATGAGTATCCTTGAAGACACATGAATAACCATGGAAATCACTTGATACCTTTGGGACCCAATCTTTCTTGATAAACTCAAAACCCTAGTTGTAGACCCATTGCTTAGGAGGAGTA
Organism: Vicia faba; assembly: GCA_948472305.1. Classification (NCBI taxonomy): domain Eukaryota; kingdom Viridiplantae; phylum Streptophyta; class Magnoliopsida; order Fabales; family Fabaceae; genus Vicia; species Vicia faba. The sequence continues at coordinate 1,275,762,460 of OX451739.1, forward strand.
TTTGTCTAACCAACTCTTGAGCCATTTTGAGCAAATGAGGAACCTAGAAGAATGTCTTAAAGAAAATGGGAGGGAAAATTTTGGGGTACAACACATGCTAACATAGGGTGAGATTTCCCATTCAAAACTCAACCTTAGGATCAATCATTGTATGATAACATTAGGGATAGATTTAGGATAGTCTCCCTTAGACGTTTTTCTTTCTTTTGTATCCTTGCATTAAGACTAAATTATTTTTCTTGGAAAATCATAAAACATCTAACAATTTTTAAATCCTTTTTCAAGTTAAAAAAATATCAACCAATACAAAATATTTTGCGCCTTCGGGCTTCTTTATTTTCTTTCAAACTTTTCGAAATAACTTGTTAATTCACTTTTATGCTGACGCGTGAGTCTCCAAAGGTCGAGTTGCAGCAGAAGGCAAAATTAATATTGTTCATTAAAAAACATACAACAAATCAAAACATGTGACCCGAACTACGGTAACTCTGATTCCTCAAAAAGGATACCTAGACATTAGGGTAGGGCCCGAGCGAGCACAACTTTATTTTCCCTACATTATCTTCTCTTTTCTTTTACATGTGTTCCCTCTTTGCATTTTTCTTTTTAGCTCTTAAGCTTAGATTTGAACATACCCATTAGATTAGAATAACAAGAGTGGATACCATAGATAACTACAGGCGTGTGGGGTGCTAACACCTGCCCCTCGCGTAACAGACTCCCTTACCCGTATCTTTCAGTCGTTTGACCTTGATTTCACCCTTCTCAAGTTTAGTCGATGCTTACCTTTCCTTTCCCATGGGATAAAAAATGTTTGATGGCGACTTCATTGATTTCATTATCAGTTGACAGTTCAGCCGATTTTTTCACTAATCTTGACCTGACATATACTTGATACCCTATATATGTTTAATCTTGACCTGACATGTATTTTCCAAGTTTACTTGGTTCCTCGTATATCTAACCCTGGACTGATGTACGGATAACCCTACCACAAAAACCAAGAAAAAAATAGAAAACATAGAAAAAAACCAAAATACCATATTTTCACCTATTCTTCATAATACGAATTGTATGGTTCTATTGGGTATTCAATCTTCTTCCACCTTAATTGTTTGAAAGGCTAGTGTCAATCTCACCCTCAGGTTTAAGTTGATTAAATAGGGGCAGTTGTTGCACCCAAAAATTCGCCCTCTTCATTTTAACCCTAATTGGATTATTTTCCTCTAACATACTCATTCATACATATCATTGATTCCATGGTTATAGGACCAAGGCATTTATCTTCGTCGAGCTACAGAAACAATTATTTCGTCAGGCAGTACAAGAAAGTAGAAACTCAGGGTTTTTGAGATTCAAGTGCACTCTGTATATTTATCCTAGCTATTCAATTAGTGAATAATCAAGTCATCATCATGGCAAGTTCTCATGTGTTCCATTATGATTCAAATTTCAAAGAAGATCAAGTGTTTTAGTTGGTTCAGGACAGTTTGGATTGAAAATCAGCATTTCGCAGTTTGTGTTCAAAATTTTATAACTTCTTACCGAAAAATCATTTTTCAGTGGGTCTTTGGGTGTTGGAACTGCCTTGACATACTCTCCATTTCATATGTTTTGTTCGGAAGCCAATTTTGTAAAGAAGATCCCCGAAAATGCAAAATACGTTGAAAGTCGCATGCTGAAGCGGAATTTCGGTCAACTGCTGTGCAATATTGCAAATATCATAACTTTCTTGATTTTTATCATTTCGTGACGATTATTTCGGAAAGGTGTCACAAATTTTGTTAGCTACAAATTTGCTTCATGGTCCGAGTTTGGATTATGATCATAAGACTGCGGTTTATAGTTTGTTTCTAAAGTTGAACACCGAAATATGACACAAAAGCCGTGTAGCCCGAAACAGAGGGTTTTCTGTCTGCATTTCCTCTATATTGTAAAAATTGTAACTCTCTCGATTTTTATCGTATCAAGACGATTCTTTCGGCATGACGTCACAAATTTGTTTATCTATGATTTTTCTTCAGGGCTCGAGTTCAAATTATGCACTGAAAGTTATGAGCTTGTGGGTTGTTTCTCAAACGGTACACAAAAATAAGTTGAAAATTCAGCATTACCCAAAAACAAGCATTTAATTTCTTTTCCATTTTCCAAACAAGGCATAAGAGTTTGTCTATATATTGATTCAATTCAAATTTGAAAGGACTTTTTTCCTCATTATTCAAAAATCACACTCAAGAACAAAGGAATTTCTTTCAAGAGCTCTTCCTCTCTCAAGGCTTATCTCCCTCTCTCTCCACGAATTCCGGCCAGATCTGCCTTTCCCAACCGACTGACCGACCTTCTAATCCGGTCCCTTTCCACCTTTCCCGTCTGTGATGAGCCGCCCGGATTCCGTACAAACTGGCCAGCCACAACCTCCCTTTCGTCTGGTCTTTGTTTTCCGGCCATCGCGTCCTCCTCCGTGCATTTCCAATCAGATCTTCCTTCCGGTCATTTCATCTGATTCAACTTATTTGCGTCGATTTTGGTAACTCCTCTTGACTTTTCTGGATTTAAGTGCTTAATTTATTAAATGATATTTGAATTAAGTGCTTATTTGACCTTGCATGAGTTGAATTTAATTAAATTGTTGAATTAATTGATTCTTGGGATTAATAATTATGAACAATTGTGGAATCAGACGAACATTTGCTTAATTATTTTAATTTCTTGAGTATCAACACAATAATTGCTTTTAATTGTTGAAACTTGCGCGTCGAAGCTTGATTCTGATTCGATAATTGTTGATAATTTTTGAATTTCATGAGTTGATGATTATTTTCGAGTTGATTATTTGATATTGGCGCATTGATAATTTTTGTTTCGGTGTTCGGAAACCATTGTACCGGTAGCAATTTAATGTTTGCAATTTATTTGTGAATTTCGAGCAACGTTTCAAGTATCGATGTTGGATGATTTTGTGCGTTAAACGTTATTTTCTGATTGATTTTTGATGGACATCGATACATGGAACAATGTTGTCTAGAATTAGAAAATACATGTAAATATTGCATTTAATTATCGGTCCATGCATGTTTGGCTTTTACTTGGTGATTGTTGGCTATTGATGTCAAGTTTTATCGATTTTAATTCGACATTTCAAGCACTTCATGAGATAAATGCAATGTTTTCTGGATTTAGAATATGCACATGGAATGTGATTTAATTTTTGCTTAATGCATATTTGGCTTTGCTTTAATGACTGCTTGACATTGGTGTCGAGTTTGGTCGATTTTAATATGCCTTTTTGTGCGCTTCATGAACCAATACCATGTTGCCCGAACTTTTGTTTTATGGTTCTAATACTTGTTTGAAAGTTGTTTCTTCATGGTTTAATATCAATTTGAGTTGTGATGTGAATTTTTAACTTCGGTTATCGTTTCTTGTTATTACTAACTCATCTTGTGAATTTGTGCAAGCTTCCAAAGGTGTCTCGATACATGAGACTTGTGATGTACTTTTTTTTGTTGAGACTTATATCTTATGCAAGATTATTTGTTCGGTATTTTGATGTCGATTGTGATTTATTTTCACATCGATGATGCTTCAACGTTTATTCTGAGCATTTAATTACATACTTATTTTCTTTGATTGGTGAAGCTTCGCGAAGATCTTCGGGTTTCTTACGCTTTGCTACAAACTTTTTTGTTCGTTTGGTATTTTTCCTATTTTTTTAATATTCCTCACTGTCTTTTAAATTCTTTGCCATGAGAAGTAGGAATAGAGACGCATGCCTGGGAGTCCCTACTTTGGGTGGGAAATTCTGTTTAAATTCCTCAAAGGAGGCGATGTTTGTGCTTGTTTAAAGACCTCGATGAAGGCAATTCTATTTGTTTAAAGACCTCGACGAAGGAAAATCTCACTCCCCTTTATTTTGTTCAAAGACCTCAAAAAAGGCAATAAGGCGAAGTGCGGGTCCGCAATCGACCCCTGCCATTTCAAGTCCCCAGGTCATTCTTAGCTCACGTTATACATCGACACTATGAATTGTGATACTCTTGTTATCGAGTCGGTCAAGTGGAAAAGGATTCATAATCAACCGCCACAATTTGTCTTTAGCTCACATTTGTAAACATTGATGCTTCGTGGTAATCTCCATATTATCTCCTATCTCCTATCTTGATGACATGATATCATGGTTAGATTTTTAGTTGCTTTAGACATTTACCTTTGTCTTCTCTTGCCTAGATGACATGATATCTTGGTTAAGAGTCGATGCCATCTCTTCTTTACTTCTTACCTTGATGACATGATATCATGGTTAAGAGATATTACTCATTCCCCATGTTCTTGCCTAGATGACATGATATCTTAGTTAAGAGCTTTTATCCTACCTTGATGACACGATAGCATTGGATATGTGTCTCTACCCCTTTATCCTACCTTGATGACATGATATTATGGTTAGGTGTCCCTTTCCCTTATCCTACCTTGATGACATGATATCATGGTTAGGAGTGTGTGCTTGAGTGAATGGATATTTCTCATGCATTGTGTGCTTGATTTCATGTCTTGGTTGAGTTCTTGATTGCTTGCATGTTTCTTTATTTTAGGTTCACATTTGCATGTTCCCTTAGGATTACTTGTTTCATTGTCGATTCAAGGTAGACATTAGGTTTGTAAACCATGTATGCTAACTTAGGTAGATGTTTCCCTTTTCTATCTAAACTTTAGGACCACCATTTCATGATAACATTAGGATTGTTAGTCTCCCATTGACTTTTTCATTCCCCTTTTGCATCCTTAAAACTAAAACTCCTTTCTTTGTTCAAACTCTAAAATACTTAATGAATAAAGATGCGAATCGTATGCAGTTGAGTCTTGTGATGTAGAGCAAATCCGTTTAGACTGAATCTTGCTCTATTTTCACTCCGGGCTTTATTACGGTTCCAATTGCAAACTCTTTTGCAAATAAGCGGAGAAGTAGTGAGTGCTCCCTCCCGTGGAATCCATTTTTTATCATCCTACCAAAAATACCAACCAATTCAAACCTTTTTGTCTTAGGACCGTATTCGAGCTTTTTCTTTTGAAAACCTTTTTAGGTAAGAACATGTTAATTCCTTTCTAATACAAAGTGTGAGTCTCTAGTGGTCGAGCCGCGATAGAATGCAAAATTAGCATTGTTTATAAAAGCATACAACCAACCAGTATTTTCTAGGTGAACTATGAGTGCCTTGATCACTATTGCATGATAGGTGGTATGTAGGCACAAAGGCTCGCAACCGAGGCAGGCAGGACTAATAAAACATTTTTCTTTGTACATACACTTTGCATACATGCATTTTCCCTTATCTCGTAGCCTTTAGATTTTAACGCACCCTTTGATTATAACAACAAGATTGGATCCCGCGGCATACCACGGATGTGAGGGGTGCTAATACCTTCTCCTTACGTAATCGACTCCCTTACCCAATCTCTCAGTCGCAAGACCGTGATTTCTCCTTTCTCAGGTTTTTCTTTGATGATTTCTCTTTTCCTTTCTGTGAGATAAATAAATACTCGATGACAACTTCATTGATTTTCTCTCGATAATTTTTTGTCAGTTGCTTCAAGCTAGAATACTGATAAAAACGGCAAGGTTCATACCATTAGTAGGCAATTACCTACCAAAATATTCTAGAATCTAGAATTAATTCATTGTTACATCCACATGTAAACACTCCATCTCTGTGTGATTGAGACCAAAGGTTGCAAAGAAACTATTTATTGTGAGCCAAACATAACGACATGATGTAGAAACCAAAAAAAAAAGATATAGAAAAAAAATTGAGAATAATAGAGTAAATAATAAGAGAAACCCATTGTTATAATATGCTATGTCATATCAATTTCTCAGAAACCCATTGTTATAATGTGCTATGTCATATCAATTTCTCAGAAACACAACACTGGATTTTTTGAAGTACAAGTAATGGGAATGTGTCTTCTTACTTTTTTCCCAAGCTGATTAGAGGATCACACTTGCTCTTGGTCCTATTCTAAACTGTCAAATAAACAATAAACATCAGGACAACTTTGAGAATAAATTAGGAAAAATTATGCCTTAGTCACATAATTCACTATTTGTTTCCCCTGTCAATAACCATATATGTACATATTCAAAAAGAAAAACCAATTAAACCAAGAAAATAAATACAAAAATCACACGAAGTTACAGATTAAATAGTAAGTGAACAGAACTTTAAGCAAAAAAACAACAAAACTGATGAGAATCTACTGCATTGTTTTATCAAACACGTGGTGGGTGAACTTGAAATTTAAATAGATTAATAATAAATTGAAAGAGGAAGGAAATAAATAAGCTATTATTAGAGAATCAATCGTAAACATATTCGCGTGAGATTTGTATTCATCGAGACTCTTCTGTATTTCAAAGAAAATTGATCAAACAACTATTTTATGTGATTAATAACTAACAATGCAGATCAATATTATATAGCCAAATGCTTAATCAGGTTATCCCTGAGGCAGAAATTACACCATTTAATCAGGTTTTCCCTTTAAATCCAGTTGATTGCAAACAACATATCATCACATGTTTGAATGAAATTTTGTGTAGTTTAGAAGACACGTGAATGTTTCCAACGCAAATTATAAAAAAAAAGCTGATTATGTAATTGGTTAGTTCAATACGTGGATTATTAGAATGAAATTAATAGTGAGCAGTAAAATATGGAAGACTCAAGAAGTAATTATTATTAGTTGTAATGATATTTAGGTGTATGAAAAACCATCTCTAAACTGATTTAGTTAAGTTATTAAGATAATTTTGGTAATAATCTACTTTATTATATTAAAAGTAGATTATATGTTAAAGATTTGATTCAAAATAAAATTTGAATACTATTTTTAAAAGAAACATATTTGTTAAAATTTTAGTTTTTTTTAGATATTATATGATATGCTAAATATATTTGGAAACACATATTTGAAAATTATAAAATCTAAACTATTTTAAGCAAACTAAGTATTTTGTTTTGGAAGAGTGTTCTCCTTTTTGGTTTCTTGAGACATTCCCTGGGATTGACATTGTTATATCTAGTCACATGAGTTGTGGTTGTAGTTTCTAGTCATTGGTTTGTGACTGTAGATATCACTGCGGTGATTGGGAGTGAGAAGGGTTCTTATATCTAGGACGTGCCTAGGTAGAAGTTGCACTGGGTAGGGATTAAGTGAGAAGTGTAAACTGGGAGTTTTTAGCTTCGAATTGATACTATTGATAGTGGATTTCCTTCTTGACTTTGTAGCCCCCAAAGTAAGTGAGTTGCACTAAACTGGATTAACAATTGATTGTGTTCTTTAAGTTTATACAATTTACTTTTCTGCATAACCTTTCTGTTTTAGCAAGTCTGTATTATGTCAGCAGATGTTATAACATTTGTCGTGACATTTTATGTTATTAAGACATTAGCCTTGACTTCTGATACTGTGTGTTCCAAAATTTCAATTGGAATCAAGAGTAGACACCCTGTTCTGTTTTATGGTGAGATCCAGGATATACTTTCTGGCACTATAGAGAAAGAATGAGGATACAACAACAGACCACTCATGTTGGATGGTTTAAACTATGACTGGTGGAAGGTCAGAATGGTAGATTTTCTGTAGTTTATGGATAACAAAGCTTGGAAGATTGTTTTAAAAGGATGGGGGAACTCAATTGTGAAGGAAAAAGATAGGAAAGAGTCTGTAAAACCTGAAGAAGACTGAGATGAAAATGATGATAAAGAAGCCATTGGAAATTCCAAAGCTTTGAATGCTCTATTCAATGGAGTAGACAATAATGTTTTCAGGTTAATTAATACATGTACTATAGCCAAGGATGCTTGGGAGATTCTCAAGACAACTTATGAAGGTACCTCTAAAGTGAATATTTCAAGACTTCAGCTTCTCACCTCTAAATTTGAGAACTTGAAGATGAATGATAATGAGACAGTTCAAGAATATCAGATGAAGATTCTTGAAATTACTAGTGCATCAAGTGTCTTGGGAGAGAAAATTTTAGAAACAAAGCTGGTCAGAAAGATCCTTAGGTCCTTACCTAGGAGATTTTACATGAAGGTTACAACTATTGAAGAAGCTTAGGACAGAGAGTTAACGAGCTTATTGGGTCACTTAAAACATTTGAATTGGCTATTGGTGATAAGACTGAGAACAAGAACGAAGGCATAACTTTTGTATCCAGTGCTGAAGACGAGAAAGGTCAAGCTGAGTTGGACACTGATAAGGATTTGTCTAATACCATTGTACTACTTAGGAAGCAATTCAATAGAATATTGAAAAGATTGGACAGAAGAGGGAGACTAGATGTCAATAATATCTCATATGACATCAGTAATAATCTTGATTCTCAGAAGAAAATAAGAGAAGAAGAGAAGTCAAGTCAAAGCAAAGACATTCAATGCTTTGAATGTGAAGGATATGGTCATATTAGACCTGAATGTCCCAACTTCCTCAATAAATAGTATAAAGGTTTCACTACATCTTGGTCTGATGATGATAAGTCAGAAGATGAAGATAATCCTAAAACTACCAAACTTGTGTTGGCTTTATTTGGCAGATGGGCAGATGAAGTTGAAGTTGTGATGAGAATGATCTTTATGAAGATCTGAATGTATCCTTTAAGGAATTAAGAAAGAGGAAGAACAAAGGAAGATTATTGTTGACTTGGAGAATGAGAGGAATCAACTCTTAAGTATTGTGTCTCATTTACAAAATGAGGTAATACGCTTAAATTCCATGCTTGACAACTTGACATATTCCATAAATATGGTGAAAGAGGATGAAGATTCCAGAGTTCATTATCAATCTGATAATAAACTAAGAAGAGTGACAGAAGAGAAGTTTTTTCCTTCTAAAAAGAGGAAAAAGATCAACATGTCCAAACACATTGTAATACGGTGGGAGAACTGAATTGGTTTTACGTTTTATCACAAATGTTGCGGATAGCAAGAGTCACCACCGAATTTTCTTTCATCCAATAAGGAAAGGGTGAAAAGAACAGGAAAGACCTTGAGATTTTTGAGTTTGGGCTAGGTTATGAAAGGGGAAGGTGTTAGCACCCTTTTCATCCGTAGTTATCTACGGGCTCTTAATCTCTTAGCTCACTTATTGAAAATTGTTTGTGTTGTGTATTTGAAAAAACAATTTGAAAAGTTTCCAATGTAAGGAAAAACTTTGTAATGATTCTCGTATTTGTCCTCGAGAATGCATACAAAGTGTTTGTTTGAAAATATTTTGAAGAGTGTGTGAAATGTTTTGTTTTTTTGTGAGAAAGCGATTAAGATCTACCTTACTCAAGGTCATTCTTGTATTTTTCCTCCTCCTTTAGATAGTTCTATCCGTACAGTTATTTAGTAGGAAGCCCTATCGTTGGATGTGAATGGACAAGCGAGGGTCATCGTACAGTCATCGAGGGCAACTGGTAAGCACGCTTTAGAAATTTTTCGTAAGGGACTAGATCATTTACCGAAAGGCAACGTCGATGGGTCATCGAGGGACTATGATCTTTGTATCAAGGGACTTTTCTAAAGTGTCCCCATATTCGAGGGACATGAGCGTTTTCCGAAGGCGACAAGGGGGATTACCCTAGAGGTGCGAGTGTGCAAGTGATTTGTATTCAGTTATTTTAATATTTGCATTAGGGTTAGCTATCGATTAGTTTTAGTCTTTTCATGAAAACCTAATTACTAAACAATAATATAGCAAGTATAAAAAACTGTAGGTGCAGAAAGTAAAAGCAAAAAGTAAACCTAAACTTATTACATCGCTTCGGGGAAGTTACATAAGTATAGATGCAGGAAAATAAACCCTAATCTATTACATACTCGAAACAATTACATAATAGTGAAAAAGAAAGCGGGAAATAAAGACCTACGCTATTACATAGGAAACGCGTGACCTATACAATTGATCTAGGAAGTTAAAATAAGAAAATAAAAATCGAAAAGAATGTGAAAAGATTTTTTGGTGATTTTTTTATGAAAAATGATTTGTGATTAATTAATTAAAAAAAGACTTAAAATCTAATTTATTTAAAAAAGGTCAATTAATTTAATTAGAAAAAACTTAAGAATCTAATCAATTTTAATTAAGAAAATTAATTAGTTTAATTAATTAATTAAAAAGAAGGGTGATTAAAACTAAACCTAATTAATTAACCTAAAACTAATATTTTGATATTTTAATTAATATTTAAAACAAGTAAATAAATAAAAAGAGAAAACTATAAAAAAAAATTGGCCTGATTATAGTAAACAGGGGTGTGCTTTACAATGGAGGTCCAGGCCCAAATGACTTAGCACTAGATCCAGTGTGTTCAGCCCCAGGAGGTTCACCATGTGCTTGCAGATCTGGAAACATTGGATCAGATATATGAAGATCTGATGGTGATACATGGCTGGGTGCATGGTTGGCTGGTGAGACGCGCTGCATATGATCAATAAAATCAGAAAATATGAAAAATGTTACAAAAACCGGGGATCGAACCCACGCTCTGGCATAGTAGGGATTTATCGCACGCGCTTCTACCATTGGGGTGGTGATACATCCATTATTATCTGCGGAAAAAAATAAGTAAATGATAAATACATTGTATGGACCGAAGAAGCGCCGAAGCCCTAGCTCCGGTCGTCTTCTCCGGTGGCTCTTTTTCTCACTCCTGCAAAATAAACATTGTTAGAGATCCAAGGGGACCCTACCCCCCTAAATCAAGGCCTGCAAATTCAATGGGACCATTATCTTGGGCTAAAATACGCTAGTTTAGGAGATACAAAGAAAATAATTTAGATCAGTATGAGTATGGCAAGCTTCGATTTAGCCGTTATGGGGATCGTACTTTGGGTTATTCCTGCATTTGTATACCTCATGAACATGTTAGAAAAGTCAGTATGCATAAAAATATAATGAAATAAAAGATATGAGAATCATGCAATGATGGAGATCAATGATGCATATATGAGCGTTTTATGCTCTTGGGATCTTCAAAGATGCTCCATTATTACCCTACAATGTTGCTAGAAGTGAATAGGATGGTTGGTTCGCGTGGAAAGAAGCTACAACTAGGGTTTACAAGTTGCCCTAGGTTTTGATATTTTTTAAGTTTTGGAAGAGGTTTCTCTTAAATATATTGTGTCTGCCTTTATCTGAATTATGAGGATATATAAAGCTTGTAATTAGGTCAAACCATTTAGGCTTGGACCTTGTAAGAAAAGTCCTTATTTTATTTCATTTAATTTTGACTTTAAATTAATAAAAAAAAATATAAATAAATTAAAAAGTTCAAGGGGTGCATGAATAAGATCTGAGGTTTATCTTGAGGTACTTAACACGCATGGACCTTGTAGCAGTAGAAATGTTTAAGACTAAGCCATTGGATTGACTAGACTTATACATATCAAAATAAAAATTGCCACTGCGCTTTATTATTTCCAAAGGAATGGGAAAAGAGCGAATAACCCAAAAGAGGGGGAAAGATTCAAGGTAAGGGGATTGGTTATGAAAAGGGAAGGTATTAGCATCCTAAACATCTACAGTACTCCGCATGAACCTCTTTGAAAAATCTGTATATTTTGGCTATAAAATATTGTATAAAAAATAGATGTGGAGTTGAGAAAAGAAATATTTTTTTATGATTTTTTGTATCCACCGCGGTTGCGAACCTTTAGTGCCTACGTACCACCTTTCGTGTAATAGTGGATCAGGGTACTCGTAGTTCACCTTTAAAAATTTTAAAGCACAAGTGTGTTGGTTAATTTTATGAGATAAGACATCATCATCATTGTCTGTGTGGAAAACATACTTACTACCCACAATCATGAGAAAGGAGTATTTGCATCATCTCAAAGTGGAGGATATGACTTGGATTTTAAAATCAACAATGCCTCACTCAAAACCCAAGTGGAAAATATCTCTCTTCACTACATATTGTAGATGTATAGTTGTTTGCATAACTACAAGGATTGACAAGAGTCTAATCTTTTGAGAAAATTTTAAAGTAAAAGCCAAAGTGGAAAAATGGTTTGAAATGAGATAGATTCACTTTTAGTCTTCTCACAAAAAATGTCAAGGTATTATTAAATTGATTGGAGTTTATTTATGAAAATGTTTTGAAAATGCATGGACATAAGTCCAAGTTTATTATGAAAGTGGTTCAAGTTTAGGAAAAAAACAAGAAGAGTTTTCAAAAGGGGGGAGAAGATTTTTGAAATTAAAGAAGATGGGAGGAGATGAAGGGACTATCCTAAAGCATAAGGTAAAAGCTAAGGAGAAGAACCATCTAACCAACAAGAAGCCAATACTTGACATTATGAGTCAAGATATAATTCCCATTCTTTGGAATGAAACTAAGCAAACAAAGATACTTCAAGTTTATTAAGTCTTCACAAAAATTGGGTAGAGTAACGGTTGTATACGGGTGAATTCCAGATTACAAACAAAGTATGTAATCACAATAACCTGCACACAAAATAAATAAACAACCCAATGTCTTGAGGTAAACCTCAAGAACTCCATACAAAATATCAATTAAGGTTACAAAGTCTCCAACATAGGCCAAGGTTTCTAATCCTAAGTCCAAGAAGTCCAATACTCCATAATGCCAAGGACAGTAACCAAATAGTCCAAGTATCATTAATATTTTTTATGGTACATGTTGATTATTAAGTATTTTTAAAAAGAAAAGAAAAGCTCAAGTGAGCAAAATAAAAATGACATAAAAGTAAATGCTCAAGTGAGCAAAGATGAAAATAGCATGAAATGTAAATGCTAAAGTAAATAGTACATAAAGTAAAAGCATAAAAATAAAAGCATAAAGTAAAGTCAGTTGTTAAGAATTAGTGGTTAGTTAGATGGCCATCTTGAAACTTGCATTTGGAACTCATTAGAGGATTGGTAGAACCAAAGCCTCTCAACAATAAGTTGCATTTGCTTTTTGTCAAGTATATCATCTATTTTAGAATTCTCAAGGCAACATTTATTGATCAACGATGTTTAAGTGATTCGCATTGACCAAAATTTATGAAGATCCATTAGAGGATTGGTAGAACCAAATCCTCCACACAATGAATCTCAAGGTTATTGGATCAAAGGGATCAAATTAACATACTTGGGTTTGCAAACATAGGTTTGGGTCACGAATGATCATTTATTCGAATCGGGACAAAATTTAGCGTTATGTTAAGCAATCGTAAGTGGACTTATATAGAAGTCGTACCTATTTTGAGGTCGGTCAATAGAAATCTATTTACTTCATGTTTGGATAAATTATATAGAGATCATCATCCCATAACATGTAATACAATAAGAAATGGGGATAAGATGAAGAGGGAAGGGATTATAGTTTCAAATATCATCAACATCATTCGTCCATTTTAATGGATTTGGTTTATCAACCTATCAACACCCAAGACCCAATGAGATTGAAGAATTTGCCTCACAATATGCCTCAAGTCAGTACCACATGCTATTTTAAGAATCAAACAAGAATCGTGTACAAAAGTTTTCAATTACAAGCATTAATCAAAGGTAAAACCCAAAATGCAATCTTAAGTAAAAAATAGTTTTAAAATGTGAAAATGACTTGAAATAAAAGTGCTTCAAGGTGCTTGGGGATTCCATAGGCAAACCCTAAGATAGGATGCAATAGAAGATAAACCCCAAACCCTAATTTGTGATCTGATTGCATTATGATGGTATGAGATGATAGAGGAATCTTAGGGGCAAAAACCGGGGTACAACAGACCTTGAATCACAAGCCCACTAGCCCAAAAATTCAAGTTTGATCCTTTTTGGTTTCATGCATTTGCTCAAAATTTCCCTACTTGCACTAGCCATAACTCTCTCAATTATCATCATTTGAAGGTGATCTTGGACTTTTTGGAAAGCTCAAGATGTCCTATACAATCTATATTTTGTTCATTTTTGCACTTGAAGACTTTATCTTGATGTAAATTTCCTTGACAAAAATTGTCTTTTTGTTGACTTTTGAAATGACCTATAATGTATTGGCCCATATCTCTCAAATGAAGCATTTTTTGGACTTGAGCTTAGAGAGACAAAGATATAGAGAAATGAATTTCCTTCAAAATGAGCTTTGGTTAAGGAAAATATGATGAAACATGTGGAAGTTATGCTTGGTCAAAGTTCAGTTGACTTCTCCTAAAGAAAACCCTAATTTGGCCACTTTAGACTTTTGATGAATTGAGAGTTTTCTTGATGATTCATGATGAACCCTTGATCAAATTATGAATATGACTTCAAAATCTTGATGTTGACCAAAAATCTTGAGGTTTGACTGTATGTTGACCATAGTTGACTTTTTGTCCAATATAGTTGATTTTTAGTCATCCGAGCAATTAATTGAGCAAACTTGTGATGCAAGACTTGAAACTTAGTATGAGAACTCTTGGAGATATATAAGAAACCATGAAATCTATTTGAGGCCTTAGAAGCCCAAACTTACTTGAGACGAGTGAAACCCTAGTTGTAAGTCCATTGCTTAGGATGAGAATTTGTCTGATCAATTCTTAAGCAACCTTGAGAATTTGAGAACCATAGGAGAATGTCTTGAATAAAAATGGGAGGGAAAATTTTGGGGTACAAAACACATGTTACAACATCCTGGAAAGTGTGATAAATCTCCAATTCAACATAAATCTACTTGGAGATGTCACTACTGTTGTGAGTTTGGTCATATAAAGCCTTTCTGTTTCAAATTGTATGGAGATAAAAAATCTTCAGTTCGTTCCAAGGCTAATACAGTGAGCAAAAAGACAAGTGTTTAAAATATGGATATTAACCTTATAGCCCATACTTCCTTGAGAGAATCAACCAGTGAAGACTGGTACTTTGACAATGGGTGCTCTAGATATATGACAGAGGTTCAAAAGATGTTGGTAGATATAAAGCCTCATCCCACAGGTTCTGTAAGATTTGGTGATGGTTTTAGAGGGGAAATCATAGGAGTTGGAAACCTAATGTGTGTTGGTTGTCCCAGTTTAAAAGACGTGTTGTTTGTGAAAGGATTAACTACTAATCTTATTAGCATTAGTCAACTGTGTGATCAAGTTCTATTAGTCAACTTCTCAAAATCAGAATGTTTAGTCAAAAATGAAAAATAAGTTGTTCTAATGAAAGGCATAAGATCAAAAGACAACTGCTATTTGTGGGAATCTCAAATAATTGTTTAACCTTCCACATGTTCATAAAACAATAAGGATGAAGTGAAGTTGTGGCACTAGAAACTTGGACATCTTCATTTCAAAAGAATGGAGGAAGTCATATATGAAAGAGTCATTAAATATATGCCAACTCAAGATTGAAGAAAGGAAATTATGTGATGAGTGTGAAAGTAAAAAGCAAATCATGATGTCACACCTGATGTTGCAACATCAGACTACTTCTAAAGTGCTGGAACTTCTTCATATGGATGTAATGGGATCGTTACAAGTAGATAGTCAAGGAGGAAAAAAGTATGTCTCTGGTTGTAGATGACTTTTCTGGATATACTTGGATTAATTTTCTCAGAGAAAAATCAAATACTTTTTAAGTCTTCAAAAGTCCGTGTCAAAGCATTCAAGAGGAGAAGATAAGTGTGATTGTCAAAGTCAGGAGTGACAATGACAAGGAGTTTGAGAATGCAAATTTTTATAAATTTTGTGATTCTAAAGGAATAAGCCATGAGTTCTCTTATTCTTGGAAAACTCGGGAAAATATAATTGTTGAACAAAAGACTAGAGTTATATAAGAATATACTAGAGCCATGCTTAGTGATAAGCAATTTCCATTTGATTTTTGGGCTAAAGCTATGAATACTGCATGTTATATTTGTAAAAAGGTCATGATAAGAGGAGGTGCCACTACTACTCTCTATGGGATATGGAAAGGAAGGAAACCTAAAGTTAAATTCTTTCAGATCTTTGGAAGTAAATTCCAGATCTTTACTGGCAAAGATCAAGTGGATAAGAAAGATTTCATAGGTGATGAAGGGATATTTCTAGGTTACTCTTCAAGTAGAAGAGCTTACAGAGTTTTTAAACCCAAAACTGGAATGACAATGGAATCAATCAATGTGAAAATTGATTATTCAATTACTGAGAAGAAAGTGGATGTCATGACAATGTTGGAACATCCTGTGTGCAAACTGATGAAGCATCAATGGAGGAGATTTATGAATTCACAAACACTGAATCAGTGAATTCTCAAGCCAGTAAAGGCATGTCTATTGAAGGGAAGATAGAACAATCCAAGGAACTGGCTACAACTCAATCTGATGAAGGAAACATCACTGATTTAAATATGAAGATATCAGATACTGATGGATGTTTTTGTCTTGAGGAATATTTTGGGTTTATGGGTTAGTAAGAAGCATGAGTGTGCTTCTTGATATACTACTGGAGATGAAGGTAGGGAAATAAGAGAAAGTTTCTTTGAGCTGGTGTTGAAGAGACATGATGCCAAGAGGGATATCATGACATTTTACAGTGAAGATCTGAACTCCTTCACATATCTCATTCAACATGAATGGAACGAGGACTTTGGCAGTTGTAAAAGATTGATCAAGAATCTTATTGAAGGGAAGGTTATAACTCTGGAATAGATGGACAACAAGGAACAACTTGTTGTTTCCAAAAACAGTGGGATTGAAACTTGTACTATTAAGGAGTTATAGCAATTACAGAAATGGAGGAATGGAACTAATACTAAATCTTTCCTCTATACTCTAAGGCATGACATGCTTGGACAAATTGCTACCGATAAGGGATGAAAGGAAGGTAGTTTGCAAGATAGTGAGGCTGGCTACAACACTAAGGAATGCAAGATGCTCTTTAATAGGGGCAGGGGGCTTTTTGACAGAGGTAAGAGGTGGAAGACCACCTGAAGCTGGCCAAGAAGTTATGTTTTCATATGTGTTTCTATCTGTAGTATTGCTTGTTTGAAATATGTTTGTTTCCATCTGTTGTATTTCCTGGTTGCAATGTGTTCTAATGTGCTCTGTTTCCACTGCTTGTGTATATTTACTCCAATTTTTGTCAATATTTTGGCTAAAAAGGGGGAGTAAAGTATTAGTGTGCTTTGTGTCCTGATGTTACATCACATATCTTAACATGTTTATTTAGCATTGTGATAGGACTGTGTGCTAATGCTTGTGGGAGATTGGGTGTTTTTGATTGCTTATGCAATCATTCAAGGGGAGCATGATTGGTCATGCTTGGTTGTGCTGAAGCTGCTGATGCTACTTCTGTTGTATCTTCTACTGCATGTGATCTGATTTAGGTTTTACCTTGAGGGGGAGAATTGATTGTGTATGACAAGGAAAGTATTGGACCCGTCTAATTGTACAAGCTTCTGAGTTGTGTTGTGTTTACATGGTTTCAAGTAACATGTGTTTATGGTTTTATTCCTCTCTCCAGGATAATTGGCCTTTGGTTGTTTTAGCCAAAATTTGTCAAAGGGAGAGATTGTTAGGTCTGTGATTTTATGGTTGGCAACAAGTAAAACATGGAGCTGACAACAATTTTATCAAAACATGTTTCATTGGGAAAAACATGTATGGCAGCCTAATATTAAGAAAGATGTCATAACATCTTGACCAGCTGGTATAACAGAGTCTGCTGATATTTATTTGACAGATATTCTATCAGATGTTGTAACATGTTACAATAAAACATCATGATAGTATAGCTGAATAATATCCTTGAAGATTTGATTGAAAAATATGAGATTTTGGAGATTTCTAGTACTCATAACAGGCGCATGCAATCAAGGATTTTTAGGAACAATTGCATATTTGATTTGTTTCATAAAAAGAATCTTTGAGACTTTTTAGGAAATATTTGAAAGATTTGGTTTTTGTTTCTGTTTTTATGGAGAAGGTTCTGCATGGATTTATAGCTGAAGATTATATTTGATTGAAGAGTCCAAGCCCAACTACAAAAGTCTATATAAGGAGTCGTCTAAGACTTAGTTTTTAAGTAGCATAGTTTTATTGTAAAACCTTGTGAAAAATAAGGGTTTAGGTTTGATAGTTCCTTAGGTTTTTCGTGTGTTTTTTTGTTTGTTCTCTTGTATCTTTGATGTATTTGAGTTGGCTGATTATACTTATTTATAGAGTTATTGTTCTCCTATAAGCTTTTAAGCAAAGAGTTGAGTATTGTTCTTAGTGAAGCTTTTAAGCAAACTAAGTATTTTGTTTTGGAAAAGTGTTCTTCTTTTTGGTTTCTTGAGATATTCCTTGAGATTGGGATTGTTAATTCTAGTCAAAGGAATTGTGGTTTTAGTTTCTAGTCACTTGTTTGTAACTGTAGATATGACTGCGGTGTTTGAGAGTCAAAGAGATTCTCATATCTAGGAGGTGCCTAGGTAGAAGTTGCACTGGATATGAATTAAGTGAGAAGTGTAAAATGGGACTGTTTAACTTCAAATTGATACTACTGATAGTGAATTTCTTTTCTGACTTGGTAGCCCCCAGAGTAGGTGAGTTGTATTAAACTAGGTTAACAATTGATTGTGTTCTTTAAGTTTCTGCAATTTACTTTTCTGCACATTTTTTCTGTTTTAGTAAATTCATTTTCTGTTAACAGATATTATAACATATATCGTGACATTGTGTGTTGTTGAGACATTAGTCTTGACTTTTGATATTGTGCAGAATTTCACATTCACTACGTTGGTGAGTAAATTTTACTTAATTTGTAATTCTCTTTTAAGCTAAATCTAACTTATGTATTAAAAAAATTCATTATTACTTTTCTCTCTTAAAAGTTATAATTTTTAAGATTTGAATAAGAATATTAACATTTTCTTGGATCTACACCTTTAATAATAATGGTGAAACTCACAATTCAGCATCTTAAAAGTGAGAATAAATAGTAAACAAGGTCATCTCAAAAAATTTAGAGGTCTTATTCTAATTTTTAAAATTGACCCAATAAAAAATATAATTTTTTTATTAAAATATTTAAGTAACATTAAAAATTAAAGACAAAATCAATTATTTATATTTATTTTAATAATATTGTAGTTGTAGATTTTTAATTATTTAATTATATTTCAAAATTTATTTTAAAAACATTTTAATGCTTAATATGGGCTGATAGATTTAACCATTTTAATTAATAATATAAACTTGTTGTTAATTATATATTGTTAGTCGTTGGCCAATTGGTGCATATAATTGAATTATACATATATTTTACCCTTTGTTAAAAAGTATACTGCCTAACTGCTACACTACTTTATATAAAATTAATTTTGAATGCAACATATAATATACATATAATTATTTAATATTCATTGTTTATAAAACAATTTAAGATCTTGATTTTTTTGGAGGTTCTGTGCAACGGGTCAAATTGAATGGACCCAAATTCAACTCTAATAATAAGTTAATATGCTCTAATTTAAAAGGTCTTATAGTCTTTTTGTGTAAAGTATTATTTAAGATGAAATTAATTTTATCATATTTTTTACTTTATATAAATTAGTTTTAAAGAAATAAAAAGAGAATCACATTTTTGTTTGGAGAGTTAAAATCTTATTAAGATTAAATAAATAACTAAAATATTTTTAGTATTTTTGTAATATATTACTCTTGTTAAAGTGATCTAATTTTTTACTATCAGATAATTTGCTAAAAAAAGATTTATTATTCTCTTTGCACTATTAAGTTAAAGTTGGAAATAATTATTTATATGATTATTTTGTAAAGTGTCAATAAGACCACAACAAGATAAAATAAAATAATATTTATGAAAATATTATATGAACTGATAAATATTCAATGATATTGAAATTCACATTAACATGAAGTGGACAAATTCAATACATATTAATATATTTTAAATATTTGGTAAGTTTTTGTCATTTACTTATATATATTTTTTTATTTGAAAGATAATTTAGTGTTCTGATCAAATTTTTGTTTTTTTCCTTTTTATTTTTAAACTATATATATTTTTATATTATTTTAAAATATTGATTCAATTTATCTTTTAAATTCAAATATTATTAGAGTTTTTTAGTTAGGACTTGTGAAAATATATAATTGTTGAAATGTTTGAGAAATCTTTAAAGAGTATTTGAAGAGGAATCTTT
The DNA here is from genome assembly GCA_948472305.1 of Vicia faba. Taxonomy (NCBI): domain Eukaryota; kingdom Viridiplantae; phylum Streptophyta; class Magnoliopsida; order Fabales; family Fabaceae; genus Vicia; species Vicia faba. The sequence continues at coordinate 1,275,782,590 of OX451739.1, forward strand.
AAAGTCATGTGAAGATATTGATTTTTGGGGAGAGATACAATTAAAGAACTAAATTGAACTAAGAGGAATTGATTCTAAACTCATTCATATAGTTACTATTAATATGGTAAATTTTGATCATCATAATAACATTATAGTTCTTTCTCTCAAGCAAATTGATAAATTGATCAAATTCAACACTCTCAAGAACTAGGACACCATGTGTCAGAAAGAAGTGACTATAAAAAGAAATCAATTTAGTTTTCTTAAAATTCTCTGTTTGGATAGTCACGATACTCTTTACTCATTATAAATTTTTTTGATCTACATGAGATGAATATTAATATTTTATGGAAATATTAATAAAATAATATAGTGTAGTCATGAGAAACTTTGTGTCAATATACAAAAAGAATATAGTTTACAAATTAACAAAACTTATTTATGAATTAATAAATATACCTCTTTAACGATATCACATAGTCCCGTAAATTAATTATCTCATTTGGTTTTGAGATAAATGTTATTGTGTTAATTGTCTAATTTGGTTTTGACATGAATATTGTGATGTTAATTGTCTTATTTGGTTTTAAGATGAATATTCTAAAGTTATTTGTCTCATTCAATTTTGAGATGAATATGAGGGAAAATTGTGGATATTACAAAGTCGTGGGAATAATTTTATATTTCTTATATATCCTGTCAATTTTATTGTATTAGCTATAAAATATCTTGGAGAACCTATTTTGTATCAAGTTATTTTGATATTTAGAGATTATTCTCAAGATACTATCTAGATATCACAAAATATTGTTATCAACAAAGTTGAGAGTAAATTCAATATAAAATACAATAATATTTGGGATATTTCAATTACTATGTGTCAATTATAATTTCCTTAAGTAAATTTGGAATTTTGAAAATTTGAGTATTTTCTTACGTTTTGGTTGTAAGAATTTTATATATGATTTTTCTTATATGTATTTGGAAAATGTATGCACTTGAACAAATCAATATTGAATTGTTGAAAAATAAAATGACAGCCATGAAGATTATTATAGAGAACAAAAGAATATGTGCTTATAAATCGGAGATATGACAATAGGAAAATCAATAGTATGTTTGAATTCAATGTTTTAGATGTCGAATAAACATTCTAATATAGAATAAATGAATGTAAGTATTTATTTCATTCAGTTACAATTCAATATAAGACTTTGAAATACCACTCAAGTTATATTGTGTTGTAAGACAATCATATAGTGTTTCAACGCTATATTTAAAAGGTCAAATGACTTATAAGTTATTACTCTTGAAACTAGAATATATACACATGGAATTTAAGATAAAGACTCACTAATCAAAGACGGCCATATAAGATCTTTTATATGATTGTTGTCACTAAGGATGTCTTAGATTAATGAGACTCACTCTTTCTTTATGTTTAATAGTATTGTTTTGATATCGATACAAACTTTATGTTAAGATTATCTGCATAAATAAAGTTTATGAGGTTATTATTATGATAACCATTTATGTATCCTTTGTACGAATATTGAATTTGCAAATTTTAGTTTGATCTCAATAAAGACTTCAGTTGAACCACTTGGAAATAAACATGATTCAGAGATCACATGAAATTTCCATGTTATTCATCCATATCGATCCCCCCCCCCCCCCCCCCCCCCCCCCCCCCCTTTTGATTTTGCCCCTCTAATTTTGATCTCAAGTTTTTCAATTGCTTGATTTTGACCCTCCAAATTTTAATTGCTTGATTTTGACCCCTGAAGTTTGCCAATTGCTTGATTTAGGATCCTCAAATTTGTTCCCTTTTGCATTTGATTGTCCATTAGTGACATGTAGACTAAATTTTTTTTTGAATTTCTTTTTTTTTTACTTCATTTTTTATAATTTTATTCTCTATAATTCTATTTTTCTTTTCTTTTTAATAGTTACGCTTTGAACAAAACATCTTGAAAATCTTAATTATTTCATTCAACATATACTGAATGACAAATTATTTAGACAACAAAAAAGATAGACTAATAAACTCATTAAAGTAGTTAACTAAAATAAGAGTCTCTTTAATCAATAATATGTGTGAATCTTTTAACAAAGTTATTATATAATATAGGGACAAACATACAATATCCCTTGTAAAAAGATTGAAATTCTATATGACCAATATGATTGTTAGATTTCGGAACTTTATGCTTAAATATGAGGGAGTTATTGACCAAATAGTTTATTATTTTAATTAACTAACGATCTATCTTTTTTGTTGTCAAAATAATTTTCTATTAGACATATGTTGAATGAAATATTTAATATTTTCAAGATATTACATTCAAAGCTTAACTATAAAAAAGAGAAGATAAAAAAGAATTATAGAGAAGAAAATTTTAAAAAAGAAAAAGTAACAAAAAAAGAGAAGTGTAGTCTACATGTCATTAGAGGACTATCAAATGTAAAAGGGGACAAATTTGAAGGGCTAAAATCAAACAATTGAAATTTTGGGGCCAAAATCAAACAATTAGAAAACTTGAGGCACCAAAATTAAACAATTAAAACTTGCAAGACCAAAATCAAGCAATCTAAAAATTTAAGACTAAAACTGCATTTAAATCTATTATTTAATTATTATATTTCAATAGTTATTATGTGGGCAATTATATTTATAAGAATTATATTAGCTATTTATCAAATTAAGAGGCTTAATTAATTAAGTGGTAAAAAAAAGTTTAATAAAGTCTAATTAGATTTTTATTTAGTAGTTAATTAATTAATTAGATATGAGCTCAAATATGAGTGGATGTTAGAATGACTCAATCCTGATTGACCATCATACTATATATAGACTATGGTCTCTCAATATACCACACACAAGTAATTTACTCTTCTCCTCATCTAAGGACGGTTGAAGATATTAAGAATACCTATTGAGAAAGATTCACAAGTCAACAAGTGATGGTCACTAGGGGTGGAAATAAGCTGAGCTGAGTTAGGCTTTATCAAGCTTAAATATGATTTGTTAAAAATTTTAAAGTTTGAGCCTGACATGTGGTCTACTATAAACTTATTTTTCCAGCCTGAGTATGACCTTTTCGAATGCGTGATTAGTCTCATTAAAAAACTTATATCATTTAAACATATGTAAATAAAAAATCAACTAATATTTAAATATATTAGGGAATGAAAGTACAATAAAACTAAATATTTATTTATATTGGTTTATTTGAACTTACATAATAAAATAAATTTAATAAAATTATTTATTTGAGAGAATTTATAAAAATAACTTATAATATCATTCTTAAGATTTTGTCAAATTATTTTCACAGCGATATTAATTTTTAACATATACATCTTAATTGTATACACAAAGCATACTAATTTAATTAAATTTTTTAATAATTATTTTTATCTTGGTTTGTGTACTAAAATATTTTGCTTTATTATTTTCTACAATGTAGGACTGCATATATCTTTGTTAGTCTGTAAGTGAACACTTAACAATGGTTATGAGAAGAATTTTGAATTTGACTTAAATCTTGGAGATAAAATATACATTCTTGTTTATTAAATACTAGATGTTACTTTAGGTTGTCTCTTAGCCTTATGAATTAGTTGCTACTTTAGGCCGTCCCTCCTTACATTGAATAAGGTGGAACTAATTTAAAAACCAACTAACAAGTTTACTAATTGCACATATTTGATAAGGTGCACGTACCGTAGCTAGTGGATCCATTAGATCATTTTAAATCATTATGATATTTTCATACCACCTAACTAATTATACCTTCTTCTACACCTTCTTTAGTGACATTTTTTTATATTAGAACATGTCAATATTTTAATAGAGAAATGAATTTGAATAAGTTCTTTAAATCTCTCATTGTTAGAAAAATAAATGTGTTTGTGTGTAAGTTGAAAAAAATTCTTACTCTCACATTGTTTAAATAGTATATTTTAATTAGTTTATATTATTATATAAGAAAATCACTTGTTTAATTCTAAAACACTAAATATTTCTATTGAGTTTTTTTATTTTTCATTCTCATAACTTTGTGTCTTTCGAATTATCAAAGTATTAACTTTTTTTTCTTTCTACTCGTTGAATTTACCGAGTGTTGAGTTCTCTTTAGAGAATAATGTTAAGTTCTCTCGTTTGAGTTGAGAAATGATCAAATATAAATTTTTGGATCATCTTTGTAAAATTATTTGAATTTTTCTTTGTTTGAGAAATTATTTTGAGTGGCCAAATGACCATTATTAAATTATCTTTGGAGAATCATTTGAATTTCTCCTCATTTGAGAAATTATTACAGTTAGTCTTTATATCAAATACTACGAGTGATATTTATACGATATTTGAATTGTCTTTGTACCATCAGAATGTGTATTTTTAAATCGATTATCTATCGTGTAAGTAGTAACCGTATAATATAGAACTTGGTTATGTTATCGCAAATGTTGTGGATAGCAAGAGTCGTCACCGACTTTTCTTTTATCCAATAAAGGAAAGAGTGAAAAGAACATGAAAGACCTTTTGAGAATTTTTCTGAGTAAGAGGGTAGGTTATGAAAAGGAAATATGTTAGCATCCTTTTCATTCGTAGTTATCTACGAACTCTTAATCGCTAGCTCACTTTTAAAAATGCTTTGTGTTTGTGTGTTTGAAAGAATATTTTGAAAAGATGCCTATGTTCGGAAAACTTTGTAATGATTCTCGTATCATTGAGAATGCATACAAATTAGTTGTCTTTGAAAATATTTTAGAAAAGAGAGTGTATGTGTGATAAATTATTTTTTCTGTGAGCAAGCGACTACGAACTATCTACCTACTCAAAAGGTATTTGTTCTTTTCCTCTTTCTTTAGATAGTGTTATCCTACCATTAGTTAGTAGGTAGCCCTATCATTGGATGTTTGAGGGACATGCATGGGTCATCGTACAGTCACGAAGATAACTCGTGGGACACTTTAGCAATTATCCTAAGGTACTAAGTGAGGGTTGTTGTACCCCAATTTTTGCCCCTAAGATCCCTTCATCATACCATGTTGATTCAATCACAACAAGATCATATTAAGGCTTTTAGTTCTTCTCCCTATCTTTAGCTTTGCTCTTTTGAGGAGTTACCAAGCACCTTGACTTGTTTTCTTTGGTGATCATGAATATTTTGCTTTGATTTTCTTTCTAATTAATAAAATGCAAAGTTGGTTTGTCTTACTTGTTAATAATGTAGGTAAAGGCAATGCGGTTTAGTAAGTTGCTATATGGGTTCGTGAGTTTATTTCCATGCCCTAGTCAATAAATCTTGAGGATTTCAAACTTCACTATTGGAGTGGTTTTGGAAGAATTGGCATGGCAAAGTTGCTTTGACTCATCATATTTCAAAGTTATCAAAATTGATTCAAAAGTACAAGGGGTTGAGGGAAGAAGTTGTCATGATTGGACAAGGTCTTATTCCTATTGGTCACAAGAGCATATTTCTCTCAAATTTCAAGATATGGAAGTGGTTTTGGTGGCTATGAGTCCTCATCATCATCCTCAACAACTTCTATTCACAAAGAAAGAATATTGGCACAAGAAGTTTGTTCAAACTTGTCAAAATTCCTCAAAGCATTCTCTTGATCTAGAAGCTAGGGTTTTGAACTTCAAAGGAGCATATCTTGCTCACCTTTTGGTATTTTTGAGTGATTCTAAATACACCTTTCTCTTTAAAGAGTTACCAACAAATCACTTCAAAAGTTCCAAGGAGTTTTCATGTGGAAGGAACTTGGTGAAGAAGAAAGATTATAAGTCATCCAGATGAATCCACAATTTTCCATATGTGACTTCAAATGGTCATAACTTGGTCAATTTTTATCACCTTGAGTCCATTCTTTTTCCATGATGATCTTAAAGATGTGTACTTTATGCCTTCTTTTATATGCAAAGTGAGAAAATGGATGGAATTTGCCTTAAGAATGCAAAAGATTATAGGTCATTTTATGATTTTTGGCCAACTTCAACAAGTCTTAACTTGCTCAATTTTTAGAGATTTTGAGTGGGTCAAATTTAAAAATGTCATTCAATAGATCTAATTCATTCCATCTTTTTTGGTCAAGAGCAAATTCTAAATGGAAAGCCATGTTTGGATACAAATGATTATAGGTCATTTTTGAAGAAGAATTTGAAATATTTCTAAGTATGGAAAGTCAACTCTTTTTCTTCAACTTTGACTCCATGTAACTTTCAGCTCAAGCATCCATCTGATTCCATTCTTTTTTCATTGCAAATCTTGTAACCTCATCTTTCCAAAGCATCAAGAATTATGCCCTAAGACCCCTTGAGTTGGAAATGCCATGGATTTGAATTTGGTAACTTGAAACTGAATTTTTCACAAAGTCAAGATTTTGAAATCTTTGTTTTGGCTTCTAATCACAAGTTTTCCACGCGTTTTTGTTTCTAATCATGATTAGCAACTTCCCAAAAGTGTTTAGCATCATGAAACGCGCGATTCAGGTGAGTTTTGATCAAAATTGAGTCACACTTTCTTCATGATGCAGACCCACACGAATTCCCTCCAAAACGCATCATTCACTCTTCCTTTTGATCCCATTTTCTTCCCTATAAATAGAGGGTCATCCCCCATCCATTTTCCCAAGCTTAGAGAGCCAAGAACGCCCTGCCAAAACCTCACACGAACCCACTTTTTTTTAATTCAATTTTTGAAATTTAAGCTTCCTTTTCCAAAATTCTTTGCGCATTCATCATCCTTGAACTTCATACAAACTCTCAAGGACTTAAACCAATCAAAACGACCCATAATTTAAGCTACAGAAGTCCAGTTTCAGAGCTTCCTACTTGAACTTCGAAAAGGTAGAATTCTCCACCATTTGGATCCAAATCGAGCACTAATCTATTCTACTCCTTTGTCTGATTCTAATGTTGCTTACAATTTTTAAACCCATTGAGAATTGAGAGAGAAATCTCAAATTGAAGGTGCTCGCTATTTTCTGGGTTTTTGATTCATATCTCTCTCCATACCTTATATAAATTTGGCATGATGGTTGTGTTAGAATCGTCTTGAAGAGACGAGTTCAATGATGCTAGCCAGGGATCCTAATTTTTCCATTTGAAGGATCTCACAAAATCCCCATTGCAGGGTGTCTGGAGGTTGAAGACGATGACATGTCTCGTCACAGCCAATGATAGCGTGCCAAGCGTTTTAATTTCATTGGTTGCCCTTTTTCTGATCACATGTGTGTTTCACTAAGGTCCATATCAAGCACAACGCGTCTGGTCCATTGGATTAACTTACTAACGCGTTTTGACTAAGATCTGATGGTCCACATATTTTTGGTTTTATTTTATTTTCTGATTTTATATTTTATTTGATTAAATTTTCAAAAATTCATAACTCTTTTATTTTTTATCCAAAAATTATGAAAAAATTCACAAAAATACTTTGAATTATTTCTGATCTCATGAATATTTTTTCACATTTTTATTTTGACATTTGGTATTTTTTATATTTTTTTTTATTATTAGCTTTCTTTTAATTACTTAAAAAATACTTTCTGACATTTTTTAATTCTGAAAAAATTCATAAATATTATTTTGCATATTTTTGACTTTCTGAAAATTTTATGGAATTTTATGTTGAGGTTTACTATTTTTGATCTATTTTATTTTTGTTTTAGCAATTTTAAATAGTTTAAAAATAGTTTCTGACTTTTAAAAATCACCAAAATTTTTATAAAAATATTTGGATCCATTTCTAATTTTTTATGGCCTTATTTTTCATTTCTTGATTAATTTGAATATAATTGATATTTTCCTCATTATTTTCTATTTTTAAACATTTTTTTAACTCTTTTAATGTATATATTAAATATGATATTATTTTGTAATTATTTTCTGGCTGTCTTGAGTTGATTTTTTGATCATGACTTTATTAACATCATTGGATCTTGAGTGTTGAGTTCAACTCCACCAAAATGGATGAATGATATTAATAATAGTTTGATTAAATTTTTAATTCAAAAGTGGTTTATTCATCTTTTTGCCCTAATCCTCTTCATCTCATTCCCTTCTTATTGCACTAGATGTTGTTGGAGCATGATCTATATATCATGTCTCAAAACAAATGGTGCATAGATTGCTATTGACCGACCTTAAAATAGGTGCGACTTCTATATAAGTCCACTTACGATTGCTTAACATAGCGCTAAATTTTATCCCGATTTGAATAAATGATCATTCGTGGCCTAAACTTATGATTGCAAGCCCAAGTATGTTAATTTGATCTCTTTGATCCAATAACCTTGAGATTCATTGTGTGGAGGCTTTGGTTCTACCAATCCTCTAATGGATCTACAACACCTTTGGTCAACGCAGATCACTTAAACACCGTTGATCATTAAATGGTACTTGTGAGAATTCCAAATGGATTATATACTTGACAAAAAGCAAATACAACTTGTTGTGTGGAGGCTTTGGTTCTACCAATCCTCTAATGAGTTCCAAATGCAAGTTTCAAGATGGTAATCCAACTAACCACTAATTATTGACTTGTTTTATCTTATACTTTTATTCTTTTTTTATGCTTTATGTACTATTTATTTTTCAGCATTTACATTTCATGCCATTTTCATCTTTGCTCATTTGAGCATTTATTTTCTTGTCATTTTTACTTTGCTCACTTGAGCTTTTCTTTTCTTTTCTTAAGATACTTAATAATCAACATAAACCCTAAAAAACTCTTAATGGTACTTGGACTATTTGGTTACTATCCTTGGCATGATGAAGCATGGGACTTTTTCTTGGACTTAGGATTAGAAACCTTGGCCTATCTTGGAGACCTTGTAATTTTATCTGATTATTTTGTCTGGAGTTCTTGAGGTTTACCTCAAGACATTGGGTTGCTTGTTTGTTTTTGTGTGCAGATTTTTGTGATTACACCATTTGTTTGTAATCTGGAATTCACTCGTATACGATCGTTACTCTGCCCAATTTTTGTGAAGACTTAATACACTTGAAGTTTGGTTCTCTCAAGAGGTCTAGTATCTTTGCTTGCTTGGTTTCAATCCAAAGAATGAGAATTCTATCTTGACTCATAATGTCAAGTATTGGCTTCTTTTTGGTTAGATGGTTCTTCTCCTTATCTTTTACCTTATGCTTTAGGATAGTCTCTTCTTCTCCTCCTGTCTTCTTCAATTTCAAAAATCTTCTTCCTCCTTTTGAAAACTCTTCTTGTTTTGAAACTTGAACCACTTTCACAATAAACTTGGACTTAGGTCCATGCATTTTCAAAACATTTTCATAAATAAACTTCAATCAATTTAATAATACCTTGACATTTTTTTGTGATAAGACTAAAAGTCAATCAATCTCATTTCAAACCATTTTGCCACTTTGGCTTTTATCTTTAAACTTTTCTCAAAAGGTTAGACTCTTGTCAATCCTTGTAGTGATGCAAACAACTATACTTCTACAATATGTAATGAAGTGAGATATTTTCCACTTGGGTGTTGAGTGAGGCATTGTTGATTTTAAGATCCAAGCCATATCCTCCACTTTGAGATGATGCAAATTCTCCTTTCTCATGATTGTGGGTAGTAAGTATGTTTTCCACACGGACAATGACGATGATGTCTTATTTCTTAAAATCAACCAACATACTTGTGTTTCAAATTTTAAAAGAGGAACTACGTGTACCCTGATCCCCTATTGCACAAAAGGTGGTACGGAGGCACTAAAGGTTCACAACCGCGGCGGGTGCAAAAATCATAAAAATATATATTTCTTTTCTCACCTCCATCATCCATTTTATATACAACACATTTTTATAGCCAAAATATACAGATTTTACAAAGAGATTCCTGCGGAGTACCGTAGATGTTTAGGGTGCTAATACCTTCCTTTTGCATAACCAACCCCCTTACCTTGAATCTTTCCCCCTTTTTTGGATTATTTGCTCTTTTCCCATTCCTTTGGAAACAATAAAGCGCGGTGGCGATTTTTATTTTGATTTGTATAAAGTCTAGTCAATCCAATAGCTTAGTCTTGAACATTTCTACCGCTACAAAAAATGGCGACTTCACTGGGGACAAATTGACCTCTTGCTGGTCCATCCTTAAGTGGGTTGAGCCTATCTTTGTTTATATATGTATATGTGTTATTTTGCTTATGTGTTATATTTCGTATATGTGTTTATTTGGATTTTCCTGGTTTTCAGGGTGCTTGGTGATTACTCATAAGTCCTATACCCGGACTTGGGCAAACTTTAAGATAGGATGGGCGGTAAAGTCATGTTAACTTTGAGGGAGTAATCCCAAAAAAAGGAGGCATGAGATCCCCCACTCAGTGGAGGCCCCTTTGACTGTAGTGTCGTTTACCGAGTAATCGGGAAGACGTATTGCTTTCAACCTGGGAGCCTGCTGAAACTGAGGACCGTAGAATACCAAACCCATCTTGGCCTTTTAGGTGTAGTGCAGAAGCTATGGCGGAGTAATCCGGAAATAGTTGTTACGTGATAATACGCTCGGACGAGTCTTTCTTGAGAATATTATTAATTACCGAGTTAATCGAGAAGTTGGTAATATCCGAAGGAAGGATGTAGACTCTAGGAACCTCTAGAACCTTGTTCGACAGGTGATAAATTTTTAGACCAACACCTTATGGGTAGTACCTTCGACTTCATGCTCGTGACGTTGAACCTATGAACCCTATATGTGTGATCTTGTGTGTGATTGTTGCATCATGCATCCATGCACTCATAAGCATATTTTGAAGAAAACAATATTTCAAGGGATTTAAAGGTTGACTATTTGTGAATATCTCAGGTACTTTTAACCATGGATTCTGGAAAGAGAAAGACCGGGAAATACAGTTTCAAGGATCCTAAGATAGATGAGTTGGTCAATCTAATTCCAGAGATCGAATGTTCTGCAGACTTTCGGAAAAAGAATGGATCCATTATTCCTCTCATGAAGCTGAAGATGAAGGAGGGTATTCTCTCAACCTTGGTCCAGTTCTATGATTCGGTGTATCACTGCTTTACTTTTCCCGATTATCAGTTGATGCCTACACTGGAGAAGTATTCTTATCTATTGGATTTACCTGTTACCGATCATGTTCCTTTTACTGGTTTGGAGGGTGAGCCAAAACCACATGAGATTGCTGCTTTGATTCATTTGGGAAAGTCTGAGGTGGAAGCCCATATGACTACTAAAGGAGGGATTAGAGGATTACCAGCTCAGTTCTTATTGGAGAAAGCTCGTTACTTTTCCAGAATGAAGAGTACGGTTGCTTTTGAGGCCATCTTTGCTTTACTTGCTTATGGACTGTTCTTATTTCCTAATATGGACAAGTTTGTCGACATTAACGCTATCAGGATTTTCATGATTGGAAACCCAGTTCCTACACTGTTGGGTGATGCTTATTACTCTATTCATATTCGGAATTATCATCATGGGGGAATGCTTATCTATTGCACGCCTTTGTTGTACCGGTGGTTCATCTCTCATATGCCTCAGTCTGATGCTTTTTGGGATGTCAGGAAGGAACCCCGTTGGGCTCCTAAGATCATGGCACTTACTCACTCGGATATTGATTGGTATCATCGATCTTATCAGGATGTGGAGATTATTGGCAGTTGAGGTAGTTTCCCCAATGTACCTCTTCTTGATACAAAGGGAGAAATTAACTATAACCTTGTTCTTGCACGGCGACAACTTGGTTATCCGATGAGGGATAAACCGAATAGTATTCATTTGAGTAGTTTCTTTCTGAAGGAAGGAGAAGACCATAGGGAAGCTAGGGAGAAATTTGCGAAGGCCTGGCGTCAGATTCATAAGAAGAGTAAGAAGGATTTGGGACCTAGGGGTGTTATTTCTTTGGAGCCATATCTTCAGTGGGTCCGATCGAGAGCCATTCAGTTGAAGATGTCGTATACTCAGGAGACACCCATGCCTGACCTATTTATGAAGACCACTCCTCCCTTATTAGATGATCTAGAAGAGCTGCAACTTGCTTTGGTTAGGATTCAACAGGAAAGGAATGCTTGGAAGAACAAATTCCAGACTTTAGAGAGTTCCTACAAAGCAGACTTGAAGGAGAAAGATGATTTGATTGAGATCCTTGAGAGTCGAGCAGTGGAGTCTATGGAGAGGCAAGGGGATTTATTTTCTCCTAAGCCTCAAACAGGTGTTGATTACTCACTTCCTGATTCGGATGATTGGAAGGAGGTTGCCATCAGACAAGTGGAAGAAAACCAGAGGTTAAAGGCTCAGATTGTCAGGCTCACGGGGAAGCGCCAGTGTACAGATTGATCTCTATCAGTTCTTTTTCTCAGGACTTTAGATTGTATTTTCATCTTGTACTTGGGATCATTGAAACTTGTAATCCATTTTGAAGCTATTATAATAAAAATTTCCAGTATTTCAAAAGCTTTATTACTTTGATGTTTGCATATGTCTATAAATCTTAAATCCCTTGAAATATTAAATAATAAAGCAAAAAACAATCATGTGCATTGCATGTCATGCATCATATTGCACATATTTCTTGCATTTGTTATGCATATCCAGGTGCCTTACCAAGCTTTTTACTTCATTCAGCAAGCTGACTCATCACTACAACACTCGGGCTAATTTCAAAAAGAAGATGGACAACTTAGAACAGGAGAATCGCGAGCTGCGCGAAGAAGTTTCTGCTTTGAAGGCCGGCTTGGCCAATTTGACTACTATGATGGAAGCTCTGGTGGTTGCTCAGAATCAGCCACCGAGTGTTCAACCTCAACCAACAAGAGCAAGTACTGAAGTTTCGACTGTTCCTGTATCCGCTACTCCGGTTGTTGTTCAAAACTGTATGCCTCAAGGTTATTTAAATAGTATATTTTAATTAGTTTATATTATTATATAAGAAAATCACTTGTTTAATTCTAAAACACTAAATATTTCTATTGAGTTTTTTTATTTTTCATTCTCATAACTTTGTGTCTTTCGAATTATCAAACTATTAACTTCTCTTTCTTTCTACTCGTTGAATTTACCGAGTGTTGAGTTCTCTTTAGAGAATAATGTTAAGTTCTCTCGTTTGAGTTGAGAAATGATCAAATATAAATTTTTGGATCATCTTTGTAGAATTATTTGAATTTCTCTTTGTTTGAGAAATTATTTTGAGTGGCCAAATGACCATTATTAAATTATCTTTGGAGAATCATTTGAATTTCTCCTCATTTGAGAAATTATTACAATTGGTCTTTATATCAGATACTACGAGTGATATTTATACGATATTCAAATTGTCTTTGTACCATCATAAGGTGTATTTTTAAAATCGATTATCTATCGTATAAGTAGTAACCGTATAATATAGATCTTGACTATTTTATCGCAAATGTTGTGGAAAGCAAGAGTCGTCACCGACTTTTCTTTTATTCAATAAAGGAAAGAGTGAAAAGAACAGGAAAGACCTTTTGAGAATTTTTCTGAGTAAGGGGGTAGGTTATGAAAAGGGAAGATGTTAGCATCCTTTTCATTCGTAGTTATCTACGGACTCTTAATCGCTAGCTCACTTTTAAAAATGCTTTGTGTTTGTGTGTTTGAAAGAATATTTTGAAAAGATACCTATGTTCGAAAAACTTTGTAATGATTCTCGTATCATTGAGAATGCATACAAATTGTTTGTCTTTGAAAATATTTTAGAAAAGAGAGTGTATGTGTGAGAAATTGTTTTTTCTGTGAGCAAGCGACTACGAAGTATCTACCTACTCAAAAGGTATTTTTTCTTTTCCTCTTCCTTTAGATAGTGCTATCCTACCATTAGTTAGTAGGTAGCCCTATCATTGGATGTTTGAGGGACATGTGTGGGTCATCGTACAGTCGCGAGGGCAACTCGTGGGACACTTTAGCAATTATCTTAAGGTACTAAGTGAGGGTCACCCTAGAGGTGCACGTGTGCGAAGTGTTTTGATTTCAAGATTTATCTTGAGATTAGATTTTCTAGCGTTTATTTTTTTATGTCTTACCATGAACACCTAATTAATCTAGCAGTTAAATATATACAAGTGCGGAAAGTAAAAATACGGGAAATAAACTACGTTATTTTAACGCTTCGGGGATGGGGAATTTACAAACCATAAAAATTGGGGAGGAGAAAATGTAAAGAAGTCCTAATTTAAACTATTACATCCTTTTGACAGTTAAAAAATGATATTAATGCGAAAAGACAAACAAACGCGGAGAGATAAAAAAGGAAAAGATGTAAAAACCCTAAAAAATCTAAGTATTTAAGAAACAAATTTGTTGTTTTTGTTTAGAAAAATAATTAAAGTGTAAAATAAGAATAAAACCTAGTTCTGATTAATTAACTAGTTAATTACTAAATAAAAAATGTGATTAAATTAGTTTAATTTAATTTATAAAAAATTAAGTTAATTAATAAAAAACCTAAATCTAATTTTTTATGATTTTATGATTTTTTTTCTGATTAAATAAAATTGATTTAATAAAGGAAATAATTTTTTAAAACAAAAAGAAATAAAAACAAGCCTGCAAACAAGCAAAATGGGGGTGACAAAGAAGCAAAACATCCAGACCCATAAGTGCTGGCCCAACTGCCTGCATGATCTAGTGAAAATGAGCTCAGGAGGTACACCATGAGGCTTTGTCTGAGTCCCTTAGATCAGGATCAGATGGTGATTATGGAGGAGGTTTATAGCATGCGCATGTTGGCTGATTGTATTGGATCTATGAAGAAAATGTTAGAAAAAATAAAATTGTCCCACGCCTGGATCGAACCCGAGACCAAGCATATGTATGCCTTAAGAACACGTGAACTTCCATTAAGGTGGCCTGTACATCCGGTATATTGATCAAACAAAAATAACAAAAACAATGAACAAAGCATACAGCCGGAGAAGCGTCGGAGCCCTAGCTCCAGTTGTCTTCTCCAGAAAGAAAAAATCCAAACTTGCGAAAACCTACAAAAATGAAGATCAAAAGGGACTATACCCCCTGATTCCAAATCCAACCTTATTTTTGGCTAAAAAACCCTGGATCGTATGATTCGAACCAAGTTACACTGATCGGAGGCAAACATGGTGTTTGCTAAATTTGCGTGCATGGGATGATGTTGATGGTCTAAACCTGCTTAATCATGTCTCAGAATCATGTTAAACATATCAATAAAGCTTGAAATAATACGAAATTTAAAATATGAATTTTGCAATATTATATGACCGGAGATGCATGACATGTCATTCTCATGTGTTTTGGACCATGGTAATTGGTCCAAATTTACCTTTCAATATCCCAGAAAGGGAATAAGACCAGAATTTTGGGATACGAGAGTTTGTAGAGGGAGCTTTGAGGCTCGAGGGTTTTGAGAAAATTTGGAGAGTTTTTGCTAGTTCTTTGAGGCAGGAAATCATGTGTTTTCATCTGTTGTGCTTGCATATATAGAGAGAAATGGAATGGCTTCAATAATATAGCAAGAATCAAGCCATCAAACCATGTTTAAAACCAAAATCAAACAAATTGAAAACATTCCTTTTTTGAGCTATTCTCTTGCCATTTTGAAGCTGCATGAATTTGGCATGTTTGCTAGGTTGTCATAAGTTGTAATGGGCTCTAATAAACCACTCCATGCGCCTGGCCCATTTGCTTTATACTTTATTTAACTTATTTTACATTTATTTGAATAAAACCAAAATAAGTATAAATAAAATTATAAGAAAATACAAGACATGGTGGGAGTGAGCTTATGAGTCTTCCATAAGGTCATGGACACGTTTGAAGCTCAAAATGTTAGGCCACAAGTCCAAAATTTCAAGTTTGCACATTTTACATTTCATACATTTCATCAACATTTCCCAACTTGTGTAACTCATAACTTGCTCAATTTTCATCTTTTTAAGGTCATATTTAACTTTTTGAAAATCTCAAGATGTCTTCCATAATTTCTCTTTTGATAATTTTTACATTTGGAGACTTTATCTTAATGTAAGTTGCCTTGACAAAAAGTGTCTTTTTGTTAACTTTTGAAAATGACCTATAATGTATTAGCTCATATCTTTCAAATGAAGCATTTTTTGGACTTGAACATAAATACAGAGTTGTGGGGAATTGAATTTCCTTAAAAATGGGCTTTGGTTGGGGAAAATTTAATGAATCATGTGAAAGTTATGCTTGGTCAAAGTTTAGTTGACTTCTCCTAAGGAAACCCTAATTTGGTAATTCTTGACTTTTGATGATTTGAGGGCTTTCCTTGAGGAATCATGATCAACCCTTGATCAAATTATGAATATCACTTAAAAATGTTGATGTTGACCAAAAATCTTGAAGTTTGACTGTATGTTGACCATAGTTGACTTTTTACCCAATACAATTAACTTTCAATCATCTGAGCCATTGACTGAGCAAACTTTTGATGCAAAACTTTGAAACTTGACATGAGCACTATTGAGGACCTATTGAGAACCATGGAAATAATTTAAGACCTTTGCAACCCAAATTTCCTTGAGAAACTCAAAACCCTAATTATAGACCTTTGGCTTATGAGGAGCATCTTGACTGGTCAACCCTTGAGATTCTTGAGTATTTGAGAAGCCTTGAAAGAATTTCTTGAAGAAAATAACAGGGAAAATTTTGTGGTACAACAGGTGCCCCTGTTCAATCTTCTTACACCTGAAGAGTTAGATTGGCATGTCCGCCATTCGTAACTTAAAGGTAGAAGAGGATTGAACACTTAAGTGCCCAGAAATTTTCACTCGCCTGTGCAAGAAGTAACATTGTTGGTTGATTATACCAGGAATGGACTTATAAATGTCATTTGGAGGGGTGACAGGGAGTCATCAAAGATAGGCTTATAGATGCCATCTAAAGTAACTATTGACTTTAACTGGAAGAAGTATCATAATAAATCTATACTTGATTTAATCTGAGCCAGAAGAGGTATATGCCTGTCTTCAATTGGAAGAAGCATCAGAATAAATGTATGCTTAATTTAAATTGAGCCAGAAGATATACATGTTCGTCTTTATCTGGAGGAAGTATCAGAATAAATCTATACTCGATTTAATCTGAGACAGAAAGTGTTTTTGCCCGACTTTAACTGGAAGAAGTATCAGAATAAATATATGGTCAATTTAATCTGAGCCAGAAAATGTCTATGATCGTCTTCAACTGGAAGAAGTATCAGAATAAATCTATGTTCAATTTAATCTGAGCTAGAAGATGCTCACGAATGTCTTCAATTGGAAGAAGTATCAGAATAGATCTATGCTCGATCTAGTCTGGGCCAGAAGATATCCATGCTTGACTTTAACTGGAAGAAGTATCAGAATAAATCTACGCTTGATTTAATCTGAGCCAGAAAATATCTATGAGCATCTTTAACTCGGAGAAGTATCAGAATAGATCTACGCTCGATCTAATCTGAGTCAGAAGATATCCACGCTCGTCTTTATCTGGAGGAAGTATCATAATAAATATATGCTTGATTTAAACTGAGCCAGAAGATATTTGTGTTTGACTTTAACTAGAAAAATTATCAAAATAAATCAACGCTTGATTAAATCTGAGCCAGAAAATGTCTACGATCGTCTTTAGCTGGAGGAAGTATCAAAATAGATCTATGCTCGATCTAAACTAATCCAGAAGATGTGTACGTTTGACTTTAATTAGAATAAGTATCAGAATAAATTCCTGCTTTATTAAATCTGAGCCAAAAAATGTCTACAATGGTCGCCAACTAAAATAAGTATCAGAATAGATCTACGCCTGATCTAATATGAGCCAGAAGATGTGTATGTTTGACTTTAATTGGAAGAAGTATCATAATAAATCCCTTCTTGATTTGATCTGAGCCAGAAAATGTCTACGATGGTCTCCAACTGGAAGAAGTATCATAATAGATCTACACTCGCTCTAATTTGATCCAAAAGATATTCATGCTCGTCTTTATCTAGAAGAAGTATCAGAATAAATCTATGGTCGATTTAAATTGAGCCAGAAGATGTTATTTTTGAGAATGACCTTTTGAGAAAATTACTTAAGTAGCCATTCGTCAGATGTAGCCTTTGAGAAGACTGTCTGGTCATATCAGTAGTTGACGATGTTTGTCTGTTGATTGATTTTTCCTGAAAAGGTAAAGAGTTAGTTGTATGAAATGTCATGATGTATGAGATGCATTGCGTAATGATGTTCTCAAAATAAATGAGATTGTGTTGTTGTATGCATATGCTATGCTGTTTGTAAATGATGTATGAATGTGAAATGTTATCGAAGTGTATTTGTAAACTTGAGCATCATCTTTGTCCGGGAAAATAAATCCCTGACTGTTGTTGGGAATGAAGAGTATGTGTATCTTTAATCTTGATGGGGATTCCTGCTTTCTGTTTGAGGAAACTCCGTTGGGGAACATTGATTTCTTCTTGGGGAGAAGAGTTCAAAAACATTGGTTGTTCATCACTCTACTAGGGATTATAATTCTTGTATACCCTAACTGGGGATAAAATAGATGGATATCCTTTCAAGGCGTTGCTTGATCGGGTTTCCGATATGGATAATGACTCGTCTGGAGAGAATAAGATTGAACAATATCTAACCCAGTTTTAGATTTAGTAACAACTCTCTAGGGATAGCAATCTGGACTGTCCTTTGCTGGAGATGGGAACCTTGTCGGTGGTATAAATAGACTCAAGCTGAAGAGATTGAACTTTGCTGGGGAAATAAAACCTGTTAGGGAAATAAACCATTTTTGACGGAGAAATAATCTACTGAGGAAACACTCTTGCTGAGGAAATGAGCTATGTTGAAGGAAAGAAATCTGCAGGAGGTTTTATAGTTTTGAAAGAATAAACTCAGTTGAGGAAGAGAATTTCCATAAACTGTACTTGGTTGGGAATTCGTAGGTTGGCGACATTACCGGGAAAAGGGTCATGTCTCTTTATCTGCTGGAGAAATTTGCGGGTGAGTATGATAAGACTACTTTGTGGGGATAATCCCATGGAAATGGCCCTGTGGGGATTTGTGGATAGCTTGAACGTTATCCCAACTCCTAGAGTCTTGAGAAAATGCTTATTCATGTTTTTATGCATATATTTGTTAACAGTTAATCGTATTCATATGCATATACTCATTCAATTTTAGTCGTTGGACATTTTTGAAAACAAAATAGAAAAAGTAAAAACAAAAAGTTTGAATTGTGAATATTTGTATTTCCATTGATTCCTTTTGCCCATAAACAGGCGATTTTGTACAAAGAGACAGAGATCCCGATAATGGGAAATTGTCGTGAAATGAAAAGAGTACAAAGTGAAAATAAAATAATAGTTATGTGGGAATAATATTTTCGGGTTCCAACTCTGTTATTGCCTCTATGTCTTCAAGCATCTCATCCCTTGTTGTCGGAAGAAGTTCATTGAGCTGATTTTTACCGTTTGAACTTTGACTTTGGTAATAAAGCTTGCTATAAGTGATCCAATGGAGACATAGTCGTACGTTTTAATCCCTAATTTTTTCCTGGACCTCCCTTTCGGGTTTTCATTCCACCGGGATACCCTTTTTGCTCAAGCCGCCTTTTCAAGTTTTCGACTTTCCGAGTGTACAATATTTTCATATATATCCCTAATTTTTGCCCGAACCTTTTTGGTTAGTCGGGATGCCCTTATTTTTTCCTAGGCCAGTCAACCTAGCGGATCATTTTCATGCGTAGTATCTTTTAACTATGTCTGCATTCACAGGGTGCGGGAAATCTTCAACGTCCATGGTGGTTAATATCATAGCACCGTCAAAAAATATTTCCTTGATTACAAATGGCCCTTCATAGATGGGAGTCCATTTTCCCCTGGGACTGCCCCGCGGTAGAATAATGTGCTTTATTACCAAGTCACCAGCCTGATATACTTGATGCTTGATATTTTTGTTGAATGCTTTGATCATACGTTTTTGATGCATCTGACCATGGCAGACAGCCGCAAGCCTCTTCTCATCGATTAGATTTAATTGATCCAACCTGGTCTGAATCCACTCATCTTTGTCTAGGTCTGCATCATTCATGATTCTTAGTGAGGGAATCTGAACTTTTACAGGTAAGACAACCTCCATACGATAAACCAAAGAGAATGGGGTTGCCTTAGTTGATGTTCTAACCGAAGTGCGGTTGCCATGGAGAGAAAACAACAACATCTTGTGCCAGTCTTCTTTATGTTCTTATTGGCGGCTCCCACTGTGCCATTCATATTTGGACGATACGGAGAGGAGTTGTGATGCTTGATCTTGAACTGTGTGCATAGTTCAGTGATCATGGTGTTGTTGAGATTGGTACCATTGTCCGTGATGATTCTCTTGGGGATTCCATACTAACAAATAAGGTTGTGCTTGATGAATTGGGCGACCACATTCTTAGTAACAGAGGCAAACGAAGCTGCTTCAACCCACTTTGTAAAGTAATCAATGGCGACGAGAATGAAGTGATGTTCGTTAGAAGCAGTAGGCTTGATTTCTCTGATCATATCAATGCCCCACATTGCGAATAGCCATGGAGTAGTCATGACATTCAAAGGCACGAGAGGCACATGAACTTTATCAGCGTAAATTTGGCACTTATGACAAGTTCTCGAGTGGTGGTGACAGTCGGTTTCCATAGTCGACCAATAGTAACCTGCTCTTAGAATCTTTTTAGCCATAGTATGCCCGCTGGAGTGAGTACCAAAGACACATGTGTGCATATCTTGCATAATATCTTTTGCTTCTTTTTTGTCCACACAACGAACCAGAGTTGAATTATGATTTCACTTGTATAGAACTCCATTGCTCGGGAAGAATTTAGCCTAGAACCTCCGTAGGAATTTCTTGTCATTGATCGAGGCCCCTTCAGGGTATTCTCGGGCTTCAAGTTATCTTTTCACTTCATGAAACCAAGGTTTTTCTTCTACTCCATCAGTGTCAATTTCATAGTAGTGTGTCAGTTCGTCGAATCTTTCGATGGTAATTTTGGGAGCCTCATTGTCCCATCTGACCTTGAACATGGATGACATGGTAGCTAATGCGTCCTCCAACTGATTCTCTTCCCTATGTATATGCTCAAAAGTAATCTCCTTGAAATACGGAGTCAAGGTTAGCACATGTTCTCGGTAAGGGATAAGATTAGGATGCTTCATATTCCATTATCCTTTAACCTGACTGATTACCAGGGATGAGTCTCCATATACGCTTAAGAACTTGATTCTTAAGTCAATAGCAGCTTTAAGACTCATGATGCACGCTTCATATTCAGCCATATTATTGGTGCAGTCAAAGTAAAGTCTGGCAGTGAAGGGCGTGTGACAACGCTGAGGAGAGATAATTACAGCATCGATTTCGTTGCCAAGTGCGTTGGAAGCTCCATCAAAAACCATAGCCCATCGGGATCCTGGATCAAGTCCTTCATATGGTCTAGGTTCTTCACAGTCTGTGACTAGCATAATGTCCTCGTCTGGGAATTCAAAGTTCATGGACTGATAGTCGTCTACAGCTTAATGCGCCAAATGGTCTGCCAATATACTTCTTTTGATTGCTTTTTGAGTGGTGTACTGAATTTCATATTCTGTTAAGACCATTTACCACCAGGCTATTCTTTTGGAGTGAGCCGACTTCTCGAATATGTACTTGATGGGATCCATTTTAGAGATCAACAAGGTAGTATGGATTAACATATACTTTCTTAGTCGGCGAGCAGCCTATGCCAAAGCACAACAATTTTTCTCGAGCAATGAATATCTTGTTTCACTGTCGATAAATTTTTTTCTAAGGTAGTATATTGCATGTTCTTTTTTACCAGACTCGTCATGTTGCCCCAACACACACCCCATTGAGTTCTCTAGCACTATTAGGTACATGATTAGAGGTCTCCTTCAACTAGCGGCATCAAAATAGGAGGTTCTTGTAGGTACTCCTTAATCTTATCAAAGTCTATTTGACCATCGTCGTTCCACCTTACTACTTGATCTTTCTTCAGCAATTTGAAGATTGGCTCACAAGCAGCAGTCAAATGAAAAATGAAACAGGCAATGTAATCCAGCCGTCCTAAGAAACCTCTAACTTCTTTCTCGGTACGGGGAGCCGACATTTCTTGAATAACTTTAAATTTTGCAGGGTCAACCTCAATACCTTTTCCGCTAGCAACGAAACCCAGGATTTTACCAGATCTCACCCCAAAGGTGCACTTTTCAAGTTCAACCTTAGCTTATACTTCCTTAGTCTTTCAAAAAATTTATGCACATGATCGAGATGCTCTTCTTCATTTTGTGACCTGGCTATCATGTCATCGACGTAGACCTCTATCTCATGGTGAATCGTGTCGTGAAATAAGGCTACCATGGCACGCTGATAAGTCGCCCCGACATTCTTCAACCCAAAAGGCATAACCTTGTAACAGAAAGTTCCCCACTGTGTGACAAAGGTAGTTTTATCCATGTCTTCAGGCGCCATCTTGATCTGATTATATCCTGAGAAACCATTCGTGAAGGAGAATACCTTGTGCTGAGCAGTGTTGTCGACCAAAACATCAATATGTGGCAGTGGGAAATCATCTTTTGCACTTGCCCTATTCAGATCCCTGTAATCTATGCACATACGTACCTTTCCATCTATCTTTGGAATCATAACAACATTAGAAACCCATTAAGGATATGATGTCACTGCTAAGAACCTTGTATTGAATTATTTCATAACCTCGACTTTGATCTTTTCTGACATTTCGGGACGCATGCGACAAACCTTCTGCTTTATCGGAGCACAACCATCTTTCATTGGCAGACGGTGAACCACAACATCAGTATCGAGTCCTGACACAGTTTTCAACAACTAAGCAAAGATTTCAACATCTTCATGCAACATCTGGATTAACCTGTTCTTGACACTGCTCTCTAGGTTAGTGCCTATCTTGACCTCTTTTCTGTCTATCTCAGTATCCAAGTTTAGCACTTAGACCAACTCTTAATTTAGTTGGATAGCCTTTTCTTCTTGTATCAAGAGTCTGGAAAGTTCTCCAGGTATTTCACAATCTTCCTCACCTTCGTCCTTAGCTTGGTAGATCGGATTTTTGAAGTCATATGCGGCAATAGCAGAATCGTTATCGACGAGATCCAGAGTGGATGAGGATCTGCAATGTAGTGCATGGGTGTGTGTAAGAACACATAGCTATTTTGAAAATTCAATAAGATAAAAGAAAGACAGAGATCACAAAATTTGCATGTAAAATGTCTAATGTTTTTATTGAATGAGCAATGTTTATGAATTATCAACTCTTAACAAATGAACCATTGCGCCCCAGGCAAGACACAAGGTTTAAAGTCATTGTTTATTACATAACCAAAAACTTTTAAAAAGAAAATAAGACAGGAATATAGCTATTACTCCTGACTAAAGGAGATAGGGAATATGTCTTCTACTCTCCAATTATCAAGTCCATTACCAATGGTAAGGAATATCCAATTGTTGAAGTCATAATCACTGTATGCATCCTCTATAGCATTAACTCTGTTGTTGCTAATATGAAATAAAGGTCTCCCAGCACGAGCACGACAAACAGCCCTTTGACCTTCTGTATTAAAGCCCAAACCAAACTTGTCATATTTGTAAGGGATATCAGGAAGCTGACCCAAAATAGTACTAACACCTTCTTCAATAGTAGCTTTGGCATCTTTCAAGGAAGCCATCTTGTGCGGAGTTTTGGTGATCTTCGGAATGGCAGAAACATCTTCAACAGCAGCAGGGTAAATCACTTCAAAGGTTTGACACGGAGTCTCGATAAATTCTCCGCCTATCTCCATGTATCAGAATGAACTGAAGTGGATGGCCATATGCTCCTCTTCTCCACAGACAGTAACGACCTTTCCTTTTACCGGATACTTGAGTTTCTGGTGCAAGGTGGAGGTGAAAGCACCTGCCCCATGGATCCATGGGCGTCCCAATAAACAAGAGTAAGTCGTCCGAATGTCCATCACATAGAAAGTGGACTAAAAATTTTGTGGACCCACTTTGATTGGAAAGTTCACTTCTCCATGTACCATTCTTTTCGATCCGTCAAAGGCTCAGACTATGATATTACTGGGCTTCAGCATAACCCCTTCACAATCTAGTCGATCGAGAGCGCCTTTGGGCAAAACATTCAGAGAAGAGCCAGTATCAATTAACACATGAGCCAATGTAGTTCCCTTGCATTCAATAGAGACATATTGGGCCCTATTATGAGTTTCCCCCTTCGGAGTCAGGTCAGCATCGGAAAATCCCAAACCATTATCATTTGTTAAAATCGCCATGTAACTTCCAAATTGATCAGCTGAAATTTCTTGTGGCACATGAGTAGTCTTCAGGAATTTAACTAAAGCCTGCGCATGGGCTTGAGAACATAGCAGTAAAGATAACATGGAGATTTTGGACGGGGTATGCCCTAGCTGTTCAATAATTTTATAGTCACTTTTGCGAATGATCTTCAAAACCTCTTCCAACTCTTCTCCAGAGGTGTCCCTGACTGTGGTTTCTTTAGGTGCCTCCATCTGGGTAGGCTCTATCATTGTCTCTTTTCCCCGAGCCTCGACAATTGACTTGGTAACTGTGACTTGAACACGTGTAGTAACATTTTTTCAGAGAGATCTCCAAGGAGAAAATCCTTCTGCTTCTAGTAACTTTATTGGTCCCCGCAATATTGTCAACATTGGGATCAACCTCTTCAGTATCTTCATCAGAAAACTCCTGTTTGACGCCATTGTTGTAGATGTATGATCCATAGTTCCATGGAATAGCCTTTTTCGAGGAATATAGGATGGGCCTAAGTGTTTTAATGATCAAGGGAGCAGCTTTTGGATTGGCGGTAATCCTTACAGGACCCTTGGAAGTGATCCTGACAGGAGTATCAGATACGACAGACAAATCTTGGCACAAATTCTCAGCATATGTAACTTTCTCGATCACAATTATATATTCATCCATCAGGCGCTGAAAGCCTTCCTTCAATAACTACAGCCATTGGGTTGGATTGCACAATAATAACATTCTTTAACACAACCCAAAAATAAACTGGTATGTAACAGATTTTTTTTTTATCGTTGAGGGAGGAGTAACCACATCACTTACAAAGGCAACATACAAAACATCTTCAACAACACTTATACCTTTGTCATGCTTCAAACTCAATTTCCTTATTATCAATCACGTCCTAAATTTTGTTTTTCAGGGCCCAACAATTGTTGGTGTCGTGCCCATGACTGTTAGAATGATAGGCACACTTCGCGTTTGGATTGTACTTGGGAGTGTATGTGTTGGTATTGTGAAGAGGATCCCACAGTGAAATGAGTTTAGCTTTTAACAAATTTTATAATGCTTGAGATAAAGGAATGCCGATCTTGGTAAAATGCCTTAACGAAGTGTCTGACCTCTGTCAGTTTCCCTGTTGTTATTGTTGAACAGGTGCTGAATTAGAGATCAAAACCTCTCCCACAGGCTGATGGAGGTCATTTTTATTATGGCCCTTCTGGCCATAGACAACATTGGATTCTTTTTTACCATCAAATGGCTTTTTTCATAGCATTAGAAGACGTAACCATCAGAATCTTCTCACTCTTAATACCACTTTCAACTATTTCCCCAGTCAGAATCAGCTCTGTAAAACCAGACGACGAGCTTCTAATTAACAGATTAAAGAATGGGTCGGTCAGAGTACCTATGAACATATCTACCATTTCCCGATCACTCAAAGAAGGTTGCACCCTTCCAGCCAAATCCCTCCATTTATGTGCATATTCCTTGAACCCTTCATTCGAGCCCATGGACATATTCTGCAGTTACACTCGAGTCAGTGCCAAGTCAGCGTTATATTGATATTGCTTATAGAAAGCAGCAGCCAAGTCTTCCCATGTATGAATAATTGTTCCCTCTAGCTGATAGAACCATTCCAGTTGAGTTCCAGCCAAACTTTCTTGGAAGAAATGGATCCATAATTTCTGGTCAGCAGTGTGAGGTTGTATCTTCCAAACATATGACCTCAAGTGGAGTTTAGGACAAGATACCACATCATATTTAGCAAAGACGGGGACCTTAAACTTATGTGAGATAACCACCCCCGGGACCAGGCCCAGTTCTCTGAAATTCAATCCAGGCACCTTCTGGATTTCAATAGCCTTGAGCATGTCCTCCAATTGCTTGTACTTGTCATCCGTATGAGGGTAGTGTTTGTCAGAGTAGTCTTCATCTTCAGGAACATTCTCATAACCGTGATTGTTATTTCCTTCATTCTTGATGTTGCTACCATCTTTATCCTAGTTGTCTTCTTCTTCAGAGGAGACATCATCCACTTGGTCTGGTTAAGTCGGACCTTTGAACCTTCTCCCTATATTGAGGACAACAACTGGCTTCTTGGTCTTCTTTTTCTTGACGAAGAGCACCAACAACTCTTTCTACCCATGTGATAAATTTAGAAGAGTCTCTTGGAATTGTGCATGTTGAGCCTGGAGATCTTTAACAGTTTGTTCGAGGGCCATTTTTCTGCTGAAATAAATAGCGAGAAAATGAGAAACCTGTATGAAAATATGTTATGAAATGATGCATGATATGTAAATGCAAATGTTTTCAAAGACTTCATGAGATTTAAATTTGCTAGACAAGAGGAAACAAAAACAAAGATTTTATTAGAAAAGTTCAAATTACAATTGCCTTTTAGGCTTACAATGAAAATAATAAAGTCTTAAAGAGACAACAAAATGAACTCCTAAAATCTAAGACTCAAGTTTCCCACTGACGCTTCCTCTTTGTGTTGATGTATGCATTAAGACTCTTTTACTCGTGAAGTTGCTTTGTGAGCTCCAACACTTTCTTTTCTCTTGCATATAATTGAGTCTCAAAAGTGTCTCGTTCTTCCTTCAGTTGAACCCAAGACTTCTGCAATTCTTCAATGTCAGCGGGCATGTCTGGATGGAAGATGGTGCGAGAAACGTCTCCTTCGACAATAGGCTCTATGATTACTGGTAAGATAGATGGGGATAACATTATAAGGTTTTGAGCATGATCTCGTACCCATTTGAGATAAGGCTCCAGAGGGATGGAATTCTTCTGCCCTAAAGCCTTACTATTAATCTTGCTTATCATGCCTGATAGCCTGGATAAGTGCGTCATAAGGACCATTTCTTCGAGCGTAACCAAATTGACGTATAACCAGAGAAGGGTTGTAAGTAATACCTCCCCTAATGCCAAGGAGTGGAACATTAGGGAACTCCCCACAACGGTCCATGATAGTGATATCCTCATGAGATCGAGAACACCAATAGATGTCTGTATGAGAAAGTGACATTATTCTTTGCGACCACCTTAAACCTTGTTCATTCTTTATTACTGAGCGGGGAAGGTTCAAAATAAACCACATGGATAGCATAGGAATACAACATATGAGAGTTCCTCGCCTATTCATAGTACGAGTGTGAAGGGAATGCAGAATGTCTCTGAGCAGCGTAGGCACATGATTACGAGCAAGGAAAATTTTGACAGCATTCACATCTATGAGTTGGTATGGATTAGGGAATAGTACCAACCCATAGATTAGAAGAGCCAAAATCTCCTCGAATGCCTGGAAACTCATAGCATCCAGAAATAGTCGAGCCTTCTCCAACAAAAATTTAGCCAAAAAACCTTTGACTCCACTCCTAGTTTCCCAGTTAGATACAATGTCGGGCCGCTTCAGATGTAAGGTTGCTACAATAATTTCTAGCTTCAGAGCTTCCTCTAAACCGGTTAAAGGCATATGATCAAGAATGGGTACTCCCAGTAATTGAGAGAACTCTTCCATAGTGGGTACCAACTGATAATCAAGAAAGGTGAAGCAGTGATGTGCATGGTCGAAGAATTGGAATAGGACACTCATCATGTCTTCGTCAAAACCTGAGCTAACTAGAATGAGTAGTTGACCATGCCTTTTGATAAATGGAGATCTTTCGGGAACCTTTGAGACTAATTCCTTAAGTTAAGGAGGCACCCTCACAAAGCTATTCCAAGTAGTGTTTCTGTGAACGGAGGCCATAGCCTGCAAAACAGAACAAAGATAAACCCCTTGGCCCTTGAAATGGTTAGTTAAAATGCATATGGTATGATGTTATGATGCTACGATAACATGTTCGAACAAATAATAATACACAAACAAAGAACACAAGGCCTTAGGTTTAAGCTTGCATGGAGTTCGTAGGTAAGTACCCTCTTGAAGTTTTAGTTGGCTCAACCTGTCCTAAAAGAAATTAACCGGGTTCTAGAAGCCTCAATATCACTGATCTTTCTCTCAGGCATTGTTTCAGCACAAGCATCTTATTTGCAACCGAAATATCCCGAGATTCCGACCTCAATGAGTGTAGCATCGAGTATCAACCAACTTCAGTCTGCATAAAAGTCGTCTATCTCGCTACTTTCTAATGGCTTAATTTATGTCAACTAAGGTTCTATGGTCAGTTAGTGCTTTATGACACCACACGACAACCCAACATTCTCCTTGACTTAACTCAAGGGACACCGGTACCAACCAATATATCACACTAACATAGCCATTATTTCAACCATATCGGTGTACGCCGTACAATTTTCACGATCTATTGCTACTTACCTAAAAATGCCCCAGATCCAGGTATAGAATCTTTACAAGAATAACTCAACCAACCTTGAAATATAAATCAGGAAAATCAAGCAATGAAAGCATTTAAATGTGAAATATCTCTAAGGTAACTCCACTTTTAAATAAATTCCCCAGCAGAGTTACCAGTTTTGTAATACGGTGGGAGAACTAACTTTTGGGTTTTGCGTTTTATTGCAAATGTTGCAGTTAGAAAGAGTCGCCACCGAATTTTATTTTATCCAATAAAGGAAAGGGTGAAAAGAACAAGAAAGACCTTTTAAGAATTTTTCTGAGTAAGGGGGGTAGGTTATGAAAAGCGAAGGTGTTAGCACCCTTTTCATCTGTAGTTACCTACGGGCTCTTAATCGCTAGCTCACTTTTAAAAATGCTTTGTGTTTGTGTGTTTGAAAGAATATTTTGAAAAGATGCCTAAGTTCGGAAAACTTTGTAATGATTCTCGTATCATTGAGAATGCATACAAAGTGTTTGTCTTTGAAAATATTTTAGAAAATAAAGTGTATGTGTGAGAAATTGTTTTTTCTGTGAGCAAGCGACTACGAGCTATCTACCTACTCAAAAGGTCTTAGTTCTTTTCCTTTTACTTTATATAGTGTTATCCTACCATTAGTTAGTAGGTAGCCCTATCATTGGATGTTTGAGGGACAGGCGTAGGTCATCGTACAATCACGAAGGCAACTAGTAGGACACTTTAGAAATTATCCTAAGGTACTAAGATCGTTTACCGAGGCAGCATCAAAGGGTCATCGAGGGATTACGATCTTTTAACCAGAGGATCTTTGCTAAAGCATCCTGCGTTCGAGGTACATGATTGTTTTAAATTTGAGGCAACAAGTGAGGGTCACCCTAGAGGTGCGTATGTGTGAAGTATTTTGATTTCAAGATTTATCTTGAGATTAGGTTTTCTAGAGGTTGTTTTTTATGTCTTACCAGGCACACCTAATTAATCTAGCAGTTAAATATACACAAGTGCGAAAAGTAAAAATGCGGGAAAT
This sequence comes from Vicia faba, assembly GCA_948472305.1. NCBI lineage: Eukaryota > Viridiplantae > Streptophyta > Magnoliopsida > Fabales > Fabaceae > Vicia > Vicia faba. The sequence continues at coordinate 1,275,812,203 of OX451739.1, forward strand.
AAACTACGCTATAACAACGCTTCGGGGATGGGGAATTTACAAACCATAAAAATTGGGGAGGAGAAAATGTAAAGAAGTCCTAATTTAAACTATTACATCCCTTTGACAGTTACAAAATGATATTAATGCGAAAAGATAAACAAACGCGCGGAGATGGAAAAGGGAGAGATGTAAAAACCCTAAAAATTCTAAGTATTTAAGAAATTTTTGTTGTTGTTTTTGTTTAGAAAAATAATTGAAGTGTAAAATAAGAATAAAACCTAGTTTTTGATTAATTAACTAGTTAATTGCTAAATAAAAAAAATGTGATTAAATTAGTTTAGTTTTATTTATAAAAAATTAAGCTAATTAATAAAAAAAACCTAAATCTAATGTTTTTATGATTTTATGATTTTTTCTGATTAAATAAAAATTGGTCAAAAAAAGGAAATAGTTTTTTAAAACAAAAAGAAATAAAAATGGGCATGCAAACAAACAAAACGGGGGTGAGAAAGAAGCAAAACATCCAGGCCCATAAGCGTTGGCCCAACTGCCTGCGTGATATAGTGAAAATGATCTCAGGAGATACACCATGAGGCTTGGTATGAGTCCCTTAGATCTGGACCTGATAGTGATTATGGAGGAGGTGTATAGCATGCACATGTTGGCTTATTGCACTGGATATGTGAAGAAAATGTTAGAAAAAAAATTATCCCACGCCTGGATCGAACCCGGGACCAAACATATGTATGGCTTAAGAACACGCACGCTGCCATTGGGGTGGCTTCTACATCCGGTATATTGACCAATCAAAAATAATGAAAACAATGAACGATACATACAGCTGGAGAAGCGCTGGAGCCCTAGCTCCGGTCGTCTTCTCCAGCAAGTCAAAAATCCAAACTTGCAAAAACCTGCAAAAATGAAGATCAAAAGGGACTATACCCCCTAAATCAAACCCCCTGATTCCAAATTCAACCTTATTTTTGGCTAAAAACCTCTGGATCGAGTGATTCGAACTAAGTTTCACCGATCGGAGGCAAACATGGTGTTTGCTAAATCTGCGTGCATGGGATGATGTTGATGGTCTAAACCTGCTTAATCATGTCTCATAATCATGTTAGACATATCAATAAAGCTTGAAATAATATGAAATTTAAAATATGAATTTTGCATATTATATGACCGGAGATGCATGCCATGTCATTCTCATGCGTTTTGGACCATGGTAACTGGTCCAAATTTAGCTTTCAATATTCCAGGAAGGGAATAAGACTGGAAGTTTGGATAAGAGAGCTTGTAGAGGGAGTTTTTAGGCTTGAGGGTTTTGAGAAATTTTGGAAAGTCTTTGCTAGTTCTTTGAGGCAGGCAATCGTGTGTTTGCATCTATTGTGCTTGCATATATATAGAGAGAGATGGAATGGCTTAATTAATATGGCAAGAATCAAGCCATCAAACCATGTTTAAAACCAAAATCAAACAAATTGAAAACATTCCTTTTTTGAGCTATTCTCTTGCCATTTTGCAGCTGCACGAATTTGGCATGTTTGCTGGGTTGTCATAAGCTGTAATGGGCTCTAAGAAACCACTCCATGCGCCTGGCCCATTTGCTTTATACTTTATTTAACATATTTTGCATTTATTTGAATAAAACTAGAAATAAATATAAATAAAATAATAAGAAAATACAAGACATGATGGGAGTGAGCTTAGGAGTCTTCCATAAGGTCATGGACATGTTTGAAGCTCAAAAAGTTAGGCCATAAGTCTAAAATTTCAAGTTTGCACATTTTGTATTTCATATATTTCTTCAAAATTTCCCAACTTGTGCAACTAATAACTTGCTCAATTTTCATCTTTTGAAGGTGATCTTTGACTTTTTGAAAAGCTCAAGACATCCTCTACAATTTATCTTTTTATCATTTTTACATTTGGAGACTTTATCTTAATGTTAGTTGCCTTGACAAAAAGTATCTTTTTGTTGACTTTTGAAAATGACCTATAATGTATTAGCTCATATCTTTCCAATGAAGCATTTTTTGGACTTAAACATAAATACAAAGATGTAGAGAATTGAATTTCCTTTAAAATTGTCTTTGGTTGGGGAAAAGTTGATGAAGCATGTGAAAGTTATGCTTGGTCAAAGTTCAATTGACTTCTCCTAAGGAAACCCTAATTTGGAAATTCTTGACTTTTGATGATTTGAGGGCTTTCCTTGAGGAATCATGATAAACCCCTGATCAAATGACGAATATCACTTCAAAATATTGATGTTGACCAAAAATCTCGAAGTCTGACTGTATGTTGATCATAGTTGACTTTTTACCCAATACAATTAACTTTCAATCATCTAAGCCATTGATTGAGAAAACTTGTGATGTAAAATTTGAAACTTGACATGATCACTATTGAGGACCTATGGATAACCATGGAAATCATTTAATACCTTTGCAACCCAAATTTCCTTGAGAAACTCAAAACCCTAATTATATACCTTTGGCTTAGGAGGAGCATCTTGACTGGTCAACCCTTGAGATTCTTGAGTATTTGAGAAGCCTTGAAAGAATGTCTTGAAGAAAATAAGAGGGAAAATTTTGGGGTACAACAGCATCCAAGAAAATAAATATGATGAAGGTCATGAAGAAAATAATGGTCTTCCTTTGGAGTGGAGAACATCCAGAGATCATTCTCTTGACAATATTATAGGTGATATCAAAAAGGGGGTAACAACTCGCTTTAAAATAAGTAGTCTTTGTTGTCATCATGCTTATGTATCACAAGTTGAACCTAAAAACACTAACGACGCCTTACTTGATGAGCATTGGCTTATTTCCATGCAAGAAGAATTAAACCAATTTGAAAGAAATAACGTTTAGGATCTTGTCCCTCGTCCTACAAATCATCAAATCATTGGAACTCAATGGGTATTTAGGAATAAGCTTGACGAACATGGTGTGATAACAATAAATAAGGCACGTCTTGTGGCTCAAGGATATAACCAAGAGGAGGGCATTGACTATGAGGATACTTATGCTCTGGTGGCTCGACTTGAGACTATACGCTTTTTATTAGCTTATGTTTGCTCTAAGAACTTCAAATCACTTCAAATGGACGTAAAAAGTGCATCCCTTAACGAATACATAAGTGAAGAGGTGTATATTTCTCAACCTCCCGATTTTGAAAATGATGAGTTTCCTAATCATGTTTTCAAGCTTAAACGTGCATTATAGGACCTTAAACAAGCCCCTAGGGCATGATATGATAGACTTAGCAAATTTTTGCTTGAACAAGGATACTATAGAGGAAAAGTTGACACTACTCTCTTTATTAAACTTCAAGGAAAGCATATTTTATTAGTTCAAAAATTTATGTAGATGATATCATTTTTGGATCTACTAATATGCATCTTGTCAAAGAGTTCTCTAAGCTTATGCAGAGAGAGTTTGAAATGAGCCTAATGGGGAAGTTAAATGACTTTCTCGAGATGCAAAATAAACAACTCGATAAAGGAACATTTGCATGTCAAATCAAGTATTGTCTTAAATTACTTGAGATTCAAAATAGACAGTGTTAAGGAGACTAACACTCCCATGGCAACAAACGACAATCTAGACAAGAATAAGAAATGTAAGGATGTTAAGGTAAAAAGGTATAGAGGTATGATCGATTCTCTTCTTTATTTTACAACATCTCGTCCTGATATTTTGTTTAGTGTTTGTATGTGTTCACGATATCAAGTGGTTTCCAAGGAATCTCATTTAAAGGCCGTAAAATGAATATTTAGATACCTCATTGGTACCTCAAAATTTTGTATTTGGTATTCCAAGGGAAACAATTGTAATTTGGTTGGTTACTCTGATTATGATTTTTCTGGTTGCAAATTGCATAGGAAAAGTACTAGTGGAACTTGTCACTTGTTCGCAAAATCCTTGGTAAGTTGACATAGTAAAAAGCAAGTTTTTGTAGCTTTGTCAACTGCCGAGGCAGAATACATGGCAGCCGGTAGTTGTTGTGCATAAATATTGTGGCTCAAACAACAAGTATTGGACTTTGATATTAAACTATCATGTATTCCTATCATGTGCAAAAAACTAGTGCCATAAATCTAACCAAAAATTCGGTGCTACATTTATGGACTAAACACATTGAGATACGTCACCACTTTCTTCGTGATCATGTTGAAAAAGGGGATGTTGCATTTGAGCATGTTGATAGTAAAAATCAACTTGTCAGTATTTTCACTAAACCACTCGCAACTGAATCTTTTGTCAACATACGCAGAGATTTAGGGATAACGATATCTCAAATGTTTCCTAGTTCCCTCTCATTAATTTCACTTCAAGTATTCAGTCTAACTTTGTGGTTGAGTGTGTTATGTTTGGTGAGTGCAACTTCTAATCCTTCAAGAATGAGGTAATATCGTTTCAATTTCTCCTTGAACGTAAGTTTTGCCTTAACGCATATTCCTAGGATTCTTTCAAAAATGCTTCATATACCTTCAAATGATGAAAACCAGGAATGTTCATTTCTAAAAAAATTTGTTCAACAACCATTGTGTGTTCTTGTTCTATATTCTTACAATGACTTCATTTATTAATTCTTTCACATTTGAATAGATTTGTTCTCAATATGCAAGCATGTGTTGTGGTTATTTTCCTTATCTTATTTTGCAATGTATTGTTCATGTTGTCATCATTACTTTGTTTAATAAACATTTTCATTTTGGTGTTAGTAGTGATATTATATTGTTGCTATAGTTGGCACATGTGTGTGTGGCATCCAGAGTTCCATTATGAAATGTTATAAAATCATGACGCTCAAATTAACTTTCATTACTTTTGCATTACATTACATTTATTTTTATGTATGTTGCCCGTTATTTAAAAGTTTTCATCATTACATATATATGGGGATATGCAATTGTTGCTCTTATATGAAACATTTACCTCTGTTTGGTATTTGCTAATTGTTTGGAAACTTTGGCACTTCTAATCGATTGCTATCTTATTTTTGATGTTGTCAAAGGGGGAGAAGCATATGAGAGATGAAGATAGGAAGCATAAAGACAGAGGGAGCCTTTGTAATGCATCGTCAAAAGTTTTTCCATCATAAAAAAGGGAGAGTTTGTGAGTACAACTTTAATATACAGTGTTTTGCATGATGTCAAAACTGAAAAAAATGGCACGACGGTAAAATTAATTGCATCTCTTTGTCTTGTGGAATTCCTCTGCATCATAGATCTTAGGAATCATCAAAAAACACTTTGAAATTTACCAATCTCATCGAATAACATTTTATGCACGTTTTTATTTTGCATGTGTCGACACATCCGAGTTTCAGGTCGACACATGTAACTGCGTTTTAAAGCCTATGAGCTTCTATAAGTCACAGGTCGACACATGCATCATACAGGTCGACACATACTGAAAGATTTCTGAAATTGAAGAAATTCTTATTTTATGTGTCGACACATCCATATTTTAGGTCAACATATTTACTCACGTTTTAAAGCATGTAGCTGCTGACTTGCTCAGGTCGACACATATAGTTCTTCAGGTCGACACATGCAACTTTTTTATACAGTATGTGTCGACACATACGAGTTTAAGGTCGACACATAAATTCTATTTTGCTCAAATTTTCATTTTCTTTTATTCCGAGTTTGTCCTTTTTTCCCTAAACTTTTTCAAACTATAAATACCCATCCATGCATCATTTCTAACTTGATGATACCATAAAATTATCCTACTTTTTCTCTTCATCTTCAACCTTCCAATCTATGCATACACACCAACATTACATTGTGATGATGTTCTGCTGGGGTGGAATCTAGACGAAGAATTGAAGATTTCCAATTGGTTTAGGTTGAGATCTTGTAGGGTTTTCATCTGAAAAAACCATCAGGTTTATCCTCCAACATCATTTGTTGAATTGGGGGGTTTTCGTACAAGATCGTGCGAGAAGGAATCGTCCATGTGAAAAATTCCTTGGAGTGTTTTAAATCTTTTCAAGGAACCTTAGAGTGGTTTAAATCTTTTTAAGGAAGTAGCAAGAATTGGATAATAGAATCAGTGATCTTGTGTTGATAGTGTGCAATCGAATTTACTCGAGTGAAAAATCCCTTGGAGTAGTTGAAATCTTTGCAAGGAACATTGGGGTTTTTGAAATCCTTTTAAGGAAGTAGCTTAAGTGGAGAATAGGTTGCATCTATAGGTTGATTTGATCTTGCTTAAGATCAAAGGTTGGAAGAAGGAACATCAACACCAAATTGGAGAATTTTGTATTGTTGTTTCTAACTCTTCCATTGTATTAAACATTTTGCATATAAGAATTATCCTAGTTCCATTGGAATTAGGCGCAGACGTACCCACACACGAGGACGACAATGGAGAACTGTGTAGAAAAATTCCTTGTGCGTTTTTACTTTTCCGCTTTTACTTGCTTTCAATTTAATCAATCTTTTTATCAAATAGAATTGTGATAGTAATTGAATTGTAAGAATTTTTCTCTCAAAATCTGTTTTTGAAATAGGTGTGGATATAGCTTATAATCAATTTTGATTATAAGTGGTTTTGTATATCAACACTACTCAAAGAAAAATTCTGAAAAATTCACATGCACGCCAAGTGTTTGATAAAACGATCAAGTTAGTTCTTTGATTATTTAGCCTTGGAAATAGCATTGCAAAGTGATTGTATTCAAACGATAAATAAGTGGATTGTTGATTTGAGTTTGTATCGATCAATTACTCAATTTCATCTCATAGATTTATCTTTCATAATTTGTATATCCGAGTTTCAAATAAGTTGTTTTTTAGACGACTTATCCAGTTAATTGCTTCCGCATCAAAAAGTTTTGAAAACAATTAAATTCTAGATTTGTGTCTAGAATAAATTTTTTACGCCTCTATTCACCCTATCTCTAAATACGCGCCATCGTCTAACAACTTAGTTTTAGAAAGCCTAAAGTCTAACTAATTCAATTCAATCAAGAGATTAAAATTGAACTAAAAATCCTAAGGAAACATGTTAAAGTACACAAGCAATTATGAATTATTCAAAAATAAAGGAAATCCTATTCTAATATTTTTTTCATTTTAATCATGTAAAGAAATCAACTCATGAAAAAAATTATCAAACAAATGATTCACAAAATAAAATTGAAATAAGTTAAAAGAAAGTAAAAATAAAATGGAAGAGGTCAGAGAGTGTAAACTGAAAATTTAGGGTGCAGTAACAAAACTGGCGCAAGGGCCCAAGGAACAAGTCCAAGAAGGTTTTTTGTGCAAGCTTAATGAAAAAAAGGATGCTGGGCAATTAGTGGGTGCAGCGCAACAAATTCAATTCCAAGTCCAAGAAGTGTTTTGTTGGAAAAGCTCTTGTTGTGCCAAAAATGAGTGTGGTCTGGTTCAAACAACAACACAACTCAAACCAGATTTGTTTTATTATATATTTATTTGAATTAAGCTATTGTTCAGGTATGAATCGTCATTTCTTGCTTTTCTGCGATTCGAAACTTCTCCCTCTTCCTTTTCTCTGTTCGGTTCTGTTTTCAAAGCGTTTTCTGCTGCGATTCTCTGTGTTATTATTGATACGGCGGTATCAACATAGTAGCCTAATAGTTATACTTTAGTGAATACACCCTTATGTATATCGTATACTTATTATATTGTTTACTCTTTACTTGTTCTGTATATATAAAAGAATGTAACAGAAGCATAACAGAATAATGAAAACTTTCTTTCAATATTTTCCTCTCTTCTTGGATCCTCAACATGGTACCAGAGCTTGACCTACCTATCCTCTTCCTCATTGATTGTTCAAGATTACGGTTGATTCTGCTAAGGCATATTGCGAGCAAGATTACGTTATCAGGTTTCTGAAAGGGTTGAATGAACGGTTTGCACACTCCAAATCCCAAATCATGATGATGACACCGTTACCCTCGCACACTCAAATCCCAAATCATGATGATGACACCGTTACCCCACATAGACAAAGCTTTCTCCCTTGTTATTCAACAAGAACGTGAGCTGAATTACACCTCACCAGTTGAATCTGTCGATACTGAAATTACTGCTCTACATGTTCATGCTCATGGTCAACATGCTAAAGGCAGAGGTAAGGGAAATTTCTCTCCTAAAGAAGCACACAGAGTTTGTACACACTGTGGGAGAATGAATCACACTGTGGATACTTGTTTCTTGAAGCATGGGTATCCACTGGGCCACATACCACATAACTTTCAATCTGTCTTATTTCTCCTCTTATCATACCATTGTGCCTATTTCTGTATCTTTGCCAAATGGATCTCATATATATGCTTCTATTTCTGGAACCGTCATAGTTACTCCAACCCTAACTCTTTACAATGTTCTTTACATTCCTGTCTTTCATATCAATCTTATATCTGTCAATAAACTCACTAATATCATAGATTGTCATATGAATTTCTCTTCAAATACTTGCCACATTTTGCAGAACCATTCGAGGCAAGTGATTGGTACAGCTAAGCTGCAAAGAGGCCTCTATGTCATAGGTTCACATAATAACTTGCCTCAATGTATCATTCTTACCTCTAATTCTTTTGAAACTTGGCATTCTAGGCTAGGCCATGCCTCTGATTCTTGTATTCATACTTTAGCTAAAAGTTTTCCTCTCATTTCCTGTAAGAATAATACCATGGCTCCTTGTGAATCATGCCACTTTGTTAAACAGAAAAAGTTTCCTTTTCCTCTTAGCTCATCTATTACTCATGCTCCTTTTGATATCTTGCATGCTGACCTTTGGGGCCCCTTTGCTACTGAATCCATACATGGTCATAAATACTTTCTCACACTTGTAGATGACTTTACATGATTTACTTGGATTATCTTTCTTAAGACTAAAAATGAAACAAAACAAAGCATCATTCATTTCATAACTTCTCTAGAAAATCAATTCACCACCACTCTCAAATGTCTCAGATCTGATAATGGTTCTGAATTCTTAGCCTTAAATTCCTTTCTTTTATCAAAAGGTATTTCTCATCAGAAGTCTTGTGTTGAAACACCCCAAAAAAATGGGGTGGTTGAGAGAAAACACCAACATATTTTAAATGCGGGTAGAGCTCTAACCTTCCATTCCAATGTTCCTCACACATTATGGAATTATAGTATTAAACATGTTGTACATTTGATCAACAGAATTCCTACTACCTTACTCAATAACAAATGTCCTTATGAAGTGCTTTTTAATTCCTTCCCTATCCTAATTCATCTAAAAGTGTTTGGTTGCCTTTGTTTTGCAACCACACTTCAAGCTCATAGGACAAAATTTCAGCCTAGGGCTAGGAAAGCAGTGTTTCTAGGATTCAAAGATGGCACTAAGGGTTACTTGCTTTATGACATGTCCTCTCATGAGATGTTTATGTCTAGAAATGTAGTTTTTTATGAGCATGTTTTCCCCTTTAAATCTGACAGTAACCCTATGAATAATAACACTCAAATGCCTGAACCCCTAGGTACTCATGGTGTCCTTGACACAAATATCCCTTTGCCCATTGAAAAATCTACTACTCTTACTGACAGTCCTGCTCCTGCTATGTTCAGTCACCCTCAATCTCCTAGCCATACCCCACCTCAGCTTTATAGTCATGACAGAAATGAAAATGACATTTCCAGCCCTAGTTCTGCTCTCATTGACTCTGATCCTAATCTTCCCAGTGACACTACTGTCCAAAACCTCACCCCTAATATCCAAGTTCAACCCACAAGAAAATCTACTAGGTCTAGGAATCCTCCCACTTGCCTCAAGGATTTTCATTGCAATCTCCTTTCCACAACCTCTCAACATACTTCTAATATCCCATATCCTCTCTCCAATTCCTTATCTTATCACAGTTGTTCTCCCATTACATAAAATTCTGATGTACCATTTCATCCCTCCCTGAACCTAAAACATACCCGCAGGCCTCAAAACACGATTGTTGGAGAAAGGCTATGGATGCTGAGATCATTGCTCTTAAGGAAAACCAAACATGGACTCTTGTAGATCTTCCTGCAGGTAAAGTACCAGTTGGTTGCAAGTGGGTCTATAAGATCAAATATCATGTTGATGGCAGTATTGAGAGATACAAAGCTAGGTTGGTGGCTAAGGGATACACTCAACTTGAGGGTGTGGACTATTTTGACACATTTTCCCCTGTTGTAAAAATCACAACAGTCAGGGTGCTTTTGTCCATTGCTGCTATCAAAAATTGGCACTTGGAGCAACTTGATGTAAATAATGCATTTTTACATGGAGACTTGAATGAAGAAGTTTACATGTCTCTTCCCCCTGGCTGTAACACTCATGATTCTACCAAGGTATGCAAACTGACAAAGTCACTTTATGGTCTAAAGCAAGCCAGTAGGCAATGGCACGCTAAACTTTCCTCTGCACTCATTTCCTTGGGATATCATCAGTCTGCAACTGATCATTCATTTTACACCAAAAACACTACACATCACTTCACTGCACTTCTTGTGTATGTTGATGACATTGTTTTAACAGGGAATTCACTTACTGAAATTAACCAAGTCAAAGCCTTTTTGGATCAAAGATTCACATTAAGGACCTTGGTCAACTTAGATACTTTCTAGGTTTGGAAATTGCCAAGTCCCCCTCAGACATTTTCTTAAATCAAAGAAAGTATGTTTTAGAGTTGCTTGAAGATACAGGTTTTCTGGGTTCCAAACCTGTTTCAACCCCTATTGACCCTACTGCAAACTTTCTTCTACTGAAGGAGTACCCTTAGAAGATCCCTCATCTTACAGAAAATTGATAGGAAGACTTTTGTATCTCACAAATACCCGGCCTGATATCTCATATGATGTTCAGCATCTTAGTCAATTTGTTGCCAACCCGTTCTTATCTCACTGTCAAGCTGCTACCTGTATCCTCAGATACTTGAAAGGTGTTCCTGCCAAAGGTGTTCTTTTCTCAAGATCTAGTGAGTTAAAGTTACATGGCTTCGCAGATTCTGATTGGGCATGTTGTCCAGATTCTAGGAGATCTGTGACTGGTTTTTGTGTACTTCTAGGCACCTCTCTTCTTTCATGGAGGTCCAAGAAACATAATACTGTTTCCAGATCATCCACTGAAGCAGAGTACAGGGCTCTGGCTTCACTAACAAGCAAAATTCAATGGTTATGCTACAAGGATTTTCACATAAAACTCTCTGAACCTGCATCAGTTTATTGTGACAGCAAATCTACCATCTACCTAGCCCATAATCCTACATTTCGCGAACGTAGCAAGCACATTGAATTAGACTGTCATGTCATTCGAGAAAAGCTGGTTTCGAAACTCATTCACCTGCTGCCTGTTCCCTCGAGCTCTCAGTTAGCTGATGTTTTAACCAAACCATTGCATTCCCCCTTGTTCACTTCTCTCTTGTCCAAGTTAGGTTTGTGCAGTATCCACATTCCAACTTGTGGGGAGGTATCAACATAATAGCCTAATAGTTATACTTTAGTGCATACACCCTTATGTATATTGTATACTTATTATATAGTTTACTCTTTACTTGTTCTGTATATATAAAAGAATGTAACAGAAGCATAACAGAATAATGAAAACTTTCTTTCAATATTTTCCTCTCTTCTTGGATCCTCAACAGGCGGATTGTTAATGTTGCAGAGGTGATGATATGGGATTGAAGTTATGATGAAGATGATGATATGAGATTGAAGTTACGATGAAGATGATGAGAGTTTTGCAAAATCGTTGATGAATGAAGCTGCAAGGTTCAGAGAAAGATGAAAATGGAAAATGATTTTTTCAGAGAGATTGAGGTGAGTTCTTTTTGTGATCTTTTCTTCTGAGTTTTTCTGTGGTTTGTGATGGTATCAAGTTTTTGTGTGTGTTGGTTCTGAGTTTTCTCTCTGAACTTTTTGTATGATGAATAAATCGTGAATCATGAATGAAGAGTGAAATTATGTTATATAGTGATCAAGAGTTTGTTGCAAATAAGTGGATCCGAGCCTTTGAATTTCTGTTATGGAATCAAAGGTTGAGATTGAATCTGATTCTAACTTGCTTGAGAAGCCTTCTATTTTGCTGAGCTGTTAAAATGATTTTCTGATTTTTCCTTCTGATATTCTTTTTATTTTCTTGCCCTGATATGCTGAGTTGTAGTTTTTGTTATGATATTTTTCTTTCCACGATTTCCTCCCTTTTCGCTTTGATTTTTTCTGTTTTCAATTAACTAGATGTGGACATTTCTGAACTGGTTTAGTGGATGCAATTAACTGGTATAGTGGATGCAGACTGAACTGTTTTAATGTGTATGTGCAGGGCTGTCAGTCGAATTTTGACAAGATTTTTTGTAGACATTTTGTAGCAGGTTTTGGAATTGGTGCAGGGAAAATTTACTCAATGCTTTGGTTCTAATTTTGAGTTTTTTTGCTATCTTTTCTGTTACATGTGCATTGCTGATTTTAATGTGCAGGGTTTGGTTACAAGAGTATGCTTTTGGAATGTTTTCGGTCATGATGGAATGGTTTTGGGCACAGATGCCAAACTAGTTTTGCAGGGCTGTCATGAGACTTGGAGAAGATCGAAAGCTTGGGCATGGTTGACGGTATCATGAAGAAAGCATGAGTTCTGGGACATGAAGACTTAGGATAGATTTTAGGACAAAAGTTCATGTAACTCAAACTATTTCTTGTAATCTTCTTTGTAAAACTTGATTAAACATTGAATAAAAATTCAGAATTACGAATGAACTTTGAATCCCTGAGTATATTGTCTCCTTGAATCATGACTTGAATGGAATCCTTGATTTCACAATTTTGCAAATAGAAACTTGAATCTTGTTGAAGCATTCTAAATGGCTTCGTGTGATGTACTCTTGTAAATAATCAAGGCCCTTAGGACTTTGTAATGAAAACATCTTTATATCTCTTGAATCATGGCATTGAGTGTTGCAAGACTTTGTGGATGTGAACAAAATACTCTTCAAAACATCTTTCTAATCTTTAAAATTTTCTTTTGATTTTGAAAAGATGCTTGATGGAGTGATGAGATAGTGATGTATGAAATCCTAATGCCTTAAGCTTATAAGAGAATTTAGTTTTATGATTCAAGTAAACGAAATAAATCCTCAATGCCCTTTTTCATTGCCTTACTCTTGAGTGCATCCTTTGAACTTTGACTTCTTCAATTTTCTCATCATTTGAATGCCCTATGTTTCATCTAACTCTTGTACAAGGTCTAAAGCACATAACTTGTAATCCAAGTAACCAAATGAGCATCCACTTTGAATTGATAATAAGAAAACCCAATGAAACCCTGACCATGAAGAGTATAACACATAATAATCAAGCAAAAATTATTTCAATTGATAAGTGTAAGCACCAAAAAGGGGTGAATTCACTCCATGATCCACAAGAAACCCCGTCCCTAAGTTCAAGCCCTTTGTAAGAAAACCCATTTGAATGTCTTACATCATAAGCATATGAAACCATTTCTCAAAAGGATGACAAACTCGAATGTTGAGGAGAGGAAGCCATGACAATTGTAAGGTCAACTCCTAGTTATTTTAACTAACTCGAGCATAGGAAAATAAACCCTAATCCACACTTCATCGCCTGAAGAAGAACCAGAAGAATCAAAATTTCTTTGATATCTAAACCTCAATCCACTATGAAACCCTAGTTCGCATAACCATTGAACCCTTGAACCTCATGTGCCTTTATTCGACGAATGAATGCTATGCAAATGTCCTAATAAAAATATGCAAATGAATGCGAAGCATAAGTCAGATAAAATCGAGATAGGAGGGCAAATTTTGGAGTGCAACAATGGGCAAGAAAACAAGGTTTTCAAGTTAGATAGGTCTTTATATGGTCTAAAGTAAGATCTAAAGCAAAGGCATGGAAATTTTGATAAATTAATGATATCAAATGAGTACAAAATGAATGAAAGTGAAAAATGCGGTTATTACAAAATTCAAAATGACATTTGCAATATCATATGTCTATATGTAGACGACTCACTCATATTTAGATCAAAACCTTTATGTCGTTAATGATGTGAAATCATTGTTGTGTAATAATTTGGATATGAAAGACCTCTGAGCAACCATGGTGATTATTGAAACCAATATCACTAGATATGGAAAACAAATATCATTGGATCAATCTCACTATGTGGATAAAATCTTAAAGAAATATATTTATTTTGACTATAAATCTGCTTGCACACAGTCATGTTAAACTATTTAATAACAATGTTGATAGTGTTAGACAAATTGAGTATGAGAGCATCATTGGCACTCATAGGTATGACATTGATTGTATTAGACCCGACATTATATATGTCGTAGGATTGTTGCACATGTTTACAAGTATACCAAGCAATGAGAATTGGAAATCCGTTGAGAGAGTCATGTGATACCTTAAGAGGACCATGAATCCCAATTTAAATTATTAGAGATTTCTTGTTGTACTTGAAGGATACAATGATGCAGATTAGAACACTTTCTCAAATTATCCCAAAGTAACTAGTGGCTACATATTCAATATAGCTGGAGGAATTGTATCTTGGAAATAAAAGAAACAAACTATCTTGGCTTAGTCCATGGTGAATTTTAAAATAATAGCATTAGGGGCTTCTAGTGAAGAAACAAGTTGGTTGAGATGCTTTCTAGTTGAGATCCCTGTTATACCCCAATTTTCCCCCTTAAGATCTCTCATCATCTCATATCATAAATACATCAAGATCACACATTAGGGTTTGATTGTAACTTTTACCCTCTTCTATCTTTGGGTTTGCCCTAAAGGGGTCACCAAGCACCCTGTTGTACCCCAAAATTTTCCCTCTCTCTTCTCAAGACACTTCTCACAAAGATTTTCAAAAGCTCAAGTTTGCACAAGTACAATTGAAATTTTAATGTCCCATATAGTTTCCATGGATCATATTGTACTTTCAAGCATCAGGTCAAAGATGGAACTTCTGAATCTTCGAAAGGAGGAAGATGAAACTGTCGAAAGGGCAAAGCAGATAAAAGAAAAAGTGTGCAGTTGCTGATAACTATGTCAAATTCAAAATTTGGTTCAGGCTGTTCGAACCACATGACTAATTGAAAGAGTTGGTTGGTAGATTTTTGACAAGTTGAAGAAGACCAAGCTTGCTTCGATCCCCAAGCTTCGACTGGGCAATGGCTTCTTCAAGCAACCTGCTTCGATCCACCTCTAAACCCTTCGACACACATAGTTCCGACACAATGAATTACAATTTAACACAAAACCTAATTCATTGTGTCTAAACAATCTATATTCATCATGGTTCTTAGTATTTTGAATACTTCGACCTGCACTCCCTTTGTCATGATGTCTGCAATCTGATTCTCAGTTCTGTAGTGTTCCAAATTCATCTTCCCATCTGCTACCTGCTCTCGAAGATAATGGAACGTCATTTCGATGTGCTTGCTTCGACCATGTGCTATTGGGTTCTTTGCCAGATTGATATCTGACATGTTGTCTATCTTCATACTTGCTTCGATTCACAAGCTTCGATTGGGCAATGGCTTCCTTCGAGCAACTTTCTTCGATCCACAAGGATAGTTGGTTGTGACATTTGAAGTTTGGACATTTGAACTTTCGACCACTTAATCAACTGATTACTCAAGATATGGTTACTGGTATTCCAAGTCTTGAGATGCCTGAAAAAAACTTTGTGAAGTTTGTTTAGTAGGAAAGTAATCCAGAAATTCTTTCGTTTCAACTATGCCAATGAGATCATCTTGCATACTCAAAGTGGTACATTTAGATGAATGTGGTCCATTCAAAGAATATAATATTGGTGGAAACAAATATTGTTTTGTCTGTTGATGAGTTTGGTCAAAGGTTGTGGATCTATGTGATCAAAACGAAAGGACGAAGTAACTGATACATTCAGATGAACATGGTCCATTCAAAGAACATACAATTGGTGGAAACAAATATTGTTTTGTCTGTTGATGAGTTTGATCGAAGGTTGTGGATCTATGTGATCAAAACGAAAGGACGAAGTAAGTGGTACACTCAGATGAATGTGGTCCATTCGAAGAACATACAATTGGTGGAAACAAATATTATTTTGTCTATTGATGAGTTTGGTCGAAGGTTGTGGACCTATGTGATCAAAACGAAAGGACAAAGTAAGTGGTACATTCAGATGAATGTGGTAAATTCGAAGAACATACAATTGGTGGAAATAAATATTATTTTTTCTGTTGACGAGTTTGGTCGAAGGTTGTGGATCTATGTGATCAAAACCAAACTAGTGCCATGCTATAAACAATGTTGTCCAGACTACTGCTGAACAAAGTCCTATATGCTGCCAAGCCCAAGCTTGTTGTACTGTCCACATAACAGCCTAAAACCATGTCAAAAAATAGTCTGATGTACTGCTATGAAACAGCCCTGCACCAAGCTGCCACAACACTCCAAAACTGCTACAAAATAGTCCTGCTATGCTGCTCCTAAACCAGTCCAAGCCTGCATTATCTCAGTCCCATATTTGCACCAAATTAGCATATAAGAGATGCACCTCAAAAGCTATAAAAAGAGCATACCCAAACAATTCAAATTTTATTTGTTTCCCCCCTCAAAACCCCAGTAAGACTCTTCTACAAATAGGCTGTTTCACAACACACAAAGGGCTGGGCTTTTGGAAAGGAAAAAGGAGAAGAAAAAGAAAAAAAGAGAGAGGAGAGAACACGAATGCTGAAGCCTTAAAACACTCTTAAAACCAGAAAAAAAAAGAAGCAACACCTATGTTCTTTTTTTCGAACTCAAGAACATTCAAAGCAGCAACTCAAGTTCGAAACACGAATTCTAGCTTCAAGGTAAGTCATCTTGATTTTAAACCCTTTGTTTCAAGTATCATTGATGATTCATATTCAAAGATAACATTTAATAACCATTGCCTTCGAAGCTAACCTTTTGTTTGTATTCCTTTCTTGTCAATTATATGTTAAGAACTAATCTGTACAGACCATAAAACAATGTTGGAGTGAAAAAATTACATCATGATTCGACACAAATCCTTAGGCTTCGACACATACTGCTTTACATGCCCAAACAGAAGGGAAAAAGGGTGTGTGATTGACACATAACGTCATGCTTCGACTCATACTGAGTTGATTTGGAATTATAGGGTCGAAAGAAGGATATGTTTTGATGCATATAAGTATGCTTCGATACATGCTTCGACACATGATATCGAAAGATTTGTTTTTTCTCTCTTTTGTGTTATTTTTTTTTACATATTTCATATATTTTCTTCATAGCTATTCAATATGGTTTGTAATAGATAATTAGGTTTAATTTCTTGCAATCCCCATTTGTACATTTGTATCCCCCACCCCCCAAATGATATAATAGCGTAGAACGTTTATTTTCCGCAATTTTATCACTTTCATAAATGTTAGTAATTAGTGTGTGTATTGCAAGATAAAAAATCAACCTTAGAAAATCCTAATCCAAGACAAGACAATGCATGAAAAATAAACACTTTCACACTTACACCTCTAGGGTTAACTCCACTTGTTTCCTTGAGAAAAATAGTCATGATGTGTATGTGAGCCATCTTAGCAAAAGTAATCAAAATACAAGATCATAGTCCCTCGATGAAACTACGAATGTTGCCTTACAAATGATCTTAGTCCCTTAAGAGAAATGCTAAGATATCTCACAATATTTCCATTCATGACTATACGATGACCCACGCCTGTCCCTTCACATCCAACGACGGGGCTTCTTACCAAATCAATGGTAAGATAGAAACATCTAAAGGAGGAGGAAAATAACAAAGACCTTTTGAGTAGGTAGGACGCTCGTAGTTGCTTGCTCGCAAATTAAAAATATTTCCACACTTGCACTTTCAAAACATCTTAAAAAAACATCTCTTTGAACTATTTTCAAAACCAACACTTTGTATACATTCTTATAGAGACGGGAATCATTACAAAGTTTTCCGAAAACAAAGGTGTTTTCAAAATATTTCAAACTTACACCCATCACAAAACACATTTTCAAACAAAGCATTTTCAAGTGATCTAGCAAGCAACTAAGAGCCCGTAGATAACTATGGATAAAAAGTGTGCTAACACCTTCCCTTTTCATAACCTACCCCCCCAAAATCAAGAAAATATCTCAAAGGTATTTCCTGTTATTTTCACCCTTTCCTTATTGGATAAAAGAAAAGTCGGCGGCAACTCTTGCTATCCGCAACAATTGCGATAAAACACAAAACACCTAAGTCAGTTCTGAAGAAGTGAAAAACACAAGAAGGGGGTTGAATTGTAAAACTTGAAATCAATTGCAGTCAACACTGTATTTTTATCCTGGTTCGTTTGATCTCAAACTACTCCAGTCCACCCGTCAAGGTGATTTCGCCTCTCTCCAACGAGGTCTTAATCCACTATATTCAACTGAATATTACATCTGCTTTAACAACTGCTAAAGCCTTCTTGAGTCAAACCACAAACCGGTTTCTCAAGGAAATACTTTCTTACAGATAATTGAAATCTAAGTGTGTTGAATGTTTTCTACAAAAACTATTTATCACAACTGTGATACTACACAATTTAAGCTTATGAGAACTAGAGTGCTAAAATAATTGAGTAAAGAATTTTAGAGCTTTAGCAAACTGTGAGTGAGGATGATGATGAATAGCTTTTGGCGTGTAGAGAGTTGTAGAGCATTAGCCAATTCAATCTTCACTGACTTGTTTAAATAGCATTGGAAAATGGTACGTTGGAGTCAGTTAATTCCATTTCAATGCCAATAACATTCTTTCCAAATTGAGAAGATCTTGTCTGGAATGATGCCGTTGATAATAAATTATCTTGATTGCACAGTACCGTTGCCACTTAAGCGTGTTCTGGCTTTGGCTTATTCTGACGCTGCTAAGTGCTGATGAGATGTTGTTTTCTTGATCAGAGTTCAGATTGTTAAGCGCAGATCTGTTCATCAAGCTTCAGTGTAAGCACATGTTGATCTTCTGATTCTGGCATCTGATATAACATCCTCTGATGCTGATGTTGATATTTCATCTTCTGATGCTGATGATGATATTCTCTTGCTGATACCCATTAGAGTTTCTGTAAAACAGAATGTAATTTTTTAGGTAGCATATATGTTTTACATGAATCATACAATTTATATATCTTTGCATTTTGTTATCATCAAAACTTAAACTTAGGGTAGTAGATTCAAACTTTGTTCTAACAATCTCCCCCTTTTTGATGATGACAAAAACTAGATTTTTTTTAATTGAAAAATAACGTGAAAAGTATCAGAGATAACAAAATAATAAAGAGTATCAGAATTAAATAGGAAGTTATCAAAGATAAGGGATAAGGGATAAAGAGATATCATAGTTTAGATCGGAGATACTCCCCCTGAGTTTATTACTTTCCTTTTTAATTCCGTGAGTCTTTCAGGATCAGATCTTTATTGACTTTCTTTGAACATCAGAGCTTCAGTGTATCAGAGATGATTAACTTCTTGTACCTGTAAGCTTATGCAAACACAAACATTCAAGTATATCAGAGTGTTAGAATGTTTGAGACTTTTTGTCTCAGTAGTCCGTTATTGAAAAATATCATTCTTGTTCTCCCCCTTTTTGTCAGCAATCAAAAAGTGCAAGTAATATAAGATAAAACGATCAGAGCAGAAAAACCATTGTTATATTTAATTTAGAGCCAGACAAACAGTACAGATGATATGCAAATAAAACAGAGAAAAAATATCAAGAATGAAAAACTAAGGTTGGGGAGGAAGGCGTGTGAACAGAGCTTCTAGCATGTTCTTTATCTGATCAGCAGTTTCCTTCTGCTGATGCACCATGCTGACAACTGTATCAATCTTTCCATCTTGCACATCCATCCTTTCCTTCATCTTCTGATCATTCTCATCCATTCTTTGCTGCAGACGAATATCATTCTGCTTCAGCTCTTCAAGAGTCTGCCTGTCCAAAGCAGCTTGAGAGACATCAGAAACAGGATGCTTCTGAGAGCTTTCTGCAACATCTTCTGCTTGACTAACCTCTTCAGCTTGAATTGTCGGATCTTCTGCTGGCTGCACTTTTGAAGCTGGACGCTTCTCAGACCATGGATCACTATCCAGAAGTAGCACTTCCTCCTTCAGCAGCTGACTTTCAGCTTCCTTCAGCAGCTTACTAAAGTTCTGTTGAGCCTGTTCATAATTGATGTCTTGCAGCTTGAGGGCTTCAGCGCGTACCCACATTCTAAATTGTGTCCAGAGTTGGTCTGAAGCAGCAGGATCAATCATTCCAGGACAAACCTGCTTTAGAGAAGCAATCCAATTCTGCACGCCTGTTTCAAAATTCAAAATGCCAGCACCAACATCTAGTTGTTTGGGTTTGGGAATGGATATTTTATTTTTAAGATCAGCAAGACGTTCAAGGATTGTTAAATCAATGAAGGTCCTGCTGTGGTCTTCTGTATTTTGTTTGGGAGATGGAGTGGGAGAATCAGAGATGATTATTGGACTGTTTGGAGTATTTGGAGGGGTAGTTTCTAGTGAGGATGGCAGTTGGGGTATGTTTACAGTTGTACCACATGGCAGTTGAATTGCCAAGGGCTGATGTTCAGAGGATTGAGGAGAATGAGGTTCAGGGGTTTGAGGTTCAGGTGATGGAGTTTCAGAGTGTTGAGACTCAGGTTGTGGAGATGATGGTTGAGGTGAAAGTGGATGAAGTTCTGGTTGAGGAGAGGGAGGTGGAATTTCTGGTTGTGGAGAGGGAGGTGGAATTTCTGGTTCCTCTGGTATTGGAGGTAGTGTAGTTGCTGGTTGTGGTGAATGGGGAGTTTCTGGTTGAGTGTTTGGATTTTCTGAGAGGGGAGCGGAAGAACGTTGATCAATTTTAGAAAGAACATCGTCAAGTTCTGATTCTGTTGATGTTGTGGGTTTTGGATTTTGGGATTTGGTGCGGGATCTCCTGAGAGTTAGTGACTCAGAAGGGTCAGCCTCTGGTTCGGTGTCATCAATGGTTGGTATGGGGATTGGGAGTTCATATGAAGCTGGGGTTGGGATTGATGTTGGAATAGCAGAAGAATTTAAAACATTAGCAGCAGATATATTACCTCTCTTCTTAGGGGTCTGCTGGGATGGTCCTTCTGAAGTAGCCTTTCTTTTCTTCGTCTTCTTCACAGTAGCTTCTGGATTTTGCTGGTGTAGATCTTTAATGTTCAGAGTGGGATCTGTGCCATCAGCCTTGCAAGCGTCCAAGTATCTGAGAACAATGACTGGTTTAGAGTCAATCTCAGAAAATATTGGAAAGTCGTCCAGAGGGACTCTTTTGCTGGTGATGTCAGCAAGAGGAGTGATGATGGGCTCCTTTCTAATATTCTCTATCAGTTTCATTTTCTTCAGATTCTTGGAATTCAGAGGCTTGCCAACAGTAGGTTCAATAGAGCTTACTTCCTGTGCTTCTGTAAGGTGTTCAATCAGCCTACTCTCAGTTAGAATATCTGATATTAACCCACCAAAGGGTATCCAATCCCTTTTTGTCCTTTCTTCTTCTCTTGTCTCCTTGACGCTGGTCCTGAGGTGATTAAACAGAAGATGAGCCAAGTTAATCTTTACCTTCTGATTAATAAAATAGATCAGAAATTGCTGATCTATGTTTATATAATCAGGAGAGCTTGTGGGCTTCCTGTGATTGAAGCACCCCAGAATAATCTTCGCCCATATTCTGTGCTGATCCTTCAAGTCTCTGATTTTGCTGCTGGGAACCCCATGGGTGAAAATCTCTCTTGCAATGACAACAACATCTGAGCATCTTTCTACCATGTCTATACATCAGATACCACCACCCGTGTATCCAATCAATCTTGCAATGTGATCCTCAGTGATCACAATCTTCTTTCCCATGATATAGGAGGTAACTTGATGTGTTGATGAAGACGCATGAATCCAGAATTCCTTGACCAATACTGGGAACGTTGGACCCACCAACCTATCAAAGTATCTCTCCCATCCTTGTGCCCTAACTTCTTCTGTCAAATCGAATCCATTTTCTTTCAGACTAGTGAAATCAACAATCAGTTCAGACAGAACTTCCAAGTTCTTCACTGGTGTAAGGAGCGTTCTGAAGGGAATTTGGTATTGTTCAGATGAAGCCTCCTTCTGAGAACCTGCAGAAACATTTCTAGAGGTTGCCATGTTCACACTTAGGGTTTTTTTTTTGAGAAAAGCTTTGAGAAAAGGGTTTCTTTTGAGAGAGATGAACACAAGTAAGAATGCAGAAAATCTTTGGATGATTGTAAGAGACGGTAAAAATTTAATGAATGATGATAATGTGCTTAAATAGATTTCAAAATGTGTTTTGAAAACGTAAACGGTTTTTAAAAAGAGAATTAATTCATGATTACAGTTTAACTCATGATTACGTGCATTTAATGCTTGCTGATTTTTGGGGATTTGAGAAAGATATTTGAAACGGTTACCAGACATGTGTCTCAATGCATCCAATCAGCATTTTGCCTTCTCAGAAGCGTGCACGCGTGTTCTGCTTCAGAGATTTGCTGATGATTGGATGACACTTGTTTGATTTAGTGAGCAGCACGTCTATCCTTGAGTTGAAACGCTCAGATCTTTAAGAATAGAATCTGATACAATCTGCATGTCTATCTTTCTGAAAGGAGATTGATCAGAAGTTCACAGTAAAAAGAAAACACATTCTGAAGGTTAAGATATAAAATTAAAACATTTTCACTCTGGGCAGAGCTTCATGCTGAGATGTTTCAGAATGAAATTGAACCTATCTTCAGAAAGAGGTTTAGTGAAGATATCAACCCATTGATGGTCTGTATCAATAAATTTTAAGTTCAAAATTCCTTTCTGAATATAGTCCCTAATGAAATGGTGTTTTATTTCTATATGCTTAGCCCTAGAATGCAAAATGGGATTTTTACTTAAGCAAATGGTAGAAGTATTGTCACAGAGTATAGGGATGTTACTCTCAAAAATCTGGAAGTCTTCAAGCTGACTTTTCATCCAGAGCATTTGTGTGCTACATCCTGCTGCTGCTATGTACTCAGCTTCTACTGTTGATATCGCAATTGTGGATTGCCTTTTACTGGACCAAGAGATCAGATTTTCTCCCAGAAACTGGCAGCTTCCAGAAGTACTTTTACGCTCTACTCCGTCTCCAGCAAAGTTAGCATCGCAGTAGCCTACTAAGCTATAATCACTAGATTTTCTATAAAATAAACCCAGATTAGTAGTACCTTTCAGATACTTGAAAATTCGCTTAACAACTGTTAAGTGAGATTCTCTAGGATCTGATTGGAATCTTGCACAAATACATACGCTGAATAAGATATCAGGCCTTGAAGCCGTCAGATAAAGGAGAGAACCAATCATACCTATGTAGACCTTCTGTTCTACCTTTTTGCTTACCTCTTCTCTTTCCAGAATGCACGTGGGATGCATTGGAATCTTTGATGACTTACATTCTGAGAGGTCAAATTTCTTCAGAAGTTCTCTGACATATTTGCTCTGATGAATGTAAGTTCCCTCAGGATTTTGATTGATCTGAATTCCCAGAAAGAATTTCAGTTCTCCCATGAGGCTCATCTCAAATTCTGCCTGCATACACTTAGCAAATTTTATTCCAAGAGAAGGATTAGTAGATCCAAAAATAATATCATCAACATAAATTTGGCAAACTAAGATGTCATTCTTAACTGACTTACAGAATAAGTTAGTGTCCACCTTCCCTCTGGTGAATTCTTTTTCTAACAAAAAGTTACTTAGTCTTTCATACCAAGCTCTGGGAGCTTGTTTCAGACCATATAGTGACTTCTTTAGTTTGAAAACATATTCTGGATTTTTTGTACTTTCAAAACCAGGGGGTTGGTGCACATAAACCTCTTCTTCTATATAACCATTTAAGAATGCACTCTTGACATCCATCTGATACAGAGTGATGCCTTTATTAATAGCAAATGAAATTAAAAGTCTGATAGATTCTAACCTGGCAACTGGAGCAAAGGTCTCTGTATAGTCTATCCCCTCTTGCCGACTATAACCTTGTGCTACCAGTCGTGCTTTGTTTCTGATAACTTCACCTTGTTCGTTCAGCTTATTTCTGAACACCCATCTTGTTCCAATGACGTTGAATCCTTTTGGTCTGGGAACAAGATCCCATACGTCATTTCTGGTGAATTGATTCAGCTCTTCTTGCATTGCTAGAATCCAGTCGTTGTCCAGAAGTGCTTCATCAATAGAAGAAGGTTCAATTAGAGACACAAGTCCCATGAGGGATTCTTCAGAGTTTCTGAAGCTGGCTCTTGTTCTGATTGGATCTTCCTTTCTTCCTAAGATAGTTTCTTCTGGGTGATCCAAGCTGCTTCTGGGTAGTCTTTTCTGAGGTTGATCAGCAGCTGTTGCTGGATTGCTAGCAGTGCTCCTTTCAGATGTTGAAGGGATGTCTTTGTTGAGAGCTTCTGATGACTTGTCTTCAGAACCTGTAAATTCAACTTCCATACCTGCAAAAACTTCATTCTACTTTGACTTTTCAGAGTCAAGCTTATCATCAAAACGAACACTGATTGATTCTTCCACAATCTGTGTTTCTGTATTGTATACTCTGTACCCTCTTGAGCGTTCAGAGTATCCTAACATAATACACTTCTGTGCTTTAGAGTCAAACTTGTTCAAATAATTTTTTGTATTTAACATAAAACAAGTACATCCAAATGGATGAAAATATGAAATGTTGGGCTTTCTGTTCTTCCATAATTCATATGGAGTCTTTTCCAGAATAGGTCTTATTGAGATTCTATTCTGAATGTAGCACGCTGTGTTTATTTCCTCTGCCCAGAAGATCTTAGCAACGTTTGTCTCATTGATCATGGTTCTGGCCATTTCTTGCAATGTTCTGTTCTTTCGTTCTACAACTCCATTTTGTTGGGGAGTTCTAGGACAAGAGAAATCATGCAGAATGCCTCTGTCATTAAAGAATGACTCAAAATCTTTGTTTTCAAACTCTCCACCATGATCACTTCCGACTTTAACGATTCTAAGATCCTTTTCATTCTGAACTTGGTTACAGAAGGTAACAAACACAGAGTGTGACTCGTCCTTGTGTTTTAAGAACTTTACCCATGTCCATCTGCTATAGTCATCTACGATTACTAACCCATACTTCTTGCCACTGACTGAAGCAGTTTTAACTGGTCCAAATAAGTCAATGTGCAGAAGTTCTAATGGCTTAGAGGTAGAAACAACATTTTTAGATTTGAAAGAAGGTTTTGCAAACTTGCCTTTCTGACATGCTTCACACAGAGCATCTGAATTGAACTTCAGATTAGGAAGTCCTCTGACCAGATTGAGTTTGTTAACCTGAGATATTCTTCTCATACTAACATGCCCCAATCTTCTGTGCCAGATCCATTGCTCGTTGTTAACAGACAGAAGACACTTTACATTCTGACTTTTTAGTTCAGAAAGTTTGATTTTATAAATGTTGTTTTTCCTCTTTCCATTAAATAGGATAGTCCCATCTTTCTGACTAACAACTTTACATGATTTTTGATTAAAGATTATATCATAACCGTTATCACTTAATTAACTTATGGATAACAGATTATGAATTAATCCATCTACTAGCAAAACATTATTTATAGAGGGAAGATTTCCATTACCTACAGTTCCAGAGCCAATGATCTTTCCCCTCTGATTTCCTCCAAAGCCAACGTGGCCTCCAGGCTTAAGTTCCAGGCTTTGGAACATATGCCTTCTTCCCGTCATGTGTCGTGAGCAGCCAGAGTCCAGGTACCATGACTGGTGTTTCTGATTTGCTGCTAAAGATATCTGCAACATGTATTATTTTATCCTTAGGTACCCAGATTTTCTTGGGTCCTGATTTGTTAGATTTACCAAAACTCTGGTTGAATTTTGGTTTCACAGAATACTTACTACTAGTATATTTAATATCATGTGTGTGACCATACACAAAATGTGAGTTCAGAGGAGTGTGTTTAATAGTTAAATCCATGGCATTCTTTGGTGTAGGTACCTTACCTTGGTATCCTATTCCCTTTCTGCCGTTTCTACTAACTCCATAGATCATTGAAGCCATTTTGCTTCTATCTATGCTTTTAGAAAGGAACTTCTGAAAGCTATGATCATACTCCTTGATGATCTCATCAGCGCTGCTGAGAGTTTCAGAAATTGTTTCCTTCTGAGAGTTTTGTAAAACATTTTCTAACTTTGAAATTTTATTTTTCAGCTCAGAATTTTCCAATTTAAGACTCTCAGTTTTATCAGAGTCAGATTCAAGATTCCTTTTCAGGTTTCTGAATTTAACTCTAATCTGCTGGTACCTTTCCAGAATTTCGTTAAGGCTTTCAGCAAGTTCAGCCTTAGTAAAATTAATTGCAAAGTCAGGAAATACCTCTTCAGTGTCTGATTCCGAGTCTGATTCAGAAGCTTCACTGTCTTCTGAAATGTTGGCCATGAGAGCTATGTTTGCTCTCTCATCATCTGATTCTGAGTCAGCTTCAGACGAGTCAGAGTCATCCCATGTAGCCATGATACTTTTCTTCTTTTCTCTTCCAAACTTCTTTTTGGGCTTTTCCCTCTGAAGCTTTGGGCAGTCACTCTTGTAGTGTCCTTGCTCATTGCATTCATAGCAGATGATGTCCTTGGTGTTTGGCTTTCTGCTTCCTGAGGAGCCTTCAGATCTTCTGTATGCAGAGGAAGAATCTGACCTTCTGTATCTGGAAGAAGACTCATTCTGATCAGATCTTCTGGGATTCCTGAACTTCCTTTGTCTCTGCTTCCATAGTTGGTTCACTCTTCTGGAGAGGAGGGAAAGTTCGTCTTCTTCTGATGAGGATCCATCAGATGTTTCTTCAACTGCCTGCAAAACTTTAGACTCAGATTTTTTGTTATATTTTAATGCTAAAGGCTTACCTTGCTTCTGAGGTTCATCAGCTTCCAGCTCTATCTCATGACTTTTGAGGGAGCTGATAAGTTCCTCCAGAGAAATTTTGTTGAGATCTTTAGCTAGCTTCAGCGCTGTGACCATTGGCCTCCACTGCTTTGGCAAGCTTCTGATGATCTTCTTAACATGATCAGCAATAAAGTATCCTTTGTCCAGAACCTTGAGACCAGCCACCGGAATTTGGAATCTTGAGAACATTGTTTCAATGGATTCACTTTCTTCCATTTTGAATGCCTCATACTTCTGAATGAGCGCAAGAACTTTAGTTTCTTTGACCTGAATGTTGCCTTCATGCGTCATTCTGAGTGAGTCAAACATGTTCTTTGCTGTGTCTCTGTTAGAGATCTTTTCATATTCAGTGTAAGAGATGGCGCTGAGAAGAATGGTTCTGGCCTTGTGGTGATTTTTGAAGTCACGCTTTTGTTGGTCAGACATTGCTTTCCTGTCAATCTTCTGACCGCTTGCATTTACTGGGTGCGTGTATCCATCTGTCACCATGTCCCACAGATCAGCATCATGTGCCAGAAAGAAGCTTTCAATTCTGTCTTTCCAGTAATCAAAATTTTCTCCATCAAAGACTGGAGGTTTGCCGCTGAATCTGTCTCTGTCTTTATTGTTGTCATTACTGGTGTGTTGATATGTTCCTGCCATTGTGTTTTTCTAACGCTGGATCTTGTACTGACACAGTTAAGTGTTTTAGCTCAGAACCAGGCGCTCTGATGCCAATTGAAGAAGTGAAAAACACAAGAAGGGGGGTTGAATTGTAAAACTTGAAATCAATTGCAGTCAACACAATATTTTTATCCTGGTTCGTTTGATCTCAAACTACTCCATTCCACCCGTCAAGGTGATTTCGCCTCTCTCCAACGAGGTCTTAATCCACTATATTCAACTGAATATTACAACTGCTTTAACAACTGCTAAAGCCTTGTTGAGTCAAACCACAAACCGGTTTCTCAAGGAAATACTTTCTTACAGATAATTGAAATCTAAGTGTGTTGAATGTTTTCTACAAAAACTATTTATCACAACTGTGATAATACACAATTTAAGCTTATGAGAACTAGAGTGCTAAAATAATTGAGTAAAGAATTTGAGAGCTTTAGCAAACTGTGAGTGAGGATGATGATGAATAGCTTTTGGCGTGTAAAGAGTTGTAGAGCATTAGCCAATTCAATCTTCACTGACTTGTTTAAATAACATTGGAAAATGGTACGTTGGAGTCAGTTAATTCTGTTTCAATGCCAATAACATTCTTTCCAAATTGAGAAGATCTTGTCTGGAATGATGCCGTTGATAATAAATTATCTTGATTGCACAGTACCGTTGCCACTTAAGCGTGTTCTGGCTTTGGCTTATTCTGACGCTGCTAAGTGCTGATGAGATGTTGTTTTCTTGATCAGAGTTCAGATTGTTAAGCGCAGATCTGTTCATCAAGCTTCAACGTAAGCACATGTTGATCTTCTGATTCTGGCATCTGATATAACATCCTCTGATGCTGATGTTGATATTTCATCTTCTGATGCTGATGATGATATTCTCTTGCTGATACCCATCATATTTTCTGTAAAACAGAATGTAATTTTTTAGGTAGCATATATGTTTTACATGAATCATACAATTTATATATCTTTGCATTTTGTTATCATCAAAACTTAAACTTAGGGTAGTAGATTCAAACTTTGTTCTAACAAGTTCTCCCACTGTATGACACACCTTGAGTTGTGTATGCGTATGTGTGTTTTATGTTTACTAACCCTTAACCAAAATTCAAAATATGTATGTTTTCTCTTTACACTTTTTGCATTATAGCTGTGAAATCAAGTGCATCTCTCTCATCTCATCAACTAGGTTTTTGAGGGTTGATTCTCAAGCAGATGGTTAATCAATGGGTCTTAGAAGTTTGATCTTCAAGGATATGTTTATGGCATCAAATCTCCATGGTTGAAATACTTTTTCAATTTAATTTAGGTCAAACTTTCCTCAAAGTTGGTGTTGACATTCACCAAAGAGTTAGGTTCATGTGTTTATTTTCATGCCTTCTTCAATAAACTTCATTGAGACTTAAGCTCCATTGTTTGAGTGTGCTTCAAGACAATATCATTTCAAGACATATTATGATTCATCATTCTTTATTTTGTCAAGAAAGCTCAAAATATTCAAAGGTTGGTTCAACAAGTTTGACCTAATTGAGCAAATGCTTGATTTAGTGATCACAAGTGCATAACTCTCTTAATTTTCAACATTTTTAGTTGGTTATTTTTGCTATGGATTATTATTATCATAAAAAACAACCTCTCTTCATATGACAAGATCCAATTGTGCAAGAAAAATCATCAAAAATTGAAAGGGGTTTCAAGTCATTTTTGGCACTCTCTGAGCTAGGGATTATTGACCTCCAAGGACTATATCTTACTCATTTTTTGAGATTTTTGAGTGATTCCAAATCCATAATTCTATTTAAAGGGTACTTAACAAGCTCTCTTCATAAATCTAAGGCTAATTTTGAATAGAAGACCATTAATGATTGAGAAAGATTACATGTCTCCTTGAAATGCCTTTGAATTTTAGGGTTTGACTTCAAATGATCATAATTTGGTCAATTTTTATCACATTGAGATCATTATTTTTACAAAATGATCTTAAGGATTTTAAATTTAAACCTATTCTTTGTGTCAAGCTTGAAAATGGATGGAAGACACCTTGAGATTTTAAAACATTATAGCTCATTTCATGGATTTTCACCAACTTCACAAGGTCATAACTTTCTCAATTCTTGGAGTTTTTAAGTGTTTCAAATCTCAAAATGTCATTTAAGAGATCTATTTCATGACATATTATTTGGTCAAAAGCAAATTTTAAGTGGAAGGCCATGTTTGAATGCAAAACATTAGAAGTCACTTTTAATGCCAAACTTAGAAATTTTTCGAAGTGTGGAAAATCCGTGTGCGTTTGTTGATTTCAAAGAGACAAATTTTTTGATCCAAGACACCAAATGCAACCATTCTTTTCACATTGTAAATCTTGGCATGAGATCTCTCCAATGCTTCAAAAATCACATCATATAGTCCCTACATTGTTGGCGCCATGACTGCGAAGTTGGCTTCCTGAAACTAATTATAGGTTTAAAGTAAGATTTAATTTTGATTGGTTTGGCCTCTAAACACAAAATTCTTGCGTGTTTTTGCTTCTAATCATGTTTAGCAACCTTCCAGAAGTGATTAGTACCTTGAAACACAAGTTTTGGTTAAGTTTTGATGCCAAACAAGTCACATATTTCTCATGATTCGGATTCACACGAATTCACTCATTTATCCTCTCATTCACAAGCTTGAGCATTGCCTCATCCTCTCCTATAAATATGAGACACATTCCACCCATTTCCACAAGCTTTGATAGCCAATTGACCTCTGCTAAGATCTCATTTGAACTCTTAAGCTTGAATTTGTTTTTTCATTTCCACCCTTCAAATCACCAAAAACTCCTTTCAGTTAGCTTCATTGAACTTCTCTGAAGCTAACCATGCTCTTACCTTCAAGAATCGTGACTTGGATCAAGCTCCATAAGTCCAGTTTCAGAGCTTCATCCTTGAGTTCGAACATGTAGTTTTCTCCACCAATTCGTCTCAATTTTATTGCTAGAATGTAGCATTTGGTTCTCTGATGCTCATGGTATCCTTTGTTTTCAACTGTAACTGAGTTTGATACGTCTATTTTCAAATCCCTTTTCAAAAAAATCCCCCTGTTTTTTACCAAATCGACTAAGCTATGACAAATAAAAATTTGGCGCGATGGTACCATTGGAATCGTCTTGAAGAGACGAAGCGAATAACACCGGTCTCGAGCTCCAATTTTTCCATTTCATGAACCTGCAAATCGTGTGGACGGAGGTTGAAGACGGCGTACGTGTCTGTCTTCAACCAATGACAATTTGGCACGCATTTTTTCAAATCCGTTTAATAATTGATCACGTGTGTTATTTCCTGAAGACTATGATATGCATAACGCGTCTGATCCGTTGGATTAGCTTACTAATGTGTTTTAACAATGATCAGATGGTCCACATTTTTTGAGTTTATTTTTTATTTCTGATTTTTATATTTAATATTTTTAAACTTCAAAAATTCATAAAAAATTCATTTCTGACTAAAAAATTATGAAAAAAATTCACAATTTTTTTCCCACATATTATCTTTCTAATTATTATTTTTTTCATAATTGTATTCCATGATTTGATATTTTTATAATTTTTCTCTTTATTTAACTTGTTTTAATTGATTAAAAAT
This sequence comes from Vicia faba, assembly GCA_948472305.1. Taxonomy (NCBI): domain Eukaryota; kingdom Viridiplantae; phylum Streptophyta; class Magnoliopsida; order Fabales; family Fabaceae; genus Vicia; species Vicia faba. The sequence goes on from OX451739.1 coordinate 1,275,843,460, forward strand.
ACTTTCCTTGAATTTTAAATTCTGGAAAAATTATGGAAGGATCCAATGACCTCTTGACAAATATTGATGACCTCATTTTATTTTTATTTCTGATTTTTATATTTTTTCAATCTTTTTGGTTTATTTTGCATATATTTTTTTTAATTTTAAAAATAATTTCTGATTTAAAAAATTCCAAAAAATCTGTCAACACTTATTAACTCATGTATGACTTCTGATTATTTATTTATTTATTTTTATTTGGTATTTTAATATACTTTGTATATTTTACCAATTATTTCCCTTATTAACCATTTAAATATTGTTTTATTAAATATTATTTTATTATTTATTTGGTCCTGGCTTGAGTGTTATTTTGGGGAAAATTCCTCAACCTCATTGGATCTTGGGTGTTGATAGGTTGAAAAACTAAATCCACCAAAATGGATGAATGATGTTGATGATATTTGAAACCCTAATTTTATTTAATACATCCTCTCTCTCTTCATCTTATCCCTTTCTTACTTATGTTACATGTTGTTGGAGAATGATCTATATATCATCTCTCTAAATATATGGTATATAGATTGCTATTGACCGATCTTAAAATAGGTGTGACTTCTACATTAGTCCACTTACGATTGCTTAACATAGCGCTAAATTTTGTCCCGATTCGAGAAATGATCATTCGTGGCCCAAACCTATATTTGTAAGCCCAAGTATGTTTAATTTGAAACCTGTGATCCAATAACCTTGGAGTTCATTGTTAGGAGGCTTTGATCTTATCAATCCTCTAATAAACCTTCATAAACTTTGGTCTAAGTGAATCATTTAAACACCATTGATCATATGTTGTTGCCTCGAGAACTTGAAATGAATGATATACTTGACAAAAAGCAAATGAAACTTGTTGTTGAGAAGCTTTGATTTTATCAATCTTCTAATGAGTTTTCAAATGCAAGTTTCAAGATGGTTATTCAAATAACCTCTAACTTCTAATTCACTAACAATTGACTTTTACTTTGTGCTTTTATTTTATGTCTTTACTTTTACACACCATTTATTTTAACATTTACATTCCATACTATTTTTATCTTTTCCCACTTGAGCATTTATCTTTATGTCATTTTTATTTTGCTCACTTGAGCTTTCATTTTCTTTTTAAAGATACTTAATAACCAACTTGAACAATAAAAAACCTTAATATTACTCAGACTATTTGGTTACTATCCTTGGCATTGTGAGATTATGGACCTCTCAGACTTAGGATTAGAAGCTTTGACTACCGTTAAGACCTTGTGACTTTGATTGTTATTTTGTCTGGAGTTCTTGGGGTTTACCCCAAGAAATTGGGTTGATTTTCTTTGTGTGCAGGTTATTTTGATTATATGCTTTGTCTGTGATTGGGAATTCCTCTATATACAGCCGTTACTCTGCCCAATTTTTTAGAAGACTTAATGCATATGAAGTTTTGTATTTTTAAGAGGCTTAGTATCTTTGCTTTCTTGGTTTCAATCCTAAGTATGAGAATTCTACATTGACTCCATATGTCAAGTGTTGACTTCTTGTTGGTTAGACGGTTATTTTCCCTAGCTTTTACCTTATGTTTTAGGATAGTCCATTCATCTCCTCCCATCTTCTTTAATTTCAAAAATCTTCTCCCTCTTTTTCAAAACCCTTCTTGTTTTCTAATTTGAACCACTTTTATAATAAACTTGGACTTAGGTCCATGTATTTTCAAAAATATTTTCTTAATTAAACTTTAACCAACTTAATTATACTATGAAATTTTTTGTGAGAAGACTAAAAGTTAATCAACCTCATTCAAACCATTTTGGCCACTTTGGATTTTTACATTAAAATTTTCTCAAAAGATTATACTCTTGTCAATCCTTGTAGTGATGCGAGCTACTATACTTCTACGATATGTAGTGAAGTGAGATATTTTCCACTTGGGTGTTGAGCGAGGCTTTGTTGATTTTAAAATCCAAGATATATCCTCCACATTGAGATGATGAAAATTCTCCTTTCTCATAATCATGGGTAGTAAGTATGTTTTCAACTCAGATATGACGATGGTGTCTCTTCTCTTAAAATTAACCAACACACTTGTTTTAAAATTTTTAAAGGAGAAATACGAGTACCCTGATCCCATATTGCACGTAAGGTGGTACTTAGGCACTAAAGGTTCGCAACCGCAGCGGGTGCAAAAAAAACTGTGAAAAAATATACTTCTTTTCTCATCTCCATTATCTATTTTTATATACAATATTTATAGCCAAAATACACAGAATTTCAAAGAGGTTCCTGCAGAGTACTGTAGATATTTAGGGTGCTAATACCTTCCCTTTGCATAACCAACCCCCGTACCTAGATTCTCTCCCCTTCTTTTTTGGGTTATTCGTTCTTTTATGATTCCTCTGGAAACAATAAAGCATGGTGGCAATTTTTATTTGATATGTGTGAGTCAAGTCAATCTAATGGCTTAGTCTTAACATTTCTACCGCTACAAAAAAATGGAGACTTCACTGGGGAAGAATCGACAAAATGCTGGTCCATCTCTAAGTGGGTTGAGCCTATCTTTGTTTTTTTTCTTCGTGTGTGTGCTATTATCTATTGTATATTACGTGTTGTATATATGCTTGTCTGGATTTTCCTAGTTTTCAGGGTGATTGGTGATTTCTCATAAGTCCTCTACTCGGACTTGGGCAAACTTAAGATAGGACAGGGCAGTATAGTCATGTTAAATTTGAAGGAGTAATCCCAAAAAATGAGGCATGAGATCCCTCACTAAGTGGAGGCCTATTTGATTGTAGTATCATTTACTGAGTAACTGAGAAGACGTGTCGCTTTCAGCCTAGGAGCATGCTGAAGATGAGGACCGTAGAACCCTTAACCCATCTTGGCCTTTTAGTGTAGTGCGGAAACTATGATGGAGTAATCCGGAAATGGTTGTCACGCGATGCTACACTCATACGGGTTTTTCTTGAGAATATTACTAATTACCGAGTTAATCGGGATGTTGGTAATATCCGAAGGAAGGATGTAGACTCTGGGAACCTTTTAGAAACTTGTTTGGCAGGTGATAAACTATTATTCCATACCTTATGGGTAGTACCTTTGACTTGATGCTCATGATGTTGAACCTATGAACCCCCCATAATTTGATCTTGCATGTGATTGTTGCATCATGCATTAATGCAACCATGAGTATTCTTCAAAACAATTGTTTCAAGGGATTTAAAGTTGACTTTTTTGCAAATATCTTAGGTACCTTTTGAACATGGATTCTAGAAAAAGAAAGACTCTGAAGTACAGTTTCAAGGATCCTAAGATAGAGGAATTGATGAGTTTGATTCATGAGATCGAGAGCCCTACAGATTTTTGGAAGAAGTATGGATCCATCGTGTCTCTTATGAAGCTCAAGATGAATGAGGGTATTCTTTATACATTGGTCCAGTTCTATGATCCATTGTGCCGGTGTTTTACTTTCCCTGATTATCAGCTGATGCCCACATTGGAAGAGTATTCTTAATTACTTGGTTTACCTATTACTGATTGTATTCCTTTCAACGATTTAGAGGGAGAGCCCAAGTCTCATGAGATTGGTGCCATGACTCATTTGGGGAAGTCTGAGATTGAGACTAACATGACTACCAAAGGAGGAATCAGAGGTTTACCTGCTCAATTTTTATTGGAGAAAGCTTGCTACTTTGCTAAGATGACGTGAACATTTGCTTTTGAGGCCATTTTTGCTTTGCTTGCCTATGGGTTGTTCTTATTTCTAAACATCGATAAATTTATGGATGTCAACATCAATAGGATCTTTTTAATTGGGAATCCAGGCCCTACACTGTTAGGAGATACTTATTATTTCATTCATCTTCAGGATTTTTATCATGGAGGGATGATCATTTGTTGCACGCCATTGTATATCAGTGGTTTATTTCTCACTTACCTCGGTCTTCTATTTTTTGGGATATCAAGAAGGAAACTCATTGGGCCTTAAAGATTATGGCTCCCACTCACTCTGACATTGTTTGTTATCATCAAGCTTATCATGATGTGGAAATTATTGTTAGCTGTAGTAGTTTCCCCAATGTGCCTCTTTTTGGTACAAAGGGAGGAATTAACCATAATCCCATTCTTACGCGTTGTCAACTTGGGTATCCGATGAGAGACAAGCCAAATAGTATTCGTTTGAGTGGTTTCTTCCTTAAAGAAGGAGATGATCATAAGGAAGCTAAGGAAGATATTGCAAAGGCTTGGATCCATATTCATAGGATTAGTAGAAAAGATTTGGGACCAAGAGGAGTTGTGTCCTTGGAGCCTCATCTCTGTTGGATACAAGCAAGGGAAATTTAGTTGAAGATGCCATATTCCTGTGAAGAACCTATACCTAATATGTTTGTGAGGACTACGCCTCCCCTTTTGGATGATGTGGAAGAACTTCAGCTTTCCCTAGTTAGGATGCTGCAAGAGAAAGAAGCATGGAAGAACAAGTGTCAAACTTTAGAGATGTCCTACCAAACTGAATTGAAAGAGAAGGATGACTTGATTGATATTCTTGAGAGTCGTGTTATGGAGACAATGGAGAAGCAAGAGGATTTATTTTCCTCTAGAGCTTAGCCAAGTCCTAATTGCTCCTCCTCTGACTCTGGTGGTTGGAAAGAAGTCGTCGACATGTATGCAGAAGAGAACAAGCAGTTGAAAGCTCAGATTGCAAGACTTGTGGGAAAGCATTAGTGTGTGGATATAAATTCACCCACTTTGGCTCCTTAGGATTTTAGATTCCATCTTTATTATCTTGTACCTAGGATAATTGAAACTTGTACTAAAAGTTGTAATCCATTCCGAAGTTATTATTATAATGAAATTTTCAGTATTTCAAAATGTGTTAGTACTTTAGTATTTGCAAATCGTCTATAAATATTTGAGTTCCTTGAAATAATAATAATAATAATAATAATAATAATGAATAAATCATCTGCATTGCATATCACACATCATTTTGCACATATTTTTGCATTTTTGTTCATACCCAGATGTCTTACTATGTTTCACTACTTTGTTCAGTCCGTAAGTTGTCTCATCGATACAATACTCGGGCTAATTCCAGGAAGAAAATGGAGAATCTTGAATAAGAGAATCATGAGCTGCACGAAGAAGTTACTTCTTTGAGGGCCGGTATGGCCAATCTGAATGCTTTGGTGGAATCATTTGTGGTTTCTCAGATTCAACCACCACCTACTCCTCCTTCTCCTCGTGCTACTTAGCCACAACAAACAAATGTTACTTCCGAGGTTCCATTGGTTCCCATTTCTGCTACTCCAGTTACCTCTGCTCAATACCGTATCCCTCAAGGTTACCCGTGGGGAATGCTTGAGAATTTTATGCCAAAAGGTTATAATCCTGATGCTCAAGTTGCTATGTTTTCTCAAACTGCTGTTATTCCTGCACCTCCTGTAGTGCATGTTACTCCTGTTTCTAGAAATGAGATTCATTATACTGCGCCTCCTATGGTGAATGATGTTCCATTTATTAATGGTGAAGTTTATCGTCTTGTTCCTTCACCACGTGAAAGTGTGGGCTTCTATATCCGATTGGATGACTTTCAGGACCAATTCAATGAAATGCAGAAAGAAATGAAGGCTCTTCGAGGAAAAGAATTATTCGTACAAAACGTCAGTGAACTCTGCTTAGTTCCTAATGTAAAAGTTCCAATGAAGTTTAAGGTGCCATAATTTTAGAAATACAAGGGCAACTCTTGTCCTCGTGACCAACTGGTGATGTATATCAGAAGGATGTCCACTCATACTGATGACCAACGCCTGCTTATTCATTTCTTCCAGGATAGTTTAACCAGTGCCACTTTGAAGTGGTATATGGGTTTGAACAGTAGCAATATCCACACCTTCAATGATTTAGGTGAAGCTTACAACATGTTCATGGCACCTGATAGTGACCAATTGAGGGTGATGGTTCAAAAATATAAGGAATCGTTCAAAGAGTATGTGCAGCATTGGCACGAGGTTGATGCTCAAGTGGTACCCCCAATGAGAGAGCAATAGATGACCAAGGTCTTTTTGAAAAGCCTTGTATCATTTTATTATGAAAGGATGGTTACTAGTGTACCAAGTGGTTTCACTAAGATGGTAAGTATGAGTGTTTGTCTAGAAGAAGCTGTTAGGGAAGGGAACTTAAAAAGAGACAAAGGAACAAAGAAATCATCATATGGGTTTTATAGAAAGAAAGAAAGTGAAACAAATGCTGTCATTGAGGAAAGAAAGTTTAGACCTCTGAGAAGATGTCATCATTACCAACAACAAGTTGCTTTTGTGACTCCAGTCGGAAATGTAGCTCTAACTGCTGTTGCTTATTAGAGACCACCTCCTCAAGTAAATCAAGGGCAGAGTCAGAGGAGAGAAGCTTTTGACTCGATTCTAATGAGTTATGCAAAATTGTTTCCGACTTTAATTCAAAAGAAATTGGTGCAAACTAGACCTCCCCCTGCTATACCTTCACCTTTGCCATGATATTATAAGACGGATCAAACTTGTGCTTTTCATCAAGGAGCCCCTGGACACAACATTGAAAATTGATTTTCCTTGAAGTCTGAGGTGCAGAGGATGGTGGGATCTGGACTCCTATCCTTTAAAGACGTTGGTCCTAATGTGAAAGATAATCCACTACCCAAACATGGAGGTGGAAATGCTTTGAATATGGTTGCTGGTTGTCCTGGGGACTTTCAGATTTTTGATATCAACCTGGTTAGAGGGGATCTAGTGAAGATGCATGTTGGTCTCTGTGAATTCATCTATTATACACATGACCATGCCGGTTGTAGTATTTGCAGTACATATATCCATAGATGTGATAAAGTAAGAGCTAATCTTCAGATGATGGATGAAAGTCTTATCCATATAATCAGACCAATGGCTGAATATGAATAAGACGTGAATATGGTTTATGGATGTCCCGGTGAATTATGAATTTTTCATGTGAATTACATGAATGATGATCTGACACAGTTGCACTCTACGTTCTGTCACATGGATGGCCAAGAAGAACATCATTATGGGGCCTGTCAGATCTGCTGCAGGGATTCTCGTGGTTTTTATATCGTAAGAAGAGGTGTTCAATTGTTGTTAGATAATGGTATTATCAAAGTCACAGTCAATAGATATGACTATAATAGAGTTAACATGATTGAATATTACTCAGTTGAGGCCATGTCTGATGATGGATATGTTTTTACTGATGAGTTCTTTTCTTCTGATGAAGGTATGTTCACCAATAATGATTCTGCGATGCCTAAATATTCTTAATAAGGGGTGAATGTCATTGTTCCATATTTTGGTGTTCCCGCTCCTATAGAGATTGAGTACCATAGCAAGCCTATTGTTACTCTCGTGGTTATTTGTCTTCCTGGTCCTGTTCCATATGAACCAGACAAATCTGCGCCTTATAAGTACAATGCAACTATCCTAGAAGATGGTGTGGATATTCTTATCCAACCTTTGTCCATTGTAGATAATATTGCTGAATCTAGGCGGGTAACCCGCAGTGGTCATGTCTTCGCCCCTACCTTTCAAGGAGATGTTAATTCTAATAAAAAGGTTGCTGAGAATATTGAACCTAAGAAAGTAATGGGAGAACCTAGTGACACTGCTTTGGAAAAGGATGTGGATGACTTGTTGAAAATCATAAAGATGAGTGATTATAAGATTGTGGATCAGTTGTTGCAAACTCCATCTAAGATTTCCATTCTAGCATTGGTAATGAACTCTTCGGCTCATCGGGAATCTCTGATGAGAGTGTTGGGTCAGGCTTTTGTTGAAAGTGACATGTCTCTAGATCAGTTCAATAGTGTTGTGGGGAATATTACATCTTGTAATAATCTGAACTTTTATGATGATAAGTTGTTTGACGAAGGAAGAAACCATAACCTGGCTCTCCATATTTTCATGAATTATAAGAATGACTCTTTGTCCAATGTGCTGATTGACAATGGGTATGCTTTAAATGTCATACTAAGGAGTACACTCATGAAGCTTAAGTACCAGGGAATTCCCATGTACCCAAGTAGCATTATAGTGAAAGCTTTTGATGGTTCGAGGAAATCTGTCATTGGAGAAGTAGATTTTCCCATTCACATAGGTACGCACTTATTATAAGAATGACTCTTTGTCCAATGTGCTGATTGACAATGGGTATGCTTTAAATGTCATACTAAGGAGTACACTCATGAAGCTTAAGTACCAGGGAATTCCCATGTACCCAAGTAGCATTATAGTGAAAGCTTTTGATGGTTCGAGGAAATCTGTCATTGGAGAAGTAGATTTTCCCATTCACATAGGTACGCACTTATTCCAGATTATTTCCAAGTTATGTGTAACACCTCGATTTAATTAGAATTATTTTTAATTAAATATTAAGGTGATATGGTGTATTTACTTGAATTGGTGGATTTTATGATATGGAGAGATGCCTTTGTTAAGGACTAGATGCGTTAGAATAATGGGAGTTGAGGTTATGGGGGTGTATGGATAAATGTGTAGAAACATAGGGGTGTGTAGTATAATATGGGTTACTAGTATTATTTTATTATAATATTAGGATTACTATTATTATTTTATAATAATAATTAAATAATTATTCAAGTTAGAAGGGTTATAATATTATTTGGGATATATTAGAGTAAGAAGAAGAGAAATAGATTTAGATCGTAGAAATAGAAAAGAAGCGTAGAAGAGAGAAGAGGAGAAAGAGCACTAGGAGGCTAGGGCAAGAAGATTCACAGTAGGATTCAAGAATCATTACCAATCTAAGGTAAGGGGGGATTCTAACTTTATAATGGGTTTCCTAATGATAAGGTATGGTAGGATCTAAGTTGTATGATTGTATGTTTTGATTTATCCCTATTTGGTTGTTTTGGGGTTTTTCCCATTGATGGATTTTTGGTGCTTTTGGTGTGTTTTTGATGAGATTGGATGATATGAATTAGTTATAATTGATAGAAAAATATTGGTGAATAATTAGCATGCTTAAAAGATAAATTTTGATGAGAAAATTGTGAATTTTTGGTGTTGCAACATGAGGGATCGTAACTGGAAAACATGCAAAAAATTTCCTTGTTATCGCAGGGTAACCGATTACCCTGTTATGGTAACATGTTACCGTATATAAAAGTTGGGAAACAGAGGCTACTAAGTTTGCATTAACCGGTTACCATAAGCGGGTAACCGGTTACCATGATGAATTTTAGAAAAACAGAGTTACTGACTTGCAGTAACCAGTTACCATAACTGGGTAACCGGTTACCACTGTAGCTGGAAGAATTTTTTAGAAAACTTTGAAAATCAATAACTTTTGGCTCGGGTGTTCGTTTGATGTGCCATTTGGATTGTTGGAAAGCTATAATTATTTCCTATCTTTTGAAAACAAAATATAATTCAGTAGCTAATTATTTCACCAACATTGTTACCTATCCGTATGTATGTTTTCTGAGCTATATGTTGTAATTCATGTTGTGAATAAGTAGAACAATGTTGTACGGATATTTTAATTGTGTGACATGATATGCGTGATGATGATGGCATGTATTTGTGTAGCATTGATTAGTAAAAGTAATCAATTTAAATTTGTGTTGTTGTATATCAGTGTCGCATGCATTCATTAAAGATGGCATGTATTGGCGAAAGATGACTTGTATTGGCGAAAGATGACCTGTATTGGTATTTTTGCCACAAGTTGACATTTATTAAGTTGAGGATTTTTCCTTATTGGTACCACATGCATTGAGTCAGTGTCGATTTCACTACATTGCATAGTTTTTAATAGTTGATTGTTTGGACATGGATTGAATTCCTAACTTTGTTATGATAGATGTTGTGTTGTTATGCATTGATATTATTAATGTGCTTTGTAGTATGATGAACGATAAAAAGGTGTGAGGTAAAGATGTATAATGATGTGTATCTAAATTGTTATCTTCTCATTATTATATTCCTCCTTATATTGTTATGATATCTCACCCTTTCTGTTTGAATGTTACCTCTATGTGGGTAACATGTAGACGATCCGAAGTAACTTGAGGCCGAGATTAGCTGATGAGTACTTCAGTTGTGTAGATTGAGTCGGTGTCTGCTCTAATGCGTAACACTTTGGGGTCGTGTGATTTTTTTATTTGTTGGAGTGAACTTATGTTACTCCATTGTTTTGAGTTTTATTTATTACTATGCTGAATTTTGCAAGATGATAACCACAACTATTGTTGGAAATTAAGGATGAATTGTTATTGATGTTTTTACGCTGCGAATGAATACAATGAAGTTTAAGAGCTTTTAATATATGTGTTGTACCCCAAAATTTGCGCTCTCATTTCTCAAAGGATCACCCTGGACCCTCAGGTTTGCTTCCATCCAATTCCAAGCCTTGAATTACAAATTTTCCAAGAAAGTCATTCACAAGGGCAAAATTGTCATTTGCATACTGAAAAGTTAAACTTTGACTTTTGGATCAAAATCAAGTTTCAAGAGTCATATTTCATCAAGACATGTTGAAATATGAAGTTTATTTCATCAAGAAATTAAAAAGTAAAAATTACTTTGGAAAGGTCAAAATTCTAAATACTTAGAATTTTTCTAAGTGTTTAAGAAATATGACAAGCTCAGAACTTCTGGCTGGATTTTCACCATGATGCAAGCTGATTCTGGAAGAAATTCTAACACAAGAGTATTAGATCTCAATGAGACCTAAAACATTGCAGAATAGAACTTCTTCTAGAAATGCTGGGATTTCAAGTTATACATCCTCAAAGTTACGTCCCTGAAACTTAAACACTTAGTAAATTCTGAGCATTTTCAAATCAGAATTTGTTTACAACTTCTGAGCCAATTTTCATGTAGGTTCAGCCAAAAGTTGCAAGAGTAATTCAAAGAGGGCTTACAAAGCATGTCATAAGCTTTCTGGAAAGTCTGAGAACTCTCTCAGAACACGCTGGAGCAAAGAGATTAAAGGATCAAAAGTTGGATGTTGGTTCTAAGTTGCACTGATGCTGAATTTCTGACCCAGAATTAAGCTATGATGCATAATCTCATATTGCAGGATTTATGGTTTGATAAATATCATCATCATTTAATGCTCACAATGACTTTTGAGTTTTTATCCAAAGGATTTCCCCACGTGTGACATAGAAGTACATTGTTGTCCTTGAAAAAGCAAGCTTTTGTACAAGAGTATGCTGGGCCCATGCTTTGCTTATGCTTCTGAGGGTACTTTTCCTTAATTCATGCTTACAAATCCCGATTAGGCACGGCCAAAAGCTGCTAACCACCATACTTGTTTAACTTGCTTCAAGAACAAGCCAACACACTAACATGATGGTGGTACTTTTGACTTCTCCAAGCTACAAAGTTCTTGCCTATAAATTGAACTTCATTTGCAACTGTGAAGGGGGTCGGTGGGAAAAAATTGAAAAGGAAAAGCTTTGAAACTTTGCTGAAAATTCCAGGAATCCGAAACTGCAAACACAAATACAAAACTTGCTAGTTTTTGATTCTTGCATTCAAACTCCAATTTCCCTCAAGTGTTTCTTGACCAAATCATACATACAACTTCTGAATTTTCCAGCCATTCATAACCAAAGTTAAAGGTTGTTCTAGTCTGCTGAGCAGGTGAGGAAGCTGATCAGAATATTACAAGCAGTCAGAACCAGGCTCCAGTTCACAGGATGTTTTCCAGCTGCAAGGTAAGCCTCTGCTGACTCTTATCATATCACTTAGGCATTATTAAATTTGCATGTCCAAAATACAATGTAGACATCCTGATTCTGATGCTGTACATATTCTGAGGTTTCATGTATTTGTCTGCCTAAGTAGGGAGGACATCAGTTCAGAACTTCTTAAGGAAACTAGGATTAGCAGATACATGCTTGTTTCTGGTTTACAATCTTGACATTTTTTATGTTTCTGAAACCATGATGGAAACCTGCCATAATTGTTATGTTTGTGTTTTCTGTTCTGTTAAGAAATGACTAAGTTGCAGATATTCCGATTAGCTTGAAGAAAGAGATGGAATTAATCATCAGAGTTTACTTTGTAATACATGTTTATGCTTTTGCTTCTAATACCAGATGTACAACCACCCCAGCGGTAGACAGTGTGTACGCACAAGACATTAGAGCTAAGGGTCCTGGGTTTTAGCCCCAGAAGCATCTTTTTTAGGTTTATTTAGTGACATTTTCACCCATTTATCTGTCAAACAATATTCCTAAATCAGAGCTTCTAGACAATCTTACCCAACAACATTATCATCTCACTCTCTCAAATAGCCAGAACTTCTGATCTGCCAGTGACATTAGAACTTCTAGATTCCCAGCTGTACCAGAGTTCCTAGACTCCCTCAGCAATCAAAACTTTTAGATTTTCCTTTGTTCCCAGCAACATCAGAACTTGGTGTACCCAGACCCAAAACTTCTGACCTTTTACTTTCCTACTAACATTTTCTCTCTTGTAGCGTATCAGAGTCAGAACTTCTGTTCCTTCTCGTTTCAGCAATGTGCTGATTCTGACTCCTTTTTCTCTTATTTATCTTATTTTAGCTTTTAATAACCAAAAACACCAAAAAACATTTTATATTTACATACTTTATTTTATCCCTCTTAGAACTCAAAAATTCAAATATCAAAAATGTTTTCTTTAGCAAACTTATTTCTTTTCTTAACAAAAACAAGACTTTTCCATTTCTACATTTCGTGTACATTATTTCAATATGGTTGTAATAGATAACTAGGACTTTAATTTCTCGCAATCCCCATTGTAAATTTGTACACCTCATCCACTTAATGATGTAATAGCGTAAGACCTTACTTTTCCGCGTTTTTATTGCTTTCATATATTGCTAGTAATTAGGTGTATATGGAAAGATAAAAACAACAAATAGACAACCAGAAAATCAAAGACTAAATGCATGCAATTAAATACACTTTTCACACATGCACCCCTTAGGGTAATCTCACTCGTTTCCTATCAGAAAAATAGTCATGTCCCTCGAACATGAGCGTTTTAGCAAAGACCCTTAATAAAAGATCGTAGTCCCTCGATGACCCTTGATGTTGCCTTCGGTAAACGATCTAGTCCCTAATGATATTGCTAAAACGTCCCATAGGTTGCCTTCTATGACTACACAAACGTCCCACGCCCGTCCCCTCACATCCAACGATGGGGCTTCTTACCAAAACAATGGTAAGATAGCAACATCTAAAGGAGGAGAAAAAGAACATCTAAGACATTTTGAGTAGGTAGACTTGCTCCTAGTTGCTCGCTTACTCACAACAAAAACATTTTATACACCAACACACTCATTTGAAACATTTTCAAAAAAGACAACACTTTGTACGCGTTCTTATAGAAACGAGAGCCATTACAAAGGCACATTTTCAAAATCACTTTCAGAAATGCACTCCATAAACACCACTTTGAACTATTTTCAAAACAACACTTTGTACGCGTTCTTATAGAAACGAGAGCCATTACAAAGTCACATTTTCAAAATACTTTCAAAACCCACACCACAAGCACACTTTCAAACAAAAGCAAGTGATCTAACAAACAACTAAGAGCCCGTAGATAACTACGGATGAAAAGGGTGCTAATACCTTCCCTTTTCATAATCTACCCCCCCCCCCCCCCGAACTCAAGAAAACAATCTCTAAAGGTCTTTCCTGTTCTTTTCAGCCTTTCCTTTTGGATAAAAGAAAATTCGGTGGAGACTCTTGCTATCCACAACATTGCGATCAAATGCAAAACACCCAAGTCAATTCTCCCACCGTATCACAATATGGTTTATGTTGCGTATCTTATTTAATGAGCATGTATGATGTATGAAAATGTGACATCCTAATTATTGATGTTGTATTTTAGAAATTAATTTACTATGATTTTATTATAATTTACCGATGGAGAATTAGGGTGTTACAATTGGTATCAGAGTAGGTTGGTCCGTCTAGCCAGGTTGTTGAGTCATTAGTGTGGCGTGGTAGTGGAATACTGTGGATGCTTTTCTATCTAACCATTGTTTAATGTTGTGATGCGAAATAGAGAAATGGATGAAAGAGGTAGTGGTGCACTTGCTAATGCATTGCAGGCTTTGGCTCAAGCAATGCATAATTAGCCTAATGGTGGAGGGAACGATGGAACTTGTGCTTTGGAAACTTTCTAGAGGAACCATCCACCTACGTTCAAAGGGAAGCATGATCCTGAAGGAGCACAAGAGTGGCTCAAGAATATTGAGAGGATCTTTTGAGTCATGGACTGTTTTGATGCACAAAAAGTGCGTTTTGGTACACGCATGCTGGTAGGAGAGGCTGATGACTGGTGGGTTGCTACTCGCCAGAGACTGGAAAGCACAAGTGAGGCTGTTACTTAGGTTGTGTTTCATAGAGAATTCCTGGTAAAGTATTACCCTGAAGATGTCCACAGAAAGAAGAAAATTGAGTATCTAGAACTGAAGCAAAGAGACTTATCAGTGACCGATTATGCTGCCAAGTTCATGGAATTGGCGAATTATTATCCTCATTACACCGAGGAGACTGCTGAATTCTATAAGTGTGTTAAGTTTGAAAATGGCATGCGTTCTAAGATCAAGAAGGCCATTGGGTATCAGTGGATCGGTAAGTTTATGGATTTAGTGAATAGCTGTAAAATCTATGAAGTGGACAATGTAATACGGTGGGAGAGATGACTTTACTGGTTTTTCATTTTACCGCAAATGTTGCGGTTTAGCAAGAGTCATCATCGACTTTTCTTTTATCCAACAAAGGAAAGGGTGAAAAGAACATGAAAGAACTTTTTAAAGATTTTGAGTTCGGGGGGTAGATTATGGAAAGGGAAGGTGTTAGCACCCTTTCCATCCGTATTTATATATGGGCTCTTAGTTGCTAGCCCACTTTGAAAATGCTTTTTGGTGTATTTGAAAATATTTTTGAAAAGACGCCTTAGTGCGACGAACTTTGTAATGTTTCTCGTATCATTGAGAATGTATACAAAGTGCTTTATCTTTGAAAATATTTTAGAGAAAGGTTTGTGTAGGTGTGAAAAAAAACTGTTTTGTTTGTTTTTGTGAGCAAGAAACTATGAATTGTCTACCTACTCGAACAATATTTTTTCTTTTCCTCTTTTCCTTTAAACAGTGTTATCCTACTATTAGTCAGTAGGTAGCCCTTTCGTTGGATGTTTTGAGGGACATGCGCGGGTCATCGTACAGTCATAAAGGCAACTCGTAGGGCACTTAAGCAATTTTATCGTAAGGGACTAGATCGTATACCGAAGGCAGCATTAAAGGGTCATCGAGGGACTATGATCTTTTAACCGAGGGTCTTTGCTAAAGTGTCCCACATTCGAGGGACATGACTATTTTTCCGAAGGCAACAAGTGGAGGTACCTTAGAGGTACGCGTGTGCGAGTGTGTTGTATTTCAGTTATTTATCTTAAACATTTAGGTTTTTTACCGTTTGTTTTTAGTCTTTCCAGATAAGCCTATTAAGCATACATCTAGCAGTTAAATATATAAAAGTGAGGAAAATAAAATGCGAGAATTAAACTATGCTATAACATCGCTTTGGGATGGGGGAAATTACAAACCAAAAGTGGGAAATAAACAGTAAAAGGTCCTAGTTTAATCTATTACATCCCATTCACAGTTACATATATTTGATAATGCGAACCTTCATTCATTCATGTCCTAAACTCCATTATGAAAACATCTGTATCATTAAAAAGGGTTAAATGTTCCTACAATTGAAAATTCAGAAACATAAAAAATCCTTACCACCGGTGGATTTGGATAGGTCATTCTAGGCATGGATAAACGTATTTCTGGGTTGAGTGAGGTTCTTTAGTAATCCAGGAACAAGGATGAACACCTGGAATTGGTTGAATCTTCCTCTAATTGGAAATCCGAGCCTTCTTACTTTTGATAAATTTGTGAATTTGGAGAGCTTTCTTTGAGCAGTTATGCTTGTTCCTTGCCTCTGATTGTGCCTTATATAGAGGGAAGGTGAGGGTGAACAAACATGGAATGATATCAATTCATTAACCATGGTTTTAACACCAAAATCAAAATTTGAAAAATATCCATATTTGTAGCATCCATTCCATTTCCATCCTTGCAATGAACCTGGACATCTTGTACTGGTCTTGCATGAATTCTTGGGCCCAAAGCTGATCAAAACAAGCCCATATGCATAGCCCATGATTTTTGTGATTTTATTTAATTTATTTTGATTTTAAATTAAATTAAATAAGGATAAATATAAATAAAAGTAAATTCCGTGTATAAATTTATTTAGAAGTCCTCTAATATTTGGTAAACATGTTTGAATACAAAAAATTAGGCTCACTAGTTCAAAGTTTCAAAATTGCCCAACTTGAACTTCATGAATTTCTTCATAATATCCTAGCTTGTGAAGCTCATAACTTGGTCAATTTTGATCTTTTTAAGATGATATTTAAAATTTTGAAAATCCCAAGATGTCCTTTACAATCTCTATGTTGATCATTTTTGCTTTTGAAGACATTATCTTGATGTATGTTGCCTTGGCAAAATGTGTCTTTTGTTGACTTTTGAAAATGACCTATAATGTATGAGCTCATATCTTCCAAATGAAGCATTTTTTGGATTGATAATTAAAGAAAAGTTATAGAGAATTGAATTTTATTAAAAATGGGCTTTGGTTATGGAAAATTTGATGAAGCATGTGAAAGTTATGCCTGGTCAACATTTAGTTGACTTCTCATAAGGAAACCCTAATTTGGCAATTCTTGACTTTTGATGACCTGAGGACTTTCCTTGGGGAATCATGATCAACCCTTGACCAAGTGATGAATATAACTTCAAAATGTTGATGTTGACCAAAAATCTTGAAGTTTGACTATATGTTGATGACAATTGACTTTTTGACCAATACAATTGACTTTCAATCATCTCAGCCATTGACTAAGTAAACTTGTGATTTAGGGCTTGAAACTTGACATGGTCCTTGTTGAGGACCTATGAAGAACCCTGGGAACCACTTTAGAACTTTTCAAACCAAATCTCCTTGATAAACTCAAAACCCTAATTGTAGACCTTTGGGGCTTAAGAGGTGAATTGACTGGTCAACCCTAAAGTGTCTTGAGTGTTTAAGAAGCTTTGAAATAATGTCTTTGAGAAAGAAGGGAGGGGAAATTTTGGGGTACAACAGCTGCCCCTGTTTAATATTCTTAAACTTGAAGAGATAGATTGGCATATCTGCCATTCGTGACTTGAAGGTAGAAGATGATTAAACACTTAAGTGCCCAGATATTTGCACTCGCCTATGAAGAGGTAACGCTGTTGGTTGATTGTATCGGGAATGGGATTATAGATGCCATTTTGAGAGGAGACGGAGAGTCATCGGAGATGGGCTTATAGATGCCATAACTATTGACTTCAACTAGAAGAAGTATCAGAATAAATCTTTTGGCGACTTAAACTGAACCAGCAAAGGTCTTGAATTGTCTTTGACTGGATAAGAATCAGAATAAACCTTAGGATCAATTTAAATGAACCAGAGAAAGTGTCTACCGGAAAACAAATCTAGATAAATCATAGGTCGATTTAAACTGAACCAGCAGAGGTCTTGAATTGTCTTTGACTGGATAAGAATCAGAAAAATCTTAGGGTTGATTTAATTGAACCATAGAAAGTGTCTAACAGAAACGAATCAGGATAAATCGTTGGTCGATTTAAACTGAACCAGCAGAGGTCTTGAATTGTATTTGACTGGATAAGAATCAGAAAAATATTAGGGTCGATTTAACTAAACCAGAGGAAGTGTCTACCAAAAACAAATCAGAATAAATCATTGGTCGATTTAAACTGATCCAGTAGAGGTCTTGAATTGTCTTTAACTGGATAAGAATCATAAAAATCTTAGGGTCGATTTAACTGAACCAGAGAAAGTATCTACCAGAAACAAATCAGGATAAATTATTAGTCGATTTAATCTGAACCTTCCGAAATCTTGAATTGTCTTTAATGGGATAAGAATCAGAAAAATCTTAGGGCCAATTTAACTGAACCAGAGAAAGTATCTACCGGAAACGAATCAGGAAAAATTGTTGGTCGATTTAAACTGAGCCAGCAGAGGTCTTGAAATGTATTTGACTGGATAAGAATCAGAAAAATCTTAGGCTCGATTTAACTGAACCAGAGAAATTATCTAACAGAAACGAATCAGGATAAATCGTTGGTCGATTTAAATTGAACCAACAGAGGTCTTGAATTGCCTTTGACTGGATAAGAATCAGAAAAATCTTAGGGTCAATTTAACTGAACCAGAGGAAGTGTCTATCGGAAACGAATCAAAATGAATTATTGGTCGATTTAAACAGAACCAACAGAGGTCTTGAATTGTCTTTAACTGGATAAGAATCATAAAAATCTTAGGGTCGATTTAACTGAACCAGAGAAAGTATCTACCAGAAATGAATCAGGATAAATCATTGGTCAATTTGAACTGAACCAGCAGAAATCTTGAATTGTCTTTAACTGGATAAGAATCAGAAAAATCTTAGGGTCGATTTAACTTAACCAGAGAAAGTATCTATCAAAAACGAATCAGGATAAATTGTTGGTCGATTTAAACTGAATCAACAGAGGTTTTGAATTGTCTTTGACTGGATAAGAATCAGAAAAATCCTAGGGTCGATTCAACTGAACCAGAGAAAGTATCTACCAGAAACGAATCAGGATAAATCGTTGGTCGATTTAAACTGAACCAACAGAGGTCTTGAATTGTCTTTGACTGGATAAGAATTAGAGAAATCTCAGGGTCAATTTAACTGAACCAGAGAAAGTGTCTACCGGAAATGAATCATAATAAATCATAGGTCGATTTGAGCTGAACCAACAGAGGTCTTGAATTGCCTTTAACTGGATAAAAATCAGAAAAATCTTACGGTCGACCTAACTAAACTAGAGAAAGTGTCTACCGAAAACAAATCAGGATAAATCATTGGTCGATTTAAACTGAACCAACAGAAATCTTGAATTATCTTTAATTGGATAAGAATCAGAAAAATCTTAGGGTCGATTTAACTAAACCAGAGAAAGTATCTACCAGAAATGAATCAGGATAAATCATTGGTTGATTTAAACTGAACCAACAGAGGTCTTGAATTGTCTTTGACTGGATAAGAATCAGAAAAATCTTAGGGTCGATTTAACTGAACCAGGGAAAATATCTATCGAAAATGAATCAGGATAAATCATTGGTAGATTTAAACTGAACCATCAGAGGTCTTGAATTATCTTTGACTGGATAAGAGTAAGAAAAATATTAGGGTCGACTTAAATGAATTAGAGAAAGTGTCTATCAGAAACGAATCAGAATAAATCATTAGTTGATTTAAATTGAACCAACAAAGGTCTTGAATTGCCTTTAACTGGATAAGAATCTGAAAAATCTTAGGGTCGATTTAACTGAACCATAGAAAGTGTCTATCAGAAATGAATCAGGGTAAATCATTAAAACTGAACCAACAGAGGTATGTACTTGAGAATGACCTTATGAGGAAAATGATGAAGTAACCCTTCGTCAGACGTAGCCTTTGAAAAGACTGTCATGTCACATAATTAGTTGATGATGTTCATTTATTGATCTTTCCTGAAAAGGTAAAGAGTTAGTTGTATGCAATGTTGTGCTGTATGAAATGCATTGCGTAATGATGTTCTCAAGATAAATGAGATTGTGCTATATGAATTTTGTATGCATATGCTTTGATATTTTGTAAATGATGTATGAATGTGGAATGTTATTGAAGTGAATTTGTAAACTCGAGCAACATCTTTGTCTGGGGAAAATAAATCCATGACTGTTGTTGGGGATGAAGAGCATGTGTATCTTCGATCTTCCATGAATTGTTTCCGCTGGGAATTCCTGCTTTCTTGTATGAGGAAACTCTGCTGGGGAACATTGATTTCTGCTTTTTCTTGATGAAACTCTATTAGAGAGTATTAATTTATGCTTAGGGAGAAGAATTCAAGAACATTGGTTGTTCATTGCTCTATTGGGGAATTTATACCCTGACTGGGGATGGAAGAGGTGGATAAACTTCCAAATTATCTGGGGAAGATAAGGTTGACTGGTATTTGTTTTGATTCCAGGTTCCATAGCAACCCTCTAGGGATAGTGGCAACTTCACCGGGAGAGGATTTTAGCCGGTGATTTATGGTAAAAGTATACTCAAGCTGGGGAGTGTCAAAATAAATCCATGTCTTGATTGTATCTGAAGATGTATTAAATGGGTATCAGAATGATATCCATATCTGGACTGTATTTGAACCGTATCTGAAAGATGTACTGAATGAGTATCAGAATGAATTTGTATCTTGATCGTATCTGAATTGTATCTGGAAGATGTACTGAATGAGTATCAGAATGAATCTGTATCTTGATCGTATCTGAACTGTATCTGGAAGATGTACTGAATGAGTATCAGAATGAATCTGTACCTTGATCTTATCTGAACTGTATCTAGAAGATAAATCTGGAATAAGTGCCAAAATGAATCTGTATCTCGATTGTATCTGCACTGTATCTAGAAGTAAATTTGGAATGAGTGTTAGAATGAATCTATATTTAGACTGTATCTGAACTGTATCTAGAAATGGATCTGGAATGAGTGTCAAAATGAATATGTATCTTGATTGTATCTGCACCATATCTAGAAGAGAGTCTGGAATAAGTGTTAGAATAAATCTATATCTTGATTGTATCTGCACTGTATCTAGAAGTGGATATGGAATGAGTGTCAGAATGAATCTATACTTAGACTGTATCTGAACTGTATCTAGAAATGGATCTGGAATGAGTGTCAAAATGAATCTGTATCTTGATATCTGCACTGTATCTAGAAGAAAGCCTAGAATGAGTGTCAGAATGAATCTATATCTAATTGTATCTAAGCTGTATCTAGAAATGGATTTGGAATGAGTGTCAGAATGAATCTGTATCTTGATTGTATCTGCACTGTATCTAGAAGAGAGCCTGGAATGAGTGTCAGAATGAATCTATATCTAGATTGTATCTGAACTGTATCTAGAATGAGTGTCAGAATGAATCTATGTCTAGATTATATCTGAACTGTATCTAGAAGATGATAAACTGTTAGAGAAATAAACCCTGTTGGGGAAATACTATTGTTGAGGAAACACCCTTGTTAATGAAATGAACTCTGCTAGAGAACAGAAGTCTAAAAGGGGGGTTTTAAAACCTTGGAGGAACAACTCATCTAGGGAAGAGAAACTCCATGAACTGTACTGATTGGAACTCCGTAGGTTGGTGATATTTCTGGAGAGAAAATCATACTCCTTTATCAGCCAGAGTGATCTGCCGTGGCAATTGCAGGGAATGTATGAACTTGTGAAGATTACTCTGTGGGGATAATCTCATGGAAGTGGCTATGTGGGGATCCGTGGAGACTTGAACATACCTTTACTTCTAGAGCCATTGGTGAATGGTGATCAGGGAGATAAGTCTTCTACTGATAGACAAGTGATGAGATGATGGGACATAGTCGTACGCTTTAATCCCTAACTTTTTCCTGGACCGTCCTTTCAGATTTTCAGTCCACATGGATACCCTTTTTTACCCAAGCCGCCTTTTCAGGTTTTTGACTTTCCGGGTGTACAGTTTTATTTATATATCCCTAATTTTTGCCCTAAATCTTTTGGTTTGCCTGAATGCCCTTATTTTTTCCTAGGCCAGTAAACCTAGCGTGTCTTTTTTCATGCGTAGTATTTTTCGACTATGTTCGTGTTCACAGGGTGCGGAGAATCTTCACTGTCCATAGTAGTAAGTGTTGTAGCACTGTCAGAAAATGTTTGCTTGATCATAAATGGCCCTTTGCTTGGACTCATGTTTAATGCCCCAAGTGATTCAAATGGAGATTTGTCCCTGGCTATTCGGCACTTTTGAGAGATTTCTTGAATCTTGACTCGACTGCCACCAGACCAATTAGATACCATGTCATGCCCCTTGGTTATGAAAGGCCTGTTACTGGAAATGTATTTCCATTTGAGGTGATTCTATTCATTGAGAGTATTTCCGTTCATTGAATATCCCTTGTGTGGATTTCTCTGCTGTCGAATAATTAGTCATATGCAAACAATGGCATTTAAAAATGCAGAGCTTATGTCTGTCTTGAAATTTTGAAAATGCCTTTTTAGTAAACAAACAGAATTTTGTAAGAATATTAATTCAACTCAGGATTTACAGTAAACCTTACAGGAGTCAGGATACCTTTTGTAACAGTAGGCTTTCGAACTAACCCATGCATCAATTAGGACTTTTAAGGGTTGTAACGTGGCCTGTTTCATGGTTTAAGAAACAAAGGATAAAGGATCAAACTTTATTTGTACCCAACTCGTTCTTCATGATATTCTTCATTCATATACTCAGTTAATTGTGCATTTAGTTCCCAATTGAGTCTGGAATCTTTGCCCTGATATTCTAGTGATGGTTCATGTACCAAAAGTTTATTTGAGAAGGCAGTCATTTTTTTGTAACATTTTTTATTTTGTTGAGGATTTGTAGTGACCTCTTTTTTTTATGTTATTATCCCTAACTTTTTCCTGAACTATTTCTTTTGTGATTACAGTCAGCGGGATGCCCATTTTTTTCTTAAGTCTCCTTCATAGGTTTTGACTTAACGAACTTTTCTTTTGAAAAATAATGATTGTATGCTTTACGAGGAACCATCAATGTATTTTGATTTAGAAGGACGTTTTTGATACTATGAAGTGAAAGCTTGCGACTGAATATGCTTTTAAATTAACTGAGAAACTACCCTGCCCCGGGTTATGATTAAAGGTTTCAAATTGCGTGAAAAAGAAAACTCCTACTTCTTAGGCTCAAAGGGGTTGACTAGGGATTATTAATCGCAACTTTGTGAGTGTTAAAGAATCTAGACCGCAAGTATACAATCCTATCGCGTGTAGCTTTAAAGATTATCGAATCCCAAATGACTAAATGTCGAACTACCGTTATCTTAGGTTACTACGTAAATCTAAGGCTAATAATGTAATTAATAGGGGGTTTAGGGAACCTAACTGATTATAATCTAGTTTAGATTCAAGGGAGAATATAGGTATGTAATGGTCAGACTTTGGGGATTTAGCAACTCATTAACCTAACTCAGATTAACAAAACAGTTTTCAGAAGGAAGTATTTGTTTGAAAATCCTCTTCTCACACTCTCGTGTTTATTGATTCAGATCCTACGATCAAACCTAAGTGAGTGCTATCGTTGTTTCAATTAGAGATTAAAAATAGTTTTTGGAAACAAACAAAACCTAATCAACTTAAAAGCGCTCTCCCTGTATTTCAAGTTGATGCACAATTACCACTGTCCAGTTATTGTCTCAAACTCTCGTTTTATTGATCCTAACTTCTGTCTGTATTTTACTCTTGTAACAAAACCATTAATATTTAGAACTAGTAATTGAAACTAGAAAATTATTCTATTTTTAAAAAGGAACTAATCAATTGGCGTTGCTAAACCCCATTGGATATATGACCTTACATACCGATAATTAAATTTAGCCTAGCATATTAAACAATTCAATAACAGCGCAACATAAATAACTACCATCAAATAATTTAAATAAACTAAACATTTCTGTTGTACCCCAATTTTTGCCCCTAAGATCCCTTAAGCATACCATGTTGGTTCATTCACAACAAGATCACACTAGGATTCTTGGTTCCCCTCCCTATATTTAGCTTTGCCATTTTTGAGGAATCACCAAGCACCTTGACTTGTGTTCTTTTGTGATCATGAATATTGTTTTTGTCTTGATTTCTTCTTTCAACTAATAAAATTAAATGATGGTTTTACTTTCTTGTTACCCATGTATGTAAAGGCAATAAGATTTAACAAGTTACCCCATGGGTTCATGAGTTTATTTCCATGCCCTAGTCAATAAAGCTTGAGAAGTTCAAAATCTTACTATTGGATTGGTTTTGGAAGAATTGGAATGGCAAGGCCTTGTTCCTATTGGTCACAAGAGAATATTTCTCTCAATTCTCAAAATATGGAAGTGGTTTTGGCGGCTAAGAGTTCTCATTATCATCCTCAACAACTTCTATTCACAAAGCAAGAATGTTGGTATAAGAAGTTTGTTCAAGCTTGTCCAAGTTCCTCAAAGCATTCTCTTGATCTAAGGAGCTAGGGTTTTTAACTTCAAAGGAATATATCTTGCTCATCTTTTGTTATTTTTGAGTGATTCCTAAGAAATCCTTCTCTTCAAAGGGTTATCAACAAATCACTTCAAAAGTTCCAAGGAGTTTCATGAGGAAGAGACTTGATGAGGAAGAAAGATTACAAGTCCTCTAGATGAGTCCCCAATTTCCCATGTGTGACTTCAAATGATCATAACTTGGTCAATTTTTATCACCTTGAGTCCATTGTTTTTCCATAATGATCTTGAAGATGTGAACTTTTATGCCTTCATTTATGTGCCAAATGGGAAAATGGATGGAAGTTGCCTTAAAGATGCAAAAGATTATAGGTCATTTCATGAAATTTTTCCAACTTCAACAAGTCATAGCTTTCTCAATTTTTGGATATTTTGAATGGTTCAAGTTTCAAAATGTCATTAAGGAGATCTACTTCATGCCATATTTTTTGGTCAAGACCAAATTCTAAGTGGAAAGCCATGTTTGGATGCAAGATATTATATGTCATTTTTAAAGAAGAATTTGAAATATTTCTAAGTATGGAAAGTCAACCCTTTTTCTTCAACTTTGATTCAATGCAACTTTCAGCTCAAACATCCATTTAACTCCATTCTTTTTCCATTGCAAATCTTGTAACCTCATCTTTCTAATGCATCAAGAATCATGCCTTAAGACCCCTTGAGCTGAGAATGCCATTGTTTCAAGAGTGGTAACTTAGAATTGAAGTTTCCTTGCAATTCAGAATTTGAATTTCATGTTACAATCTCTAAACCTCAAATTAACACACATTTTGGGTCTAAACTTGATTATCCAACTTTCCCAAGTGGATTAGTGCATCAAAACACAAGAATTAGATGAGTTTTGGTGAAGTTTGGATCACACTTCACTCGTGCATCAGGTTTGCACGAATTCCCTTCAAAACGCATCATTCACTCTTTCTTTTGATCCCATTTGCTTCTCCTATAAATACATGTACTATCCCATTCGTTTTCCCAAGCGTGGATAGCCAGAATCACCCTGCCAAACTTGTTCCATAACTCAGAATTCAGTAACTTCAAAATCCATTCTCGAGCCTTTTTCAATCCAATTTTTCCATCAATTCAACTCCCTTGATCTTCTCTAAAGATAACCACATAACTACATTCAAGAATCGTGCCCTATACTGCTCCATAGAAGTCCAGTTTCAGAGCTCTGTAACTCAACTTCAATAGGTAGATTCCTTCATCAATTCTTTAAAACTCTGATATTATTGTGTTGCTCTCATTGCATTGGTTCTAGTCGCAACACTTACCTTTTACTGGAAACACGTTTTGACCATGAAATTTCAAATCCCTTTTCAAAAATTTCCTTCAAAATTACTTGAGCTACAGTTTATATAAATTTGGCGCGAGGGTGTGGTTGTCTTCATCTTGATGAGACGAAGTGAATGGCATAGGTCTGAGCTTCTGATTTTACAGTTTGAGAGACCTGCAATTCGTGATGGCAGGAGGTTGAAGATGACCAACGTGTCATCTTCCAACCAATGAAGGCGCGCCACTTTCTTTTTTTTTCAAATTCTGATTTAATTAATGATTTTGTACATTATTCACTAATGACCATGATATGCACAGCGCGCCAGATCCCTTGGATTTGATTACTAACGCGTTTTGACTTTCATCCAATGATCCACATGTTTTACTTTTATATTCTTTTTCTGATTTGTATATTTTAATTGTTTTAAATTTTAAAAAATCATAGAAAATTCATTTTTAGTCCAAAATATCTGAAAAAATTCTGAAAAAATATTTTTGAGTATTCTCTTTCTGATTTTTATTTTTTCACAATTTAATTTTGTGTTTTGGTATTTTTTATAAATTTTACACTTTATTTGATTTGTTTATAATGTTAAAAATACTTTTATACATTTTTAAATTCTGAAAAAATTATGGAATGATCCAATGATATTGTGACAAATATCGGTGACCTTATTTTATTTTTGTTTCTGACTTTACTATTTTTTATCATTTTTTTTATTTTACCCATTTATTTTAATTTTAAAAATAGTTTCTGACTTTAAAAAATTACCAAAGAATTTGTAAAATTATTTGAGCCTTTTTCAGATTTTTCTATCGTCTCACTTTTCATTTCTTGATTAATTTAAACATAGTTGATATTTTTCTCTTTACTTTCTATTTTTAAACATTATTTTTTAAACCCTTTTGTGTATATTAAAATGTGATATTATTTTGTGACTATTTTCTGGCTGATCTTGGGTTAGATTTTGGATCATGAACTTTATTAACATCATTGGATCCATAGTGTTGAGTTTAACTCCACAAAAATGGATGAATGCTTTTAATAATAGTTTGATTAAAATTTAATTCAAATGTGGTTTGTATATTTTTTCTCATTCCTCTTCATCTCATCCCTTTTTTATTGCACTAGATGTTGTTGGAGCATGATCTCTATATCATGTCTCAAAACAAATGGTGCATAGATTGCTATTGACTGATCTCAAAATAGGTTCGACTTTTATATAAGTCCACTTACGATTGCTTAACATAGTGCTAAATTTTGTCCCGATTCGAATAAATGATCATTCGTGGCCCAAACTTATGATTGTAAGCCCAAGTATGTTAATTTGATCTCTTTGATCCAATAACCTTAAGATTCATTGTGTGGAGGCTTTGGTTCTACCAATCCTCTAATGGATCTACAACACCTTTAGTCAACGCGGATCACTTAAATATCGTTGATCATTAAATGACACTTGTGAGAATTCCAAATGGATGATATACTTGACAAAAAGCAAATGCAACTTGTTGTGTGGAGGTTTTGGTTCTACCAATCCTCTAATGAGTTCCAAATGAAAGCTTCAAGATGGTCATCCAACTAACCACTAGTTATTGACTTGTCTTACTTTATGTTTTTATTCTTTTTTTTATGCTTTATGTACCATTTACTTTTAGCATTTACATTTCATGCCATTTTCATCTTTGCTCATTTGAGCATTTACTTTCTTGCCATTTTTACTTTGCTCATTTGAGCTTTCCTTTTTCTTTCTTAAAGATACTTAATAATCAACATAAACCCTAAAAAATCTTTAATGGTACTTGGACTATTTGGTTACTATCCTTGGCATTATAGAGCATGGGACTTTTCTTGGACTTAGGATTAGAAACCTTGGCCTATCTTAGAGACCTTGTGATCTTATCTGATTATTCTGTCTGAAGTTCTTGAGGTTTACCTCAAGACATTGGGTTGCTTGTTTGTTTTTGTGTGCAGGTTTTTGTGATTACACCCTTGTTTGTAATCTGGAATTTACCCGTATACAGCCGTTACTCTGCCCAATTTTTGTGAATACTTAATACACTTGAAGTTTGGTTCTCTCAAGAGGTCTATTATTTTTTTGCTTGATTGGTTCCAATCCAAGGAATGGGAATTCTATCTTGGCTCATAATGTCAAGTATTGGCTTCTTGTTGGTTAGATGGTTCTTATCCCTAGATTTTACCTTATGATTTAAGATAGTCCCTTCTTCTCCTCCCATCTTCTTTAATTTCAAAAATCTTCTTCCCCCTTTTTGAAAACTCTTCTTGTTTTTGAACTTGAACCACTTTCATAATAAACTTGGACTTATGTCCATGCATTTTTAAAACATTTTTCATAAATTAACTCCAATCAACTTAATAATACCTTGACATTTTTTGTGAGAAGACTAAAAGTCAATCAATCTCATTTAAAACCATTTTTCCACTTTGGCTTTTATCTTTAAACTTTTCTCAAAAAAAGGTTGAAATATTGTCAATCCTTGTAGTGATGGAAACAACTATACTTCTACAATATATAGTGAAGAGAAATATTTTCCACTTGGGTGTTGAGTGAGGCATTGTTGATTTTAAAATCCAAGCCATATCCTCCACTTTGAGATGATGCAAATTCTCCTTTCTCATGATTGTGGGTAGTAGGCATGTTTTCCACACGGACAATGACGATGATGTTTTATCTCATAAAATTAACCAACACATTTGTGTTTTAAATTTTTGAAAGAGGAACTACGTGTACCCTGATCCGCTATTGCACGAAAAGGTGGTACATAGGCACTAAAGGTTCGCAACCACGGCGGGTGCAAAAATTATAAAAAATAAATATATTTCTTTCCTCACCTCCACCATCCACTTTTTATATACAACATTTTTTTACATAGCCAAAATATACAGATTTTACAAAGAGGCTCCTGCGGAGTACCATAGATGTTTAGGGTGTTAATACCTTCCCTTTGCATAACAAACCCCCTTACCTTGAATCTTTTCCCTTCTTTTTGGATTATTCGCTCTTTTCCCATTCCTTTGGAAACAATAAAGCGTGGTGGTAATTTTTATTTTGATTTGTATAAAGTCTAGTCAATCCAATGTCTTAGACTTAAACATTTCTACACCTACAATTTCAGACAATCCTGGCATAAATAAATAAAGTACTTAAATAAAACCTGAAAATATTATGGCAAAATATTTGGCTGATATCAGATGTCTCCCATATATTGGTAAAGAAAATAACACGGAAAGAAAAAATGAGGAAAATATTCGGCAGAGTAACAGTAAAAATAGAGAAAAGAAAACATGTTTAAAAATGGGGATTTGAGGTCCTATTTATAGGCTTGAAGACGCGCAGGGAGTTGGGATATTTTCTCCTCCAGATTTGCCGTTGTAGCGACTGTTACAGATTGAAAGACTTAGTGTAACGGTCGTTACACTCCTTCTTTTGAGGAGGGACTAGCGCTGCAAGGTGTAACGGTCGTTACACCCCCTAATTTTGAGGAGGAACTAGCTTGGCAAGGTGTAACGGTCGTTACACTAGGGTTAGGTGACTTGTAACGATCGTTACACCCCTTGGACCTTGGGTGGATTGGGCCCAACGTGTATTTCTTCTTTTGGTCTTCTAAGGCTTTTTACTTGTAATGCACCCAGTTTTTCCACACATCCCTCAATTGCATAATTTCTCTTTCTTTGTGCAGATTTTAAATACGATTAGCTCGAATTTTCTTGACTTTCTTCGCACATGCCTTGCAAACATCAAATTCCTGAAAATATAGAAAATACCAACATAATACGAATAAAGAGTAATTTAATTAATTAGAATGCAGATAAAATTCATATAAATTGATCCAAATATTCGATACATTTACGGTTTATCAAACTCCACTACACTTGAACCTTTGCTTGTCCTCAAGCAAATAGTAAAAAAAACATTTAACACATGGTTTCCGACACAATCTCGTAACACAACTCGAATCGTACGTGGTTGAGGGGCATTACATTAGAAAAATGGAACTAGGTTCCGACACTAATGATACAGAAGTGACACAAAACCATAGGACATGGTCAAAATCCTCCATACTATGCAAACTAGTCCAAATTATGCTATCATAGCTCAACCTAATTCTTTTTGTTAGAAATCAACCGCTTTCATTCTAGCGCAATCACATTAAGCCCTTTATCTTTTGCACACACATAGTAGAGTAGCCGGTTAGCGATTCTGGTCTCTTATGCACAAGTTTCTGGTACACAAGTTGGTAAGCCTTTTTCTTTCCCAGATTATAAGTCTCGGGGGATCATCCTGTAGTTCTCCCTACCAAGTTCAGCACCAGATACCACTAAACAGGCTTTGAACTGGTCATTACATCAATTTTTGTAGGTACCGCAACTGTTGGATTAAATGACCTGGTGAGGGTAACCTAACTTAATTAACGCATTCCCTATTATATCTTGATGCTTATAATTTTTTCTCTCTTTTTTTCTTCTGATTAAGACCAATCACTTATATTCATCGGCTTCCTATGTAGTTTATGGATAAGACGGTGCTGACTGCTAGTATAAACTACTCGGGGTTGATCCAAAAATAAAACTTAAGGCTTCAGTATCATAACCACTCAAACTGATTTGCATAATCTGGAAGATTTAGGTGTCAAGGCAGTATTATTTTTGTCGACTCTTTTTCAAAAAATCGAACGCAGCCTAATTGTGAATAACCTATATACCTTTCGAATGTACCGAGCTAATGTGTCGAGTAAAAAAAAACTTTTTATGGTTCAAGAAAAGTGTTGAAGTACGAATAACTTACGAAAATTATTTTTTATTGAATGGAAAGGGAAATAACAGAAATTCGAATAACTTACTAGGAAAATAGAAAACATAACATATGTACCTTAGGTTTCCTCCCCTACACTTGAACTGAGCATTGTCCTCAATTCGACAAATAAAGTGAGAAAAGAAAATGAACAGGAAACTTAAGAAAATAAAATAAAATGCAAGGAATGGAGAAAACATAAATCACTCCTCATTGTCGTCTCTGACGTTTCTGCTGCTAGATGCTTCACCTTGTGCTCTTCCTCCTCATGTCCTTACTCCACCTCTTCTGGGTCTAGGAGATTCCTCACCAGTGTTGTAAACATAAGCATGCAGGGCTTCAACACGGAATGACAAGTGCCACATTTCATCAGTCAGGTTAGAAATGTCGCGATGGTTCCAGTAGGCGTTATCGCATTGACCGCGCTGCAGCTCTTGCATCATCTGCATCCGTTCTTGTTGATGTTGATCTTATAGTAAAAGCGATGCATAGATAACTTCGATGGTGGCCGACTGAGGATCATTTCCTGCTTGTTCTTGTTGTGGCCCTTGTTGATTCACTTATGGTACTTCATTTTCTACACCTTCTTGATTATCCTGCACTTGTGCTCCGGGGGCTGATGCCTACAAATCATAAATCTAATTTGTGGCGATGTCAATTCTCGTTACATCCAGATTCAGAAGAATAATACTTGGGACGACCTTGTGCTGCACCATCAGGTTATACCTTCCATCCCTTCTTGCTTTGACAAGATGACCAAACTGGCAATATTCAATATCAAGAAACTCAGCTTTCCAAAAAGGTAGTTGAACCAACCTGTTTTGCAAATTCAGATAGTTGGCAATAGCAGTGACTAAACCTCCTATACAGAAAGGTGATGTGCTAGCACTTCTGGATAACAGAGACTGGATGTGATTGAGAAGGAATGAAGCATCATTTATCCTGAGATCGGGATCAAGGGTGAAGTGCAGAAAATACATTTCCCTAGCATTCACTTTATTATTGTTCGCTTGCCCGAACACTGTATTGGCTAGAACACGGTGGAAATAGCGGATGCATGGGTTGTGTATGTGAGTGGATAAAAGCTCAGCCCAATCGTTGACCTGAGTACTAGTTAAACATTCCCAAATTTCAAACGATCTTGCCTTCCAATCTTCTTCAGGCAGAATTCTATATTCCACACCTTCACCATGGTTGCAGTGGAGTATCTGACTCAGAGTTCTCTTGATTCATGGTGTAATCCATGTTGAATAATCTGAAAGTTGTTGCGTCGATTAGATACTGACCGACTTCTGGAGTGGATGGTGTTTGGTAGGAAAAAGAGCTCAAGAATTCCAATGTGAGGGATTCATAAGTTGGAAGGTTCATGGTGGTAATGTAGTGTAGAACAGATTCATGGAGCATAAATTTCACAATTTCAAGCAATCCCAAGTCACGTAAGCAATCTTCATCGATATACCTTGCTGGAAGTATACCTCTCTGATGAAATGTTTGGTAAAGTTGCTCTTGTCGATGTCCGCCGACTCCATTTCTGAATACCATATCAGTAAGGTCTGGCTCCTCTCTTTCTTCTTGAGCTCTTCTGGCCATTTGGGAAAGGTGTTGGAAATGATAAAGTTTATAAGGTAGAAGAGATGTTGAAGAAAGTTGGTGTGATAGTAAAATTCTCTTCAAGAGTTTATATAGAAGCAAGGTTTTAATGGTGAATAGAAAATTAGTGGGGGGTATTGAATGGTATTTAGGGGGGTATTTATTTGTGTGGAATAGAAATGGAACGGATAGGAAGTTTGAAAAAAAATTGAATTGAAAATCAAATGAAGATGCAACGGCTGGCAAAGTTTAAAGAGTGGGAGGAGAAGAGGATGTAACAGTGGTTACACCTGCCTTCAAATTACAAGGAATTCTTGTAACAGTCGTTACATGACTTTATTCCTAAGAGAATCTCGTGCCTGCAACTGTCGGTTTGTTAGCCATGCATGAGGGACTTTGCTTGTTGACCGAGACACGACATGGATGTGTCAATTCATTGTCTAGTGAGAATAATAAATTTAAAATGCTAGGAGACAATGAAGTGACAATTAGGTGTGATGCATAATTTAATTATATTATTTGGTCTACTAGATCAACATGCATTTTATTTTGGAAGAACACAATAATATAATAGCATCATAATATATAATAGCACAATAAGGAGTAAATTTGAAAATATTGAAATAAATAACTAAATGAATAATTCTAAAAAAATAAATAAATCAAAATAAGTAAATCCAACTAGAAAATAAAAATAATGATGCTAATGAAAAACTAAAGACTGAATAAACACTCCTCCCCTACACATAGAGAAAATAGTGCCCTCAATGTTCTAAAGCCATAAATCAGCCACCTCTAAAATGAAACAGGTGATCTATATTTGTCGTAACAAGATCCATGAAACTATAAAAATCTCTATGGAGGGCAGTAATATCAGAACGAATATCAACAAGCTCCGTCATGATAACGTCTATAGTAGAAACAATATTAGCCTGAGGAATATGGATAGCGGAGGCAGTAGAAGCTGATGGTAGGTTCCAAGCTAGATGGTGGTAAAGTAAAGGAGGTGTCACAGAATCAGCCTCTGCCATTTTAGGATCAGACTCGCCCAATCCTACTAGAGGGTCATAATAATGGGGCGGTGTCAAAGGATCGAACTCTTCTTCTTCCATGTCATTCTCATCTATACCCTCCAGGTCATAAATCCAGTTCTTCCTGTCATGCATACTGGACCGTGCAATGTCAGGAAGTGTGAAGTGGTATACCGGCTCATGATGTATCAACAACTGAAACTGATTCAGCTCTAAACATCTGATCATCCAAACATTAAAACAAAGAGTAAGGTATAGTTACCAACAGGGGTTAGACAGGACAGTGGATATCTCAAAAATAGGGCTTTAGCGATCATAGTCACTAAACCACCAACACAAGTCGGGCCATAAGGAGCCTGGGCTATACTCAGGAGACGAGCAATCATAAAAGATGCACCAAATACCGGCCTGGACTGAAATAAACAGAACAAGATAAACAACTCTTCCTTAGACACTAAGGTATCATTTTGAGGTTTTCCAAATAGGGTAAACACCAGAATCATGTGGAAATACCTAATAGCGGGGTTATGAATCTCTGAAGAGTGCCTAGGAATAGAGCTCTCTTATCTCAGATCAGATATCTCTCCCCAACAGTGGTCAAGCTGGCCGTCCACATACTCATCATCTAGAATCTCAATGACATCATCAGCACTAACTGAGAAATCCAATAAAGCAGCAAATTCACGGACGGTGAACCCGTGGGTAAAACCAAACAATCTGAATGAAACCAAACCTCTGGCCAACCCTAAACCAAGATCAGGGTTGTAATGCAACGAACTGAGGAACTCCAGCGTCAGGTTGTGGTAGGTAGGCTCATGATGATGAATAAAATAATCCCAACCATTCTGGTTAAACATGAAGCGGACACTCTCCCTGATGCCCAATACGGATAATGTGGGGTCGTGCACAAAGATGGTGGGATACATCTCTCTCGGAGCAAGCATCTCATAACGCTTCTGCTGAGCATCACCCACGAAGGTGACAGGCATAGTGTCAGAAAAGTCCATAGCGAAAATCAGTGAAGAAAAATAAATGTGAATCCTGTTGGTTAATCTAAAAATAGTTTTAAATCAGCATCGGCCTAATGCCTAAAAATAGAAAAGAAGAAAAGAATAGAAATTTTTTGTAAATTTTTTAAGAGAAACATAAAAACTTTTAGTAAATAAAATTTTAATAAAAATGGTGGGTTGCCTCTCATAAAGTGCTTTGTTTAACGTCGGAAGCTCGGCCTATATTGAAAATCGAAAATCTATTTTGGTGACTCAGCCGACAGCTGTATAAACCTCAAACTAGCTGAGTAGTCCATATTCTTGATGCAGTGGTAGTGCTTCAAACGCTGTCCATTTACAATAAACGGATAACTGGTTTTTCCTTTGATTTCTATAACGCCACTTGGGGGTATTTTAATAACCTCAAAAGGTCCTGACCATCTAGAGCGAAGTTTCCCTGGAAATAGTTAAGTCTGGAGTTAAACAGGAGTACTACATCGCCCTTATTGAATTCTTTCCTAGAGATGCGTTTGTCGTGCCATTTCTTAGTTTGCTCCTTGTAGATTTTGGAATTCTCGTATGGATCTAGCCTAAGCTCTTCCAATTCATGGATGTCTAGAATTCTCTTTTCTCCAGCGGCTTTGTAACTTATATTCAGGGTTTTGATGGCCCAATAGGCTTTGTGTTCCAGTTCTACGGGTAGATGGCATGATTTACCATAGACCAATTTGAAAGGTGTAGTTCCAATGGGTGTCTTGTACGCTGTTTTGTATGCCCATAATGCTTC
Organism: Vicia faba; assembly: GCA_948472305.1. NCBI lineage: Eukaryota > Viridiplantae > Streptophyta > Magnoliopsida > Fabales > Fabaceae > Vicia > Vicia faba. The sequence continues at coordinate 1,275,878,203 of OX451739.1, forward strand.
ATGTAGTTTAGGCGACCAATCTTTCCTAGATCTGGAAACAGTTTTATCAAGTATTTACTTAATCTCCCTGTTAGAGATTTCCACTTGCCCGCTTATTTGTGGGTGGTTAGGTGTTGCTATGCATTGTCGGAATCAATACTTTGCTAAGAGTTTATTGAAAATTTTGGAAATGAAATGAGAGCCACCATCAGTGATGACTAATCTCGGAACACCTAATCTTGGAAAAATTAGGTTTTTGAATAACCTAATCACTACTTGTGCATAATTTGTTGGAGAGGCTACAACTTCTATCCATTTGGATATGTAATCTACTGCCATTAATATGTAATTGTTGCCAGAGGACGATGGGAAAGGTCCCATAAAGTCAATTCCACACACGTCAAATATCTCTACTTCTAGGATACCCTTTTGAGGCATCTCATCGCGCCTAGATATATTACCAGTGCATTGACACCGATCGCATTTTGTAATTGCAGCATAGACATCTTTCAATAGACTGGGACAATAAAGGCCATCTTGTAGGATTTTTGCGTAAGTCTTTGAGGTGCTAGCGTGTCCACCAAAAGGGGCTTCGTAACAATGAGATATTATGCTCTCTATTTCACTCTCAGGAACGCATCAATGAAAAATACCATTGAGGCCTCACTTCAATAGTAAGGGCTCGTCCCAATAATAGTGTTTGAGATCGTGAAAGAATTTCTTCTTCTGCTGATAAGTTAAATCAGGTGGAAGGACTTTTGCTGCTAAGTAGTTGACATAGTCAGCATACTAGGACAATGAAATTTGAGTAGATACTGCTCCCAATACTTCAGGGAATTCTTCAACTGAGTTTTTAGACCTCATCTAGGCTACCAGGTGTTCATATGGAAAATCGTCATTGATGGGTATCTCTCCAGGTTTAAGATTTTCCATCCTAGATAGATGGTCGGTAACAAGATTTTGAGATCCTGGTTTATCTTTGATTTCCAAATCAAGCTCCTGTAAGAGTAAGATCCATCTTAATAATCTTGGCTTGGCATCCTATTTAGCTAGTAGGTACCTAATAGTTGCGTGATCAGTGCAGATAATAATCTTTGCGCCTACTAGATAGGAACGAAATTTATCTAATGCAAAAACGACTGCCAAGAGTTCCTTTTCTATAGTGGTGTAGTTTATCTGTGTAGAATCCAAAGTCCTACTTGCATAGTATATTGCATGGAGTTTTTTTGTCTCTTCTTTGTCCTAGGACTGCACCTGCTGCATAATCACTTGCATCACACATTATCTCAAATGGTAGACTCCAATCAGGTGGTTGTATGATAGGTGCATATATGAGAGTTGCTTTTAACCATTCAAACGCCTTCGGGCAGTCATCATCAAAGATGAACTCAACTTTTTTCATTAAGAGGTTAGTTAGAGGTTTAGAAATTTTCAAGAAATCTTTTATGAAGCGTCTGTAGAAACCGACATGGCCTAAGAAACTTCGTATTTCTCTTACGGTTTTTGGGGGTTGGAGGCTTTCTATTACTTCAATCTAAGCTTTGTCTACTTTGATCCCCTTTTCAGAAACTATGTGTCCAAGTACAAGTCCTTGTTTTACCATAAAATGGCATTTCTCCCAGTTCAACACTAGGTTTACCTGTATACATCTTTCCAGTACCCTTTCCATGTTTGACAGACATCCTTCAAAACTTTGCCCGCATACAGAGAAGTCATCCACGAACACTTCCATGATATCATCTATAAAATCGAAAAATATGGACACCATACATCTTTCGAATGTTGCATGCGCATTACATAGTCTGAATGACATTCGCCGATAAGCAAATGTACCATAAGGACACATGAATGTTGTCTTTTCTTGGTCATCTGGGTGGATAGGAATTTGAATGAATCCTGAATAATCATCTAATTAGCATTAGTAAGAATGCTTAGCCAATCGCTCAAGCATTTGGTCAATAAAAGGTAGAGGGAAATGGTCTTTTCGAGTTTCTTTATTTAATTTTCTGTAGTCAATGTATATTCTAGCTCCACTCACGACTCTTTCTGCTATTTGTTTTGCCACTTTGTTTGTGGTGACTATGATTCCTACTTTCTTGGGTACACAGTGGACTGGACTAACCCATTGGCTATCTGAGATTGGATAAATGATACATGCACTTAGAAGTTTATTTACTTCATCCTTGACTACAATGCTCAAGATCAGGTTAATTCTTCTCTGATGTTCTCTAAAATATTTACAGTATTCTTCCAACATAATGCGATGCATGCAGATGGAAGGACTTATTCCTTTAAGATCACCAATGTTATATCCTAAAGCAGAGGGATATTTTCTTAAGACATGCAATAGTTTTTCCGTCTCAGTTTGTCCTAAGTCTGCGTTGACTATCACGGGTCTTTTAAGTTCGAAATTTAGGAATTCATATCTTAGGGTTTTGGGTAAAAATTTAAGTTCCAAGTTGGGTTTCTTCGGACAAGGCATATGATTTGGTGTCAGTGCTAGGCATTCGCTTAAACCGTCATCTCGATATTCGGGACACCAATCATCATCTTCAAAAATTAGGGGCATCAGAATCTTCATAGTTTCGGAATGAGTTTCTTCTCCTGAATCCATCTCTTTGACACATTCGTCTACTACATCTAACAGATAGCATGTATCATCTATAGGTGGGGCATGTAGGAACCGTGTCAGGATAAACTCAACTCTCTCTCTCTCTCTCCAACTTCAAAAGTTAGCTTTCCTCTTTTAACATCTATAATAGCTCCAGCAGTGGCTAAAAATGGTCTTCCCAATATTATAGGGGTTACACTATCTTCTTTAATGTCCACAATGATGAAATTTGTAGGGATGTAGAATTGACCTATGCGTACCAAAATGTTTTCTAGTATTCCCACAGGGTATTTGACAGAGCGATTCGCTAGTTGTACTGACATCTTGGTTGGTCTTAATTCTCCCATGTCAAGCTTTTTGGATATGGACAGGGGCATAACGCTGATACTAGCACCTAAGTCGCATAAAGCTTTGTTTATGACATACTTACCTATATTACAGGGTATAGAAAAACTTCCGGGATCCTTCAGCTTCTGAGGCATTTTGTTCTGAATGATTGCGCTACACTCAGCAGTGAGTGTAATTCTCTCGTTATCCTCTATCTTTTTCTTGTTTGTCAAGATTTCTTTGAGAAACTTAGCGTACGAGGGCATTTGAGTGATAGCTTCTGTGAATGGTATCGTGATGTTTAATTGTTTCAGAAGTTCAACAAATTTCCTAAATTTCCCCGCACTTCTAGATTGAGCAAGTCTTTAAGGATACCAGATTGGTGGTTTGTAAGGCGGCGGAGGCACATAAGGTTTTTCTTTTTCTTCTGTCTCTCTGTCGCCTACCCTTTCCTTCTCTTTTGGTTCTCTTTCCTCCTCAATTGTTTTTCTACAACAAGCACCTATTGCTGCACCTGGTACATTTCCAGGTCAACCTCAACCAAATCCAAAAGGACATGCTCATGCTATTATATTGAAAAGTGGAAAAGAAATTTGTTGCAGCCAATTCAGAGTTATAGCAGCCACGATGGCTAGAGGTACTGCGGTTAAGCTATCTATCTTCTGGACGAGAGCATCTACCTTAGCATGGACGCTATCAAGATTGCTGATCTCGTACATACCACCTTTTGTAGATGCTTTCTATACGGTAGCTTTGTCTGCTTGACCTCTTTCACTCCCCCACTGATAGTGGTTTTGAGCCATACTTTCTACGAGAGCATAAGCAGCAACGTAGGATTTATCCATAAGTACGCCACCTGCGGCGGCGTCTATCGTTAAAATTGTATTATAAAGGAGACCATTGTAGAAGGTATGGATGATTAACCATTCTTCTAGGCCATGATGTGGATAGAGCCTCAACATGTATTTGTATCTTTCCCAAGCGTCAAAAAGAGACTCGTTGTCCTTTTGTCGAAAATCGCTTATTTGGGATCTTAGCATAACTGTCTTACTTGGTGGGAAATATCTTGCAAGAAAGACTTTCTTCAACTCATCCCAAGAGGTAACCAAGTTAGTTGGTAGAGACTGGAGCTAGGCTCGGGCTCTGTCTCTTAGAGAAAAAGGGAAAAGACGAAGCCTTATTGCCTCTTGAATGACTCCATTGTTCTTAACTATATCTGCGTATTGCAGAAACATCGATAAATGTAGATTAGGGCCGTCCATTAACCCTCCAGAAAACTGGTTTTGTTGTACAGCAAACAACAAGGAAGGTTTGAGTTCGAAGTTATTAGCCTCAATCAGAGGAGCATCAATGCTGTTATGTGGTTCTTCCTGCGAAGGAATAGCATAATATTTGAGAGGACGTGGCTGATCACCCATGTCTGGTTCTTCAACTGGTTCGACAGGGATACAAGATTGAGAGAGGGATTGATTTGTACAAGATACTCGTACTCGGCGTCTTCTAGTAATAGACCGCTCAGGTTCGGAAGTTGGTAGCACTAAGCCTTCACCTTTAGAGCGATTGCTTAGCATACAATTGGGAATGGTGCCTTAGTCTCTACAGCATAACTAAAAGAGTTACGATATCGACTTGTTAGTCCCCAGCAACAGCGCCAAAAACTTGATCGCAAATTTGTGAGTCTTAAAGAATCTAGACCGCAAGTATACAGTCCTATTGCGTGTAGCTTTAAAGATTATCGAATCCCAAGGGACTAAATGTCGAACTACCGTTATCTTAGGTTACTACATAAATCTAAGGCTAATAATGTAATTAATAGGGGGTTTAGGGTACCTAACTGATTATAATCTAGTTTAGATTCAAGGGAGAATATCGGTATGTAATGGTCGGACTTTGGGGATTTAGCAACTCATTGACCTTAATCGGTTTAACAAAACCGTTTTCAGTAGGAAGTATTTGTTTGAAAATCCTCTTCTCATACTCTCGTGTTTATTGATTCAGATCCTACGATCAAACCTAAGTGAGTGCTCTCGCTGTTTCAATTAGAGTTTAAAAATAGTTTTTGGAAACAAACAAAACCTAATCAACTTAAAAGCGCTCTTACTGTATTTTAAGATGATGCACAATTACCACTGTCCAGTTATTATCTCAAACTCTCATTTTATTGATCCTAACTTCTATCTGTATTTTACTCTCGTAACAAAACAATTAATATTTAGAACTAGTAATTGAAACCAGAAAATTATTCTATTTTTAAAAGGAACTAATCAATTGGCGTTGCTAAACCCCGTTGGCTATATGACCTTACATACCGATAAATAAATTTAGCCTAGCATGTTAAACAATTCAATAACAGCGCAACATAAATAACTACCATCAGACAATTTAAATAAACTAAACATTTCAGACAATCCTTGCATAAATGAATAAAGTACTTAAATTAAACCTGAAAATATTATGGCAGAATATTTGGCTAATATTAGATGTCTCCCACAGATCGGTAAAGAAAATAATGTGGAAAATATTCGGCAGAGTAACAGTAAAAACAGAGAAAAGGAAACGTGTTTAAAAATGGGGATTTGAGGTCCTATTTATAAGCTTAGAGACACGTAGGGGGTTGAGATATTTTCTCCTCCGGATTTGCCTCCGTAGCGACCGCTACGGATTGAAAGACTCAGTGTAACGGGCGTTACACCCCCTACTTTTGAGGAGGAACTATCTTGGCAAGGTGTAACGGTCGTTACACCAGGGTTAGGTGACATGTAACGTTCGTTACACCCCTTGGACCTTGGGTGGATTGGGCCCATCGTGTATTTCTTCTTTTGGTCTTCCAAGGCTTTTTACTTGTAATGCACCCAGTTTTGCCACATACCCCTCAATTGCATATTTTCTCTTTCTTTGTGCGGATTTTAAATACGATTAGCTAGACTTTACTTGGCTTTCTTTGCACATGCCTTGCAAACATCAAATTCCTGGAAAAAAAAATAGAAAATACCAACATAATACGAATAAAGAGTAATTTAATTAATTAGAATGCGGATAAAATTCATGTAAATTGATCCAAATATTCGATACATTTCCGGTTTATCAATTATCTTCCATATAACTCCACTGTTTAGGATTTGAGACAACGCTTGTACATCACCAGCAAGGTCTGTTCAAAAGCATATTGTATGAGATTATGGTATTGTTTTTGTCATCCTCCCTCTAAAGGCTTGTAGCTTTTAATTGAGAGTTGAATATCACAAAAAGGAAGTAAAAGCATAGTTTAAGTATAGTAAAAACGAATGGATTAATTCAAGACAAACATATGAAATTCATTAATGGAATAGAAATGTTTGACTTAAAGTAAGTGTTCGAACAATCAAAAGAAAATTAAAAATTAAAAATTCTAATGAACATAAATCCTTTTCGTCTAAACTTGTCACTTCAGATGGTGTGCCTTTGAGGGATGACAAAAGAATTCAGTCTGACCATCTTGTGTGAACTCTAGCACTCCTTCGTCGATCAAGTCTTGAATCTTATTTTTCAATGCCCAACAGCTATCAGTGTCATACCTAGGACTATTGGAATGATAAGCACATCTCACATTATGATTGTACCGAGGAGAGGAGGTGTTGGGATTCTGAGGAGGATCCTTCAATGTAATCAACTCCAAGCTCAACATGCGTGCAATACTTGAGCCGAGGACATGTTGATTTTGGTGAATTACCTTTTGGGCTGTCTTGTTTATGCTGATTGCCTTGTCATTATTGTTGCATTGGTACTATATTAGAGGTCCGCACTGCCCCTACAGATTGGTTGAGATCACTCTTATTACGATCCTTCTAGTCGTACACAGTACTGGACACATTCTTTTCGTTGTATGATCTCTTCTGAGTACTTGAAGATGTATTCCCCTGAATTTCACCGCTCCTGAGTTTATTTTCAACATGTTCCTGCATGAACATGTCACCCAATTCCATGTCTGCCAAGAGAGGTTGATCATTGACTAGGCCCCAAATTCTAGTAGTTTTCCCCAGACGATCGTATCTGTCCTGATGAAGCATGCTGATGAGAATCCTTAACTCTTCTTGTCCCCGAGCTAAATTTTGTATAAGAGCCATCTGACTATTCATATGGATTCTCATCCTTTCCATCTCAGCTTGCAGTTGTTCCAACTGGTCATCCTTGTTGTCGTCAAGATTTTTCTTGGTCAAATTCCCAGCGAGGAGTGCTTTCAATTCTTCTTTCCCCTTGGATAGATTCAGGAAGATTTCATTGAATTGAGCATCTTGAGTTTGGAGATCTCTGACAGTCTGTTCTAGAGCCATCTTTACTGAAATAAATAGCAAGCAAATGAGAAACCTGTATGGGAAAACTTATTATGATAGGTTGCATGATATGTGGATGCAATGTTTTCAAGGATATCACATGATAAACCCAAGAAAATGTTAGAAACTGAATCTGACTGCAGCTTTGATGGAAGAACTTTATATCGTTGAATGTCCTACTACGAGAATCAAGCTCACCATGTCGAGTGGGTCCTAGCTACTGACTTAAGACATCGTGCTTTGACGACATTGGCTAGAGGAAAATAAATCCGCTTGCCCCTTACTAGATGTTTGGTTCATCATAACCTGCATTACAGGCCCTTGAGATCCTTGAAATGGTTAAGAAAATGACATGTCATAATGTTATGATGTTATGATGTTATGTTCGAACAATTTAATCATACACAAGCAAAACACACAAGGCCTTAGGTTTAAGCTTGCATGGAGTTGTAGGTAAGTACCCTCTTAAAGCTTAGTTGGTTCAACCTGTCCTAAAAGAAGTAACCGAGTTCTAAGGAATCTCAATATCACTAATCTTTCTTCATCAGGCATTGTTTCAGCTCAAGCGATCTTTTCTCACGGCCAAAATATCCCGAAAGTCCGATCTCAATGAGTGTAGTATTGGGTATCAACCAATCTTCAGTTTTACACCAAAGCTGGCTATCTCACTACTTTCTAATGGCCAAGTTTTTTCAAATAATGTTCTAAGGTCAGTTAGTGCTTCATGACACCACACAACGGACCCATATTCTCCTTGATTCAACATAAAGGATACCGGTACCAACAAATGTTTCACACTAACATAGTCATCGCTTCAACCATGTCGGTATTACGCTGCACAATCCCCACGATCTATTTCTACTTACCTAATGTGCCCTAGATCCGGGTATATAATCTATACAAGAATACCCAAACATAAACCCGAAATGTAAAGCAATCAAGTCAAACAAGTAAAGCATTTAAATTTGAACTATCTCTAAGGTAACCCCACTTTTAGGGTTTATGTTTCCCCAACAGAAGTTTTGTAATACAGTGGGAGAACCGACTTTACTCGTTTTGCATTTTATTGTAAATGTTTCGATTTATCAAGAGTCGCCACCGACTTTTCATTTATCCAACAAAGGAAAGGGTGAAAAGAACAAGAAAGATCTTTTTAAATATTTTGAGTTCGGGGGATAGATTATGGAAAGGGAATGTGTTAACACCATTTCCATCCGTAGTTATCTACGGGCTCTTAGTTGCTAGCCCACTTTGAAAATGCTTTTTGGTGTATTTGAAAATATTTTTGAAAAGGCGCCTTAGTGTGGCGAACTTTGTAATGTTTCTCGTATCGTTGAGAACGTATACAAAGTGTTTTGTCTTTGAAAATATTTTAGAGAAAGGTTTGTGTAGGTGTGAAAAAAAATTGTTTTGTTTGTTTTTGTGAGCAAGCAACTATGAACTGTCTACCTACTCGAATGGTCTTTTTTCTTTTCCTTTAGACAATGCTATCCTACTATTAGTCAGTAGGTAGCCCTGTAGTTGGATGTTTTGAGGGATAGACGCGGGTCATTGTACAGTTATAAAGGCAACTCATAGGGAACTTTAGCAATTTTTTTGTAAGGGACTATATCGTATACCGAAGGCAGCATTGAAGGGTCATCGAGGGACTACGATCTTTTAACCGAGGGCCTTTGCTAAAGTGTCCCACGTTCGAGGGACATGACTGTTTTTCCGAAGGCAACAACTAGAGGTACCTTAGAGGTGCGCGCGTGCGAGTGTGTTGTATTTCAGTTATTTATCTTAAACATTTAGGTTTTTTACCGTTTGTTTTTAGTCTTTCGATACAAGCCTATTAAGCATACATCTAGCAGTTAAATATATACAAGTGCGGAAAATAAAATGTGAGAATTAAACTACGCTATTACATCGCTTCGGGACGGGGGGAATTACAAACCAAAAGTGGGGAAAAAACAGTAAAAGGTCCTAGTTTAATCTATCACATCCCATTGACAGTTACATATATTTGATAATGCGAAAATAAGTAAATGCGCGGAGAGTAGAAAATAGATAAAATCTAAAACCCTAAAAATTCTAAGTGATAAAAGAAATATTTTTGTTGTTTTTGTTTTAGGAAAAATAATAATTAAATTAATCGAAACCTAATTCTAAGTAGTTTAATTAATTAAGAAAAAGATGATTAAATAATTAATTAAAATTTACAATAATTAAATTAATTAGAAAAAAAACTTAAGTCAAATATTTTTTGTAATTTTCTGATTTTTTGATTTTCTAATTGAAATAAATTGATTATTAAAGGAAAAGAAAAAATGGAAAATGAAATAATAAACAATAAAAAAAAAGAATGTAAATGGGCTGCTGCAAAAAAAAAAGAGTTAGGGGGTGTAAATCAGATTTTTTGCAAGGCCCAACTTGGAAAAGTCCAGCATTGCGCTGGATCTAGTGTGGATGGCCTTTGATGGTCCATAATGGGGATGCGCGTCTGAAATGCTAGATCTACATCCAAAGAGATTTAATGGTCAGGATGTGGAGCATATCGTGTGAATGCTGGGACTTCCTGGTACCTGACCAATAATGAGAAAATATGAAAAAAAACAAAACTCCCTCACGCCTGGATCGAACCCAGGACATGGGGGAGGTATGCCTTAAGAGTACATGTGTTACCATCTGTGCCAGCTGCTCATTTGTTACATTAAATAAAATAAAACAATATAATATAAACGCAAGAAAAATCCAAGTCAGCAAGCACACGCGCATTCAGCGGGGTCCAGATATTTTGAATGGACCAATCAAGACACCTTGCACGCCAGCTCTTGACCTGGGTTAGATAAGTTCAGCCACCGAAGCAGGTGGTTTCCACCGTCTTGTCCGACGAGATCTCCTGTAAAATGCAACAAAACAAAAACAAAACAAGCCAGATCGCCTTAAAATGATCTCCTGAACACGAATATGGCCTTTAAATTTGCTAAAGCTTCATGGATCGTTTTGTTTGAATGCAAAACCTAGCAACAATCAGACATTGTTATGCATAGTTCTGACAAAAAAAATGTCATGCGACCATTCATTCATGTCCTAAACTCCATTATGAACACATCTATATCATAAAAAAGGGTTAAATGTTTCTACAGTTGAAAATTCAGAAACATAAAAAATCCTTACCACGGGTGGATTTGAATAGGTCGTTCTAGGCGTGGATGGACGTATTTCTGGGTTGAGTGAGGTAGTTTAGCGCTCCAGGAACAAGGATGGACACCTGGAATTGGTCGAATCTGCCTCCAATTGGAAATCCGAGCCTTCTTACTTTTGAGAAATTTTTGAATTTGGAGAGCTTTCTTTGAGCAGCTATGTGTGTTCCTTGCCTCTGAATGTTGTGCCTTATATAGAGGGAAGGTGAGGGTGAACAAACATCGAATTGTATCAATTCATTAACCATGGTTTTAACACCAAAATTAAAATTTGAAAAATATCCATATTTGTAGCATGCTTGCCATTTCCATCCTTGCAATGAACCTAGACATCTTGTATTGGTCTTTATGATACGGTGGCAGAACCATACTGTTTTGAAAATACTGGTTTGCGTTTTTTGTTTGTATTCTCAAAATGTCACGGTAAGCAAGAGTCGCCACCAACTTTTATTTTATCCAATGGAAAGGAAAAAAGCACAGAAAAATTCCTTTTTCGAGATTTTGAGTACGGGGTGTAGATTATATAAAGGGAAGGTATTAGCACCATTTCTATCCGTAGTTTTCTACGGGCTCTTAGGTAGTTGCTCATCATTTTAAAATATTTCTTCCATGTTTGTGTGTTTTGAAAAGTTTTTGTTTTACTTCGTTTTAACCCTTGCTTCTGTCTTCAAGAGTGTTACGAAGTGTTTTTGAAAACTTTGTTTGAAAAGAGTGTAAGTGAAAAGTTTATTTTGAGCAAGTACCTAACATTATCTACCTACTCGAAAAAAGATTATTTCTGTTCTTGTTTCCTTTAGACAATGCTATCCTACTATTGAGAAATAGGAAGCACCGTTGTTGGAGTTGTAAGGGTAAATTCGAAAGCGACGTACAATCACTAAAGCAATGTTAGGACGTCTTAGTAATAACCCTAATGTCTTAAGATCATATTCGAGGAAACATTTCCGAGGCGACGTTTCTGAGGCAACATTTCCGAACGGGACATTTGATCTTTGTTTAGACAGGAGGGTAACCACTAAAACACCCTATACTTAATGACAGTTTACCGAAGGCAACCGAAGTGAGAGTATACCCTAAGAGTGCACATGTGCGAGTGATTTGATTTCAAGTTATTATCTTTGCACATTAGGGTTTGCTAGCCATTTTAAATTAACATACAGTCTTCTCATGCAATCCTATTATCATACATCTAACAGTTAATATTTGCGAGAATTAAAATGCGAGAAATAAAGACTACGCTATTACAAGGCTTCAGGGAGGGGATTAATTACATAGCCAAAAACCCGTAAAACGATAAATAAAAGGAAATCCTAGTTAAACTATTACATACTGTAAGTAGTTACATTAATATTGTGAAAAATAATAATAAACGCGCGCGATGAATTAAGAACGAGAGAAATTAGGGTTTTGACCCCGTCTAAACCTACTAAAAAGAAAAATCAATTTTTTGTTGTTTTTGATTGTTTTGAGAAAATAAGATTTTAATTAAATAAAATACAAACCTAGTTACTAATTAATTTAAGTTAAGAAAAATAATTAAGTTAACCTATTTTTGTATTTTGTTTTATTGAGAAAAGAAATAAAAATTAAATCAAGAACAAACCCTAATTTTCTAATTGATTTTAAATTATTTACAAAAAGGATAGAATTACCCTAAAATTGAATTTAACCAATATTAAATTAAATTTGATAAAATAAAATAAAACCTAAGTTCTAAATTGGTGAAATTGATTTTATGATTTTTTTGTAAAAAAAGAAATTAATTTGTTAGAAAATAAATTAAACTAATTAAATTAAAAGAAATAAAATGAATAAAGAGAAAGAAAGATGGGCCTGGTTGTAGCAAGAAGGGGGGTGTGGATTGCACTTTCTGAGCCCAATAGAGCCTAGCCCATGTTGACTTTCCAGATCCTGTGTTGCTAGCTTAACTAAGCCTGTGATGGACCTTCATGGATAAGGCGTTGGATCTAGGCATGCTGGGAATCTGATGGCTGAAAGCTGATAGCGCATGATGGACTAATGGGGCGCCTATGTACCTGATCATATAATGCAAAATAATATGGAATAATATGGGGACCTGGGAATCGAACCCAGGCCCTTAGGAGTTTCCCAATGCATGATGACCATCTGAGCTAGCTTGCTTAATTGTACATGGAACAACAAATAATCATTATATGGAAAAACAAAACAATAATTATCAAAACGCGCGCAGATTTGAATGGGCCATTCATGGGGCGCCACGTTACCCTTCTTCTTCCTCCCACTATTTCTAAAAGTCCTGAGTTTTACCTACGGACAAATGGGCGTAGGTACAGCCCTGTGATTCTCCAAAATTCTATGCAAGCATGATAAATGCACAACAATGGTACCAATCAACTCGTGGCAACCTCACGATCATCATGGTACCCTTATCCATGGCCAATTGTACCTGTACAAAAAAACCCCAAAAACAAAGAACCCTAACTATGGCATCTTGCTGTATAGTTAACAAAAATGCAATTAAGTATCACCATTAGATTGCAAATGATTCAAGGATTAAGAATATGCAAATAAATTATGCTAAAAGTGCCAGAATTGGGATATTCAATTTCAAGAAAGTATGTAGATCATGGGACACTTACAGTGCATTTCAGGGCACGAGAATGCTTTCTAGTGATTGCAATATAACCCAGAGATATCCAGCAAGAGATTGAGATAGCTGGGAAGGCTTGAGATGGCCTGAAAACTGGAAATTGATTCACCATTTTTGTTGAATTTTTGCAAGTTTGCTTTCTGTTTCTCACGCCTCTAATCTCCTTGCTTTTGGTCTGCACATGTTCCTTATGTACCCTAGAATGAATTAGGGTTACAAACTAGTTTCAAATCTTCCTCAATTAAGATCATTGATTCAAGATTTGATCCTTATGCAAATATTTCCAAATCAAGCCAAATCTAATCTTTTTGTGTCCAAATGAAGCTTGCACGATTTGATTCTCTTTCCAGCTGTATAAGAGGCCTAAACATGCACAAAATCTCAAGCTTTGATTAGTTTTGATATTTTCATGATTTTATTTTGATTTTATTTGATTCAATTGAAATAAAATCAAAATAAATGACAAAAATAAAATAATGACAAATGGAAAGGATCATGGGTCTTGGTTCATGTTACAAACTCAATGCAAGCATAAAAAGTTGGGCCCATTTGACAAAAATTGCAATTTGAGACACATTTGACTTTTGGCAATTTTGCAAAAAAGGTCAACTTTGCCAATGCATAACTCCTTCAATTTTGACCCTAGAGATGTGTTCTTTTACTTTTTAGAAATCTTAGGATGTCCTCTAAGTAACCCTTTTGGTCTCATCTCAATTGGGTCTTCCATTTTCATGTATGAAGCTTTGACAAAAAAGGTGTTTTTGTTGACTTTCCAAAATAACCTATAATATCCAAATTTATATCTTCTTGTGAGTGCATATTTTGAACTTTAGGTATGAAGATGAATTGTAGGTAATTTCATCCTATTAAAAATGAGCTTTGGATGGGTCATTTTTGATAAAGTATGAGAAAGTTATGCTTGGTCAAAGTTGAGTTGACTTTTCCTATAAAACCCTAATTTAGCAACTTTTGGGTTTTGATGAATTATGATCAATCCTTGAGGAATCATGATCAAACCTTGATAAAATGATGAATAATACTTCAAAATGAGAATGTTGACCAAAAATCTTGAAGTTTGACTGTATGTGGGCCACAATTGACTTTTGCCCTAGCACAGTCGATTTTCAGGCCCTTAAGCAATTGACTGAACAAACTTCCTCTGCAAGGCTTGAAACTTGACATGGATGATCTTGAGAAAATATTAGGACAATGGTGAGCATTTTGGATCCTTTGGACTCAAACATCTTAATTCAAACTGAAACCCTAATTTGTGGTATACTGCCTTAGGAGAGAGTTTTGTCTGGTCAACCCTTGGACTTCCTTGAGCAATTTGAGGAACTCACTTGAAATGTATTGAGAAATATGTGAGGGAATATTTTGGGGTACAACAGCTTCCCCTGTTCAATCTTCTTACACTTGAGGATGTAGATTGGCTTGTCTGCCTTTCGTGATCCAAAGGTGGAAGATGATTGAACACTAGAGTGCCCAGAAATTTGCACTCGCATGAAGTGGTATTTGCCTTACGATGTCGGGAATGGGATTATAGATGCCATTTGGAGATTGATGTCGGAAGATGGGCTTAAAGATGCCATCAGAAGAAGTGTCGATCGCATAAGAGATTCCTTTGCGAGAGCCTGTATACCTATCATCGAGGAGGACTATGCTGGGGAGTGCTAGTCTCTTGTCTTAAGAGAGATAGAGTTTTAGGAACTTTCAGTTGTCCTTTACTCTACTGGGGAATCATCTCTTAGTCAAGGAGGTGAAGATGAACTGCTATCTGGTCATGTTCCAGGCTTCACAGTGATTCGCTGAGGAAAATAAGAGCGACTGCTATCTGGTCGTGCTCCAGGCTTCACAGTGACTTACTGGGGGATGAGATTAAACTTGCTATCTGGTCGTTCTCCAGGCTTCACAATTTCTCAATTCTTATCTGATCGTGATCCATGCTTCAGAATAAATTAAGTGGTTATCCGGTCGCATCCGGGCTTCCATTTATTTTAAGGCCTACTAATATCCGGTCGATTCCGGGCTTCATAGTGATTGGCCGGGTAAACTGCTATTCGGTCGAATTCCGAGCTTCACAACATCCCATAATGTTATCTGGTCGTATCCCAGGCTTCAGTATCCTTTTCCTCTATCTGGTCGTGATCCAGGCTTCACGGTGTCTTATACCATTATCTGGTCGAGTCCAGGTGTGATACGGTGGGAGAACTGACTATGAGTTTTGCGTTTGTATTCGCAAATGTTGCGGTTAGCAAGAGTCGCCACCGACTTTTTATTTTATCCTAAGGAAAGGTTAAAAAGCACAGCAAAAACCTTTTGAGATGTTTTCTTGGGTTCGGGGAGTAGATTATAGAAAGGGAAGGTATTAGCACCCTTTCTATCCATGGTTATCCATGGGCTCTTAGTTACTTGCTTAGATCACTTGCCTTTTGTTTTCAATTTGTTTGAAATGGTGCTTTGTGTGTGTGGATTTGAAAATGTTTTGAAAAGAGGCCAATGTGGTGGCAATCTTTGTAATGATCCATGTGGGGATGTATACAAAGATGTATGTCTTTTGAAAAAGTTTTCATTTGTTTTTGAAAATGGTTTTGAAAGTGTAGTGATGTGTGGTTTTGAAATCAGGCAAGTGTTTTGTTTTGCAAGTCTGATTCAAGTAACTAAGAGGTTATCTACTCCTAAATTTCTCAAGAGATTATTGCTATATTTTAACCCTTTAAACAAGTTTGTTCCACCATTGAATTTGGTGGACAATCTTGTGTTAGGATGTGAAAGGGACAGGCGCGGGTCATCGTTTAGACCATAATTGCAACGGCGTTAAATGTCTTTGGGCATTTTCCTTAAGGGACTTGATCATGTGTTTGTTTTTGAAAAGTTTTATCGAGGGACTATGATCATTCAAATTGTCTGCTTTGCCCAAAGAAGTTCAACATACAATATGGTCCATTTATTTGAAGGCAACAAAGTGGAGTACCCTAGGGGTGTTAGTGTGCAAGTGTGTTTTATTGCATACAAGAGTTTTTCTTTGAATTAGGTTTTTCTATTTCATTGATTTTATCTTGTCATACACGTCCTAATTACTAGCAATAAGAAGCGGAAATGTAAAATCCTACGCTATTACAATAATTAGGGGAGGGGGATACACATTTGTACATGGGGGGTTCAACGAGAAAAATAGACAAAAAAGAAAATAGCGGAAAACAAGATATATAGAGAGAGAGAGGGAGCCTGCGCGCTGTTGGGAGGCCATCAGAAGTTCTGACCCAGATCCGCCGTCAGATGATCAACCTGTTGGTGAAACTGGATGAGTCAGAACTTCTGACTCTGGCACCTGCAAAACAGAACCTTGTTAGTGGGGAAATCAGAAGTTCTGATTTCCCTGCGCTGCAAGACAGAAGTTTGTTAGTGGAGAAACCAGAAGTTCTGATTCTGCTGAAAAGGCAATAACTCTCAGAGGTTCTGATGTCATTGACAGCAAAACAGGCTTCAGATGTGCTAACGTCAAAGTCATCACTTGGCTTTTTCCTGCACTAATCAGAACATCTGCAATCCTGTTGTTACTCCACAAAACAGGAAACATATTTGGAACAGATCCAGCAAAATAGCAAAAATGTTTCAGAGGTCAGAATCACCAAGGTCACAGGCAAGTCCTATACTGGCTCAGAACGTTCTGAGGTATGAGAATCCTCAGAACATAAACAGCAATAACATGAATATTTACATTATGTTACTTGAATATGCACAACTGATGATGCTTAACAGTGTGGTGAGGGTCAGCAGGTGCTTACCTGACTGTCTGGAAGATGGTGGGTGAAAGTTAGCTTTTGGTTCTGGTGGTGTTCTGGACAGATTTGGAAAAGGGGGAGTGAAGGTGTATACGTGTATAGGGTCAGAAGTTTGGAAAGAACGTTTTTGGTTTACAGAAAAGAGCTGGATGTTTGATGAAGTTGAAGGTAAGAAACTTAAAGTTGTGAAACAAAGCTTGGAGATTTTGGCAGAGTTTCAGAATGTTATGTTGCTAGGAGTTTCGTTTCTCTCTTAGCAATTTTTTTCTGTTTCTTTTCTTGAACCCCTTTTGCAGTGATGAAAGCTCTCTATTTATAGGCAAAGTTCTTGTGGATGCCTTGAACATTTAAGGCGCCAACAGAGTTTGAATTTGTTCTTTGACATAAATTCCTGGGAAGTTGTGATAACAACTATTTTCCAGCCTAGGTAGCAGCAGCAGGCGTAGATTGGGGGAAGTGACCTCTGAAATGGGCGGTGGCGTGAAGACCCATGCCAGAATCTGTGCAAAAGCATTTTCCAAGCCACACGTGAATGCTCAGGAGTGGTTGGAAGCATTAATGGGCATTAAATGGTGACAAGACCTGTCAATACCAACATTCTGGTAAGGGAAACCAGCGTTGAATCAGCAGCGTAAACCATGCTCTGGCCTTGGCTACCTGTTGTCTTAGCAAACTCTGGAGATTCTCCTGGTTTTCTGGTGTGTTCCTTGGATCTACTTCTGGACAATCTGGACTTAGAGATTCTGTATCAATGTGACACCTATCCTTCTGGCCTTTCATCTTCTGATTTCAACCTGTTCTGAAGGAGCCTTCATACTTTCCTGTTTCTCTTGCATTCCTTTAGCAAGTTCTGACTGAGCTTGTGTAACTGCTGAAGGGGCATGTTCTGTTTGAGGCTTACACTCTGAACCACGTTTACAACTTCTGATTGAACTGATGTAGCTGCTGAAGAGCCAACTTCTGACCACGCTGAGCCAAGCTTGCAACTTCTGACCGTCTTCACCTGGAATGGGTCCAGAAGTTCTGGAGCGCTGATTTTTCTAAAAACACTTATTTTAAAGAAGCACTTAGAATTTGATTTTCCTCAAGATGAAAGCGTTGTTTCCGGAGTTTGTGAGACCATCTTGCTCTTGTAAGTGGCTTGCTTGGGCAAAAGGATAACCCAGGACTTGGATTTGTTTCAGGGGACTTTGAAAAATCTAAGATGGTTTCCTGAAGAAAGGGAGGGCAAATTTTGGGGTACAACAGTTGCCCCTGTTCAATCTTCTTGAACCTGAAGAGTTAGATTGGCGAGTTTGCCTTTCGCGACTCGAGGGTAAAAGGAGATTGGACACCAGAGTGCCCGAAAATTTGCACTCGCCTAGTAGAGTATCAGCAATGGGAATGGGCTTACAGATGCCATTTGGAGAGGCGGTAGATAGGGAGATGGGCTTACAGATGCCATCCGGAGACGTGACAGAACCTTGTCGGGAATGGGCTTATAGATGCCATTTGGAAGTGTCGATCGCATAAGAGATTCCTTAGCGAGAAACTTATATATTTGAGAAAGACGGATGTTTTCCTGGCTTGTTACAGGTGTTTGATCTTCAATCTCCTTATGCAGATGTGCCCTGGCTAGATACAGGTATCGAATCTACAATCGGTTGCTCACAGATGTGCCCTGGCTGGATACAGGAGTCGAATCTGGAAACGTTGTAGTGGATAGATGTGCCCTGGCTGGATACAGGAATCAAATCTTTGAACTCTTCAGACGTGCCCTGGCTAGATACAGGAATCGAGTCTGGAAACATTGTAGTTGATAGATGTGCCCTGGCTGGATACAGGAATCGAATCTTTGAACTCTTCAGACGTGCCCTGGCTAGATACAGGAATCGAGTCTGGAAACGTTGTAGTTGATAGATGTGCCCTGGCTGGATACAGGAATCGAATCTTTAGTTGATAGATGTGCCCTGGCTGGATACAGGAATCGAATCTTTGAACTCTTCAGACGTGCCCTGGCTAGACACAGGAATCGAGTCTGGAAACGTTGTAGTTGATAGATGTGCCCTGGCTGGATACAAGAATCGAATCTTTGAACTCTTCAGACGTGCCCTGGCTAGATACAGGAATCGAGTCTGGAAACGTTGTAGTTGATAGATGTGCCCTGGCTGGATACAGGAATCGAATCTTTGAACTCTTCAGACGTGCCCTGGCTAGATACAGGAATCGAGTCTGGAAACGTTGTAGTTGATAGATGTGCCCTGGCTGGATACAGGAATCGAATCTTTGAACTCTTCAGACGTGCCCTGGCTAGATACAGGAATCGAGTCTGGAAACTGATCACTCTCAGATATGCCCTGGCTAGATACAGGTATCGAATCCGGAATTTGTGACAGTTGAAGGTAGTTGTTTTTTTTTTTTTTTTTTTTTTTTTTTGGGATTGTCTTTTTCCCTGAAAAGGCAAAAACATAAGTTGTATGCAATGTCATGATGTATGATATGCATGATGTCATGATGTTCAACATGAGATAGTGTTGTATGCACTTTATCATGTATGTAAGCAAGATGTATGAAAGTGTGAAATGTTTATGAATGTATCTTCGTCTTAGGAAAATAGATCTTTGACGATCGGCTGGGGAGTTGCCCTGTGGCCGAGATACTTTGCTGAAGCTTGGATGAGAGGCCTGCTTGAGGACTTTTAATGATGGATCCCGCTGGGGATAACAAAGATAAAATCCGCTGGGGATTTGAAAGATAAACTCCGCTGGGGATTGAAAGAACTTTGTTGGGGGCGATCTTCCGTGGCGATTAGCTGAGGATAACCCAGTTATAAGCCCTTGTGAGGAATAACTCTGAATAAAGTTAGGGAGAGACGTCCGTATTCTGCAGGGAACAAGCTTCCAGAATCTACTGGGGATAAGCTTTAAGACCTGCCGGGGTGGTTTTGCCTTTTCAGGATTGACGGGGAATCAACTCAGCTTGGGGAGAATATTGCCGACTCTTGTCTTACTCTGCGAGGCGTTGAGATGATTTGGTTACATCCTTCAGTTGAGTCTAACCGGGTACCTTGGCGGACAAAGCAATCAGACTGCATCGGACAACTTCACATTGCCCCTGTTTCCAATGTCACCTGCAATTGATCTTTTGTTTCATATGCAAATATTTATGAATCAGCAATTTTAATGTCAAATGCATATATCAAAAATGAACATTGGACGTTCTTCGCGAGACAAAACAGAAAAAAGAAAACAATGGTAATTTGTACGGACAAGTGAATTTGTATTGATTTGAACTTTGCCTGTGAATAGGCGTTTTTATACAAGAGGCTGACATCCTAGTAAGAGGATGCCGCCAAATAACATAGAATTTTGAAAAGGAAACAAAACAGCTATGTGAACAATCCCACTGGGTTCCAACTCTGCTATTGCCTTTATGTCTTCGAACGTCTCATCGCTTTGCTACCTAGTTGAAGATGAAGCTGATTGGTCAATGCCGAAATCTGGAGCCAGATAGTTGATGCCGAATTCTGGATGCGAAGTGATCCAATGAGACATAGTGTTACGCTTTTATCCCTAACTTTTGCCTGGACCGCCCTTTCGGGTTTTCAGTCCACCGGGATACCCATTTCTGCCCAAGCCGCCCTTTCAGGTTTTCGACTTGCCGGGTGTACAGATTTTTATTCATTTCATCCCTTATTTTTGCCCGAACCCTTTTGGTTCGCCGGGAAGCCCTTATTTTTGCCTAGGTATGTCAACCTAGCGGGTCTTTTATTTATGCGTAGTATTTTTTCACTATGTCTGCATTGGCGGGGTGAGGAAGGTCGTCACCGTCCATGGTGGTTAGGATCATGGCTCCTCCTGAGAACACGCGTTTAACCACAAATGGCCCTTCGTAAGTAGGGGTCCATTTGCCCCGGGGATCGCTTTGAGGAAGGATGATGCGTTTGATTACCAGGTCCCCAACTTGATACTCTTGTGGTCTGACTTTCTTGTTAAATGCCCTGATCATCCGTTTCTGATACGTTTGACCATGACAGATAGCAGTGAGTCTCTTTTCGTCAATCAGATTTAATTGATCAAGTCGAGTTTGGATCCAATCATCTTCATTCAAGTCTGCATCCTTCATTATCCGGAGAGAGGGTATCTGGACTTCAATTGGCAAGACTGCCTCCATGCCATAGACCAAGGAGAAGGGAGTTGCCCCGGTTGACGTCCTTGCTGAGGTGCGGTACCCATGAAGAGCGAACGGTAACATCTCGTGCCAATCTTTATAGGTCACTGTCATCTTCTGCACAATTTTCTTGATATTCTTATTGGCTGCCTCTACAGCCCCATTCATCTTCGGCCGGTAGGGAGAAGAATTGTGGTGCTGTATCTTGAATTGTTCACAGAGTTCAACGATCATTTTGTTGTTGAGATTGGTACCATTGTCCGTAATGATTCTTTCTGGGATGCCGTACCGGCAGATCAGATTATGCCGGATGAAACGTGCCACGACGCTCTTGGTTACTGTGGCGTAGGAAGCTGCCTCAACCCATTTCGTGAAGTAATCGATCGCCACCAAGATGAAGCGATGCCCATTGGATGCTGTTGGTCGGATCTCGCCGATCATATCGATGCCCCACATTGCGAAAGGCCACGGTGCCGTCAGGACGTTCAAAGGGACCGGAGGGATATGCACCTTGTCAGCATAGATCTGGCATTTATGACAAGTTCGGGAGTGTTGGTAGCAATCGGCTTCCATTGTGGACCAGAAATATCCTGCCCGAAGGATTTTCTTAGCCATGGTGTGTCCACTGGAATGTGTTCCAAACGTGCCTTCATGTAATTCCATCATAATTTTCTCTGCTTCAGCCTTATCCACACAACGTAGCAGAGTTGAATCATGATTCCGCTTGTAGAGAATGCCGTTGCTGAGGAAGAATTTTGCAGCAAACCTCCTCATGAACTTCTTATCATTGACAGACGCACCTTCAGGGTATTCCTGAGCTTCCAAGTACCTCTTCACCTCATGATACCAGGGTTTTTCGGTCACCTTCTCAGCCTCGAGCTCGCAACAGTATGCCGGTTCATCCAACTTCCAGATAATGATTCGGGGAGCCTCATTGTCCCATTTAACTTTGAACATCGAAGACATCGTAGCTAGGGCGTCCGCTAGCTGATTCTCCTCTCTAGGGAAGTGTTCGAAAGTTATCTCTTCAAAGTGGGGAAGCAAGATCAACACATACTCTTTGTAAGGAATGAGATTCGGGTGTTTCGTATCCCACTCGCCTTTGATCTGATTGATCACGAGAGCGGAATCTCCGAAAACACTTAGAAATTTGATCCTTAAGTCGATTGCAGCTTGTAAACCCATGATACATGCCTCATATTCTGCCATATTGTTGGTGCAGCTGAAACATAATCGGGCGGTGAGGGGAGTATGAGTTCCTTTGGGAGATATGACTACATCGCCGACGCCGTTACCCAAAGCATTGGAGGCTCCATCAAAATGCATAGACCATCGGGATCCTTCCTCAGGTCCTTCATCCGGTCCAGGTACTTCACAGTCAGTTACCACCATGATGTCTTCGTCCGGAAAATCAAAATTCAGTGATTGGTAATCGTCCACAGGTTGGTGTGCCAAATGATCTGCCAGTACACTTCCCTTAATTGCTTTCTGAGTTGTATACTGGATATCATATTCTGTCAAGATCATTTGCCATCTCACTATTCTTCCAGACAGAGCGGGCTTTTCAAATATGTACTTGATGGGATCCATCTTTGAAATCAATAAAGTAGTGTGAGTCAGCATATACTGTCTCAGCCGGCGAGCAGCCCATACAAGAGCGCAGCAAGTTTTCTCAAGCAGTGAGTAACGAGACTCACAGTCGGTAAACTTTTTGCTCAAGTAATAAATAGCGTGCTCTTTTCGGCCAGAATCGTCATGCTGCCCCAGCACACACCCCATTGAATTGTCAAGTATAGTATCAGAGGTCTTCCTTCCACCGGTGGCATAAGAATGGGTGGCTCTTGAAGATATTCCTTTATCTTTTCAAAGGCAGCCTGACATTCATCATTCCAGCGTTCTACTTGATCTTTCTTCAGTAATTTGAAGATTGGCTCACAAGTAGCAGTCAGATGTGAGATGAATCGGGCAATGTAATTCAGTCGTCCTAGGAAACCTCTGACTTCTTTCTCTGTTTTTGGAGTCAGCATCTCTTGTATGGCTTTTACCTTGGCAGGGTCCACCTGAATACCTTTATCACTTACAATGAAACCTAGCAATTTTCCGGATCTTACCCCAAAGGTGCATTTGTTGGGATTCAATCTCAGCTTGTACAACTTGAGTCGGTCAAATAACTTCCTCAGATGGTCAAGGTGCTCCTCCTCAGTTTGAGACCTTGCGATCATGTCATCAACGTATACCTCAATCTCATGATGGATCATATCATGAAATAAAGCAACCATGGCACGTTGATAGGTTTCCCCAGCATTTTTCAATCCGAATGGCATAACCTTATAACAGAAGGTGCCCCACTGAGTTACAAAGGTAGTCTTCTCCATATCCTCTGGAGCCATCTTGATCTGATTATACCCTGAAAAACCATCCATGAAGGAGAACACCTTGTGTTGAGCTGTATTGTCAACAAGGACATCAATATGAGGCAGGGGGAAGTCATCCTTGGGGCTGGCCCTGTTCAAATCCTTGTAGTCAACACACATTCTGACATTACCGTCCTTCGTCGGCACTGGCACCACATTGGCAACCCACTGAGGGTAAGAAGTCACTGCAAGGAACCCGGCATCAAACTGTTTCATAACCTCGGCCTTGATCTTTTCAGACATCTCTGGACGCATCCGTCGGACTTTTTGCTTTACCGGAAGGCAATCCTCTTTGGTCGGCAGGTGGTGAACTACAATGTCGGCATCCAAACCAGGCATATCTTCATAGGACCAAGCAAAAATCTCCATGTAATCTTGTAGCATATGGATCAATCGTTGCTTCACGCTGAGCTCTAGATTGGCACCAATCTTGACCTCTTTCCTATCTGTCTCAGTACCCAGGTTAATTGTCTCCACCGGCTCTTCATGTGGTTGAATAGCTCTTTCTTCCTGGAGTAGCAGTCTCGCAAGTTCACCAGGCACTTCGCAATCATCTTCACCTTCGTCTTCGGCCAAGTTAATCGGATTTTCGAAGTCATAACTGGCGGTAGCAGAGCTGTTACCAGTGAGATCCATAGTGGATTGAAACCTGTATAAGTGAGTGTGTGTAAATATAGCTGTTTTGCGATATATATAACACAGAAAGGAAAAGAGCACAAGATTTGAAATGCAACAAACGTCCAATGTTTTGATTGATGATATATGAAAATGTCATACAAAAAGCCCTCACAAATGGAGCTACGATGCCCCGGGTAGGACACCGAGCCAACAAAGTTTTAACATATTGTTTGTTACAAATTGGAAATCAAAAGAAATTAATTACTGCGTGACAAATGTGATAGGGGTAAAATCCTTTGCCGTCCAGTTGCTTGGTCCGTTGCTGGTAGTCGGGTAGATCCAACTGTCAAACTCTGCTTCCTCCACATCCTCCTCGATAGCATTCACCCTCGAGCTGGAAATAAACACCGGAGCCTTTCTGATCTTCTCTTTGCGCACAGCCCTCTGAGCCTCTGCAGTAAAGCCCAACCCAAACTTGTCGTTCTTCTGAGTGAAGTCAGGAAGCTAACCCCAGTTTGCACAATTGCCTTTCTGAACCACAGCCCGGGCATCCCTTAGGGAAGCCATCTTCAAGGAAACATTCTCTTCGACCGCTGTTTCTGCTGCTGCTGAAATTGGATGTACCTCCTCGAAATGCTGAAAGGGGGTTTCAACAAACTCCCCGTCAATCTCAATGTATCTGAAGGAATTCAAATGGCTCACCATATACTCCTCTTCTCCTTGCACAGTGACGATCTTCCCCCTGACGGGATACTTCAGCTTCTGGTGCAAGGTGGAGGTCACTGCCCCAGCTTTATGGATCCAAGGTCGACCCAGTAGACAAGAGTATGATGGACGTATATCCATCACATAAAAAGTAGAGTCAAACACTTGAGAGCCCACACGAATAGGGATGTTAACCTCTCCATGAACCATCCTTTTTGAACCGTCAAAGGCCCTGACGATGATATTGCTGGGCTTTAGTTCTAGGCCTTCATAATCCAAACGGTCTAAAGCCTTTTTTGGTAGAACATTCAAGGAAGAACCAGTATCCACCAACACATGCGCCAGAGTAGTGCCCCTGCATTCGATAGAGACATGCAGGGCATCATTGTGGTCTCTTCCCTTCGCGGTCAGGTCAGCATCTGAAAAACCCAAGCCATTGTCTGCTGTCAGATTTTCTACGCAATCAGTGAACTGGACTGCAGACGTCTCCTGTGGCACATGGGCCGTCTTGAGAAATGAAATCAAGGCTTTAGCATGGGCCTCGGAGCATAGCAATAAGGAGAGCATGGAGATTTTGGAGGGCGTGTGCCCCAGCTGTTCCACAACATTGAAGTCGCTCTTCTTTATTATTTTCAGGATCTCCTCCATTTCTTGTTGGGAGGCCTCAGCATTTATAGGTATTGGTGCCTCCATCCGGGCAGGCTCTTCTTCAATCCCTTTGCCTCGAGCATTTGATGACTCGGCAGCAGGGGAAGCAACTTGATCAGCAGCAGGAACAGGTAAACTTGTAGGTTTTATGAGGAGGGGTCTTCGGATAGCGGGCGGTGCAATGTCAGGCGAGAAGAGCCTGCCACTGCGGGTAACTTTGGCTGGACCAGTGATATCGCAGATACTGGCACCAGCGTCGAATTCTTGTTTGATTCCATTCACATACACGTCTGCCCCATAATGCCAAGGGACAGCTTATCAGATACGTAGGGGAGAGGGCCCGGAACAGTAATAACCACAGGCGCAACAGTTATGATTTGAACAGGCTTCTTCGGGGGAGCCTTGATGGGATTTTTGAAGATGGTAATCACATAAACTTCTTTTATTGGAACTAACTGAACAGCAGACTTTTTGAATAGAATTTCCTTGCTATCCATTAGGCCTTGGATGCCTAACCTTAGCAAGGGACAATCAGACAGGGAAATAGCACAGAACAGGCAACCTTCACTGCAACCTGGAAATAAACCGGCCCGCAGTAGGTTCTTCTTAACGGTCTTCAGAGGGGTAACAACTTCATCTACCGAAACAGCGTACATTTCTTCCTCAACGGCATTTACTCTATGCTGGGGCATAGGAGCAGTTACAACATTTGGTCTTTCTGGCGCTTCAAACTGAATTTCCTTTGCGTCGATCAGATCTTGCACTTTGTTTCTCAAGGCCCAGCAATCATCAGTAGTGTGCCCGGGACTATCAGAATGATAAGCACACTGGGCATTTGGGTTATACTTAGGAGACGTAGTGTTGACGACCTTAGGAGCTTCTTTGAGGGTCACCAGTTTGGTGGATAACAGTTGGGGTAAAATTTGAGATAAGGTCATACTCAGTCGAGTATACTGCCTCTTGGGCCTTTCGCTTCTTTGTTGATTGTACTGCTGAGGAGCAGCAACAGGTTTTGAGATGACCAAAGCATTGACGGCTTGGCGACTTTCGGGCTTGACTTGTCTTCTAGGACCATAGACGGCACTTGCTTCTTTCTTAAACGACCTCTTCTCAGTACTCGTGGAGGCAGCCTTTTGTATCTTGCCTGACCTGATGCCAGCTTCAATCCTTTCTCCCGTCAATATCAAATCTGTAAACCCAGCGGAGGAGTTACCAACCAAATGATTGAAAAACGGACCAGACAACGTCCCTAGAAACATATCAACCAGCTCACGATCAGTCAAAGGAGGCTGCACCCTGCCAGCCAAATCTCTCCATTTTTGAGCGTACTCTTTGAACCCTTCACCCGTTTCTAGAGACATACCCTGAAGTTGGGTACACGTAGGAGCGAGATCGGAATTGTATTGGTATTGTCTGTAGAATGCGGTTGCCAAATCTTCCCAGTGTCGGACGCTAGCTCCATCCAATTGGTAGAACCATTCAAGCTGTGACCCCGAGAGGCTATCTTGGAAGAAGTGAATCCAGAGGTTCTTATCTGCCGTGTACGGTTGGATTTTCCTTACGTACGACCTCAGATGCAGCTTTGGGCAGGAGACCCCGTCATACTTGGCGAAGGCAGGCGCCTTAAACTTGTGTGGAATTACTACCCCAGAAGATAACCCCAAGTCTCCGAAATCCAGCCCCGGCACATTCTGAATTTCCATGGCGCTTAAGCGGTCCTCCAATTGCTTGTATCTGTCAGCAGCAGGTGGGTATTGTTCGTCGTTATAGTCCGTCTCGTTGTCGGAGACTGCGGGACTAGGAGCTCCTCCCCCTTGGGGACTGTTTTTCTCAGCAGAAGAAGTAGTTGGATCAGCTTCATTATGGAGTGTGTTCCCAAATCTGCGTCCGGTATTGAACAACGCAGTCCTCTTTTTCTTCTTCTTCTTCAGGAGTAGAGTCTTCAACTCTTGCTGACCTTGGGCTAGGCTTAGGACCATCTCTTGAAACTGTGCATTTTGTGCCTGAAGGGCCTTGATTGCTTGCTCACTGGAGGAGTCTGGATTCATGATGACTGTGCAAACAAACAGCGAAGAAGATTAAGCAACCTGTGAAATAGGGTACCTGCTATGCATATGGTGCAATGGAATGCGCATGTATGCAATGCATTCAAGGATTTAGAATATTCAAAATTTGTTGTAGACAAAAAAGAACGCACATCATATTAATAAGGAGAAATTCGTTAGTACATAAATGCCCCATGGGCCAAATATTACAAAATGACTCCTTAAGGCAAACAAACATTGCGCATCCTCTTTGGTGCGATGTAGGTATTGAGATTCCTCTCCTCGTGCAGTAGGCGGGTGAGTTCCAGGACTTTCTTTTCACTAGCATGTAGACTGGTCTCAAGAGAATTCCGTTCTTCCTTAAGCTGGATCCAGCTCTTCTGCATCTCTTCCCAGGACGTGGGCATGTCAGGATGTTGAATGGTGTAGGACACCTCTCCTTCCAAGACTGGTTCTTTGATCACAGGGAGCATATGAGGATAAGGCATTACTAACTTCTGGGAGCGGGCTCGTACCCACTTGAGATAAGGCTCCAACGGGATGGAGTTCCTGTGCCCCAGTGTCTTGCTGTCTATCCTACTTGGCATCCTCCAAGCTCTGATAAATCTCTGACGAAGTCCTTGAGTATCGTTGTCGAATTCAAAAACTATGTTAGGAATTAACATGTCATGAGGGCCATCCCTCAGAGCATAACCAAACTGTCTCCAAGCCAGGCATGGGTTGTAAGTAATACCTCCTTTGATTCCAAATAAAGGAACATTAGGGTACTCCCCGCAACGATCAATGATAGTGACGTCTTCCCTGGACCTAGGGCACCAATGTATATCTGCATGCGTGAGAGTCATTAACCGTTGTGACCATCTCAAACCCCGCTCGTTCTTCAAAACTGATTGTGGAAGGTGCGAAATAAACCACCTTCCCAGGAGAGGAGTGCAACACATAAGGACACCCCTTCTTCTCATGGTTCGAGTGTAACATGAGTGAAGGATGTCCCCCAACAACGTAGGTACAGGATTCCTGGTCATGAAGATCTGGACAGCACTGATATCAATAAGCTGATCTGGGTTAGGGAATAACACCAAACCATAGACAAGGAGGGCCATAAATTCTTCAAAAGCTTGTAGGTCAAGGGAGTTCCAACATTCTTGGGCTTTCTCGAACAGAAACCTGGCTAAGAATCCCTTGATACCACTTCTAACTTCCCAATGTCCCTTGAGGTCAGACGGTTGTAGGTGCAAGGCTTTAGCAATCTCTTCAAGCTTGGGTTCCTCTTCCGTACCGTTGTAGGGTAGTTGATCAAGGATAGGGACCTTCAGAAGTCGGGAGAACTCTTCCAATGTAGGCACCAACTGATAATCCGGGAAGGTGAAGCAGTGATGCAGAGGGTCAAAGAACTGGAACAAGACTTTTATCATATCTTCCTCAATGTTGGTGTTAACCAAGCTGATGAGTCTACCATGTCTCTCACTGAATGAAGAACCCTCGGGAATCCTGGACATAAGCTCCTTAAGCTGAGGAGGGATCTTTACAAGGCTAATCTGAATTGTCTTTCTGCGAGCAGTTTCCATGTCCTATAAAACAAGAACAAAGATGAAGATTCGAAACCCTTGAAATGGTTAGTCAATGCTCATGATGTTGTATGATGTCATGATGTTATGATTAAATATACCACAAATATTCACAAAGGCAAACATGGTAAGGCACACAAGTCACACAAGACAGACCCTTAGGGTTTAGGCCTGCATGGGGTCTGGGTATTACCCTCTTGAAGTTTGGTGGGCTCAACCTGTCCTATTAGAAGTAACCGGGTTCTAAAGGTCCCAATATCACTGGATTACTTTCATTGTTCATCGTTTCGATTTAGCCACTGAACTGGCGACCGAAATATCCCAGGAAAGCAACCCTCAATTGAGTGTAGTATCGAGTATCAACCAACCTCGGATTGCACCAAAGTCAGTTATCTCACTACCCTAAAAAGGCCAAGATGGTTCAATTAAGGTTCCTAAGGTCAGTTGATGCTTCACGACACCACACGGCGGCCCCGTACTCTCCTTGACTGAACTTAAGGGTTACCGGTACACACCAAAGTGCCACATCAACGTAGCAGACTGCTTCAACCATGTCGGTATACCCCGCACAGTTCCCTCATAGCCTTGTTGCTACTTTCTAAGAAGGTATCCCCAGATCCGGGTTAGGATCTATAAAACTCCGATACAAAGCCCACAAATGTAAAAGCAAACAAGACAATCAATTGAAAACAAAGGTGATCTAAGCCCTAAGGTTACTCCACTTTCAAATATCCCCAGCAGAGTCGCCAGTTCTGTGATACGGTGGGAGAACTGACTATGAGTTTTGCGTTTGTATTCGCAAATGTTGCGGTTAGCAAGAGTCGCCACCGACTTTTTATTTTATCCTAAGGAAAGGTTAAAAAGCACAGCAAAAACCTTTTGAGATGTTTTCTTGGGTTCGGGGAGTAGATTATAGAAAGGGAAGGTATTAGCACCCTTTCTATCCATGGTTATCCACGGGCTCTTAGTTACTTGCTTAGATCACATGCCTTTTGTTTTCAATTTGTTTGAAATGGTGCTTTGTGTGTGTGGATTTGAAAATGTTTTGAAAAGAGGCCAATGTGGTGGCAATCTTTGTAATGATCCATGTGGGGATGTATACAAAGATGTATGTCTTTTGAAAAAGTTTTCATTTGTTTTTGAAAATGGTTTTGAAAGTGTAGTGATGTGTGGTTTTGAAATCAGGTAAGTGTTTTGTTTTGCAAGTCTGATTCAAGTAACTAAGAGGTTATCTACTCCTAAATTTCTCAAGAGATTATTGCTATATTTTAACCCTTTTAACAAGTTTGTTCCACCATTGAATTTGGTGGACAATCTTGTGTTAGGATGTGAAAGGGACAGACGCGGGTCATCGTTTAGACCATAATTGCAACGGCGTTAAATGTCTTTGGGCATTTTCCTTAAGGGACTTGATCATGTGTTTGTTTTTGAAAAGTTTTATCGAGGGACTATGATCATTCAAATTGTCTGCTTTGCCCAAAGAAGTTCAACATACAATATGGTCCATTTATTTGAAGGCAACAAAGTGGAGTACCCTAGGGGTGTTAGTGTGCAAGTGTGTTTTATTGCATACAAGAGTTTTTCTTTGAATTAGGTTTTTCTATTTCATTGATTTTATCTTGTCATACACGTCCTAATTACTAGCAATAAGAAGCGGAAATGTAAAATCCTACGCTATTACAATAATTAGGGGAGGGGGATACACATTTGTACATGGGGGGTTCAACGAGAAAAATAGACAAAAAAGAAAATAGCGGAAAACAAGATATATAGAGAGAGAGAGGGAGCCTGCGCGCTGTTGGGAGGCCATCAGAAGTTCTGACCCAGATCCGCTGTCAGATGATCAACCTGTTGGTGAAACTGGATGAGTCAGAACTTCTGACTCTGGCACCTGCAAAACAGAACCTTGTTAGTGGGGAAATCAGAAGTTCTGATTTCCCTGCGCTGCAAGACAGAAGTTTGTTAGTGGAGAAACCAGAAGTTCTGATTCTGCTGAAAAGGCAATAACTCTCAGAGGTTCTGATGTCATTGACAGCAAAACAGGCTTCAGATGTGCTAACGTCAAAGTCAGCACTTGGCTTTTTCCTGCACTAATCAGAACATCTGCAATCCTGTTGTTACTCCACAAAACAGGAAACATATTTGGAACAGATCCAGCAAAATAGCAAAAATGTTTCAGAGGTCAGAATCACCAAGGTCACAGGCAAGTCCTATACTGGCTCAGAACGTTCTGAGGTATGAGAATCCTCAGAACATAAACAGCAATAACATGAATATTTACATTATGTTACTTGAATATGCACAGCTGATGATGCTTAACAGTGTGGTGAGGGTCAGCAGGTGCTTACCTGACTGTCTGGAAGATGGTGGGTGAAAGTTAGCTTTTGGTTCTGGTGGTGTTCTGGACAGATTTGGAAAAGGGGGAGTGAAGGTGTATACGTGTATAGGGTCAGAAGTTTGGAAAGAACGTTTTTAGTTTACAGAAAAGAGCTGGATGTTTGATGAAGTTGAAGGTAAGAAACTTAAAGTTGTGAAACAAAGCTTGGAGATTTTGGCAGAGTTTCAGAATGTTATGTTGCTAGGAGTTTCTTTTCTCTCTTAGCAATTTTTTTCTGTTTCTTTTCTTGAACCCCTTTTGCAGTGATGAAAGCTCTCTATTTATAGGCAAAGTTCTTGTGGATGCCTTGAACATTTAAGGCGCCAACAGAGTTTGAATTTGTTCTTTGACATAAATTCCTGGGAAGTTGTGATAACAGCTATTTTTCAGCCTAGGTAGCAGCAGCAGGCATAGATTGGGGGAAGTGACCTCTGAAATGGGTGGTGGCGTGAAGACCCATGCCAGAATCTGTGCAAAAGCATTTTCCAAGCCACACGTGAATGCTCAGGAGTGGTTGGAAGCATTAATGGGCATTAAATGGTGACAAGACCTGTCAATACTAACATTCTGGTAAGGGAAACCAGCGTTGAATCAGCAGCGTAAACCATGCTCTGGCCTTGGCTACCTGTTGTCTTAGCAAACTCTGGAGATTCTCCTGGTTTTCTGGTGTGTTCCTTGGATCTACTTCTGGACAATCTGGACTTAGAGATTCTGTATCAATGTGACACCTATCCTTCTGGCCTTTCATCTTCTGATTTCAACCTGTTCTGAAGGAGCCTTCATACTTTCCTGTTTCTCTTGCATTCCTTTAGCAAGTTCTGACTGAGCTTGTGTAACTGCTGAAGGGGCATGTTCTGTTTGAGGCTTACACTCTGAACCACGTTTAGAACTTCTGATTGAACTGATGTAGCTGCTGAAGAGCCAACTTCTGACCACGCTGAGCCAAGCTTGCAACTTCTGACCGTCTTCACCTGGAATGGGTCCAGAAGTTCTGGAGCGCTGATTTTTCTAAAAACACTTATTTTAAAGAAGCACTTAGAATTTGATTTTCCTCAAGATGAAAGCGTTGTTTCCGGAGTTTGTGAGACCATCTTGCTCTTGTAAGTGGCTTGCTTGGGCAAAAGGATAACCCAGGACTTGGATTTGTTTCAGGGGACTTTGAAAAATCTAAGATGGTTTCCTGAAGAAAGGGAGGGCAAATTTTGGGGTACAACACCAGGCTTCATGGTGTCTTGTATTTCTATCTGGTCGATTCCAGGCTTCATAGTGTTTTGGTACTGTTATCTGGTCGTTCTCCGGGCTTCACAGTATGATGGAGAAATCAAGATATTATCCGGTCGGATCCGGGCTTCATAGCTTGAACTGGAATAAAAATCTTAGCATCGATTTGACTGAACCAGAGAAAACCTGTGAGAATTTGATTGTATCTTTCCATGAAAGGTAAAGAGTTAGTCGTATGTAATGTTATGATGTATGACATGTATCGAGTAATGATGTTCTCAAAATAAATGAGATTGTGCTGTATGATGTATATGCGTATGCCATGATGTATGGATATGCAATGTTTTTATGATATTCTCTAGCTGGGGAAAATGAATTCCGGACTGCTGTTGGAGAGTTTAAGGAGTTCAGTTCTTTGCGCTCGCTGGGGATAACGACCGAAGATGATTAGCCGGAGACTTGCGTCTGTTCTGTTTGAGAAAATTCCGCCGACAGAGACTCTACTGGAGAATAGATTGGTGAGATAATGACTCTGGGGAAGAGAGATACTCTGCTAGAAGATCTGCTGATTTGGGGAAATAACCTCAGCTGGGGATGAATTACCGTTTCTGGTGATAATGAACCCTGCCGGGGATTTAGTTTCTACTTGTGGAAGAAATAAACTCAACTGATGGTGAACTTTTATTGCTGGTGATAGATAAACTCTGCTTGGGGATAATTAACACCACTGTCTTTGGGTACTTCTTACTCTGTGGGGAGTGTATGTACCTTTAGTCATATCCTCAAGCTGGTTCTGTCCCTATACCTGGTGGATAGAGCAACTGTAAGGTTTGGACATTTCTTGTATTCCCCTGTTCCTGGAATTACGAATAATTGTCTTTTGTTTCTCATGTAAATATTTATGAGCAACGATTATTTTCAAATGCATATATCAAAAATGAATCGTTGGACGTTCTTGCAAAACAAAACAGATAAGAAAATACAAGTTGAAATTTCTTTGTGAAAATGAATTGTATTGAATTTTGAAGTTAGCCTGTAATAGGCGTTTTGTACAAGAGGCTGAAGTCCCAGTAAGAGAACGCCGCCGAAAGACAGGAATTATACAATTTGTGGAAAAGAAAGAAAAACAGCTATGTGAAACAATCCCATTGGGTTCCAACTCTGCTATTGCCTTTCTTCGAGCGTCTCATCACTTTGCTACTTGGTCGAAGGTAGATCAGATTGATTGCCTCCTTCCGAGCTTGATAGTCGATATCGAAGTTTGGTTGCAAGATGATCTAATGAGACATAGTGTTACGCTTCAATCCCTAATTTTTGCCTAGACCTCCCTTTCGGGTTTTCAGTCCACCGGGATACCCTTTTTTGCCCAAGCCTCCTTTTCAGGTTTTCGACTCGCCAGGTGTACAATTTTTTTCATTTTCATCCCTTACTTTTTCCCGAACACTTTTGGTTCGCCGGGAAGCCCTTACTTTTGCCTAGGCCAATCGACCTAGCAGGTCTTTGATTATGCGTAGTATATTTTCACTATGTCTGCAATGACGGGGCGAGGAAGGTCGTCACCATCCATGGTGGTCAGAATCAAAGCTCCTCCTGAGAAGATGTTCTTAACCACAAATGACCCTTCGTATGTGGGGGTCCATTTGCCCCTGGGATCACCTTGCGGTAGTATGATGCGTTTGATCACCAGATCCCCGACTTGATACTCTTGGCGTCTGACTTTCTTTTTAAAAGCCTTGATCATTCGCTTTTGATACGTCTAACCATGACAAATAACAGTAAGTCTCTTCTCGTCGATTAGGTTCATCTGATCAAGCCGGGTCTGGATCCAGTCATCTTCGCTCAAAACTGCATCCTTCATAATCCGGAGAGAGGGTATCTGGACTTCGATGGGCAAGACTGCCTCCATGCCATACACCAAGGAATAGGGTGTTTCCCCTGTTGATGTCCTTGCCGAGGTACAGTACCCATGAAGAGCGAATGGTAACATCTCGTGCTAGTCTTTGTATGTCACTGTCATCTTCTGCACAATCTTCTTGATGTTCTTATTAGCTGCTTCAACGGCCCCATTCATCTTCGGCCTGTAAGGAGAAGAGTTGTGATACTGTATCTTAAACTATTTACAGAGCTCAGTGATCATTGTATTGTTGAGATTTGTACCATTGTCCGTAACGATCCTCTCTGGTACAACATATCGACAAATCAAGTTGTGTCGGATAAACTGCGCTATGACGTTCTTAGTTACAGTAGCAAAGGAAGCTGCCTCAACCCACTTCGTGAAATAATCAATAGCCACCAGAATGAAGCGATGCCCATTAGACGCTGTAGGTCTGATCTCACCGATCATGTCGATGCCCCACATTAGGAAAGGCCAAGGAGCTGTCAAAACATTCAGAGGAACTGAAGGTACGTGCACCTTATCAACATAGACTTGGCACTTATGACAGGTCCGAGAGTGCTAATAACAATCAAATTCCATAGTGGACCAATAATATCCTGCCCGTAGGATTTTCTTTTCCATGGTATGTCCACTGGAATGAGTTCCGAAGGTACCTTCATGTAACTATGCCATGATCCTTTCTGTCTCACTTTTGTCCACACATCGCAGTAAGGTTGAATCATGGTTACGCTTGTAAAGGACGCCGTAGCTAATGAAGAAATTTGTAGCGAACCTCCTCAGAAACTTCTTATCATTAACAGATGCACCCTCGGGGTACTCTTGAGCCTCAAGATACCTATTTACCTCATGGAACCAGGGTTTATCTGCTACCTCTTCAGTCTCAATGTCACAACAATGTACGGGTTCTTCCAACTTCTCGATGGTAATCTGGGGAGCTTCATTGTCCCACCTGACCTTGAACATAGAAGACATGGTAGCTAGCGCGTCCGCCAACTGATTCTCCTCTCTCGGGAAGTGTTCAAAGGTTATCTCCTCAAAGTGCGGGAGCAATGTCAGTACATACTCTTTGTAAGGAATAATATTTGGGTGCTTCGTATCCCAGTCGCCTTTGATCTGGATGATCACTAAAGCAGAATCTCCGAATACACTCAAGAACTTAATCCTCAGGTCAATAGCAGCTGGAAGACCCATGATGCATGCTTCATACTCCGCCATATTGTTGGTGCAGTTGAAACATAAACGGGCGGTGAACGGATTATGACAACCCTCAGGAGATATAATCACAGTGCCAATTCCATTACCCAACGCGTTTGAGGCTCCGTCAAAATACATAGACCATCGGGATCCTTCCTCAGGTCCTTCACCCGGTCCAGGTTCTTCATAGTCGGTCACCAACATGATGTTCTCACCCGGGAACTCGAAATTCATGGATTGGTAGTCATCCACGGCCTGATGCGCCAAATGATCCGCCAATACACTCCCCTTGATTGCTTTTTGGGTTGCGTACTGGATATCATACTCAGTTAAGATCATCTGCCATCTTACTATTCTTCCAGAAAAGGCAGACTTTTCGAAGATATACTTGATTGGATCCGTCTTTGATATCAATAAGGTAGTGTGAGTCAGCATATACTGTCTCAGCCGGCGAGCAGCCCATGCCAAAGCGCAACAAGTTTTCTCGAGCAGTGAGTATCAGGTCTCACAGTCAGTAAATTTTTTTCTAAGGTAGTAAATAGCGTGCTCTTTTCAGCCAGACTCGTCATACTGCCCCAGCACGCAGCCCATTGAATTCTCCAGCACTGTCAAGTATAAGATCAAAGGTCTTCCTTCAACTGGAGGCATCAGAATAGGTGGCTCTTGGAGGTACTCTTTGATTCTTTCGAAAGCGGTCTGACATTCATCATTCCATTTTACCACTTGATCTTTCTTTAGCAGCTTGAAGATTGCTCACAAGTAGCAGTCAGGTGTGAAATGAACCTGGCGATGTAATTCAGACGTCCCAAAAAGCCTTTAACTTCCTTTTCTGTGCGGGGAGCCGACATCTCCTGTATAGCCTTTACTTTGGCAGGGTCCACCTGAATACCTTTATCACTAACAACGAAACCCAACAGCTTACCAGACCTTACCCCGAAGGTGCACTTGTTCGGGTTCAACCTTAGCTTGTACATCTTCAACCTGTCAAATAGTTTCTGGAGATGGTCAAGGTGCTCTTCCTCAGTTTGGGACCTTGCGATCATGTCATCAACGTAAACCTCAATCTCATGGTGAATCATGTCGTGGAACAAAGCGGCCATGGCGCGCTGATAAGTTGCCCCAACATTCTTCAACCCGAAAGGCATTACCTTGTAACAGAAGGTGCCCTACTATGTAACGAAGGTTGTCTTCTCCATGTTCTCAGGAGCCATCTTGATCTGATTGTAACCGGAAAAACCATCCATGAAGGAGAAGATCTTATGCTGCACGGTGTTGTCGACCAGGACATCAATGTGAGGAAGTGGGAAGTCGTCTTTGGGGCTCACCCTGTTCAGATCTCTGTAGTCCATGCACATCCGTACCTTACCATCTTTCTTAGGAACCGGAACAACATTGGCAACCCACCGCGGATAAGAAGTGATAGCTAAAAATCCCATGTCGAACTACTTCATGACCTCAGCTTTGACTTTCTCAGACATCTCAGGGCGCATACGGCGAACCTTCTGCTTTACCAGAGGATAGTCTTCTTTAGTCGGCAGGCGGTGTACCACAATATCAGTGTCCAAACCAGGAATATCTTCATAAGACCAAGCGAAGATCTCAACATAGTCGTGTAGCATCTGCATCAACCATTGTTTGACACTAGACTCCAGATTCACACCTATCTTAACCTCTTTCATGTCTTCCTCTGTACCCAAATTCACTGATTCAACATGTTCTTCATGAGGCTGTATGGCCCTTTCTTCCTGTAGTAACAGTCTAGCAAGTTCCCCAGGCACCTCACAATTATCCTCACGTTCGTCCTAGGCTCGGTTGATCGGATTTTCGAAGTCATAACTTGAAGTAGCAGATTCGTTATCAATGGGATCCAGAGTGGATATGGATCTGCATTATGATACGTGAGTGTGTGTAAGAGAATAGCTGTTTTTGATAAAGCGAGAGACAAAAAAAAGATAAACAAGGAGCACTAAATTTGTAATGCAAGAAACGTCCAATGCTTTATTAATGATATATGAAAATGACAAATAATAAGCCCTCACAAGCAAAGCTAAGGTACCTCGGGCAAGGCACCAGATCATAAAGTTTTAAACTGTCTATTACAACTCTTAAAACAAAAGTCAATTACTGTGGAATAAAAGAAACAGGTATGAAGTCCTTCGCCGTCCAGTTGTTCAATCCACCATTGGTTGTAGGGTAGATCCAGTTGTCGATGTCCAGGTTCTCATCGCCAGCATCTTCAGTGGCGGAGACAACCTCAATAGCATTGATTCCTGAGTCATGCTTGGGCATGGGTGCAGTTATGATGTTGGGCTTCTTTGGAGCGTCAAACTCAATCTCTTTGGCTTCAATCAAGTCTTGCACCTTGTTTTTCAAGGCCCGATAGTTGTTTGTATCATGACCTGGACTTTCGGAGTGATAGGCGCAGCGAGTATTCGGGTTATAGTGGGGAGAAGTGGTGTTGGGGTTCTTCGGGGCCTCCCTTAGAGTTACCAGATTGGTATTCAATAATTGTGGTAGAATTTGAGACAAGGTCATATTGAGCCGAGTGTACTGCTTCTGTGGTCTTTCCACCCTTTGTTGATTGTTGCATTGTGGAGCAACTGTGGGTCTTGATATCAGTACCGCATTTACTGCCTGACCGTGTTTTGGTCTACTTTGGCCCCTCGGGCCGTAGACTGCACTAGCTTCTTTCTTACCGGTGACATGCTTCTTTACTGCACTTGATGAAGTGTCCTTCTGTATCTTACCACTTCGGATACCAACTTCTACTCTCTCTCTAGTCAAGATCAACTTAGTAAACCCAGATGACGAACTGCCGATCAGATGATTGAAAAATGGACCAAATAGTGTCCCTAGAAACATGTCAAACAACTCCCTATCAGACAAAGGGGGTTGGACTCTTCCATCCAAGTCTCTCCACTTTTGAGCATAGTCCTTAAAATCTTCACTTACACCCATAGACATGCCCTAAAGCTGAGTACGAGTGGGAGCAAGGTCGGCGTTATACTGATACTGCCTGTAGAAAGCAGCAGCAAGGTCTTCCCAGTTTCGGATATTGGCTCCTTCCAATTGATAAAACCATTCAAGTTGAGTCCCTGATAGAATATCTTGAAAGAAGTGCACCCACAAGTTTCTATCAGTAGTGTGAGGTTGGATTTTCCTGACATAAGAGCGGAGATGGAGTTTTGGACAGGATACTCCATCGTACTTGGCAAAGACGGGAGCTTTGAACTTATGAGGGATCACCACTCCCGATACCAGTCCCAACTCTCCAAAATCCAAACTAGGGATCTTCTGAATCTCCATTGCACTCAGACGGTCTTCTAATTGCTTGTACCTATCCTCAGCAGGAGGATATTGCTCCTCATCATAATCCGTATCATTATTAGAAATTGCAGGACTAGGGCCCTTTTCTTCTTCTTGATTCTCCCCTTCCTTGGATGAAAAGGATATATCAGCTTGCTGTTTCAACCTATCCCCAAACCTTTTGCCCATACTCAGAAGAACGACCTTCTTCTTCTTCTTCTTCTTCTTCTTCTTCTTCTTCTTCTTCTTCTTCTTCTTCTTCTTCTTCTTCTTCTCTTTCTCTTTCAGAATGAGAGCTTTCAAATCCTCTTGCCCTTTAGCCAAGCTCAAGAACATCTCTTGAAATTGGGAATTTTGTGCCTGAAGATCTTTGATAGCTTGATCGGAAGACATTTCGTGTTGAAATAAACAGCGAAGAAGATGAGAAACCTGTAAGGGTACCTGTAATGGTGTGCATGATAATGGGATGCGTATGTAATGATTTCAAATACTTTGGGAGATTTAAATTTGCAAACAAAAAAAAAATAAACAAACTTTATTAGATTAAACTTGTAAAAAGGTTCAACAATGCCTTTGAGGCGTTACAAAGAAATAAACGGAAAACAAATCTAAACTAGAAAAAGCAAAATCAAAAATCCCATGGACGCTTCCCCTTCGTGCTGACATAGTCATTGATCATTCTTTCATTCTCGAGTTGCCTGGTGAGCTTCAAGATTTTCCTTTCTTGCTCATGGTACTTTTCTCCGTAGGTATCCCTCTCCTCTTTCAGCTGAATCCAGGATCTTTTCAATGCCCCAAGATCAGTGGGCATGTAGGGATAAAGGACTGTATAAGGAATGCCCTCTTCATTGGTGGGCTCCACAATCACTAGCAACACAGCTTTATAAGGCATCCCAAGCTTCTGAGCACGAGCTCGGACCCACTGGAGATAAGGCTGCATAGGGAGAGAAGTCCTTGGTCCTAGCTCTTGAGGGTCAGATCTGTTCACCATGCCCCAAGCTCGTATAAAGCTTCAACGATGCTCGTCAACATCTTCCTTGTAGTCAAATGCAATATCAGTAAGAAGTAGCTCATGAGGACCGTCTCTCCGAGCACGACCAAATTGTCGCAAAGCCAAATAAGGACTATAGGTTATTCCCCCTCTGATTCCAAGCAACGGGACATTAGGGTATCCCCCATAACGATCAATGAGAGCAGTGCTTTCCATAGCCTTGGAACTCCAAAGAATGTCTGTATGGGCAAGAGATATTATCCTGTAAGACCATCCTAAACCTTCCTCATTCTTCAGCACAGACTTGGGGAGGTGCGAAATAAACCACCTCGCCAGCAAAGGCATGCAACACATGAGGGTCCCTCTTCTACGCACAGTACGAGTGTAGAGGGCATGCAAGATATGACCCAGTAGAGTAGGCACAGGATTGCAAGACAGGAAGATCTTAACCGCATTCACATCTATAAAGGAATCTGGATTCAGAAAGAGAACCAAACCGTAGATATCTTCAAAAGCCTGAAAGTCCAAACTATCCCAGAATAGCTGAGCTTGATCTATCAGAAACTTGGCTAAGAAACCATCAACCCTGCTTCGTGTCTCCCAGTTGGATATTACATCAACTCGTGTCAGATGCAGAGCTGAAGCAATGTCTTCTGGTCTAGGAGTCTCTTCCAAACCTGTGAAGGGCATCTGCTCAAGGGTGGATATGCTCAGTAAGTGAGAAAACTCTTCCAAAGTGGGAACTAGCTGATAATCCGGGAAGGTGAAACAATGATGCACAGGATCAAAGAACTGGAAAATCACACTCATCATCTGCTCATCAAACCTTGAGGTAACCAAGCTAAGAAGCTGACCATGTCTCTTAATGAAGGAAGAAGTCTCAGAAACTCTTGAGACTAACTCTTTGAGTTGAGCAGGTATTAGCACAAAGTTAACTCAGATGGTGTTTCTGCGCATGGAAGCCATAATCTGAAAAACAGAACAAAGATAAATCCCCTCGGTCTTTGAAATGGTTAGTATAATGAAGTATGCATGCTATGTTATGATGCATGATATCATGATAAAACAAACAACAGGTATAGCAGATAACATACATGGTAAAGGCAAACAAGTCACATAAAAGACCTTAAGTTTAAGGCTTGCAAGGGGTCAAAGGTATTACCCTCTTGAAGTTCAGTTGGTTTCAACCTATCCTAGTAATAGTAACCGGGTTCTAGAGGTTCTCAATATCACTGACCATTCTCTATCGGTCATGGTTTCAGCTCACAAAATATTTTCTTGTGGCCGAAACTATCTCGAGAGTATGGTCTCAATGACTGTAGCATCAAGTATCAACCAATTCTCAGCTTTACACCGAGGCCGGCTATCTCACTACTTCCTAATCGCCAAGTTGGTCGATTAAAGGTTCTAAGGTCATTTGATGCTTAACGACACACATAGCAGCCCCATATTCTCCTCGTTTCTCCACAAGGGATATCAGTACCAACCAATGTGCCACATCAACGTAGCTACTGCTTCAACCATATCGGTCTACGTTGTACAGTTCCCTCACAGTTTATTGCTACTTACCAAAAAGGTGTCCCCCAGATCCAGGTTAGGATCTATAGTAACTCCCAAACAAAACCCTTAAAAGTAAAGCAACCAAAACAAACAAGAGAAGCAATTTATGATGAACTAGATCCTAAGGTATACCACACTTATTTATCCCTAGCAGAGTCTCCAGTTCTGTGATACGGTGGCAGAACCAGACTGTTTTGAAAATGCTGGTTTGCATTTTGTGTTTGTATTTTCAAAATGTCGCGGTAAGCAAGAGTCGCCACCGACTTTTATTTTATCCAACTGGAAAGGAAAAAAGCACAGAAAAATTCCTTTTTCGAGATTTTGAGTACATGGGGTAGATTATAGAAAGGGAAGGTATTAGCACCCTTTCTATCCGTAGTTTTCTACGGGCTCTTAGGTACTTGCTCATCATTTTAAAAGATTTCTTCTGTGTTTGTGTGTTTTGAAAAGTTTTTGTTTTACTTCGTTTTAACCCTTTCTCCTGTCTTCAAGAGTGTTACGAAGTGTTTTTGAAAACTTTGTTTGAAAAGAGTGTAAGTGAAAAAGTTTATTTTGAGCAAGTACCTAACAGTATCTACCTACTCGAAAAAAGATTATTTTTGTTCTTGTTTCCTTTAGACAATGCTATCCTACTATTGAGAAATAGGAATCACCGTCGTTGGAGTTGTAAGGGTCAATTCGAAAGGGACGTACGATCACTAAAGCAATGTTAGGACGTCTTAGTAATAACCCTAATGTCTTCAGATCATATTCGAGGCAACATTTCCGATGCGATGTTTCCGAGGAAATATTTTTGAATGGGACATTTGATATTTGTTTAGACATCAGGGTAACCACTAAAACACCCTATACTTAATGACCATTTACCGAAGGCAACCAAAGTGAGAGTATACCCTAAGAGTGCGCATGTGCGAGTGATTTGATTTCAAGTTATTATCTTTTCACATTAGGGTTTGCTAGCCATTTTAAATTAACATACAGTCTTGTCATGCAATCCTATTATCATACATCTAACAGTTAATATTTACAAGAATTAAAATGCGAGAAATAAAGACTACGCTATTACAAGGCTTCGGGGAGGGGATTAATTACATAGCCAAAAACCCGTAAAACGATAAATAAAAGGAAATCCTAATTAAAATATTACATACTGTAAGAAGTTACATTAATATTGTGAAAAATAATAATAAACGCGCGCGCGATGAATTAAGAACGAGAGAAATCAGGGTTTTGACCCCGTCTAAACCTACTAAAAAGAAAAATCATTTTTTTGTTGTTTTTGATTGTTTTGAGAAAATAAGATTTTAATTGAATAAAATACAAACCTAATTACTAATTAATTTAAGTTAAGAAAAATAATTAAGTTAACCTATTTTTGTATTTTGTTTTATTGAGAAAAGAAATAAAAATTAAATCAAGAACAAACCCTAATTTTCTAATTGATTTTAAATTATTTACAAAAAGGTTAGAATTACCCTAAAATTGAATTTAACTAATATTAAATTAAATTTGATAAAATAAAATAAAACCTAAGTTCTAAATTGGTGAAATTGATTTTATGATTTTTTTTGTAAAAAAATAAATAAATTTGTTAGAAAATAAATTAAACTAATTCAATTAAAAGAAATAAAATGAATAAAGAGAAAGAAAGATGGGCCTGGTTGTAGCAAGAAGGGGGGTGTGGATTGCACTTTCCGAATCCAATAGCGCCTAGCCCATGTTGACTTTCCAGATCCTGTGTTGCTAGCTTGACTAGGCATGTGATGGACCTTCATGGATAAGGCGTTAGATCTAGGCATGCTGGGAATCTGATGGCTGAAAGCTGATAGCGCATGGTGGACTTATAGGGTGCCTATGTACCTGATCATATAATGAAAAATAATATGGAATAATATGGGGACCTGGGAATCGAACCCAAGCCCTTAGGCGTTTCCCAATGCATGATGACCATCTGAGCTATCTTGCTTAATTGTACATGGAACAAGAAATAATTATTATATGGAAAAACAAAACAATAATTATCAAAACGCGCATAGATTTGAATGGGCCATTCATGGGGTGCCACATTACCCTTCTTCTTCCTCCCACCGTTGCTAAAAGTCCTGACTTTTACCTACAGACAAATGGGCGTAGGTACAGCCCTGTGATTCTCCAAAATTATATGCAAGCATTATAAATGCACAACAATGGTACCAATAAACTCGTGGCAACCTCATGAGCATCATGGTACCCTTATCCATGGCCAATTGTAAATGTAAACAAAAACCCCAAAAACGAAGCAAGAAGCCTAACTATGGCATCTTGTTGTATAGTTAACGAAAATGCAATTAAGTATCACCATTAGCTTGCAAATGATTCAAGTATTAAGAATATGCAAATAAATTATGCTAAAAGTGCCAGAATTGAGATATTCGATTTCAAGAAAGTATGTAGATCGTAGGACACTTACAGTGCATTTCAGGGCACGAGAAT
This sequence comes from Vicia faba, assembly GCA_948472305.1. NCBI lineage: Eukaryota > Viridiplantae > Streptophyta > Magnoliopsida > Fabales > Fabaceae > Vicia > Vicia faba. Next base: position 1,275,922,197 of record OX451739.1, read on the forward strand.
GCTTGCTAGTGATTGCAATATGACCCAGAGATATCCAACAAGCGATTGAGATAGCTGGGAAGGCTTGAGATGGCCTGAAAACTGGGAATTGATTCACCACTTTTGTTGAATTTTTTCTAGTTTGCTTTCTGTTTCTCACGCCTCTAATCTCCCTGCTTTTGGTTTGCACATGTTCCTTATATACCCTAGAACGAATTAGGGTTACAAACTTGTTTCAAATCTTCCTCAATTAAGATCATTGATTCAAGATTTGTTCCTTATGCAAATATTTCCAAATAAAGCCAAATCTAATCTTTTTGTGTACAAATGAAGCTTGCACGATTTTATTCTCTTTCCAGCTATATAAGAGGCCTAAACATGCACAAAATCTCAAGCTTTGATTAATTTTGATATTTTCATGATTTTATTTGATTTAATTGAAATAAAATCAAAATAAATGACAAAAATAAAATAATGACAAATGGAAAGGATCATGGGTCATGGGTCATGTTACAAACTCAATTCAAGCATAAAAAGATGGTCCCATTTGAAAAAAAATGCAATTTGAGACACATTTGACTTTTGGCAATTTTGCAAAAAAGGTCAACTTTGCCAATGCATAACTCCTTCAATTTTGATGCTAGAGATGTGTTCTTGGACTTTTTAGAAAGCTTAGGATGTCCTCTAAGCAACCCTATTGGTCTCATCTCAATTGGGTCTTCCATGTTCATGTATGAAGCTTTGACAAAAAAAGTGTTTTTGTTGACTTTCCAAAATGACCTATAATGTCCAAATTTATATCTTCTTGTGAGTGCATATTTTGAACTTGAGCGCTGAAGATGAATTGTAGGGAATTTCATCCTTTTCAAAATGAGATTTGGATGGGTCATTTTTAATAAAGTATAAGAAAGTTATGCTTGGTCAAAGTTGAGTTGACTTTTCCTATAAAACCCTAATTTAGCAACTTTTGGGTTTTGATGAATTTTGAGAAATCCTTGAGGAATCATGATAAACCCTTGATCAAATGATGAATAATACTCCTAAATGAGAATGTTGACCAAAAATCTTGAAGTTTGACTGTATGTGGGCCACAATTGACTTTTGCCCTAGCACTGTCGATTTTCAGGCCCTTGAGCAATTGACTGAACAAACTTCCTCTGCAAGGCTTGAAACTTGACATGGATGATCTTGAGAAAATATTAGGACAATTGTGAGCATTTGGGACCCTTTGGAATCAAACATCTTAATGCAAACTGAAACCCTAATTTGAGGTAGACTGCCTTAGGAGAGAGTTTTGTCTGGTCAACCCTTGAACTTCCTTGAGAAATTTGAGGGCCTCACTTGAAATTTATTGATAAATATGGGAGGGAAAATTTTGGGGTACAACAGTCTTGCACGAATTCTCGGGCCCAAAGCTGATCAAAACAAGCCCATGTGCATAGCCCGTGATTTTTGTGGTTTTATTTAATTTATTTTGATTTTAAATTAAATAAAAACAAGAATAATATAAATAAAAGTCAAGGCCATGCATAATGGATTTATAAGTCCTCTAATATTTGGTAAATATGTTTGAATACCAAAAATTAGGCTCACTAGTTCAAAGTTTCAAAATTGCCTAACTTGAACTTCATGAAATTCTTCAAAATCTCCCAACTTGCTCAATTTTCATCTTTTGAATATGATCTTTAAATTTTTGGAAAGTACAATATGTGCTCTACAATCTCTATGTTAATAATTTTTGCTTTTGAAGACATTATCTTGATTTAAGTTGCCTTGGAAAAAAGTGTCTTTTGTTGACTTTTGAAAATGGCCTATTATGTATGAGCTCATATCTTCCAAATGAAACATTTTTTGGACTTGATAATAAAAGAAAAGTTGTAGAGAATTGAATTTTTTCAAAATGAGATTTGGTTGGGGAAAAGTTGATGAAGCATGTGAAAGTTATGCCTGGTCAAAGTTCAGTTGACTTCTTCTAAGGAAACCCTAATTTGGCAATTCTTGACTTTTGATGATCTGAGGACTTTTCTTGGGGAATCATGATCAACTCTTGATCAAATGATGAATGTAAATTCAAAATGTTGAAGTTGACCAAAAATCTTGAAGTTTGACTGTATGTTGATCACAATTGACTTTTTGACCAATACAGCTGACTTTCACTCATCTGAGCCATTGACTAAGTAAACTTGTGATGTAGGGATTGAAACTTGACATGGTCCTTGTTGAAGACCTATGAAGAACCCTAGAAGCCACTTTATACCTTTTCAAACCAAATCTCCTTGAGAAACTCAAAACCCTAATTGTAGACCTTTGGGGCTTAGGAGGTGAATTGACTGGTCAACCCTAGAGTGTCTTGATTGTTTGAGAAGCTTTGAAATAATGTCTTTGAGAAAGAAGGGAGGGGAAATTTTGGGGTACAACAGACATTAATTCTCACTACAAGATTTTCACCGAGAAAGCCTTATAATGCTCCAACTGACAAAGGAAAACAGAAAGTTGCTTATGGTAAGAGGCCAGGTGGGAGAGGTGCTCCTACTGGAATTATATGTTACAAATGCGGAAGACCTGGACATTAGAGTAATGAATGTACCTTCGAAGTAAAGAGGTGTTTTTGTGTTGGCAAGATTGAACATGAGATGGCTGAATGTAGACACAAATAGGTAATATGTTTCAACTATGGTGAAGAAGGACATACCGGTGCTCAGTGTCAGAAACTGAAGCAAGCTTATTCTGGTGTAAAAGTGTTTGCATTAGCTAGAACTCAAGCATCCAGCAGAGACCGCTTGATCATAGGTATATGTTTCATTAATAATACTCCTTTAATTACTATTATTGATAGTGGTGCTACACATTGTTTTATTGATGCTGATTGTGCTAAAAAGTTGGGTCTTGTATTATCTTCTATGAATAGGGAAATGGTTTTCGATACTCCAGCTAAGGGACCAATGACTACTTCTCTAGTATTCTTGAAGTTTCCTTTGTCCATCTACGATAGAGACTTCCTTGTTGATCTAATTTGTTTACCATTGAGTGGTCTGGATGTAATTTTGGGTATAAATTGGTTGGAATATAACTATGTTCATATAAATTGTCATAACAAGTCATTGCGCTTTTCTACTCTTGAAGAGGAAGAGGAAGCTGGTTTCTTATCTGCTAGGCAGTTGAAGGAGTTATTGCAGGATGAAGCTCGATTGTTTTTCATTGATGGTGTCTTTATCCATTGAGAATCAGGCTGCAATTGATGGGTTGTAGGTTGTATATGACTTTCCTGAAGTTTTTCCTGATGATATTCCAAACGTGTTTCCAGAAAGAGAACTAGAATTTTAGATTGATCTTGTACCTGGTACCAAACCTATTTCTATGGAACCATACATGATGTCAGTATCTGAACTATCATAATTAAAGAAGAAATTAAAAGAGTTGCTTGGAAAGAAGTATGTGAGGCCGAGTGTGTTGCCTTGGGGAGATCCAGTATTACTTGTGAATAAGAAAGATAGTAGTATGAGGTTTTGCATTGACTATCGGCAGTTGAACAAGGTAACAATCAAAAACAGGTATCCGCCCCCGAGGATAGACGACTTGATGGATAAATTGGTGGGTGCTTGTGTGTTTATAAAGATTTATCTAAGATTGAGTTATCACCAAATCCGAGTAAAAGATGAGGACATTCAGAAGACAACTTTCAGAAATCGGTATGAACATTACGATTATCCAGTGATGCCTTTTGGTTTTACCAATGCACCAGGAGTGTTTATGGAATATATAAATCATATCTTCAACACTTATTTGGATCAGTTTGTTGTGGTATTCGTCGATGATATCTTAATTTATTCTAAATCTGAAGAAGAGCATGTTGAGCATTTACGGATTGTACTGCAAGTGTTCAAAGAGAAAAAGTTATATTTGAAGTTGTCAAAGTATGAGTTCTGGTTAACAGAAGTCAATTTTCTTGGTCATATTGTTTCAGGTGATGGCATTACAGGAGATCCATCAAAAGTAGATGCAATGTTGCAGTGGGAAGATTCAAAGTCGGTTACAGAAATTAGAAGCTTTTTGGGTTTAATTGGTTATTATAGAAGATTTACTGAAGGCTTTTCCAAGTTAGAACTTCCATTAACTCAACTGACTTGTAAAGGCAAAATGTTTATATGGGACATCCAATGTGAATAGCATTTTATCGAATTTAAGAAGAGATTGACAATGGCTCTGATTTTGATATTACCTAACCCTGAAGAACCGTTTGTTGTATATTGTGATGCTTCTAAATTAGGTTTAGGTGGTGTGCTTATGTAGAATTATAAAGTGGTGGCGTATGCGTCGAGATAGTTGAGAATCCACGAGAGGAATTATCCTACTCATGGTCTAGAACTAGCTGTAGTGGTGTTCGTGCTAAAAATTTGGAGACATTATCTCCGTGGTTCTAGATTTGAAGTGTTTAGCGATCATAAGAGTTTAAAGTATTTGTTTGATCAAAAGGAACTAAATATGAGGCAACGAAGGTGGTTTGAATTATTGAAGGACTATGAATTTGTCTTGAATTATCATCCGAGTAAAGCTAATGTTATAGCCGATGCTTTGAGCCGAAAAACTTTACATATGTCTGCTTTGATGGTTAGAGAACTAGAGTTAATTTAACAATTTAGAGACATGAGTTTATTCTATGAAGTGACACCGCAGAGTGTTATGTTGGGAATGTTGAAAATTAACAATGATTTCTTGGATGATATTAGAGAAGCTCATAAACTAGATGTGTGTTGTACCCCAAAATTTTCCCTCCCATATTCTTCAAAGATTTGCAAAGTCAAGCTTCAAAATTCCCCAAGGGTTGCACAGTTCAAGGGCCTCCTAAGCAGTCAAAGTTAGGGTTTGTGTTCTGGTCAAGAAAATGAAGTTTTCAAAGGTCCAATCAAGTCTCACATGCTTAAAAATATGGTCAAGCATCCTCATACCAAGTTTCAAGACTTTCAGCACAAAATTGCACAGTCAAAAACCCTAATTGCACTACAGTCAACTGTAGGGGCAAAATGGTTATTTGACAGTCAAAAGTTCAAATTTTTGGTCAACATATCATTTTGAAGCCACAAACATCATTTGATCAATGCTTGATCATGATTCTCAAAATTTGGCTCAAAAATCATCAAGATGCAAAAGTTTCCTTATTTGGAAAGCTGAAAAAGTCAACTGTAAATTGACCAGGGCATAACTTTCACATGGATTATCAGAAAAATTCCATCCAAAGCTCATTTTGAAGAGAAAGACATTTCCTACAACTCATCTTCATACTTCAAGTCCAAGAAATGCTCTCACAAAAAGTTATCAATTTCAACATTATAGGTCATTTTCAAAAGTCAACAAAAAGGGACTTTAAGTCAAAGGCCATAACTTGAGATTGGTAAATCAAAATGACATGGGACCAAAGTCATTGGTTAGAGGACTCAAAGACCTTTCCAAAATGTCCAAGAACATGAGCAAAGCTTAAAAATTGAGCAAGTTATGCCTTGTAGAAGTTGGGAAAGTTTTGGATATTTTGAAAAGTCAACATTACTTCAAATGACCTAAAATTGCTAATGGGCCCATTTTTCTTCCATAATTCATCATCCATGGCATGTGCACGACCACTTGGCCCAAAGGGAAGTATTTCTTCATTTTTTATTTATTTATTTTAATTTTTATTTATATTAATTCATTTAAATCAAATTAAATGCATGGAAAATATTTAACCTAAGTATCAAATCTTTTTGCACATGTAATCTACTCAATAATTCGTGTGAAATCAAATAGGGAAGGATTTGGAGAGAATTGATCTTAATTGGTACAAAAACACATGGAAAAGATTGAAAAAGATCCTAGAAAATCAAATTTCCAAAAACCATGAATGCAATTGATTTGTTCTGTTTTTCTTGACCTAATTCAGTCTCACATAAGTAGAGAACAAAAACCTAATGCCATTACACACGCAGCTGCTGAGAAACCTGGAAAACAAAGCTTGAATTTTTGTTAAAAAACTCAAAACTGAAAATCAGGTTTTAGGTTGATTCAAGGCACAAGACCTATCGCAAAAGCTTCCACGTGTCTTCCTGAAGCTAACTGGATCACTTTCCAACCTTCATAAGCCCGGAATTGGTACAATGGAGTAAAACTGTTTCAAATAAAATTCACAATCGTGCATCTTCATTCATGCGTTTATTGCAAGTTTTAATATGTGATTTACATTCCTTATGTTATTCTGAAGCTAACCCATGTGTTTGATTGAATTTTTATGCACCCTACGCGATTATACCATTGTCAATTTCTAGGGTTTACAGGACCTTGGATTAGGGCTTTTCAAATAAGGAAAAATTGAGACTTGGGACCTTGACCATTGAAACGAGCGCGCCTGGACGAAGAGAATCCATGTGTCGCGCCCAATTTATGAGCGTTCCATGGCTAATCGTTATTTTCTTGTATAGTGTCTTAGGCAACGCGTGAAAACCGTTGCCAATGTTTTGTGTATTTCAGGAAAAATAAACACAACGAAGAAGATGGTGTGGTGGCATAAGCTGGTTGGTCAATTCAAAAGTTCGCGCGAAGAAAAGAACACGTTAACGCGTTTGTTTTATTATGTTTGTTTATTATATTAATTACAGAAAAGCAAATTGGTTCAGCTGGCAAGCATAAGGATGGGTAAAGTACATGACCTGGGTTCGAGCCCCGGGTCTTCAATATTACCATATTGTTTTTCAATAAGAATTCACGTGCAGGTTCAATATCAAAGCACATCATGCACCTTCAGAATCCAACGTCCACACGTCCAATGGAATCAAATCAAAGGCGCAGATTGGAGGAATACCATAGGCTTGAGTCAACGCATATGCACGTGTCCAGCAAAAGTCCAAACAGGCCAAAATAAATGGGCCAGATTACTAAACTTTAACCTCCATGTTGGGGACTACAACCCCCCTAGGTTTGCTATTTTGAATATTTTCTTTTGCATTATTTTATTTTTATTTTAATTATTAGTTTAAATTAATTATTTTCACAAAATATAAAAAACACCTAAAAATCAAAAAAATCAGAAAAGAGGAAAAATATAATAAATATTTTTGTTTTAATATTTTCCATAAAAAATTTGTATATAATTATTTAGTTTTAAATTAGGTTGTAATTTTAATTCTTTTGATAAAAATCTAAAAAACATAGAATTAGGGTTTTATTAATAATTTTTCATCCTTTTTATTTTTCTCTCATAAATAATTAAATAATTAAATATTTATTTTTATAATCAAATTTGTATATAAATAATTAGGTTAAATATTAGGTCAAAATTTAATCTTTTCTTAATAAATTAAAAATAATTAGAATTAGGGTTTGCATCTTATTTTAATTTTAGTTAATTCTCTTTTTTTTCATATTAAATCATAAATACTAAAAATACCAAAAAAAAAACAATTTCTTTCTTTTAACTTTAATTAATTCCTCATTAATTTTAATCTTTGCAAAAAGGGTCCAACGCCCTCGTTTCGATTTAATTATTAATTCGCCTATTATTTTATTCCGTTTAAATATTCATGTATCTCTCCCGAAACCATGTATTTAATTACTCGCACTTTTAATTCTTTATTTACTTTGTTTATTTATTTTCTGTCAAATCGGGTTCGAGAAACTTTTGGCGATGTGGACCCGCGCCTTTTGTAATAGCTTTAGATCTTTACTTTCCCGCAAATATTTTAACTGTTAAATAATGGCATGAAAGAATGTATGGACAAAAATAAAAACAAGCGTAGAACACCAATAACATGACAAGACAAATACAAATGAAAACGACACACGAATCGCACACACCACCCCTAGGGTACGCCTCACTGTTGCCTTGCCTCGAAAGGTGATCGTCGAGTAGAGGATGTCTTAGTAAGTCCTCATGATCCGGGAACCTGGCATGAGGGTAGCTTCTAAGGTGTCTTCCTATTGCTCTGGTGATCACCATGTCCCGAACCTTCGAATTGACCCGAACACCTCCAATGGTGGTGCTACCTACCTCTCAATGGTGGGATGGCACTACTTTAAGGACATTTACACAGACGAATTCCTTAGGGTAGGTAGACGACTCTAGATACTTGCTCTAAATTTTAAAACAAATTCAAAAATACTTTTCACACCGACACCTTTTCAAAAAGCTTTCGAAAGCAATTTTTCAAACACTCTTGAGGACCGATACAAGAGTCGAACTGAAATTTTCAAAGAAACTTTTTAAAACCCACAATTGAAAAGCAAACAAACCATTTTTGAAAACACAAATGAGCAAGTATCTAAGAGCCCATGGATAACCATGGATAGAAAGAGTGCTAACACCTTCCCTTTCTATAACCTACCTCCCGAACCGAGAGCAATCTCTTTAAGGAATTTTTCTGTGCTTTTGTCCTTTCCATTTGGAGAAAATAAAAGACGGTGGAGACTCTTGCTTACCGCGACATTTCGCGAACCAGCGTTAAACAGTCAGTTCCAGATCCACCGATCACAGAACTGGCGACTCTGCTGGGGATTCCATTTAAAGTGAGGTGTACCTTAGGGATAGTTCATAACTGTGTTTTCAATTGCTTTCCTTGTTTGCTTTAAATTGTGGGACTGTCTTGGGAGTTCTATAGATCCTAACCCGGATCTGGGGAAACCTTCTTAGAAAGTAGCAACAAGGCTGTGAGGGAACTGTGCGGGGTATACCGACATGGTTGAAACAGTCTGCTACGTTGATGTGGCACTTTGGTGTGTACCGGTAACCCTTGAGTTCAGTCAAGGAGAGTACGGGGCCTCCGCGTGGTGTCGTGAAGCATCAACAGACCTTAGGAACCTTAATTGAACTATCTTGGCCTCTTTAGGGTAGTGAGATAACTGACTTTGGTGCAGTCCGAGGTTGGTTGATACTCGATACTACACTCAATTGAGGGTTGCTTTCCTGGAATATTTCGGTCGCCAGTTCAGTGGCTAAATCGAAACGATGAACAATGAAAGCAATCCCGTGATATTGGGACCCTTAGAATCCGGTTACTTCTAATAGGACAGGTTGAGCCCACCAACTTCAAGAGGGTAATACCCAGACCCCATGCTGGCCTTAAACTCTAAGGGCTTTCTCTTGTGTGACTTGTGTGCCTTCGTACTTGACTACTCGCATGCTTGTTATCTGACACATGAACTACCTGCAGGTGTTGCTCATAGTCCTTAATTGGGGCTCATAACAGGGTTTACTAAGTTTCTTGCAGGTTTTGTTGATAGTCCTTGAGTGGGACTCATGACAGGTTTTACTTGAGCTTCTTGCAGGTTTTGGTTTGCAGCCCTTAATTGGGACTCATAACAGGGTTACTCACATTACCCCATGCATACCATAACATCATACCATTGCATACATCCTAACTCATTTCAAGGATCTCAAGGGCTTGTGATGCAGGTCATGGTGAATCAACTGTCTAGCAAGGGGCAAAGAGGATTTATTTTCCTCTAGCCAAAGTTGTCAGGGGCTATGACCCACTGGATATGGTGAGCCTTTGACCCTTGAAGAAGGACTCTCAACAATATACATTGCCTTCAATCAAGCTACCGGTTTCAAATTTTAACAAATTTCTTGTTTATCCCGCGAGGTCCTTGAAAACATTACATGCATGTCATACACATCATTGCATAACAGGTACCCTTTGGACAGGTCACTTACCTTTCTCGCTGTCTATTTCAGCAATGGCTTCCCAACAAGATAACCAAGACCTTCTTGCTCAAGAGACCCAGTTCGGGGAAATCCTCCTGAATCTATCCAAAGGGAAGGAGGAGTTAAGGACACTTCTCATGGAAACTTTGGTCAGGAACAGCGCTGAGGACGAACGACTGAAACACTTGCAAGCTGAAATGGATGCAATGAAAGCCCAAATGCTGGGGCAGGGGACTGCCATTCAAGGTTTAGCTCAAAGACAAGAAGAGCTCGGAGTTCTCGTCAACCAACTGCTTCGGGGTACCCACCTGGGGCAAACATCTAAGGGTAAAGAGCCAGTCATCATTCAACCATCTTCGAGACAAGGAGATAAGGGGAGAGCTCTTCAAATGGCTTCAGGGTCACAAATTCAGCATCAACCTCACCAGCTTCAGCCAGACAAGCCTAAAAGGCAGTTCACCAAGATCAACATGTCGCTGGATCAAGCACTACAACAAATGTTGGAGGCAGGGCTGATCACCTTAAGGGCTCCTCTCCGGAATCCAAACACTTCTGCTCCTAACTATCATCCCAACGATAGGTGCGCATACCATTCTGATAGCCCGGGGCATACTACGGACAACTGCTGGCCTCTCAAAAACAAGATTCAAGACATGATCGACGCTGGAGAGATTCAGTTTAAAGTACCTGAGACTCCCAACATGATCACTGCTCCCTTGCCAAAACATGGCTAGGATTGAGAAATTTTTGTTCATTCGAATGTTCAAGTTGCAATTTTCTTTTGTTCAAACATTTACTCATGTTAAACATTGTTATTTCATTAATGCATTGCATATGTCTGTTCTGAAACAATATATTCGTATTCACTAGATGCAAATTATTTTCATATTTTTTCTGATGTCAACTCTTGATCTAAAATTCTAAGCCTCTTGAGGGAGGATGACGAAAACGATACCATAATCTATAGTATGCTTTTGAACAGACCCCGCTGATGAGGTACAGGCATTGTTTCAATCCCTAAACACTGGAGTTATAAGGATGATAATCCCTCGTCAACCCATCTGAGCCAAAGAAGTAGGAGTTTTTCTTTTCGAAATTTAAAACCCTTAATCATAACCTGGGGCAGGGTAGTCTCTCAGTTGATCCAAGTGCATAACGAATGGCACCGAAGAAGTCCTTACAAAACAAAGAAAGACAGTGATGGTTCCAAATAATCAATAAAGAAAGGCAGTCATTATCTCAAAAAATAAAAAACCCAATAAGTCAAAACCTATGAAGGAGACTTACAAAACTGGGGCATCCCGCTGACTGTAATTCCAAAAAAGGAAACAGTTCAGGCAAAAAAGAAAGGGATAACAAAAATCAGACAAGAAAGAGGTCTTACCAACCCTCAACAAGAAAGGAATGACTGCCTATTCAAAATAAATTGCCAACATCCGAACCATCACCGGAAAATCAGAGCAAAGACTCAAACAAGGTCTAACTTATGATCAACTGAGTTTAGGTTTGGAGAACATCACGAAGAGTGGGTGGGTACAAATAATTTGAGCCTTTATCCTTTGCTTCTTAAACCGTGAACCAGGCCACGTTATAACCCTTAAAAGTCCTAGCTGAAGCATGGGTTAGTTCGAAAGCATACTGTTACGAAAGGTATCCTGACTCCTTAAGGCTTACGGTAAATACGGAGTTGACATCACGTTTTACAAACATTCACTTGTTTTATGAAAAAAAGAATGCATTTTCAAAATCTTCAAGACAGACATAGGCTTTGCATTTTTAACATAACTTTGTTTACATATGACTTTTTGTTTGAACAGCGTAGAAGTTCGCACGACGAAGTTTAATGAACAGGAGCACTTCCAATCAAGGGGCATGGCATGAGCATGGTCCATCATCTGGGGCAGTCAAGTCAAGATTCAAGGAATCTCTCAAAGGCCAAAATAGCCTGGGGAAAATCTCTGCCTGAGTCACTTGGGGCATTCCAGCAACGAATCTTGCCTGATCAAATACCTTATGGTGGCATGACAAAACACTTCTAATAGGGGCAACTCCCTACATTCTAAGAGCATGGACATGGTCGGAAAAAATACTACGCAAAATCAAAGACCCGCTAGGTTGACGTACCTAGGCAAAAATAAGGGCTTCCCGGCGAACCAAAAGGGTTCGGGCAAAAATAAGGGATGAAATGAAAAATCTGTACACCCGGCAAATCGAAAACCTGAAAAGGCGGCTTGGGCAAAAATGGGTATCCCGGTGGACTGAAAACCCGAAAGGGCGGTCCAGGCAAAAGTTAGGGATCAAAGCGTACGACTATGTCCTGTCATCTTATCATCTGTCTACCAGCAGAAGGTTTGTCCATCAACCACTATCAGCGCCTCACAGGTCTTCCTCTCCCACTGAAACAGGGGCAATAAAGAGTTGCCTAAACAATCTAATTGTTCTGTCCTCCAAGGTACCAAGGTAGGTTCAGCTAAAGAACATGACCATCACATCTTAATTCCACAGAGAGTAAGTCAGCAGTCAGTGCATTCTCCTCCAAGCAAAGTTATCAAATCTCAAAGAAGTTGAGTATCCTCCAATAGATCTCAACGTTCCCCAGCAGCATGTATACATATTCTTAACAAGCATCCCCGGCAGTCTTGGTCTAAAGATTGTTCCCCGGCGGTATATCAACATCCAAAGGAATCACTTCCCTGCAGTTCAAAATCTCCCCAGGAGAGTCCAATCCAGTTTCCCCAGGAAAAGTTGGAATCCATCTCCCCAAGCAGCAAGCTTATCCCCAGTAGATTCCGGAAGCTGATACTCGCAGAACACGAGCGCATCCCCCGGCTTTATTCAAAGAGTTATTTCCTTACCAGGATATAACTGGGTTATCCTCAGCCAGAAGCCACGGAAAGAGCATCCTCGACGAAGTCTTCTTATCCCCAACAAGTTATTATCAACACTCAGCAAAGTATCTCTCCCCCCACAGAGTATTGCTTCCCAGCAAGATTGCTAGAGTACTTTGCTCCCCGCAGAGTAATCCATTCGCCAAGTTTATTCCCCAACGGAGTTATCTTCTCCTACCGGTATTCTTGCAACTATCATCCCCGGCGGAAGAAAAATCTATTCTCCAACATCAGCCCAGGAGTGACTTCCCGGCACCCGTCAAGGATTTACTTTCCTAGACGAAAACATACATTCGTAAACATCACATACATCATTATAGCATGCATATACGCATCATGAACATACAATATCACTTATTCAGAGGGCATCCCGCATGTCATACAACATGACATCGCATACAACTAACGCTTGTATTTTCAGGATAAAAGTACAAAATGATTACCACTAATGGTCGCAACTAAAGATCCGATTCCTGAATCTTGCCAGGGTGTATCTGTTGATGACCAATTACCAGATCCGATTCCTGTATCTTGCCAGGGTGTGTCTGAAGAGTTCGAGGATCCGATACCTGAATCTTGCCAGGGTGTATCCGTTGAAGACTAACATTACCAGATCCGATTCCTGTATCTTGCCAGGGTGTGTCTGAAGAGTTCGAGGATCCGATACCTGAATCTTGCCAGGGTGTATCCGTTGAAGACTAGCATTACCAGACCCGATTCCTGTATCTTGCCAGGGTGTGTCTGAAGAGTTCGAGGATCCGATACCTGAATCTTGCCAGGGTGTATCCGTTGAAGACTAACATTACCAGATCCGATTCCTGTATCTTGCCAGGGTGTGTCTGAAGAGTTCGAGGATCCGATACCTGAATCTTGCCAGGGTGTATCCGTTGAAGACTAGCATTACCAGATCCGATTCCTGTATCTTGCCAGGGTGTGTCTGAAGAGTTCGAGGATCCGATGCCTGAATCTTGCCAGGGTGTATCCGTTGAAGACTAACAATACCAGATCTGATTCCTGTATCTTGCCAGGGTGTGTCTGAAGAGTTCGAGGATCCGATGCCTGAATCTTGCCAGGGTGTATCCGTTGAAGACTAACAATACCAGATCCGATTCCTGTATCTTGCCAGGGTGTGTCTGAAGAGTTCGAGGATCCGATGCCTGAATCTTGCCAGGGTGTATCCGTTGAAGACTAACAATACCAGATCCGATTCCTGTATCTTGCCAGGGTATGTCTGAAGAGTTCGAGGATCCGATGCCTGAATCTTGCCAGGGTGTATCCGTTGAAGACTAACAATACCAGATCCGATTCCTGTATCTTGCCAGGGTGTGTCTGAAGAGTTCGAGGATCCGATGCCTGAATCTTGCCAGGGTGTATCCGTTGAAGACTAACAATACCAGATCCGATTCCTGTATCTTGCCAGGGTGTATCTGAAGAGTTCGAGGATCCGATACCTGAATCTTACCAGGGTGTATCCGTTGAAGACTAGCATTACCAGATCCGATTCCTGTATCTTGCCAGGGTGTGTCTGAAGAGTTCGAGGATCCGATACCTGAATCTTGCCAGGGTGTATCCGTTGAAGACTAGCATTACCAGACTCGATTCCTGTATCTCGCCAGGGCACGTCTGAAGAATTCGAAGATCCGATTCTTGTAACCAGTCAGGACATATCTACACAAAAGCATCTGAAAACCAGCTCCTGCAACATGTCAGGTACTCATCTTTTCTTTTGCAGGTACGCAAATTCTCGCTAAGGAATCTCTTACGCGATCAACATCCAGATGGCATCTATAAGCCCATCATCCTATCCATCAATCTCCAAATGGCATCTATAAGCCCATTCCCATCATCACACTGCTACTATGTGAGCGCAAATTTCTGGGCACTCTAGTGTTCAATCATCTTCTACCCTCGGATTACGAAAGGCACGTCAGCCAATCTGCATCCTCAGGTCTAAGAAGATTGAACAGGGGCAACTGTTGTACCCCAAAATTTGCCCTCCCATATTCTTCAAAGATTTGCAAAGTCAAGCTTCAAAATTCCCCAAGGGTTGCACAGTTCAAGGGCCTCCTAAGCAGTCAAAGTTAGGGTTTGTGTTCTGGTCAAGAAAATGAAGTTTTCAAAGGTCCAATCAAGTCTCACATGCTTACAAATATGGTCAAGCATCCTCATACCAAGTTTCAAGACTTTCAGCACAAAATTGCACAGTCAAAAACCCTAATTGCACTACAGTCAACTGTAGGGGCAAAATGGTTATTTGACAGTCAAAAGTTCAAATTTTTGGTCAACATATCATTTTGAAGCCACAAACATCATTTGATCAATGCTTGATCATGATTCTCAAAATTTGGCTAAAAAATCATCAAGATGCAAAAGTTTCCTTATTTGGACAGCTGAAAAAGTCAACTGTAAATTGACCAAGGCATAACTTTCACATGGATTATCAGAAAAATTCCATCCAAAGCTCATTTTGAAGAGAAAGACATTTCCTACAACTCATCTTCATACTTCAAGTCCAAGAAATGCTCTCACAAAAAGTTATCAATTTCAACATTATAGGTCATTTTCAAAAGTCAACAAAAAGGGACTTTAAGTCAAAGGCCATAACTTGAGATTGGTAAATCAAAATGACATGGGACCAAAGGCATAGGTTAGAGGACTCAAAGACCTTTCCAAAATGTCCAAGAACATGAGCAAAGATTAAAAATTGAGCAAGTTATGCCTTGTAGAAGTTGGGAAATGTTTGGATATTTTGAAAAGTCAACATTACTTCAAATGACCTAAAATTGCTAATGGGCCCATTTTTCTTCCATAATTCATCATCCATGGCATGTGCACGACCACTTGGCCCAAAGGGAAGTATTTCTTCATTTTTTATTTATTTATTTTAATTTTTATTTATATTAATTCATTTAAATCAAATTAAATGCATGGAAAATATTTAACCTAAGTATCAAATCTTTTTGCACATGTAATCTACTCAATAATTCGTGTGAAATCAAATAGGGAAGGATTTGGAGAGAATTGATCTTAATTGGTACAAAAACACATGGAAAAGATTGAAAAAGATCCTAGAAAATCAAATTTCCAAAAACCATGAATGCAATTGATTTGTTCTGTTTTTCTTGACCTAATTCAGTCTCACATAAGTAGAGAACAAAAACCTAATGCCATTACACACGCAGCTGCTGAGAAACCTGGAAAACAAAGCTTGAATTTTTGTTAAAAAACT
This sequence comes from Vicia faba, assembly GCA_948472305.1. Lineage (NCBI taxonomy): Eukaryota > Viridiplantae > Streptophyta > Magnoliopsida > Fabales > Fabaceae > Vicia > Vicia faba. Next base: position 1,275,937,957 of record OX451739.1, read on the forward strand.
CAAAACTGAAAATCAGGTTTTAGGTTGATTCAAGGCACAAGACCTATCGCAAAAGCTTCCTCGTGTCTTCCTGAAGCTAACTGGATCACTTTCCAACCTTCATAAGCCCGGAATTGGTACAATGGAGTAAAACTGTTTCAAATAAAATTCACAATCGTGCATCTTCATTCATGCGTTTATTGCAAGTTTTAATATGTGATTTACATTCCTTATGTTATTCTGAAGCTAACCCATGTGTTTGATTGAATTTTTATGCACCCTACGCGATTATACCATTGTCAATTTCTAGGGTTTACAGGACCTTGGATTAGGGCTTTTCAAATAAGGAAAAATTGAGACTTGGGACCTTGACCATTGAAACGAGCGCGCCTGGACGAAGAGAATCCATGTGTCGCGCCCAATTTATGAGCGTTCCATGGCTAATCGTTATTTTCTTGTATAGTGTCTTAGGCAACGCGTGAAAACCGTTGCCAATGTTTTGTGTATTTCAGGAAAAATAAACACAACGAAGAAGATGGTGTGGTGGCATAAGCTGGTTGGTCAATTCAAAAGTTCGCGCGAAGAAAAGAACACGTTAACGCGTTTGTTTTATTATGTTTGTTTATTATATTAATTACAGAAAAGAAAATTGGTTCAGCTGGCAAGCATAAGGATGGGTAAAGTACATGACCTGGGTTCGAGCCCCAGGTCTTCAATATTCCCATATTGTTTTTCAATAAGAATTCACGTGCAGGTTCAATATCAAAGCACATCATGCACCTTCAGAATCCAACGTCCACGCGTCCAATGGAATCAAATCAAAGGCGCAGATTGGAGGAATACCATAGGCTTGAGTCAACGCATATGCACGTGTCCAGCAAAAGTCCAAACAGGCCAAAATAAATGGGCCAAATTACTAAACTTTAACCTCCATGTTGGGGACTACAACCCCCCTAGGTTTGCTATTTTGAATATTTTCTTTTGCATTATTTTATTTTTATTTTAATTATTAGTTTAAATTAATTATTTTCACAAAATATAAAAAACACCTAAAAATCAAAAAAATCAGAAAAGAGGAAAAATATAATAAATATTTTTGTTTTAATATTTTCCATAAAAAATTTGTATATAATTATTTAGTTTTAAATTAGGTTGTAATTTTAATTCTTTTGATAAAAATCTAAAAAACATAGAATTAGGGTTTTATTAATAATTTTTCATCCTTTTTATTTTTCTCTCATAAATAATTAAATAATTAAATATTTATTTTTATAATCAAATTTGTATATAAATAATTAGGTTAAATATTAGGTCAAAATTTAATCTTTTCTTAATAAACTAAAAATAATTAGAATTAGGGTTTGCATCTTATTTTAATTTTAGTTAATTCTCTTTTTTTTCATATTAAATCATAAATACTAAAAATACCAAAAAAAAAACAATTTCTTTCTTTTAACTTTAATTAATTCCTCATTAATTTTAATCTTTGCAAAAAGGGTCCAACGCCCTCGTTTCGATTTAATTATTAATTCGCATATTATTTTATTCCGTTTAAATATTCATGTATCTCTCCCGAAGCCATGTATTTAATTACTCGCACTTTTAATTCTTTATTTACTTTGTTTATTTATTTTCTGTCAAATCGGGTTCGAGAAACTTTTGGCGATGTGGACCCGCGCCTTTTGTAATAGCTTTAGATCTTTACTTTCCCGCAAATATTTTAACTGTTAAATAATGGCATGAAAGAATGTATGGACAAAAATAAAAACAAGCGTAGAACACCAATAACATGACAAGACAAATACAAATGAAAACGACACACGAATCGCACACACCACCCCTAGGGTACGCCTCACTATTGCCTTGCCTCGAAAGGTGATCGTCGAGTAGAGGATGTCTTAGTAAGTCCTCATGATCCGGGAACCTGGCATGAGGGTAGCTTCTAAGGTGTCTTCCTATTGCTCTGGTGATCACCATGTCCCGAACCTTCGAATTGACCCGAACACCTCCAATGGTGGTGCTACCTACCTCTCAATGGTGGGATGGCACTACTTTAAGGATATTTACACAGACGAATTCCTTAGGGTAGGTAGACGACTCTAGATACTTGCTCTAAATTTCAAAACAAATTCAAAAATACTTTTCACACCGACACCTTTTCAAAAAGCTTTCGAAAGCAATGTTTCAAACACTCTTGAGGACCGATACAAGAGTCGAACTGAAATTTTCAAAGAAAATTTTTAAAACCCACAATTGAAAAGCAAACAAACCATTTTTGAAAACACAAATGAGCAAGTATCTAAGAGCCCATGGATAACCATGGATAGAAAGGGTGCTAACACCTTCCCTTTCTATAACCCACCTCCCGAACCGAGAGCAATCTCTTTAAGGAATTTTTCTGTGCTTTTGTCCTTTCCATTTGGAGAAAATAAAAGACGGTGGCGACTCTTGCTTACCGCGATATTTTGCGAACCAGCGTTAAACAGTCAGTTCCAGATCCACCGATCACAATGTGAAATTGGTAGAATTAATGGTTGCGAATTCCAAATCTGAAGACATTGACTTTAAAGTAGATGCCCAAGGTGTGTTGAGATTCCGTAACATAATTTGTATTCCTGATAATGCGGAAATGAGAAATATGATTTTGGAAAAAGGCCATAGGAGTGGTTTGAGTATTCATCCGAGAGCTACCAAGATGCATCACGACTTGAAGAAATTATTTTTATGGTCCGGGTTGAAACAAGATGTGGCACAGTTTGTGTATGCATGTTTAACTTGTCAAAAATCGAGGTCAAACATCAGAAACCCGCAGGGTTGTTGAAACCTTTAGATGTTCCAGAATGGAAGTGGGATAGTATATCAATGGACTTTTTGATGGGGCTGCCAAGTACTCCAAGGGGGAGTGATGCGATTTGGGTGATTATTGACAGGCTAACAAAATCATCTCATTTCATTCCAATTAGTATCAATTTTCCTGTACCAAAGTTGGCATAGATTTATCTCCGCGTGATCGTGAAGCTACACGGTATTCCGTCCAGCATTGTGTCAGATAGAGATCCGAGATTTACTTCTGCTTTTTGGAAGAGTCTGCAGGATGCATTAGGGTCAAAGATGAAATTGAGTTCTGCATATCGTCCACAGACAAATGGCCAGACAGAGAGGACTATTCAGTCGCTAGAGGATTTACTGAGGGCTTATGTTCTTGAGCAAGAAGGTATGTGGGATAGTTGTCTTCCTTTGATTGAGTTCACCTATAATAATAGTTATCATGCTAGTATTGGTATGGAACCTTCGAGGCACTGTATGGTCGGAGGTGCAGAACACCTTTATGTTGGTATGAATCAGGTGAGTGTGTGATGCTCGGACCCAAGATGGTGAGAGAGGCTATGGAGAAATTAAGGATAATCCAAGAGAAAAATGAAAGATTCACAGAGCAGGAAAAAGAGTTACCATGATAGGAGGAGGAAGGATCTGGAGTTTCTAGAGTGAGACCATGTATTCTTGAGAGTATCATCGGTAACTGGTGTAGGTCGTGCTCTAAAGTCAAAGAAACTAATTTCTTAGTTTATTGGTCTGTATCAGATTTTAGAGAAGATGGAAAGTGTCGCTTATAGGGTGGCCCTGCCACCCAACCTGAATAATTTGCATGATGTGTTCCATGTGTCTTAACTCCGAATATATATTTCAGATCTGTCTCATGTGATTTCGGTGGATGATATAAAAGTGCGGAGTAATCTTACTATTGAGACCGTACATGTGAGGATCGAGGATCGTGGAATAAAGAAGTTGAGAGGCCAAGAGATCACCCATTGTGAAATTGGTTTGGGGAGGAGCTGCAGGAGAGAATGCAACGTGGAAGTTAGAGGGCAAGATGCGGGAGGCTTATCCAAAGTTATTTGCCTCAGGTAATTTTCGAGAATGAAAATATTCTAAGTGGGGGGAGAGTTATAACACCTCGATTTAATTAGGTTTATATTTAATTAAATAATAAGGTTATGTGATGTATTTACTTGAATTGGTGGATTTTATGATGTGGTGAGATGACTTTGTTGAGGACTAGATGCATTAGAATAACGAGAGTTGAGGTTATAAGGGTGTATGGCTAAATGTGTAGAAACATAGGGGTGTGCAGTATAATATGGGTTACTAGTATTATTTAATTATAATATTAGGATTATTATATTATTTTATAATAATAATTAAATAATTAATTAAGTTAGAAGGGTTATAATATTACTTGGGATATATTAGATTAAGAAGAAGAGAAATAAATTTAGATCATAGAAACAAAAAAGAAGCGTAGAAGAGAGAAGAAGAGAAAGAGCACTAGGAGACTAGGGCAAGAAGATTCATAGTAGGATTCAAGAATCATCACCAATCTAAGGTAAGAGGATATTATAAATTTATAATGGGTTGCTTAATGATGGGGGTATGGTAGGATCTAGGTTGCATGGTTGTATGGTTTGATTTTTTTCCCTATTTGGTTGTTTTGGGGTTTTCCCATTGATGGATTTTTGGTGCTTTTGGTTTGTTTTTGATGAGATTGGATGATATGAATTTTTTATAATTGATAGAAAAATGTTGGTGAATAATTAGCATGCTTAAAAGATAAATTTTGATGAGAAAATTGTGAATTTTGGGTGTTGAAACATGAGGGATCGTAACTGGAAAACGTGCAAAATTTTCCCCTATTACCACAGAGTAACCGGTTACCCAACTATGGTAACCAGTTACCATATATAAAAGTTGGGAAACAGAGGCTACTGATTTTGCAGTAACCAGTTACCGTAAGTGGATAATCGATTACCGCAAGGAATTTTAGAAAAACAGAGTTACTGACTTGCAGTAACTGGTTACCATAACTGAGTAACTGGTTACCACTGTAGCTGGCAGAATTTTTAGAAAACTTTGAAAATCAATAACTTTTGACTCGGGTGTCCATTTGACGCACCGTTTGGATCGTTGGAAAGATAAAATTATTTCATATCTTTTGAAACAAAATATAATTCAGTAGCTAATTACTTCACCAACATTGTTACCTATCTATATGTATGTTTTATGAGCTATATGTTGTAATTCATGTTGTGAATAAGTAGAACGATGTTGTACGAATATTTTAATTGTATGACATGATATGCGTGATGATGGTGATGATGATGTCTTGTATTGGCGTAACATTTATAAGTAAAAGTAATAAATGTAAAATTGTATTGTTGCATATCAGTGTCGCATGAATTCATTAAAGATGGCCTGTATTAGCAAAAGATGGCCTTTATTGGCGAAAGATGGTCTGTATTGGCGAAATATGGCATGTATTGGCGTTATTTCCCTAAGTTGGCATTTATTAAGTTGAGGTTTTTTCCCTATTGGTACCACATGCATTGAGTCATTGTCGGTTTCACTGCATTACAAGGTTGTTAATAATTGATTGTTTGGACGTGGAATGGATTCCTAATTTTGTTATGACGGATGTTATGTTGTTATGCATTGATATTATTAATGTGTTTTATAGTATGATGATTGATAAAATGGTGTGAGGTAAAGATGTATAATGATGTGTATCTAAATTGTTATCTGCCCATTATTATGTTTCCCCTTATATTATTATGATATCTCACCCTTTTTGTTTGAATGTTACCTCTACATGGGTAACATGTAGATGATCCGAAGTAGCTTGAGGATGAGATTAGCTGATGAGTACCTTAGTTCTGTAGATTGAGTCAGTGTCTGCTCTGATGCATAACACTTGTGGGCCGTGCAATTGTTTTATTTGTTGGAGTGAACTTATGTTACTCCATTCTTTCAGTTTTATTCATGACTATGCTGAATTTTGCAAGATGATAACCACAACTATTGTTGGGGAATGAAGGATGAATTGTTATTGATGTTTTTCCGCTGCAAATGAATACAATGAAGTTTAAGACCTTTTTATACATGGTTTGTGTTGCGTATCTTATTTAATGAGCATGTATGATGTATGAATATGTTACATCCTAATTGTTAATGTTGTATTTGAGAAATTAATTTACTCTGACTTTTATATAATTTACCGACAGGGAATTAGGGTGTTACATTATGGATATTGTCCCCGCATATAGATTTTTATTGAGACGATCATGGATCCATGAAGTAGGAGCTGTTATTTCAACTTTGCACTAAAAGTTGAAATTTGTTCGTGAGGGGAAGGTGGTCATTATGAACGTGAGCAAACTCTGTTGATATCTCATTTGTCTTCCTATAGTATTATAGAAGCTGACAAAGCCTTTGTTGGAACTCAATTCCAAGATTTGTCCATTGATAATATAAGGAAGAATGAGAATTCCATCGCCCCGTTTAAGGATGCACAACAGGTAGTGCAGAAGGGCCCTAACAAGGTGTGGTGACAGGTTATCGATCCTCCTTGGAACAAAAATGGAATTGGGGTGGGTTTCTCCATGAAGAGGGAAGTCGTGAGGCTGAAGTACGCTTTGAATAAATATCAAGATATCTTTCGCAGTGCAGGCTATCTTCATCCAACCACTCCAAGGATCAATGTTATTCTCGAAGATGAATCAAAGCAAGAGAGGCCTAACTTCGTGATGCATGGAGTCAAAGTCCAGAATTGGATCACTGTTGATGTTCCTTCTTGCATTCACATTTCAAAGTAATTTGTTTTTTTTAGTCTTTTCAAAAATATTTCACTCTGCCCAAGGTGAAAGTATTGATGTTGTAGGGGCATATCTGTTGTTTTGATTTTTAAAATCATTAATAAAAGTTGTTTTTGATTCCAAAATTATGTCTTTATTTTTCTGCTTTTTCTCGGAAAATGGTAATAAAAAAAGCCTTTCGAAATAAATAATAACTGTAAATAAATCTGCATAATCACTTGTTACATGTGTCAGTTTCTATAATCAATCATAAATCACTTGTGCAGATTAATTAAAAAACCCGTCGAGTACAATGACCCTACACCCTCTCCCTACTTTAAATATCCTATATAGATGGCCGAAGAAGAAGAATATGATGAAATCCTAGAAGAGGTTTCACCGTTGCTTGAGCGTGAGGAAAGTATTATTCAGCTGTATAAAGAGTCGTTGGAGATGATTAACTTAGATTCAAAGGAAGATCCAAAGGAAGTCAAGGTTGGTGCACTGCTTTATTATGATGTGAATATCAGGTTGATTGAATTGTTGAAAGAGTATGTGGATATATTTGCTTGGTCTTACCAAGACATGCTTGGTTTGGATACTGATATCGTGGAACATTATTTTCTGCTAAAGGAAAAATGTCCACCAATCAAACAAAACTTGCGAAGAACTCACCTCGACATAGTAGTGAAAATTAAAGAAGAAATTTTAAAGTAGACCAATGCCGGTTTACTTGTGACATCAATGTACCCTCAGTAGATTGCGAATATTGTCCCAATACCAAATAAAGATGGAAAAGTTCGCATGAGCATTGATTATAGAGATTTAAACAAAGCTAGTCCAAAAGATGACTTTCCATTGCTGCATATTGACATGTTGGTTGACAGTACAACAAAGTTCAAAGTGTTTTCATTCATGGACGAATTTTCCGGATACAATCAAATCAAAATGGCTCCTGAGGACATGGAAAAAACAAAGTTTATCACATCCTGGGGAACATTCTGTTAGAGAGTGATGCCCTTCGGGTTGAAGAACGCTGGTACAACGTACCAGAGGGCCATGACAACCCTATTCCATGATCTGATGCATAAGGAAATTGAGGTATGTGTTGATGATATGATCACAAAATCTCAGACTGAAGAAGGACATATAAAATATTTGTTGGAGTTGTTTCAGCGCCTAAGGAAGTATCGTCTCTGCTTGAATCCAAATAAGTGTACTTTTGGTGTTTGTTCAAGAAAGTTGCTAGGTTTCATTGTCAGCCAAAAAGGAATTGAAGTTGATCCTGATAAAGTTAAAGTAATTCAAGAAATGGCTACACTAAGAGCTGAAAAGAAAGTGAGAGGTTTCTTTGGATGTTTGAATTAAATTTCCATATTCATTTCCCACATGACTGCAACATGTGAACTGATCTTCAAGCTGTTAAAGAAAGATCAAGGTTGTGTGCGGACAGATGATTGCCAAAGGGAATTTGAAAGAATTATAGAGTATCTTCTTAAACCCCATATCTTGCCCCCTCCTATTGAAGGAAGACCATTTATTATGTATATGACTGTGTTAGATAATTCTATGGGCTGTATTTTGGGACAACAAGATGAAATGGGAAGAAAAGAATATGCCATTTATCATCTCTGCAAGAAGTTTACTGACTGTGAGTTATAGTATTCTATGTTGGAAAAAACATGTTATGCTTTGGCCTGAGCTGCAAAGAGATTGTGGAAATATATGTTGAATCATGCTACTTGGTTGATTTCAAAAATGGATCCAATTAAGTATATTTTTGAAAAGCCTGCTCTCAGTGAAGAATTGCATGTTGGCATATGTTGTTGTCTAAATAATATATTGAATATCATTCTCAGAAGGCCATAAAAAGTAGTGTGTTTGAAGATTATCTTGCTCACCAACCAATTGATGATTATCAGTCTGTTAAATATGATTTCCCTGATGAGGATGTGATGTATTTGAAATTAAAAGATTGTGATGAACCTTTGCCTGAGGAAGGTCCTGATCATGAATCCCAGTGGAGTATGGTGTTTGATGGATCCCTAAATGCTTATAGGAAATGAACCGGTGTTGTGATTATCACTCTCCATGGGTCACTGTGATAGGGTGGGAGAATTGACTTGGGTGTTTTGCGTTTGATCGCAAATGTTGCGGTTTAGCAAGAGTCGCCACCGACTTTTCTTTTATCCAAAAGGAAAGGTGAAAAAGCACAGGAAAGACCTTTGAGATTGTTTCTTGAGTTCAGGGGGTAGATTAAGAAAAGGGAAGGTATTAGCACCCTTTTCATCCATGGTTTTCCATGGGATCTTAGTTACTTGCTAGATCACAGGATTTTGTTTGAAATTGTGCTTAGTGTGGTTTTTGAAAGTATTTTGTAAAGAGACCATTGTTTATGCAATCTTTGTAATAATTCTCGTTCGTAAGAATGTATACAAAGATGTTTGATCTTTTGAAAATGTTTTCAATTTTGTAAGATGTTTGAAAGTGTATGTGATTGTTTTGAAAATAGCAAGGATGTTTGTTTTGAAATGGAGCAAGTAATTAGGAGCATTCTACCTACTCAAAAGTCTTTCTTGTACATTTCATTTTCCTTTGACATTATTATCTTATCATTGATTTGGTAAGTAACCCTATCTTTAGATGTAAACGAGATGGGCGTGGGTCATAGTATAACCATGATTAGCAGTGTTACAAGACATCTTAGCATTCTCTTTTAGGGACTAAGATCATTTGTAAGGAAACTTAGATAGCGTCATCGAGGGACTATGATCTTGTATTCGTTTGTTTTTGCTAAGATACCTCACATGCGTAATATGACCATTTTTAAGGCAATCAAGTGGATTTCACCCTAGGGGTGCTTGTGTGCAAGTGCTTGTGTGCAAGTGTATTGTTTTCTATTTTGATTTTATTTGCTTGTGTGCGGAAGATAAAAATACTAAGCTATTACATGATTTGTGGGAAGGGGGACATACAAAGTATAAATGGGGATTGCAAGAAATTAAACCCTAATTAATCTATTACAACCATATTGAATTGAATAAATAAATATACAAAATATGAAAAGGAATAATATATAAAGTAATGAATTAAAAAAAGAATGGATTTTATTTGGTTTTGTCCTTGTTAAAAAAAGTTTTTATTTCTTAACCTAGTGAACTAAAAACAAAAGCTTAATTAATAAAAAAAAACTAATTTAATTTAAAAGAGAATTTTTTTTAAAGTTTTATGAAGAAGATTTTAACATTAAACTAAATAGTATAAAAATTTATTAAATTAGGAAAAGTATAAATTCTATGTTTATTTTAAGAAAATAAAATAAGCCTAAATCTATTTAGTTAAAAAAGTTAAGTTTGTAACAAAAATATTTTTGATGTTTTAGTCTACAAAATAAAATAAATGTATATAGTATAAATAAAAAATATATTTTTTTTATCTTTTTTTTGTTAATAAAATAAATATTAATATTAATATTAATAAATAAAAAGAAAAAGAAAAGAAAATAAATAAAAAGTCAGGGGGGTTCATTAGTAAACAAAAGAGTATTCATGAACAAAAATAAACTAAGCCCAATGAAGAGCCCAAATGCTGCCAAAAAAGAACAAAAAAAAGAGTCAGAAACTGTAAAAATAACAAAATGGATGGTCACGCTGGGGCTTGAACCCATGACCATGGGGTGAACAGGCGCGCGCTTTACCACTGGGGTGGCTATACATTCGTTAACTTGTATGAAATGATAAATACATAACACAAATCACGCCATGACTGTACTTCATTTCAACCTCCAGCCAAAGGATCTGTAACTTGCTCATTTCTCAACCATTTGCAAAAATGCAAACATGAAAATTGCTCCATTTTGTCACACGAATCCAACCATATAAATATCATAAACTATAAATCAAAGATGAATGAGAATTTTTAAAAGTACCAAATTCTGACCTAAATATTTAAGAAAGTTCAAACTCAAAATTCTCCTAGCTCAATCAAAATAAATGAAATCTATGGACATGTACAACTTCAGGGCAATAATGTCTACATTTTATCTTCACAAATGCAAGGCTAACAATGCCTAAGTAATGAGATAGAAGTTCAAGAAAAATACCTCAAAACTAGAAATCATGAAATGGATTTGAGCTTGTTTCAGGCAGTGCTGATGATCAGGTTAGCTTCCTTGGACCTCTAGGAAGCTAATGCAATGGCTGGCTTGAGCTGAGGGTGGCTGGAATGGTCTGGAGAAGTCCAACTGTGATGCTCTGTTTTTGGTTATGGAAGACAGGGAAAATGGTGTTACAGAAGTGAAGTAGGTACAAGGATGAGTTACCCTTGATGCAAGGTAGATTTAGAAACTAAAAGGCCAAGAAACGCATGAGGGAAATGTGAATTTGAGGTTCAAGGTCAGAAACTGTGCAACAATGGAGTTTTTGGGAAATTTCTGATTTGAGAGATTTTTGGTGTATTTCAGGGTGCTCAAGCTCGTCCTCTAGCTCACAAATAGTGCCTCTATTTATAAGCAACAAGTTTTGAGACTTGTTGTTGATCAAAATTCAAAATCACAAGTTTATGCATAACATGTGATTTTTGAGAATTTCAAGTTTCCAAGCATTGTGTACTTGCTAAGATAGAGTGGTTATGCTTTAAACAAGCTTGCTTATGACTTTGTGGATGGAGCTTGATCAGAGGGAACAAGTTAGAGGCTCAAGAATTGACTTTACACAAAAGCTTGCTTTTCTAAAATGGAAGTGTACACTTTGTGCCATTAATGGAAATATGGATTGGATAAAGCTTAAACCACTTGGATTAAAGCTCAAAGGTTAGTGTAATCCATTAATGATGGATAGATACACAAGTTATGAGCCCTGCAAAGCAAGATTATGCAGCCTAGGTTTGAAATTGGATTCTTGTTCATCACAAAATGCCTTGTAATTCAAGTGACAAAACACCAACTTCATCTCTTCGATTCTCCCTACTCAAGAATGATCTCAAGGAGTTCTTGGAGATTTTTGAAAGCTTGCAATGTGCTCTAAAACCCATATTTGAATTTATTTTGAATATTCACCTTGGAACTATATGAAAAAGTTCCATAAAGTTGAGTCAAAATCTTGACCAAATTAGGGCAAAATTTCACTAAGTGTTTAATTTTATGATCCTATGTTGTTGAAATTATAACTTGAGATTCAAGCACTTTTGGAAGAAGTTGTGTGAAGAAAAGTTTTAGATTTCATGGAGATATTCAACTTTCATGTTGGAAGTTTCTCTTGAATCATCTTGCATCATGGTGAAATTTTGGTTCAAAGTTATGAAAAAACATGAAATTTCCAACACTTAGAAAAATTTCTATGTTTAGAAATTTTGACTTTTCAAAATGAAATCTTGACTTTTTGATTTCTTGATGAATAAGTTTCATATTTTGACGTGTTTTGATGAATTATGATTTTTGGCACTTGAATTTGATCAAAAAGTCAAAGTTTGACTTTTCAGTATACAATTGACTTTTAATCAATTGACTACAAAATTCATCTGTCAACCTAATGGATTTGCAATGTTTTGAACCATGTCAATAGGTCAAAATTATGAAATTGGACTATTGAGATCATGCCTTAAACCAATTGACCATTTGCTGGGTAAAACATCTGAAATTGCCCTTTCCCATTCAAAACCCTAATTTTGACCATTTTGCCCTTTTGGAGATTTGATCAAATTTCTTAAGGGATTATGGTCCAAACTTGATCAAATGATACATATGAGTTTAAAATGTTGATGTGGATAAAAATTATGATATTTGACTGTAAATTGGCCATGGTTGACTTTTTCCCAATATAGTTGATTTTTAGGTCCACTGTTCAATTGACTGATCAAAAGTGTGATCCAAGGCTTGAAACTTGACATGAGTAATCTTGGGGGTCCATAATGGTCCATGAAAGTCATATAAGGCATAGAAAGTTCAAAAATCCTTGTGCAAACTCAAACCCTAATTTTGGTCATCAGTGCTTGAGGAGGTGTCTTGAGCTGATCAAACCTTAGTGCAGTCTTGAGCCCAAGGAGATCTTCTGAGAAAATTTTTGATAAGTGATAGGGAAAATTTTGGGGTACAACAGCTGCCCCTGTTCAATCTTCTTAAGCCTGAACAGTTAGATTGGCATGTCTTGCCATTCATGACTCGAAGGTGGAAGATGATTGGACACTAGAGTGCCCAGAAATTTGCACTCAGCGATGTGATGATAGAGGTAATGGGCTTAAAGATTCCATTTGGAGAGGTGATAGAAAGTTGTAGGAGATGGGCTTAAAGATGCCATCTAAAAGTGATTGTTTGTGTTGTAATTTATAAGCTGAAAGAATGAGTATCAGAATGGCGTCCGTGTTTGGAGTGTATCTGAACTGTATATGGGAGCTGATTTTGAATGATTATAAGAATGGCATCCGTGTCTGGAGCGTATCTGAACTATATTTGAAAGCTGGTTTTGAATGAGTGTCAGAATGGCATCTGTGTCTGGAGCGTATCTGAACTGTATCTGAGAGTTGAATTTGAGTGAGTATCAGAATGGCATCCGTGTCTGGAGTGTATTTGAACTGTATCTGAGAGTTAAATCTGAATAAGTATCAGAATGGCATCCGTGTCTAGAGCGTATCTGAACTGTATCTGAGAACTCTGAACATTGTTAATGATAGCTGTTAATCTTATCCTGAAAAGGGTAAAATGTTAGCTAAAATGTAGGGTCATGTTGTATGAAATGTATGATATAATGCATTCTTTTTATTGATGTTTGTGATATACAGATGCAATATATGCGTATGTGAGCTAGTCGATTGTGCTGTTTGTTGGATTGGGGAAAATAAATCCCTGAATGTTGCTGAGGATATGTAAGTCTTCATGTCTTGAAGTCGAAGTGTTGATGATTTTCTGTTTAGATAAATAAACTCTGTTGTAAGGGAAATGCCAGGTACTGCTAAAAAAATATGTTTGGGGAATCTGGAGAAATTGGATGATTTCTACCGGGGATTGATAATTGGAAGTTTTGTTCCGCTGGGGATTAAACTGTACACTGCGGGGAATTTTTTTTATGGAAAATAACTTGGAGAGATTTCCCTATCCCTTAAAGCCATCAGTAATTGTCTTTTATTTTGTTTGTAAATAGTAATTATGTTCAAATGCATATGTTCAACAATGAATCATTGGTCGTTTTTGTAAACAAAACACAAGAGTAAAGAAAAACAGATAGTTTTGAACTTTCAAAGGAATATCTTTGTATTGACTTTGAGTAAGTATTTTTGTACAGTGAGACAAACAATCTAGTAGGAGAACGCCATCGTAAAAAATGAAAATTTTAATACAAAGAAAAGATAGCTATGTGTAATCATCCCATGGGGTTCCCATTCTGCTATAGCCTTTGTATCTCTGAGCATCTTGTCTATTTGTTGCCTTGTCTGAAGATGATTGAATTGGTCAAAAATGTCGAGTTTGCAAGTTGTCCGTAAGGTGATCCAACGGGACATAGTCATACGCTTTAATTCCCTAACTTTTTCCTAGACCGCCCTTTCGGGTTTTTAGTTCACCGGGATACCCTTTTTTGCCCAAGTCTCCCTTTCGGGTTTTCAACTTGCCGGATGTATAATTTTTTTTTGTTTTATCCCTAATTTTTGCCCGAACATTTTTGGTTCGCCGGGATGCCCTTGTTTTGCCTAGGTATGTCAACCTAGCAGGTCTCTTATGCATAGTATCTTTTGACTATGTCCGTGTCCGCAGGGTGCGACAGGTCATAGTCATCCATGGTGGTCAAGATCATTGCCCCACCAGAGAATATGTTTTTGATCATAAATGGTCCTTCATAGGTAGGAGTCCATTTGCCCCTGGGATCACCTTGTGGCAGTATGATGCGTTTGATTACTAGATCCCCAACTTGATACACTTGGCGTCTGACTTTCTTGTTGAAAGCCTTGATCATCCGTTTTTGATACATTTAACCATGGAAAAAAGAAGTAAGTCTCTTCCCATCAATCAAGTTCAGTTGATCAAGTCGGGTCTGGATCCAATCGTCTTCGTTCAGCCCTGCATCCTTCATAATCCTCAGAGAGGGGATATGGACCTCGATAGGCAAGACAACCTCCATGCTGTAAACCAGAGAATAGGGTGTTTCCCCAGTTGATGTGCGAGCTGTGGTACGATACCCGTGGAGAGCGAATGGTAGCATCTCATGCCAGTCTTTGTATGTGACTGTCATTTTCGGTATGATCTTTTTAATGTTCTTATTTGCAGCTTCGACAACACCATTCATCTTCGGCCGGTAAGGAGAAGAATTGTGATGTTGAATCTTAAACTGCTCGCACAAGGCGGTGATCATAGTGTTGTTGAGATTTGTACCATTGTCAGTGATGATCCTTTCCGAGATACCGTACCGGCAAATGAGATTTTTCTTGATGAAACGAGCAATAACATTCTTGGTAACGGAGGCTGCTTCAACCAACTTTGTAAAATAGTCAATGGCCACTATGATGAAGCGATGTCCATTGGAGGCTGTTGGCTTGATTTCCCCAATCATATCAATTCCCCACATAGTAAAGGGCCAAGGAGCCGTTAAGACATTCAGAGGAACCGGAGGTACGTGCACCTTATCAATATAAATTTGACTCTTATGGCAGGTTCGAGAGTGTTGATAACAATCTGCTTCCATGGTAGACCGGTAATAGCCTGCCCGTAGAATTTTCTTTGCCATCGTATGCCCACTAGAATGAGTGCCAAAAGTTCCTTCATGCAATTCAACCATGATCCTTTCAGCTTTAACCTTATCTACGCACCGAAGTAACACAGAGTCATGATTATGTTTGTACAGGATGCCGTTACTAAGGAAGAACTTAGCGGAGAATCTCCTTAAGAACTTCTTGTCATTAACCGAAGCTCCTTCCGGATATTCTTGAGCCTCGAGATACCTCTTGACTTCGTGAAACCAGGGATGGTCCCCTACTTCTTCAGTATTAATCTCGTGACAGTGTGCTGGTTCATCCATTCGTTCGATGGTGATTTGGGGAGCCTCGTTATCCCATTTAAGTTTAAACATGGATGACATTGTGGCTAGTGCATCTGCTAGCTGATTTTCTTCTCGCGGGAAATGCTCGAAGGTAATCTTCTCAAAATGTGGTAGCAACATCAAAACATGTTCTTTGTAAGGGATAAGGTTAGCGTGTTTGGTGTCTCATTCCCCTATATCTGACTGATGACCAAAGCTTAATCTCCAAACACACTCAAAGATCTGATCCCTAAGTCTATGGCAGCTATGAGACCAAAGATGCACGCTTCGTATTTTGCCATGTTGTTTGTACAATTGAAGCAGAGTCTGGCAGTAAAGGGAGTATGACACCCTTCTGGAGATATGAGTACAACACCGATACCATTGCCAAGTGCGTTAGATTCCCCATCAAAGAACAGGGTCCATCGGGATCCTTGTTCAGGTCCGTCATGTGGCCTGAATTCTTTACAGTTGTCTAACGTCATGATGTCTTCATCCAGAAATTCGAACTTCATGGATTGCTAGTCTTCCACGGCTTGGTGAGCAAGGTGATTAGCTAATACACTGCCCTTTATTGCCTTTTGGGTAGTATACTGTATGTCATATTCTGTCAGGATCATCTGCCATCTCGCTACTCTACCAGAGAGAGCAGGCTTCTCGAAGATGTATTTTAACAGATCCATTTTAGATATCAACAAGGTAGTATGGGTCAGCATATACTATCTTAGCCGGCGAGCAGCCCATGCCAGAGCGTAGTAAGTTTTCTCGAGCAGTGAATATCTTGTTTCACAGTCGGTAAACTTTTTGCTCAGGTAATAAATAGTGTGCTCTTTTCTACCAGACTCGCCATGCTGCCCCAACACACACCCCATTGAATTTTCTAAAGCAGTTAGATACATGATCAATGGTCTTCCCTCGACTGGTGGCATCAACACAGGAGGCTCTTGTAAGTATTCTTTGATTTTGTCAAAAGCAACTTGGCACTCGTCATTCCATTTGACTACTTGATCTTTCTTCAACAATTTGAAGATTGGCTCACAAGTAGCTGTCAGGTGAGAGATGAATCTGGAAATGTAGTTCAAACGCCCCAAGAATCCTCTGACTTCCTTCTCAGTATGAGGAGTAGGCATTTCTTGTATCGCTTTAACTTTGGCAGGATCGACCTCGATACCTTTGTTGATGACGACAAAGCCTAGGAGTTTACCAGACCTTACTCCAAATGTGCATTTGTTTGGATTCAACCTCAGCTTGTACTTCTTTAGTCTCTCAAACAGTTTTTGTAAGTGATCAAGATGTTCTTCTTCTGTTTGAGATCTGGATATCATATCGTCCACGTAGACCTCTATTTCGTGATGTATCATGTCATGAAATAAAGCTACCATGGCACGCTGATAGGTTGCCCCAACATTCTTTAGTCCGAATGGCATCACCTTATAGTAGAAAGTACCCCACTGCGTGACAAACATTGTTTTCTCCATGTCCTCATGCGCCATTTTGATTTGGTTGTAACCTGAGAGTCTGTCTATGAAGGAAAACACTTTGTGTTACGCCGTATTGTCAACTAGGATGTCAATGTGGGGAAGTGGGAAATCATCCTTAGGGCTTGCCCTATTCAAATCTCTGTAGTCCACGCACATTCGTACCTTGCCATCTTTCTTGGGTACGAGAACAACATTGGCAACCCATTGCGGATAGGAGGTGACGACCAAGAATCCAGTGTTAAATTGTTTCATGACTTCTGATTTAATCTTCTCTGACATATTTGGTCGCATTTGACGAACCTTTTGTTTTACTGGTGTGTAATCCTCTTTTATAGGCAGACGATGTATAACAATATCTGCATCAAGTCCCGGCATGTCTTTATATGACCAGGCAAAGACCTCAACATACTCGTGTAGCAACTGAATCAGACGCTCCTTAACACTCGGTTCCAGATTGACACCCACCTTGACTTCTTTTTTGTCTTCTTCGGTACCCAGGTTGATTGTGTCCACGGGTTCCTCGTGAGGCTGAATGGTTCTCTCTTCTTGCAGTAGTAATCTGGCAAGTTCCCCTAGTACTTCACAATCTTCCTTACCTTCGTCTTTGGCTTGGTAGATTAGATTTTCAGAGTTACATAAAGCCATAGCAGAACCATTACCCGTGGGATCCCGAATGGATGTAAACCTGCATTGTGAGTGTGAGTGTGTGTAAGGGTATAGCTTTCTTTGAAAGAAATGAAAAATGTAAAAAGAAAAAAAAAAGAGCATAAAGTTTGTATGCAAAACGTCCATGATTCATTGATGTCATATGGAAATGAGATAATAACCCTTACAAATGGACCATTGTGCCTCGGGTAAGACACAAGGTTTTAAGAGTTTGAATTGTTTTAATATTACAGATCCAACAAAATGTAAAGACAAATTACTGTGGGATAAAAGTGATCGAGACAAAATCTCTAGCCTCCCAATTTCTGAGCCCTCCACTGATAGTTGGGAATATCCAATCCTCCAGGTTGCAACCATCTTCATCATCCTCCACCGCGTTGACTTCACGGTTGCTGATCTTCAGGGGTGGTCCTCCAGCACGAGCACGGCATATAGCCTTCTGAGCACTTGAAGAGAAACCCAAACCGAACTTATCTGACTTGTATGGGATATCCGGGAGTTGTCCCCAGATAGTGCACCCACCTTCTTCTATTACTGCCTTTGCATCCTTCAAAGATGACATCCTGAGTGGAGGCCTTGTGATCTTGGGAACAACTTTGCTTACTGCCACATCTTGCGGGACTTCTTCAAAGTGTTGGAATGGAGTTTCAATAAATTCACCATCTAATTCCACATATCTGAAGGAATTGATATGGCTGATCATATACTCTTCTTCTCCATGAATGGTGATAATCTTCCCTTGAATTGGATACTTCAGCATTTGGTGCAACGTAGAAGTGACAACGCCAGCATTGTGAATCCATGGTCGGCCTAGCAAGCAGGAATATGAGGGACGGATATCCATTACATAAAAAGTTGAATCAAATGTTTGGGTTCCAACCTTTATGGGGATATCCACTTCCCCATGTACCATCCTTTTCGAGCCGTCAAAAGCCCTTACTACTATGTTACTTGGCTTCAATTTCAATCCCTCACAGTCAAGCCTATCAAGAGCTTTTTTAGGCAATACATTCAGAGATGAGCCAGTGTCCACCAAAACATGATCCAAGGTTATGCCCCTACATTCAACTGAGACATGCAATGCCTCATTATGCTTCCTTCCTCTTGGCATTAAGTCAGCATCTGAGAAACCTAGACCATTATCTGCAGTTAAGCTAGCTACGCAGTCTTGGAACTGATCGGCAAATGTCTCTTGGGGTACATAGGCAGTTTTCAGGAATTTTACCAAGGCTTTTGCATGCGCCTCCGAACATAGTAGTAAAGATAGCATGGAAATTTTAGATGGAGTTTGCCCTAGTTGCTCAACTACATCGTATCCAATGATTGTGTCTTCGTCTTGATAGACTCAACCAGAACACCTTTTCCTCGAGTCTCGGTTAACTCAATAGTAGGAGTGTCAGTAGGAATGATAACAGGGATTGTAATAGCTTTGTTAGTTGGAGTATTAGTGGAGACGATTGTAGGACTGGGAATAGCCTTCGTGGGAGAAACAACATGAATGATTACGGGTCCAGAAACTGCTTTTAAGGGAGCAATTTTTGGAGAGAATATCCTTCCGCTTCGGGTAATCTTGCTAGTTCCTGCAATATTACTGATGTCGGAGTTGAATTTCTCGGAACTCGAATCTTTGGCGGCTGGCCAATCCTGGTTGATACCGTGGTAGTAGACATCCCCTCCATAATTCCATGGTATGGTTTAGTCTGATGAATATGGGACTGGTCCAGGCATTCTAATTATCAAAGGAGTTGCTTTCGAAACTGATGTAATTCTAACGGATCTTTTGGTGGAGACCCTGGAAGAATTGGCGGAAATGGTAATGATAGAAACTTCTTTAAAAGGAACAAGTGGAACATAAATCTTTTCAAACAAAATTTCTTTGTTATCTATTAGGCACTGAACACCTGTTTTCAACAAAGGACAGTTGGTTGGTGAGGACAAATAGAAATGACAGCCTTCATCACAGCCTTGGAACACACCAGCATTCAACAAGTTCACTTTAATAGTCAGGAGTGGGGTCATAAGTTCATCAACTGAAGTAACAAACATTTCTTCTTCAATAGCATTGGTATTATGGCCATGTTTGGGCATAGGGGTAGAAATGACATTTGGCTTTTCGGGCGCATCAAATTCAATCTCTTTTGCTTCAACGAGGTCTTGTATTTTGTTCTTTAGAGCCCAACAGTTATTAGTGTCATGGCCGGGACTCTCAGAGTGGTATGCACAGTGGGCATTAGGATGATAGTGAGGAGATGTTGTATTAGGATTTTTTGGAGCTTCTTTCAAGGTCACAAGGCTGGATCTTAATAGATGTGGCAATACTTGAGATAAGGTCATGTTAATTCTGGTGAATTGTCTGACTGGCCTTTCCATCCTTGGTTGGTTATTTTCTGCTGATCAGGCACAGGTTTAGGAATCATAACAGCCCCCACCATTGGATGGCGTTCAGCCCTATCTTGATTTCTCTGAGGATAAACAGCAACCACTTATTTATTTATGATAAATGTCTTTCTTATAACAACAGAGGATATATCCTTTTGAATCTTTCCACTCTTTATCCTAGCTTCTACCCTTTCTCTGGTCAATATCAGTTCAGTAAAACCTGCCGATGAACTCCCAATTAGGTGATTGAAGAAGGGACCAGGCAAGGTGCCTAAAAACATGTCTACTAATTCTCTTTCAGATAGGTGAGGTTGAACTCTTCCAGCCAAGTCTCTCCATTTTTGCGCATAGTCCTTGAAAACTTCATTGGAAACCATGGCCATACTCTGGAGTTGAGTACGGGTAGGCAGAAGATCAGCATTGTATTGGTATTGTTTGTAAAAGGCTGCAGCAAGATCTTCCTAGTTATGAACATTGGCTCTTTCTAGCTGATAAAACCAATCAAGTTGAGTTCCAAACAAACTGTCTTAGAAGAAGTGTACCTATAAATCTTTGTCAGCGGTATGGGGCTGGATTTTCCTCACGTAGGATCGAAGATGCATTTTGGGGCATGAGACTCCGTCATATTTGGAAAACACATGTGCTTTAAATTTGGGAGGAATGACAATCCCCGACACTAACCCCAATTCCTCAAAGTCCAAGCCAGGCCCTTTTTGGATTTCCACCGCACTCAACCGCTCTTCGAGATGTTTATACTTGTCATCAGCTGGAGGGTATTATTCTTCAGAATAGTCTTCTTCTTCCTCTTCCTTTTCTGATTCTGACGGGACAACTGTTTCTTTACCTTTCCCATCTTGATTGTCTCTCTCATCGGATGTCGTTGCAAAGTCTAGGGTCTTTCTTGTCTGCCCATGAAATCTTCTTCCCATGTTTAGGACTCCGATTACCTTCTTTGTCTTCTTTTTCTTTTCCTCATCTAGCAAAGTTTTCAACTCTTCTTTTCCTTTGGCCAGAGTTAAGAACAACTGTTGAAACTGTGCATTCTGAGCTTGGAGGTCCTTCACTGTTTGCTCGAGATCCATCTTACTGAAATAAACAGTAGAGAGATGAGGAGACTTGTTGCAAGAAACCTGCTTATGTTATGATGAATGAGAAATGCGTATGCAATGATTTCAAGGATTTTAAAATTCAAATTCGTTTTAGACAAAAAAGGAAACACACGTTATATTAATAAATTAAAGCTTTTGAGTACATCAATGCCTTCTTGGGCAAAACAAATACGATAAACTCTAAGATAAAAAGGTAGTGCGCACCCTCTTTGGTGCAATGTAGGAATTCAGAGTCTGCTCCTCATGAAGTAGCCTAGTGAGTTCCAAAACCTTCTTCTCGCTTGCATAGAATTGGGCTTCGAAGGTATCTCGTTCTCCCTTGAGTTGTATCCAATCCCTTTCTAGGTCTTCAAGAGAGGTAGGCATGTCAGGATGTAGGATAGTGTATGGAACATCTCCTTCCATGACAGGCTCAATGATTACTGGGAGAATGGAGGGGTAAGGCATCATAAGACTCTGAGCACGAGTTCATACTCATTTGAGGTAAGGCTCAAGAGGGATGGAATTTTTATGCCCCAAAGTCTTGCTATCTACCTTGTTTAACATCCTCCAAGCTTAGATAAATCTTTGGCGAAGACCTTGATCATCGTTGTCATAGTCAAATACCAAACCTTGAATCAACATCTCGTGTGGGCCATCCCTTCGGGCGTAACCAAACTGTCTTAAAGCTAAGCATGGATTGTAGGTGATACATCCCCTAATGCCAAGTAAAGGGACATTAGGAAATTCTCCACAACGGTCAACAATAGTAACATTCTCTATGGATCGGGAGCAACAATGAATGTCTGAATGTTTGAGCGTCATCAACCTTTGTGACCACCTTGAACCTTTCTCATTCTTTAATACAGATTGGGGAAGATGGGAAATAAACCATCTTTTCAAGAGAGGCGTGCAACACATAAGGACACCTCTTTTCCTCATTGTGCGAGTGTGAAAAGAGTGTAGGATATCCCCTAGTAATGTAGGCACTGGGTTTCGGGATATGAAGATTTTGACGGTGTTCATATCTATGAGTTGATCAAGATTTGGAAACAACACCATCCCATAGATGAGGAGATCCATAATTTCCTCAAAGGCTTCCAGATCCAAAGAATTCCAACAACTTTAGGCTTTCTCAAACATGAACTTTGCTAGGAAACCCTTGACGCCACTCCTTGTTTCCCAATAAGTTGTGACATCAGATGAGTGCAAGTGTAGAGCTTGAGCAATCTCTTCTGGCTTTGGGTCTCTTTCTGTTCCGTTGAAAGTTAGTTTGTTGAGAATGAGAATCCTCAAGAGTCAGGAGAATTCTTCCAAAGTAGGCACAAGTTGATAGTCGGGAAATGTGAAGCAATGGTGTAAAGGATCAAAGAACTGAAAGAGCACCTTCATCATGTCCTCATCTGTGTTTGAGGTGACAAAGTTGAGTAGGCGACCATGTATCTCGGTGAATAGAGAGTTTTCAGGAATCCTTGAAGCTAGCTCCCTGAGTTGTGGAGGGATCCTTGCAAGATTGACTTGAATAGTTTTCCTGCGAAGTGAATCCATATCCTACAAAACAAGAACAAAGATGAATCCCAAAATCCTTGAAATGGTTAGTGGCTGTATATGATGTTCATGATGTTCATGATGTTATGTACAAGTATGTATATACAAACAAAACAAACAAATCCTTAGGTTTAGGCTTGCATGGAGTTTTATAGGTAAGTACCCTCTTGAAGTTTAGTTGGCTTAAACCTGTCCTAGTAATAGTAACTGGGTTCTAAGGAGCTCAATATCACTGGTTTGTTTCCTTGGTCATTGTTTCAGCACAAGCCTCTTTAATGTCGACCAAAATATCCCAAGAAACCAAACCTCAATGAGTGTAGTATCGAGTATCTACCAACTTCGGACTGCACCAAAGCCGGTCATCTCACTACATCCTAAAGGCCAAGTTGGTCAAGTAAAGGCTCTAAAAGTTCATTAGTGCTTCATGACATCACTCAACGGCCCCGTATTATCTTTGATTAACTCAAAGGCTATCGGTACCCACAAATATGTCGCACTAACGTAGCTATTTCTTATACCATGTCGGTATACCCCACATAGTTTCCACAACGTATTGCTACTTACCTATAATGTATCCCAAATCCGGGTAGAGGATTCAAACCCAAACAAAGAACCATAATGTAAAGCATACAAGTCAAACAATGTAAGCAAGTAAATGTGATCTAACCCTAAGGTAACCCCACTTTTAGAACTTTTCCCCAGCAGAGTCGCCAGTTCTATGATACGGTAGGAGAACTGACTTGGGTGTTTTGCGTTTGATCGCAAATGTTGCGGTTTAGCAAGAGTCGCCACCGACGTTTCTTTTATCCAAAAGGAAAGGTGAAAAAGCATAGGAAAGACATTTGAGATTGTTTCTTGAGTTCGGGGGGTAGATTATGAAAAGGGAAGGTATTAGCACCCTTTTCATCCATGGTTTTCCATGGGCTCTTAGTTACTTTCTAGATCACTTGCTTTTGTTTGAAATTATGCTTAGTGTGGTTTTTTAAAGTATTTTGTATAGAGGCCATTATTTAGGCAATCTTTGTAATGATTCTCGTTCTTAAGAATCTATACAAAGATGTTTGATCTTTTGAAAATGTTTTCAATTTTGTGAGATGTTTGAAAGTGTATGTGATTGTTTTGAAAATAGCAAGGATGTTTGTTTTGAAATGGAGCAAGTAATTAGGAGCATTCTACCTACTGAAAAGTCTTTCTTGTACATTTCCTTTTCCTTTGGCATTGTTATCTTACCATTGATTTGGTAAGTAACCCTATCTTTGGATGTAAATGAGATGGGCGTGGGTCATCGTATAACCATGATTAGCAATGTTGTAAGGCATCTTAGCATTCTCTTTTAGGGACTAAGATCATTTGTAAGGCAACTTAGATAGCGTCATCGAGGGACTATGATCTTGTATTCGTTTGTTTTTGCTAAGACACCTCACATGCGTAATATGGCCATTTCTTAAGGCAATCAAGTTGATTTTACCCTAGGGGTGCTTGTGTGCAAGTGCATTGTTTTCATGCTTGTTTTTGTCTTGAATTAGGGTTTTCTATTTGATTGATTTTATTCTTTCCATACAAACCCTAATTACTAGCATGTGAATATGAAACATTTAAATTGCGGAAGATAAAAATACTAAGCTATTACATGATTTGTGGGAAGGGGGGCGTACAAAGTATAAATGGGGATTGCAAGAAATTAAACCCTAATTAATCTATTACAACCATATTGAATTGAATAAATAAATGTACAAAATATGAAAAGGAATAATGTATAAAGTAATGAATAAAAAAAAGAATGGATTTTATTTGTTTTTGTCCTTGTTAAAAAAAGTTTTTATTTCTTAACCTAATGAACTAAAAAAATGCTTAATTAATAAAAATAAAAAAATAAACTAATTTAATTTAAAAGAGAAAATATTTTTTAAGTTTTATGAAGAAGATTTTAACATTAAACTAAATAGTATGAAAATTAATTAAATTAGGAAAAGTATAAATTCTATGTTTATTTTAAGAAAATAAAATAAGCCTAAATCTATTTAATTAAAAAAGTTAAGTTTGTAACAAAAATATTTTTGATGTTTTAGTCTAGAAACTAAAATAAATGTATATAGTATAAATAAAAATATATTTTTTTAATCTTTTTTTTGTCAATAAAATAAATATTAATATTAATATTAATAAATAAATAGAAAAAGAAAAGAAAATAAATAAAAAGTCAGGGGGATTCATTAGTAAATAAAAGAGTATTCATGAGCAAAAATAAACTAAGCCCAATGAAGAGCCCAAATGCTGCCAAAAAAGAACAAAACAAAAGAGTCATAAAATGTAAAAATAACAAAATGGTCACGCTGGGGCTTGAACCCAGGACCATGGGGTGAACAGGCGCACACTTTACCACTAGGGTGGCTATACATCTGTTAACTTGTATGAAATGATAAATACATAATACAAAACACGTCCTGACTGTACTTCATCTTCAACCTCCAGCCAAAGGATCTGTAACTTGCTCATTTCTCAACCATTTGCAAAAATGTAAACATGAAAATTGCTCCATTTTGTCACACGAATCCAACGATATAAATATCATAAACTATAAATCAAAGATGAATGAGAATTTTTAAAAGTACCAAATTCTGACCTAAATATTTAAGAAAGTTCAAACTCAAAATTCTCCTAGTTCAATCAAAATAAATGAAATCTATGGACATGTAAAACTTCAGGGCAATGATGTCTACACTTTATCTTCAAAAATGCAAGCCTAATAATTCATAAGTAATGAGATAGAAGTTCAAGAAAAATACCTCAAAAATGGAAATCGTGAAATGAATTTGAGCTTGTTTCAGGCAGTGATGATGATCAGGTTAGCTTCCTTGGACCTCTAGGAAGCTAATGCAATGGCTGGCTTGAACTGAGGGTGGCTGGAATGGTCTGGAGAAGTCCAATTGTGATGCTCTATTTTTGGTTATGAAAGACAGGGAAAATGGTGTTACATAAGTGAAACAGGTACATGGATGAGTTACCATTGATGCAAGGTAGCTTTAGAAACTAAAAGGCCAAGAAGCGCACGAGGGTATTGTGAGTTTGAGGTTCAAGGTCAGAAACTGTGCAACAATGGAGTTTTTGGGCAATTTCTAATTTTAGAGAGTTTTGGTGTATTTCAGGGTGCTCAAGCTCGTCCTTTAGCTCACAAGTAGTGCCTCTATTTATAAGCAACAAGTTTGGAGACTTGTTGTTAATCAGAATTCAAAATCACAAGTTTATGCATAACATGTGATTTTTGAGAATTTTAAGTTTCCAAGCATTGTGTACTTGCTAAGATAGAGTGGTTATGCTTTAAACAAGCTTGATTATGACTTTGTGGATGGAGTGTGATCAGAGGGAACAATTTAGAGGCTCAAGAATTGACTTTACACAAAATCTTGCTTTTCTAAAATGGAAGTGTTCACTTTGTGCCATTAATGGAAATGTGGATTGGATAAAGCTTAAACCACTTGGATTAAAGCTAAAAAGTTTGTGTAATCCATTAATGATGGATAGATACACAAGTTAGGAGGCCTGCATAGCAAGATTATGCAGCCTAGGTTTGAAATTGGATTCTTGTTCATCACAAAATGCCTTGTAATTCAAGTGACAAAACACCAACTTCATCTCTTCGATTATCCATACTCAAGAATGATCTCAAGGAGTTCTTGGACATTTTGGAAAGCTTGAAATATGCTCTATAACATATCTTTGAATTGATTTTGAAGATTCACCTTGGAACTATATGAAAAAGTGCCATGAAGTTGAGTCAAAATCCTGACCAAATTAGGGCAAAATTTCACTGTGTTTAGTTTTATGATCCTATGTTCTAGAAATTATAACTTGAGATCCAAGCACTTTTGGAAGAAGTTGTGTGAAGAAAAGTTGTAGATTTCATGGAGATCTTCAACTTTCATGTTGGAAGTTTCTCTCATCATGGTGAAATTTTGGCTCAAAGTTATGAAAAAACATGAAATTCCAACACTTAGAAAAATTTATAAGTTTAGAAATTTTGACTTTTCAAAATGAAATATTGACTTTTTGATTTCTTGATGAATAAGTTTCATATTTTGACATGTTTTGATGAATTATGATTTTTGGCACTTGAATTTGATCAAAAAGTCAAAGTTTGACTTTTCAGTATACAGTTGACTTTTGATCAATTGACTACAAAATTCATCTGTCAACCCAATAGATTTGCAATGTTTTGAACCATGTAAATAAGTCAAAATGATGCAATTGGACTCTTTATATCATACCTTAAACCAATTAATCATTTGATGGGTAAAACATCAGAAATTGCCCTTTCCCAGTCAAAACCCTAATTTTGACCATTTTGCCCTTTTGGAGATTTGATCAAATTTCTTGAGGGATTATGGTCCAAACTTGATCAAATGATACATATGAGTTTAAAATGTTAATGTGGCTAAAAAATTATGAGATTTGACTGTAAATTGGCCATGGTTGACTTTTTTTCCCAATACAGCTGGTTTTTAGGTCCATTGTTCAATTGACTGATCAAAAGTGTGATCCAAGGCTTGATACTTGACATGAGTAATCTTGGGGGTCCATACTGGTCCATGAAAGTCATATGAGGCATACAAAGTTAAAAAATCCTTGTGCAAACTCAAACCCTAATTTTGGTCATCAGTGCTTGAGGAGGTGTCTTGAGCTAATCAAACCTTAGTGCAGTCTTGAGCTCAAGGAGATCTTGTGAGAAAATTCTTGATAAGTGAGAGGGAAAATTTTGGGGTACAAAAGTCACATATCCCTTTTAATGTAAGGTTGGCATTTGATTGTACCAATAATATGGCAGAGTACGAAGCTTGTATCATGGGTCTTGAAGAGGCTATAGATCTCAGAATCAAAATTATAGATGTATATGGCGATTCAGCTTTGGTAAAAAATAAGATTAAAGGAGAATGGGATACTCGTCACATTGGATTAATTCCCTACAAAGATTATGATAGAATATTATTACCTTTCTTTAATAAACTTGAATTTAATCATATTCTTAGAGATGAGAATCAGATGGCAGAAGCTTTAGCCACTTTGGCTTCTATGTACCAATTAAATGCTTGGAAAGATATACCTCATGTCACAGCTCGACGTCTGGATAGGATAGCTCAGGTGTTTGCGACAAAGGGAACGTCAGGCGAAAAACCTTGGTATTATGATATCAAGCACTTTCTCTAGACTCAAGAATACTCAGTTGGTGTATCAAACAAAAATAGAAAGACATTGAGAAGGTTGGTAAGTAGCTTTTTCCTCAGTGAAGATGTGATATACAAAAGAAATTACGATATGATCTTTCTCAGATGCATGGATAGACACAAAGCAGACATGTTGATGCATGAGATCCATGAAGGTTCCTTTGATACCCATGCGAATGGACATTTGATGGAAAAGAAGATGCTTAGGGCAGGTTATTATTGGCTGACAATGGAATTTAACTGTTACAAATTTGCGAAGAAATGCCATAAGTGTCAGATTTATGCTGATAAGATTCATGTGCCTCCGACGCTTCTCAATGTTATTTCTTCCCCGTGGCCTGTTTCTATGTGGGGTATTGATATGATTGGAATCATTGAACCCAAGGCGTTGAATGGACATCGTTTCATCTTGGTGGTGATTAATTACTTCACCAAGTGGGTGGAAGCAACTTCATATGCTAATGTCACCAAGCAGGTGGTAGTACGCTTTATCAAAAACAATCTTATATGTCGGTATGGTGTGCCAAGCAGGATTATCAATGACAACGACTCAAATCTGAATAACAAGATGATGATAGGACTTTGTGAAGAACTCAAGATTTTCCATCACAACTTGTCTCCTTAGAGACCTAAGATGAATGGGGCTGTTGAAGCTGCTAATAAAAATATTAAAAAGATCATCTAAAAGATGGTTATTACCTATAAGGATTAGCATGAGATGCTCTCTTTTGCTTTGCATGGATATCGTACATCCGTCTGCACTTCAACAGGGAAACCCCGTTCTCTCTTGTATATGGTATGGAAGCAATACTCCATGTCGAGGTTGAGATTCCCTCTTTGTGTGTGATAATGGAAACTACGTTGTCAAAGGCTGAATGGGCCTAAAACAGGTTTGACCAATTGAATTTGATTGAAGAAAAGAGAATGACGGCTTTGTGCCATGGTCAATTATATCAGAAGAGAATTAAGAAAACTTTTTATAAGAAGGTTAAGCCTCGTGAATTCAGAGAAGGCGACCTTGTGCTTAGAAAGATCATGTCTTTTAACACTGATTTTAGGGGAAAATGGACTACTAATTATGAGCCCATATGTTGTCAAGAAAGCCTTATGTGGTGGTGCATTGATTCTTGAAACTATGGATGGCGAGGAGTTCCCACGTCCTATGAATGCTGACGTAGTCAAGAAATACTTTGCCTAAAGAAATAAAATAACAACTCGCTAAGTTAAAACCCCAAAAGGGTGGCTTAGAAAAAAAAAGATCGTCTTGGTAGGCTGAAAACCCAAAAGGGAGGTCTAGGAAAAAGTAAGAGACACCAAACAGAATAAATTTTCTAGCTAGGTTGAAAACCCGTGAGGGAAACTTAGGCAAAAGTTATGGATTTCTTGGCAAGTAACTGCGTCAGACAAGACTTGATCATTGAGGCAACAATCTTCTTGGACACTCATCGCCCTTCAACTGAAGCCTCTGCTCAAGAGTTCATAGTTGTTAGAGAGAATAGTGGTCATTGTATTTCGATGTATCTTTTCCATATATTACCATTTTCCAAACTTTGTAATCATCCATGGAGTCTCGCCATCCACAGACTACCATTCTATTAATAAAGTTTGTGCCTTTGTCCAATTCTTTGTTGTTCTTATTTTATTCTGTTTGCAAAAATTTCATTTATTATTGGTACTAATTGTCAAAACAAAAAGATTTAATAATAAAAAATCTCAGTGTTGTATGTCTGTTTTGTCAGCATATACATGATAACATTCATACATTCATACATACATCATGCATAGTTGAGTTCAAAATTCATTGCTTATTTGCACTCACTGATGTTTTTGTTGACATATTACCCTATTTGCGGAGTTATGTTACTCTCTATCTAATAGATTGTCAACCTTAAGCAGAAAGTGTATATCCTTGCAATTCCCTACTGAGTTATCCCTCGTGGAAGAATTTTGCTTTTTCCTTCCTATTTAGCTCATTATCTGGATGGAACTGATCCCCATTTGAGCTTATTCCTCATTGGTTGTTGTTGACTGTTTCACTCTGGTTTATTTCTGGTCTAAATTTGTGGTCCCCGACAACATTATTATTCTGATTTTTGTGGGTTTTAAGCCCTAGTTTAAGAATGTGAATTTATTTTGGCATGAGTAGACTTTACCTCCTCAGCATGAATGTATTGGCAGTTCCATGAGAAGTCAAGATTCTTTTCCCAACATGCTTATTATAACATCAAGTGGCAGGTCTCTTTATTTGAGCAACATGTATTTCCCCTGTAAGCCTGTCAGTTCCCAGAGAAGATTATTTTAATGACTCCAATAGATGGCTAGTCTTTTCAATTTGATAGATATAATTCGTTATTAAATGACTCTAATCGATGGCTAGTCTTTTCAATTTGATAGAGACAGTTCATTGTGAAATGACTCCAATGGATGGCTAGTCTTTTCAATTTGATAGAGACAGTTCATTGTGAAATGACTCCAATGGATGGCAAGTCTTTTCAATATGATAAAGACATCTCGTTGTGAAATCTTTACAAGTGGAAGTTTCTTTATTTGAGAAAACTTGTATATTTACCCTTTCCAAGTGAAAATCTTGGTTAAAGAAGAAACTGAGACCAGTTCGTGGCTTATGGTCAGGATCGAGGGGAGGTGTATCTGATTCTCCATCAATCAACTTCTCTTCAAAAAAGTCTCGTAGAGAAGTTTGTTGTGAAATCTTTACAAGTGACAATCTCTTTATTTGAGACAGCTTGTATACTTACCCTTTCCAGGTGAAACATCTTGGTCAAAGAAGAAACTGAGACCAGTTCGTGGCTTATGGTCAGGATCGAGGGAAGGTTTATCCGATTCTCCATCAAATGACATCTCTTATAAAAAGTCTTGCAGAGAAGTTTGTTGTGAAATATTTACAAGTGACAGTCTCTTAATTTGAGACAACTTATATATTTACCCTTTCTAGGTGAAATATCTTAGTTAAAGAAGAAACTGAGACCAGTTCGTGGCTTATGATCAGGATTGATGGGAGGTTTATCTAATTCTCCATCAAATGGCATCTCTTTGAAAAAGTCTCGTAGAGAAGTTTGTTGTGAAATCTTTACAAGTGACATTCTCTTTATTTGAGATAACTTGTATTATTACCCTTTCTAGGTGAAACATCTTGGTTAAAGAAGAAACTGAGACCAGTTTGTGGCTTATGGTTAGGATCGAGGGGAGGTTTATCTGATTCTCCATCAAATGGAATCTCTTCGAAAAAGTCTCGTAGAGAAGTTTATTGTGAAATCATTGCAAGTGGCAGTCTCTTTATTTAAGATAGCTTGTATATTTAGCCTTCCCATGCGAGATGCCTTGGTTAAAGAAGAAGTTGAGACCCATTCTAGGTGGTGTCATACCCCTATTTTTGACCTAAGATGCCACATTCACTTGTATTCTCATATATCATCAAGGTCATGAGATACAATTGGTTTTTAACCCTCTCACCTTCGAGCATTGCTTATGCAGAGATTATCAAGTATTACGAAAATCTTATCTTATGCATCTCTAACATCTAATCAAATACAAAGGCGTATGTTTTGTTTCTTTGGTTTCATGTGTAGAGACAAGCCTGAATCAAGAGCATCAGGTGTTGCGCCTCAATTAGGGTTTTAGGTTCCTCAAGTGTTCAAGTATGGTGAATCACCAATTCTCAAAGACTACTTCATCAAAGTTTAGCCTTTAACCAAAAGCACAGTCAAGATTTCATCATCGTTGGTCCATATGTGCATCAATATGTCTGCGAATGCGAGGAAAGATCAAATTTGCAAGTCGATTCAAAGTACTTTGACCAAAAGTCAACATTTTCAAGATCAAGTTCAAGCGATTGTAACTTCTTCACTATTCAATATTTTTAGTGGTTATTTTTGCATATGACTCTCTTGGACATCATCTCCAACTTCTCTTTACAAGTCAAGAGTTAATTATGTGTAGAAGATCGTCAAAAATTTGAATATTTTAGAGGTCATTTAGTGGAATTTGATCTAATCTCAAAATAGTTATGCCCAACTTCCAAGGATCATAACTTCTTTGATTTTCGACATTTTTAGGCGATTCTTTTTGCAAAGTATCACAAATAGCGTTGTATATGAGATTTCTTCAAAGATCGAAGTCGAATTTCGCTTGGAAAGCCATGTAATTGACCGAAACGTTATAGGTCATGTTTTGACTTTGAATGTTCTTAACCTCTACTTTCAACTCATGTCATAATAAGTTTCTTCAAAGGCATTGTTCATTATGGTGGATTGAAGTACAAGTTCAAAGAAGCATATGAAGCGTGGAATGAGGTTGCGGATTCTTCAAATTCTTGTTATTTGCAAGTTCACTTGGATTTAAGATTTGAATCAAGAATGGATTCATTGTTGTGAAGTTTTATTTCAAGTAACCAATGCCATAAATTCAAAGTATCCAAGTTTGTCAAATAACATCAGGGTTCTTAATTGCAAGAGTAATTCAAGAAGGTTTATGAATTTAAAGTTTTGAGTAAGATGCACTCCAATTTCTCGAGGATTATTTCAAGAGTGCAAGTTCATTAATGTGAATTGTACAAAACTTCAAGCATTATTCAAGACATTTCTCAAAGTCCAACTTCATTCATCATTCATGCATTTCAAATTCAAGGGCAAATTTTGATACACATTCTAATTAGAATCAAATTCGAGTATTAGAAGTTTTCTTTTGATATTTCAAGTTTGAATTTCAAAGAATCACAAAGCTTCACAATACTACATAAACCATCCAAGTTACTTGATCAATTTCAAATCATCACCATTACAACTTTATTATTTACATAAAACTTACACAAAATAGACAAGACTTAAACATATCAAGAACTTTTGCCTTAGACCTAATCCTAAGTTCTCTTCAAGTGTTGTCTCCATCCAAATCTTCCCCTGCTCCAAGATAAACTTGATGCCTACTGTTGTTTTCCTCTGCATATGAGTCCACAAAACCAGTCCCTATCCCTGCAAAAAACCCCTGCAATGCTCCCCTGCCAAACCTGCTACAAGAAGCCAATTTCCAGCCCTGTAAAAGGTTCCAAAAGAACTTGCCATCCAGCCTGTTACATCAGTCCAAAAATGCAGTCCATACACCAAAATAGCAAAACACCACCTGCATCCAAAAAGCATAAGATCAAAAGTCTAGCTTTGTTCATATTTATCAATGTTCCCTCCTAAATTTTCATAAATTTTGTTCTATAAAAAAAGAAGGAAGTTTGTTTAACAGGGGGACTGATATTAGGGAAGAAAAATCATAAAGAAAAAAAGAGAAGAAAGATTATAGTTGTGCTATCGAAATTGCTCTGAAATTTTTCTTCATAAATTCGTCCCAAAAAAATTTCAATCATTGCTATCTTCATCAACTCACAACATCTTCCATACAACTCCCTACACACCAACATAACCTCTGCCTCCGCTAACAATCTCACGAAAATCACCATCACCACGTCAGTCTATTTGAAGCTTCTATCATCACTTCAACACCAAACACCACAATCCACCTGCAAATTGCTCAAACTTACTCTCTCATCTTCAAACACTCACCACAAACCGCAGCCTAACCTCAACCTTCACCATCACTGCATCTTCCTCCAATCTTCAATAAATCTGCATTTTTTTTAGAATTAGGACAGGGAAACCCAGAACCATCACCCGAAACCGAAAATTTCACATAAAAATTACACTCCACAAACTCATACAATAATCAACAGAGAAATTCACACAGAGAAAATGTATAAATACTATTGACCCCTTATTTACCTTACACGACTGGAGCCCTCTGTTAACCTTCATCCTTAGCCATCACCACCAGGGAAATCAACTCCTAACACTGCAACACCACCAGCCTGGCCACTAATCACCAGTGATGATGCTCTGACGACTCAACTCAGCAGCCCCAATATGATCCACACGATCTCTTCTCTGGCGTACAATGAAATTCAGATTAAGACATCTCTTATTGTCGCAACCACCATCTCCCACGAGAGCCCGAAGATCGTAGGCACCAACGGTAAGTTTGTACTTATATGTTACATTGCTTAGTCTTATTTTAAACATTGAACATGATGTTTGATTTGAGAATAAGATAAAGATTGAAAAAGGTAGAAAAACAAAGAGATTTCGAGAGCAGTTTTTTTTGTTATTTCATCATTAGAAGATGAATAAGTAGTGATTGAAAGCAGAGAAAGAGATAAGTGTGTGGTTTTCGATTTCATTAGAGAGAGAATATTTAATTTATTTAGTGATAAGTGTTGTTTAACTGGGAATTGAAAAAATTCCCCTTCCCAAGAGACAGCGGCACCTCCCTCTCAATTAGGGTTCCTCAAAAAACCCTTTCTTTATCTTACCTGAACCGGGTCGTCCCCAATGGGCCTGTTGGCCCAATCATATTCCATTTTCACCCTTTTGTTTCAACTAAGGCATAAATATAAATAGAAAAAACAGGTAGCTCAGTGGTTAAGTAGTTCAGGTGTGACAAAAGGAACCCGAGTTCGATCTCTGGTTCTCATTATTTTAGTTATAAATCTTTCTTTTTATTTTTTTAGCCTTATTTCATTCTAAATTTCACACAAAAATACAAAAAAATAGGTTAAGTTTATAAATAATAATTTTTTGCCCTCATTAAAAAAAATACCAAAAATATATATTAATATAATTTTGTCTTTCTTTATTTTATTTTTTGGTTGATAGTTGTTTAGTTATTTAATTGCTATTTATTTAATTTCCCTTTGTCGATCATTTAGTATTTATATATTTTTTTCTAAATCCAAGGGAAAGAATTAATTAGTCAACTTCATGTCATCTAATATGTAATGTGATTATGCGAAACTCCCTTTATACTCTTTTTAATTTTGCTAATCTAGAATCTCCTAAAAAACTAACTTCAAACTTACACTCATTTAAGCCAAAACTTTGACACTAGGTCGTCGCATTTTAAAAATCTCATCCCCACACTCATTTAGCAAGGAAATCAGTTTTAACCAAAAAAACAAATATTTTAAAATGTTCCTATAGAATACTATAGATACATAGGGTGCTAATACCTTCCCTTTGTATAACAAACCCACGATCCTTCGATCTTTTTCAAATGCATTGTATTTTTCTTTACTTTTAGTATTGCACTTATTTTGCATATTTATGGGTTTTATTTCCCACTTTTCCCTTTTCCCTTGGAAATAATAAAGCGCGGCGGCGACTCTTGCTTATTCGCGAGTCAAGTTAGTTAATAGCTTGATCTTCGATTTTCACCACTACAGAATTGGAAACTCTGCTGGGAAATTGAAACACTCTAAGTGGGTTAAACCTAATTTGTTATATATGTTTTCGTTATTATTGATTGTGTGCTTATATGTGTTATTTTGTGGTTTCTTTGGGTGTTGATTACAAAGGACAAGTCATATACCCATACTAAGTTACACTTAAGATAGGACAAGCGGTATAATCATGTAAACTTTGAGGGAGTAATCCCGAAAAAAGGAGGCATGAAATCCCCCACTCAGTGGAGGCCCCTTTGACTGTAGTATTTTTACCGAGTAATCAGGATGACATTGCTGCTTTCGATCTGAGAGCCAGAGAAGATGAGAGCCGTAGAACCCTTAACCCATCTTGGCCTTTTAAGATGTAGTGTAGAGACTATGACAAAGTAATCTAGAATTAGTTGTCACACGATGCTACACTCAGACGAGTTTTTCCTGTGAATATTACTAATTACCGAGTAATTGGGACATTGGTAACATCCGAAGGAAAGATGTAGACTCTAGGAACCTTTTAGAACCTTGTTCGATAGGTGATAAACCATTAGAACATATCTTGTGGGTTGATTCTCACCTTCTGACTCCATGCTCGTGACGTTAAACCTTTGAACCTTGTATATGTTTGTTGCATAGTTGTACATTTATACATTCATAAACATTATGACATTCTTGTGACATATGTATTCATTTCATTTCTAGGGAACTTTATCTTTGATTCTCATATCAAGCTCATTACTCATAAATGGACACTAGAAAAAGGAGTACGATCAGTTACAATGTTTGGATGCCAGTTCAAGTTAAGATTATGAAGTTTTAAGATGAAGATCAGGAAGAAGATTTCAGTTACAATGTTTGGATGCTAGTTCAAGTTGAGGTCACGATGTCTGAAGATGAAGATCAGCAAGAAGATTTTTACGACCTTCAGCTTCAAGAAGAGATTGATCATCTGGAAACATTATCAATAGAAGGGATGTACTCATCAAGGAGCTAATTGAGAGACCAAAGATCGAAGCAATTAAGGAGATCTTTAAAAGGGCCCAAGAATGGAGTAATGAGAATATAGTTTGGAGTACCCTTGCTGATGTAGAGTTTGGAGAAACATCTTAGGGTTTATGATTTGTGTTTTTAATGATCACCGTCAGGTCTGTTGATTGGGATCTCTTGGCTTTGTACCTTTGTGATATAGTGGGAAAACTGACTTGGGTGTTATGAGTTTGATCACAAATGTTGCGGTTAGCAAGAGTCGCCAGTGACTTTTCTTTTATCCAAAAGGAAAGGAAGAAAAGAACAAGAAAGACCTTTGAGATTATTTCTTGAGTTCGGGGGGTAGATTTTGAAAAGGGAAGGTGTTAGCACCCTTTTCATACATAGTTATCTATGGGCGCTTAGTTGCTTTCTAGATCACTTGCTTTTGTTTTAAAATATGCTTTGTGTGGTTTTTGAAAGTATTTTGAAAAGGCGCCATCGCTTAGGCAAACTTTGTAATAGTTCTCGTTCGTAAGAACATATACAAAATGTTGATCTTTTGAAAATGTTTCATGTTTGGAAAATGTTTTGAAAGTGTTTTTGAAATTATTGGTGTTGGTTTTGAAAATAAGCAAGAGTGTTTGATTTGAAATTGAGCAAGCAACTAGGAACAATCTACCTACTCAAAAGTCTTAGTTCATTTCCTCCTTTCCTTTAATATTGATATCTTACCATTGATTTGGTAAGAAGTCCTATCTTTGGATGTAAAGGGACGAGCGTGGGTCATCGTATAGCCATGATAGCAATATTATGAAATATCTTAGCAATTCTTTTTGAGAGACTAAGATCATTTTGAAAGGCAACATTTGATAGCATCGTCGAGGGACTATGATCTTGTATTTTGATTGCTTTTGGCTAAGATATTCCACATGCATAATATGACCATTTTTGTAAGGCAACAAAGTGGATTTACCCTAAGGGTGCAAGTGCACAAATGTGTTTATTTACATGCATTATTTTGTATTGAGTTATGGTTTGCTAACTTGTTGATTTTAAGCTTTCCATACAAACCCTAATTTACTAGCATTTATATAAAGCGATAAATTGTGAAAAGTAAAAATACTAAGCTATTACATCATGAGGAGAGGGGGTGTACAAATTTACAAATGGGGATTTTGCAAGTAAATTAAACCTAATTAATTATAACAACCATATTGAATACCTATACAAGAATTGAATAAATAAAAATGTAAAAAAATGCAAATGGAAAAGAAACATGATTTTTGCTTGGATTTTTATGAAAGGGGTTTTAATCTAAACCTAATTAAGAAAATGATTATTTAAAAATTAAATAAAGCTAACTTAAACTACTTAAGAAAAGAAACTAACTAAAAAAGATTTTTAGGTTTTTTTTATGAAAGGGTTTAAATTAAAAATAATATGAAAATTAATTAATTAAAATAAACCTAAGTTCTAAATTAATTTTAAAAGAAATAAAATAAAATAAAATAATAATTAAACCTAATTATCTAAAGTATTAATTATTCAAGAAATTAATTTGTTTTAAGAAAAATGTTTTTGGTCTTTTTGTTTTATAAGAAAATAAAAATAAGTAAGTATAAATAATAAATAAAATATTTTTAGGATTTTATTAATAAATAATAATAATACTACTACTAATAATAATAATAAAAATAATAAAAATAATATGAAAAAGAAAATAAAATAAAGAAAAAGAAAGTGAAATAATAAAGAGCCAGGGGTGTAAACATAGTCAGGGGCTAGCAAACAGAAAAAAAAATGGAAGGCCCAACTGTTAGAGGCCCAGCGCCTGTTTTTCAAACAAAAAATAATGGAGAAAATATAAAAAATAGTCAAAAGGGTACCACTGGGGCTCGAACCCAGGTCCCTAAGGTGACAGGTGCGTGCTTTAACCACTGGGGTGGTGATACATCCGTTAACTTAAACAAAATAACAAATATATAATATAAGTTTTGCCTTGAATGTACTTCATCTTTAACCTTCAGCCAAAGGATCTGTAACTTATTCATTTCTCATCCATTCACAAAAATTCCAACATCAAACTTGTTAGAAATTTCCTCACGATTCTGAATATGTAAATAACTTAAGCTAATTCTCAAAGATGGGCATGAATTTCTAACAATACCAAATCCTGACCAAAATATTTTCAGAAGTTCAAACTCAAAATTCTCCCTACTCAAGCAACATAAATGAAATCTATAGACATGTATAATTTCAGGGCAATGATATCTACATTTTATCTTCAAAAATGCAAGCCTAACAATGCCTAAATAATGAGATGGAAGTTCAAGAAAAATACCTCAAAACTGGAAATCATGAAATGAGTTTGAGCTTGTTTCAAGTGATGGTGATGATCAGGTTAGCTTCCTTAAACCTCTAGGAAGCTAATGCAATAGCTGGCTTGAACTGAGAATGGCTGGAATGCTCTGGAGAAGTCCAACTGCAATGCTCTGCTTTTGGCTATGGAAGTTGATGAAGATGATGTTACAATCTGCAAACAGGGAGAGGGATGGTTTGTATTTGATATGAGGAAGCTTTTGAAACTAAAAGGCCAAGAAATGCACGAGTAGTTTTGAAGATTCAAGTTCAAAGTCAGAAATGACACAAAAATGGAGGTTTTGTGCAATCTGAGTTTTCAGGGAGTTTGAGAGTGTTTCCAATCGTGCATTAGCTTGCAAATAACTTGTATAGTTATATGAAAAAGGTTAGAGGGCTTGAGGTTGGCAGAAGTCTGAGATATAGAGTTCTGACTATGTTACTTGATTTTGAAGAAAAGTGGAAAACATGGTTTCAAGGCATAGTACAAGCATGGCCTGAGTTTATGAGAGGATCTAGACATGTTGCTTTTTCCTTTGAATTGCTTGTGATCAGAAGGAACAAGTGCAAAGCTCTATGCATTGACTTTGTGATTAAAGTCACTTTTCCAAAATGGACGTGTGGACTTTGTTCAATTAATGGAATAAGCACTTGGACAATGACTTAAACACTTGGATCATAGCTAAAATAATTGTATAATCTTTTGATTATAGATATATTTAGAGTTTAGAAGCCTGCAAAGTAAGATTTATGCAGCATGGGCTTGAGATTTGAATTCTTGTTCATCATGGAAATGACCTATAATTGAAGAATGAATGTCCAACTTCTTCTCTTTGATTTTCTTTGCTCAAACATGATCTCAATGAGTTCTTGGACATTTTGGAAAGCTTGTAACATCCTCTACAACCATTATGTTGGAAATTTTTGAAAATTCATCTTGAACTATGTGAAAATTTTCCATGAAGTTAGGTCAAAATCCTGCCTAAACTAGGGCAAAATTTCACTAAGTTTCCAAGTTTCATGAACATGTATTTACAAAATCATAACTTGAAATCCATGCATTTCTAGGAGAAGTTATGTTCTAAAATGTTTTATATATCATTAAGATATACAACTTTCATGTTTAAATTTTCCTTTGAATCATCTTGCATCATGGTGAAAAATTGGCTCAAAGTTGTGAAAAAATATGAAGTTTTCAACACTTAGAAAAATTTCTAAGTTTAGAAATTTTGACTTTTCAACATGAAATCTTGACTTTTTGATTTCTTGATGAAATTTTTTCATATTTTGATATATTTTGATGAATTGCAATCTTTGACACTTGATTTTGACCAAAAAGTCAAAGTTTGACTTTTCAGTGTACAATTGACTTTTGATTAGTTGACTGAAAATTCATCTGTCAATCAATTGGTCTTGAGTAATGTTTTGAGCCATGCCATTAGGTCAAAATGATGTATTTGAATCCTTGAGATCATAACATAAACCAATCAAACATTTGCTAGGTTAAAAATCAGAAATTGCCTTTTCTCAATAAAAACCCTAATTTTGACCATTTTGCCCTTTTGATGATCTGATCAAATTTCTTGAGGAATTGTGATCGAACCTTGATCAAATGACATATATAGGTTCATGATGTTGATATGGATAAAAAATTATGAAGTTTGACTACAAATTGACCACAATTGACTTTTTCCCCAATATAGTTGATTTTAGGTCAACTGGTCAATTGACTGAGCAAAAATGTGATCCAAGACTTGAAACTTGACATGAGAAATCTAGAGGTACCAAAATGATCTATGAAAGTCATATGAGTCATTAAAAGTTCAATTGTCTTTGCGCAATATCAAACCCCAATTTTTAGTCATCAATGCTTAAGGAGGTGTCTTGAGCTGATCAACCCTAGTGCAGTCTTGAACCAAAGAGATCT
Organism: Vicia faba; assembly: GCA_948472305.1. Lineage (NCBI taxonomy): Eukaryota > Viridiplantae > Streptophyta > Magnoliopsida > Fabales > Fabaceae > Vicia > Vicia faba. The sequence continues at coordinate 1,275,978,469 of OX451739.1, forward strand.
TGTGGGAGATTACTTGATAAATGAGAGGGAAAGTTTTGGGGTACAACAACTTTCCCTGTTCAATCTTCTTAAACATGAAGAGTTAGATTGGCAGATCCGCCATTCGTGACTTGAGGGTGGAAGATGATTGAACAATAGAGTGCCCAGAAATTTTCACTCGAAGATGGATTGTGAATGGGCTTATAGATGACATTTGGAAGAATGTTGGTAAACACTGGAAGAAGTATCAGCATAAATCTTTGGTCGATTTATACTAAAACTTGATGTTTTACCCGTGGGAAAAAGAGTTAGTAAAATGCAGATGTATGCATGATGTTCATAAGATGAATGAGATCATGCTAAATGCATTTCGTATGTATATGTCATGATGTATGAATGAGTGACGCATGTTTTTGTCCGGGAAAATAAATCCCTGACTACTGATGAGGAAACTCTGGGGAGTTGAATCCTTGATTACTGTTAGGGATGAAGAATATACATATTTTCAAAATTTATTGAAAGGATGCTTCAGTTGGGGAATATCTCTTGTATGTCAGCTGTTATCTGGTCGAATCTAGGCTTCACAATTTGCTGAGGATGAGGAATTCAACTGCTATCTGGTCGGATCCAGGCTTCACGGTGACTTACTGGGGAAGGAATAAATCATCTGTTATCTGGTCAAATTCCAGGCTTCGCAGAAGATTTCTTGAAATTGAATTGTTATCTGGTCGGATCCAGGATTCACAAAAACTTGTTGGGGGTGAGGAAGTTAACTGTTATCTAGTAGGATTCCAGGCTTTGCAGTCACTTGCTAGAAAGGACGAAGTTGAACTAATATTTGGTCGGGTCCATGCTTCATAGTAACTTGAAGTGGTAACTACTATCTGGTCGGGTCCATGCTTCATAGTAACTTGAAGTGGTAACTACTATCTGGTCGGGTCCAGGCTTCATAGGTTTTGAAGAGTTATACTATTATCTAGTCGGGTACAGGCTTCATAGTGTCTCTCTGGGGATTGTAGTTAGTTGTTATCTGGCCGGATCCAGGTTTCACAATAATCTACTTGAATAGACGAAGTTGAACTGATATCTGGTCAGGTCCAGGATTTACAGTAACTTGCTTGGGAATTTAGTTGTTATCTGGTCGGATTCCAAGTTTCATAACAAACCTCTGAGGAGAATTGTTATCTGGTCGAGTCCAGGCTTCACAATAACTTGTTGGGGTATAGGAAAACTCTACTGGGGAAAAGAAGTTAAACCTTGGTCTGGTTGAGTCCAGGTTCTTCTATATCTTTGGAGAGTTGAACTATTATTTGGTCGAGTCCAGGTTTCATTGTTTTTAAAAGTATGCTATTATCTAGTCGGGGCCAGGCTTCATAGAATCTTTTGGAGATAGTAAAGGTTTTGTTAATGACTTTACTGTGGATTAGGGATTGTGGCCCTAAGATTTGCAATAGTCTGAAAGGAAAACTTAAGCTGGAGAGGATAAACTCAGCTGGGGAGGACAGACTCAGCTTGGGGAGGATATACTTAGCTAGGGGAGGATACACTCAATTGGGGATAACAGGTTCAGCTGGGGAAGATAGACTAAGCTGAGGAATTTTGTACTCGGCTGGGGAGTGATGCTACTCGTTGTTTATTGGGGAAATAAACCCTGTTGGGAAATAAACCCTGTTGATCAATACTTGACGAACTACTGACGAGGCGAGTTCTTTGAGGAAGATGTTCACAAGGCTTCTACTTGTAGGATCAACTAAGCTGGGGAGAGAGCTGCCAAGAGATTGAGACTCTGGCTGGAGATTGGCCTATGCAAAGAAACTTTGTGGGTAACTTTGATGGAGATGATGTTAATGAAATAATTCCGTGAGGATATTCCATATACATTAAAGAGATGCTTGTTACTGCTAAGCAGGACACATGTGCTAAATAGTTGTAATTATGTTCATATGCATATGTTCGTTCAATTTTAGTCATTGGACAAATTTGCATTCAAAACAAAGACAGAAAGTTTGCACTTCAAAGTATATTTGTATTGATATTTTGCCCATGAATATGCATTTTTGTACAAAGAGACGGAGATCCTAGTAAGAGGAAATCATCGAAAGGAAAACAAAATTGAAAACAAAACAAATAGCCATGTGAAATAATCTCATTTCCTTCCAACTCTATTATTTCCCCAATGTCTTCGAATGCCCCTTGCCGTTGGCAGAAGTTGATTGGATTGATCTTGGATCGTTTGAACTTGGACCTTGATGATAAAGTTGACTGTGGTGAATCCACGGGACATAGTTATTCGCTTTCAATCCGTAACTTTTGCCTGGACCTCCCTTTCGGGTTTTCGGTCCACCAGGATACCCATTTTTTCCCAAGTCGCCCTTTCAGGTTTTCAACTTTCCCGGTGTATAATCTTTTTCATATATCCCTAATTTTTGCCCAAACCTTTTGGTTTTTTGGGATGCCCTTATTTTGCCTAGGTGTGTCAACCTAGAGGTTCCTTTATGCGTAGTATTTTTTAACTATGTCCGCGTTTATAGGATGTGGGAAGTCTTCACCATCCATGGTAGTCAGCATCATGGCACCGCCAGCGAACACTCTCTTGACAACAAATGGCCCTTCGTAGGTGGGAGTCCATTTGCCTTTGGGGTCGCTTTATGGCAGAATGATGTGCTTTATCACCAAGTCACCAACTTGATATACTCGAGGCTTTATCTTTTTGTTGAAAGCCTTGATCATACATCTTTAGTACGTCTGGCCATGACAAACAGCAGCCATTCGCTTTTCGTCGAGCAAGTTCAATTGATCCAATCTCATTTGAATCCACTCGTCTTCGTCTAAGCCTACTTCATTCATGATCCTTAGCGAGGGAATCTGAACTTCCACTGGTAGAAAAACTTCCATGCCATAGACCAAGGAAAATGCAGTTTCCCTAGTTGATTTTCTAACTGAAGTGCGGTAGTCATGTAGAGAAAATGGAAACATCTCATGCCAATCCTTATAGGTTACTACCATCTTCTGCACAATCTTATTGATGTTTTTGTTGGCCGCTTCGACTGCGCAATTCATTTTAGGTCTATATGGAGAAGAATTGTGATGCTTGATCTTAAACTGAGTGCAAAGCTCAGTAATCATGGCATTTTTGAGGTTAGTCCCATTATCGATAATGATCCTTTTGGGGTTACCATAGCGACAAATGAGGTTGTGCTTGATGAATCTGGCTACCACATTCTTGGTGACTGAGACAAATGAGGCGGCTTCGACCCATTTGGTGAAATAGTCGATAGTGACAAGAATGAAGCGATGTATGTTAGAAGCGGTGGGATTGATTTCTCCACTCATATCAATGCCCCACATTGCAAATGGCCACGGAGCGGTCATGACATTTAGAGGGATAAGAGGTACATAGACCTGGTCAACATAGATTTGGCATTTGTGACAAGTTCTTGAATATTGATGGTAATCAGTCTCCATTGTTGACCAATAGTAGCCAGCTCTCAAGATCTTCTTAGCCATCGTATGCCCACTTGAGTGAGTTCCAAAGAGACCATCGTGCATATATTCCATAATTTCCTATGCCTCCTTCTTGTCCATACATTGGAGTAGAGTAGAATCATGGTTGTTCTTGTACAATATTCCGTTGCTTAAGAAGAATTTAGTTGAAAATCTTCGTAAGAACTTTCTGTCGTTGATGGATGATCCCTCGGGATACTCTTGTGCTTCAAGAAATCTCATCACCTCATGGTACCATGGCTTTTCCGTGTCAGCGTCAAGCTTACAACAGTGCGCAGGCTTGTCGAATCTTTCAATTGTAATCATAGGGGCTTCGTTGTCCCATCTAACCTTAAACATTGAAGACATTGTTGCCAAGGCACCGGCTAGCTGACTTTCTTCCCTAGGGAAGTGCTCAAAAGTGATCTCTTCTAAGTAGGGAATTAAGGTTAGCATAAGTTCCTTGTAAAGGATGAGATTAGGGTGCTTAGTGTCCCAATCTCCTTTTACTTGGATGATCACTAGAGCGGAATCCCCAAACACATTCAAATGCTTTATCCTCAAGTCAACGACAACTTTCAGACCCAAAATACATGCTTCGTACTCAGCCATATTGTTTGTGCAATCAAAGCATAGTCTGGCAGTGAAAGGAGTGTGGCAACCTTCAGGAGAGATGATCACATCACCAATATCGTCATACGGTCCAGGTTTCACACAGTCGGTCACCAGCATGATGTTCTCATCAGGGAAGTCATAGTTCATGGACTGATAATCATCCACAGCTTGATGGGCCAAATGATCTGCTAGTACGCTTCCTTTGATGGCCTTTTGTGTAGTATATTGAATGTTGTACTCAGTTAAGATCATTTTCCATCTGGCTATCCGTCTGGAAAGTGCAGGTTTCTCGAAGATATACTTGATTGGGTCCATCTTAGAAATCAACAGAGTGGTATGAGTCAGCATATACTGTCTTAGCCAGCGAGCAACCCATGCCAGAGCTCAACAATTTTTCTTGAGCAGTGAATATCTGGTTTCACAGTCGGTAAACTTTTTGCTCAGGTAGTAAATAGCATGCTCTTTTCGGCCAGACTCGTCATGTTGGCCCAAAACACACCCCATAGAGTTCTCTAGTACTGTCAAGTACATGATCAAGGGTCTTCCTTCAACTGGAGGCATGAGAATAGGAGGTTCTTGTAGATATTATTTGATTTTGTCGAAGGCAGCTTGGAATTCATCATTCCATCTGACTACCTTATCTTTCTTTAAGAGTTTGAAGATTGGCTCACAAGTAACAGTCAAGTGAGATATGAAGCAGGCGATGTAATTGAGACAACCCAAGAATCGTCTAATTTCCTTTTTAGAATGAGGGACTGGCATTTCTTGGATGGCCTTTACCTTGGCAGGATTAACTTCAATGCCTTTATTCCTGACCACAAAACCTAGAAGCTTTCTTGATCGTACTCCAAATGTGCATTCGTTAGGGTTCAACCTCAACTTGTACTTTTTCAGCCTCTTGAATAACTTGTACAAGTGGTCGAGATGTTCCTCTTCAGTTTGAGATCTTAAAATCATATCATCCACATATACCTCTATCTCATGATGAATTGTGTCGTGAAATAAAGCCACCATAGCATTCTTGTCAAGTTAGCGCTGATCCTGATTTCCTTCTTGTCTGCCTCAGTACCCAGATTAATGACTTCAACTGACTCTTTGTATGGTTGAATAGCTTTTTCCTCTTATAATAGAAGTATGGCTAGTTCTCCGGAATTTCACGATCTTCCTCGTCTTCGTCTTTGGCTTGGTTGATTGGACATTAGAAGTCATAGTCGGCAATAGTAGAGTCATTAGCAATAAGATCCAAAGTGGATGAGAACCTGCAAGAATGTGTGTGTGCATGTAAGATACATGGCCATTTTAAAAAATGTATTTGAAGGAAAAGAAAGATAATGAACACAAAGATTTGAATGCAAAAGAGTCCAATGATTTGTGTTGAATGATCATATGATTAGATGAATATAAATAAAACCCATGACAAATGGACCAAAGTGCCCCGGGCCAGGCATATGTCATAAAAGTCATTGTTTAAATATTACAGACAAAATGTTCTTGAATTGAAAGGAAAGCAATAACAAGTAGATTACTCCTCAAGGAAGGAGATGGGCACGAAGTCCTTTGCATGCCAATTTTCTTCAGCTCCGTTGTAGTTGGATACACCCAATCTTCAAATGCAGCTTCTTCATCTGAATCACCCACATCGTTGACTTCATGGCTTCTAATGCGGAGAGGTGGCTGTCCTGCTCGGGCATGCCTCACTTCCTTCTGAGCTTTGACAGTGAAGCCTAAACCAAACTTATCCACTTTGAATGGGATATCGAGGAGTTTCCCCCAAGTATCACATCTTCCTTCTTTAATTGTAGCACGAGCATCTTTGACTGAAACCATCTTCGGCACGACCTTAACAGCTTTAGACTCATTAGAGGAACATTTGGTAGCGGAAACCATCGGTGGCATGACTTCAAAGGCTTGACACAGGATCTCAATGAATTCTCCATCCAACTCTACGTACTTGAACGAGTTAAGGTGGCTTACCATAAACTCTACTTCTCCACAGACGGTGACAATTCTTCCCTTAACTGGATATTTGAGTTTCTGATGAAGAGTTGAGGTTACTGCCCTAACTTTATGGATCCAAGGGCGACCCAACAGGAAAGAATACACATGACGGATATCCATAATGTAGAAGGTGGAGTTGAAGATTTATGAGCCCACCTTGATTGGAAGGTCTACTTCCTCATGAACTGTCCTCTTTGATCCATTGAACGCCCTTACAATGATATCTCTTGGCTTCAAGACTAATCCTCCACAGTCTAGACGGTCTAACACCCCCTTGGGTAATACATTCAGAGAAGAACCAGTGTCGACTAGAACATGTTCTAGGGTGGTTCCCTTGCACTCGACTGAAACATGTAGAGCTTTATTGTGGTTCTTCCCTAATGGTGTTAGGTCAACATCTGAAAATCCCAAGCCATTATCAGCTGTCAGGCTTGCCACGCAGTTCTCAAATTGATCCGTTGTGGTCTCATGGGGAACATGAGCCTTTTTCAGGAACTTGATTAATGTCCGAGAATGGGCATCGGAACAGAGCAACAATGACAACATTGAAATCTTAGAAGGGGTTTTCCCCAACTGTTCCACAATCTTGAAGTCACTCCTTTTTATTATCTTCAAGATCTCGTCCATCTCATGAGCGGAGGGTTCTCCATCAGTAACATTCTTTGTGGGTATTTCTGTTACAACCGGCTCAACAACCTTCTCCTTACCTCTTGTATCAGTACTTGGCTTGGTAGCAGTAATGCAGATGGGCGCCTTTGTAACAACTTGTGGTGAGATATTGGGTGAAAATATTCTCCCAGTTCTGGTTACTTTTCTTGAGCTAGTTAAGTTACCGACATCATCAGCTTTGTCTTCTTCGATCCAAGCGTCTTGTTTAATCCCATGATAAAACACCTCAGCACCATAGTTCCATGGCACTGCCTTGTTTGAAGAATAGGGAATTGGTCTAGGATTGGTAATTATTAAGGGAGTAACAGTGGGTTCATTTGAAATCCTAATAGGACCTTTGTAGGAGATCCTAAGAGGCTTGTTTGAAATGGTAATAATGGAGAGATCTTCACATTTATCGGTCAAACTTTTGGCAAGTGGGGTATTCTCAAATAGAATTTCATGGCTATCCATTAGGTGTTGAATGCCTTTCTTTAGCCCTTTGCATCCATTGAGTTGTATTGTACAGCACACACAGTCCTTTACACAGCCAGGGAAGATCCCAACTTTCAACAGATTCTTTTTGATGATATTCAGCGGAGTAGTCAATTCTTCAACAGAGGCAACAAAAATTGTATCTTCAACATTATTAACACCCTTGTCATGCTTCGGCGTAGGTGTGGTGATTACATTTGGAGTTGGAGGAGGATCAAACTCAATAGTCTTATTATTAATCAAATCCTGGATTTTATTCTTCAAGGCCCAGCACTGGTCAGTCTCGTGCCCAGGGCTGCTTGAGAGGTAAGCACATTTAGCGTTCAGATTATACTTTGTTGAAGAGGCATCAGGGTTGGCAGGAGGATCACGTAATGTCACCAAATTAGACTTGAGAAAATGTTTTAAGGCTTGAGATAATGACATGCCCAACCTCGTAAGTTGTCTTCTCGGAGCTTCAAAACATTGATGATTAGTAGATGGTCTTGGAGTATGAGTTGGATTGGAGATTCAGACAACATTAACAGATGGGTGATCATTCTTCTTGGTACGGGCCCTTACCCCGTACACAACATTGATTTCCTTCTTTGCAAAAAAAGGTTTCTTGATAGGATTTGAAGTGGAGGTAGATGCCACAGAGATCTTCCCACTTTTGATGCCGCTTTCAACTTTTTCACCCATTAAGATTAATTTGGTGAAACCTGAAGAAGAGTAGCCAACCAACAGATTAAAGAAAGGACCAGATAAAGTGCCCATGAACATGTCAATGTGCTCCCTATCAGTCAAGGGTGGTGAACCCTACTGGCTAGGTCTCTCTACTTTTGTGCATATTCTTTAAATCCTTCGTTCTTTCCCATGGTCATATCTTGCAACTGAACCCTCGTTGGCGCCAAGTCGGTGTTATACAGATACTGATGGTAGAAGTCGGTAGCTAAATCCTCCCAAGTATTGATAAGAGAACCAACTAACTGATAAAACCATTCAAGTTGCGTTCCAGCCAAGATCTCTTGGAAAAAGTGAACCCAAAGTTTCTTATCAGCAGTGTGCGGCTGTATCTTGCGCACATAAGATTTCAAGTGGAGTTTAGGACAAGAAACTCCATCGTACTTTGCAAAGACTGGTATTTTGAATTTATGGGGAATGACTACCCCAGAGATCAAACCCAAATCTTCAAAATCTAAACCGGGGACGGCTTGGATTTCAACAACTTTCAATTTGTCTTCTAACTGCTTATACTTGACATCGACGGGTGGATACTGCTCGTCGAAGTAATCATCATCATACCCTTGATCATTAACACAGTCAACCTGGGTACTCTTAACCTCACCAATCTGATTCTCGTCTTCTTCAGATGAGTCTTCTCCTATCGGGATCTGACAGACTGTCTCCTTGAACCTTCTACCCATGTTGAGTAGAGCTTTCTTCTTGGGCTTCTTCTTAACTGACAGCAATGCCGTCATGTCTTGCTTCCCCTTGGCTAGGGCCAATAGAGTCTCTTGGAATTAAGAGTTTTGTGCCTGAAGATCCTTCACAGTTTTCTCTAGATCCATCTTGCTGAAATAAACAACAGAAAGATAAGGAAACCTGTTATGTGAAAACCTGTCATGTTATGATGCATGGAATGTATATGCAAATGATTTCTAGGATTAATGAGATTTAAATTTGTATAGATAAAAGAATGAATAAACGTCAATTTTCATTAATTAGCTCAAAAGATTACACCATGCCTCTTGGGCTTACAAAATAACTCTCTAAGATAAAAGACTGAACGCATCCTTTTCGATGCAAGGTAGGCGTTCACACTTTGCTCTTCTTGTAGCTGATTCGTAAGCTCCAAGACTCTGTTCTAACTAGCATAGAATTGAGATTCGAAAGTATTTCGTTCTTCCTCCAGCTAAATCCAACCCTTTTGCAAGTCTTCAAGAGAGGTTGGCATGTCTCGATGGAGGACAATGTACGGGATATCTCCTTCAACCACAGGTTCCATGATGACTGGTAAGATGGAAGGATAAGGCATCACAAGTTTCTGAGCACGAGTTCGTACCCACTTAAGGTAAGGCTCGAGGGTAATGGAATTCTTGTGTCCTAGCGTCTTGCAATCCACCTTGTTTACCATCCTCCAAGCTCGTATAAACCTCTGGCGGTAACCTTGATCATCGCTCTCGTAATTGAATACCACTCTTTGGATGAGCATCTCGTGTGGACCATTCCTTCGGGCATATCCAAACTGGTGTAAGGCTAAGCAGGGGTTGTAAGTGATACCTCCTCTAATGCCAAGTAAAGGGACATTAGGGAATTCACCAAAACTGTCGATGATAGTAACACTCTCAAAGGATCAGGAACACCAATGAATATCTGAATGTCTGAATGTCTGAGCGTCATCAACCTATGGGACCACCTCAAACCTTGCTCGTTCTTCAACACAGATAGGGGAAGATGCGAAATAAACCATCTTTCCAAAAGAGGAGTGCAACACATGAGGACCCCTCTCTTTCTCATAGTGCGAGAGTGAAAAGAATGTAGGATATCTCCCAACAAGGTAGGCACCGAGTTACAAGACATGAAGATTTTTACAGAGTTTACATCTATGAGTTGGCCAGGGTTTGGAAACAAAACCATCCCATAGATGAGGAAGGCCAAGATTTCCTCAAAAGCTTGTAAGTCCAAAGAGTTCCAACAGTCTTGAGCTTTCTCGAACAAGAACTTGGCTAAGAAACCTTTGACACCACTCTTTGTTTCCCAATTAGTTGTGATATCATATTGTTGCAAGTGTAGTGATTGTGCAATCTCTCAGGTTTTGGATCTCTTTCCATACTTTTGAAGGGTAGTTGATTGAGAATGGGAATCCACAAGAGGTGTGAGAATTCCTCCAAAGTTGGCACAAGTTGATAATCAGGAAAAGTGAAGCAATGGTGTAGAGGATCAAAGAATTGGAAGAGAACCTTCATCATATCTTCATTTGTGCTAGAGGTAACCAAGTTTAGGAGGTAACCATATCTTTCGGTGAATGAAGAATTCTCATGGACCCTTGATGATAACTCTTTGAGTTGAGGAGGAATCCTTACAAGATTGACTTGAATGGTTTTCTTGCGAATATAAGCCATGTCCTACAAAACAAAACAAAGATAAATCCCAAAAATCCTTGAAATGGTTAGTGAGAATGAGTATGATGTTATGATGTTTATGATGTTATGTACAAGTAAATGTATACAAACAAGTCAAACAAGTCCTTAGGTTTAGGCTTGCATGGAGTCTCGTAGGTAAGTACCCTCTTGAAGTTTAGTTGGCTCAAACCTGTCCTAGAAATAGTAACCGGGTTCTAAAGGATCCCAATATCACTGGTCTGTCTTCTCGGGCATTGTTTCAGTGCAAGCCTCTTTAACAGTGACCGAAATATCCCAAAAAGCCAAACCTCAATGAGTGTAGTATCGAGTATCTACCAACTTCGGACTGCACCAAAGTCGGTCATCTCACTACGTCCTAATGGCCAAGTTGGTCAAGTAAAGGTTCTAAAGTCAGTTAGTGCTTCATGACATCACTCAGCGGACCCGTATTCTCCTTTACTACTCAAGGGATACCGGTACCCACAAATATGTCACACTAACATAACTATTTCTTAGACCATGTCGGTATACCCTGCACTGTTTCCACAATGTATTACTACTTACCTATAAGGTATCCCAAATCTGGGTAGAGGATTTAAGACCAAACAAGGAACCAAAATGTAAAGCAATCAAATCAAATAATGAAAGCAAATAAAGGTGATCTAGCCCTAAGGTAACCCCATTTTAAAGTTTTTCCCCAACAGAGTCGCCAGTTCTGTAATACGGTGGGAGAAATGACTTGGGTGTTTTACATTTGATCGCAAATGTTGCGGTTAGCAAGAGTTGCCACCGACTTTTCTTTTATCCAAAAGGAAAGGCTGAAAAGAACAGGAAAGACCTTTGAGATTATTTCTTGAGTTCGGGGGGTAGATTATGAAAGGGAAGGTGTTAGCACCCTTTTCATCCATAGTTATCTATGGGATCTTAGTTTCTTGCTAGATCATTTGCTTTTGTTTGAAAGTGTGCTTTGTGTGGTTTTTGAAAGTATTTTAAAAATGCTCCATCGCTTGGCAAACTTTGTAATAGTTCTCATTCGTAAGAACGTATACAAAGTGTTGACCTTTTGAAAATGTTTCATGTTTGGAAAATGTTTTGAAAGTGTTTTTGAAAGTATTGGTGTTGGTTTTGAAAATAAGCAAGAGTGTTTGATTTGAAATTGAGCAAGCAACTAGGAACAATCTACCTACTCAAAAGTCTTAGTTCATTTCCTCCTTTCTTTTGATATTGCTATCTTACCATTGATTTGGTAAGAAGTCCTATCTTTGGATGTAAAGGGACGGGCGTGGGTCGTCGTATAGCCATGATAGAAATATTGTAAAATATCTTAGCAGTTTTCTTTGAGGGACTAAGGTTATTTTGAAAGGCAACATTTGATAGCGTCATCGAGGGACTATGATCTTGTATTTTAATTGCTTTTGGCTAAGATATCCCACATGCATAACATGGCCCTTTTTGTAAGGCAACAAAGTGGATTTACCCTAAGGGTACAAGTGTGCAAATGTGTTGATTTACATGCATTATTTTGTCTTGAGTTAGGGTTTTCTAACTTGTTGATTTTAATCTTTTCATACAAACCCTAATTTACTAGCATTTATAGAAAGCGATAAATTACGGAAAGTAAAAATACTAAGCTATTACATCATGAGGGGAGGGGGTGTAAAAATTTACAAATAGGGATTTTGCAAGGAAATTAAATCTAATTAATCATTACAACCATATTGAATAAATGTACAAGAATTGAATAAATAAAAATGTAAAAAAATTCAAATGGAAAAGAAACATAATTTTTGCTTGGACTTTTATGAAATGGGTTTTAATCTAAACCTAATTAAGAAAATGATTAGTTAAAAATTAAATAAAACTAACTTAAACTACTTAAGAAAATAAATTAGCGCTGATCCTGATTTCCTTCTTGTCTGCCTCAGTACCCAGATTAATGACTTCAACTGACTCTTTGTGCGGTTGAATAACTTTTTCCTCTTATAATAGAAATATGGCTAGTTCTCTGGAATTTCACGATCTTCCTTATCTTCGTCTTTGGCTTGGTTGATTGGACATTAGAAGTCATAGTCGGCAATAGTAGAGTCATTAGCAATAAGATCCAAAGTGGATGAGGACCTGCAAGAATGTGTGTGTGCATGTAAGATACATGGCCATTTTGAAAAATGTATTTGAAGGAAAAGAAAGATAATGAACACAAAGATTTAAATGCAAAAGAGTCCAATGATTTGTGTTGAATGATCATATGATTAGATGAATATAAATAAAACCCATGACAAATGGACCAAAGTGCCCCGGGCCAGGCATATGTCATAAAAGTCATTGTTTAAATATTACAGACAAAATGTTCTTGAATTGAAAGGAAAGCAATAACAAGTAGATTACTCCTCAAGGAAGGATATGGGCACGAAGTCCTTTGCATGCCAATTTTCTAAAGCTCCGTTGTAGTTGGATACACCCAATCTTCAAATGCAGCTTCTTCATCTGAATCACCCACAACGTTGACTTCATGGCTTCTAATGCGGATAGGTGGCTTTCCTGCTCGGGCATGCCTCACTTCCTTATTGCTTCTTCATCTGAATCTGAGTTTTCAGGGAGTTTGAAAGTGTTTCCAATCGTGCATTAGCTTGCAAATAACTTGTATAGTTATATGAAAAAGGTTAGAGGGCTTGCGGTTGGCAGAAGTCTGAGATATAGAGTTCTGACTATGTTACTTGATTTTGAAGAAAAGTGGAAAACATGGTTTCAAGGCATAGTACAAGCATGGCCTGAGTTTATGAGAGGATCTAGACATGTTGCTTTTTCCTTTGAATTGCTTGTGATCAGAAGGAACAAGTGCAAAACTCTATGCATTGACTTTGTGATTAAAGTCACTTTTCCAAAATGGACGTGTGGACTTTATTCAATTAATGGAATAAGCACTTGGACAATGACTTAAACACTTGGATCATAGCTCAAATAATTGTGTAATCTTTTTATTATAGATATATTTAGAGTTTAGAAGCCTGCAAAGTAAGATTTATGCAGCATGGGCTTGAGATTTGAATTCTTGTTCATCATGGAAATGACCTATAATTCAAGAATGAATGTCAGACTTCTTGTCTTCGATTTTCTTTGCTCAAACATGATCTCAATGAGTTCTTTGACATTTTGGAAAGCTTGTAACATCCTCTACAACCCTTATGTTGGAAATTTTTGAAAATTCATCTTGAACTATGTGAAAATTTTCCATGAAGTTAGGTCAAAATCCTGCCTAAACTAGGGCAAAATTTCACTAAGTTTCCAAGTTTCATGAACATGTATTTACAAAATCATAACTTGAAATCCATGCATTTCTAGGAGAAGTTATGTTCTAAAATTTTTTAGATATCATTAAGATATACAACTTTCATGTTGGAAGTTTCCTTTGAATCATCTTGCATCATGGTGAAAAATTGGCTCAAAGTTGTGAAAAAATATGAAGTTTTCAACACTTAGAAAAATTTCTAAGTTTAGAAATTTTGACTTTTCAACATGAAATCTTGACTTTTTGATTTCTTGATGAAATTTTTTCATATTTTGATATATTTTGATGAATTGCAATCTTTGACACTTGATTTTGACCAAAAAGTCAAAGTTTGACTTTTTAGTGTACAATTGACTTTTGATTAGTTGACTGAAAATTCATCTGTCAATCAATTGGTCTTGAGTAATGTTTTGAGCCATGCCATTAGGTCAAAATGATGTATTTGAATCCTTGAGATCATAACATAAACCAATCAAACATTTGCTAGGTTAAAAATCAGAAATTGCCTTTTCTCAATAAAAACCCTAATTTTGACCATTTTGCCCTTTTGATGATCTGATCAAATTTCTTGAGGAATTGTGATCGAACCTTGATCAAATGACATATATAGGTTCATGATGTTGATATGGATAAAAAATTATGAAGTTTGACTACAAATTGACCACAATTGACTTTTTCCCCAATATAGTTGATTTTAGGTCAACTGGTCAATTGACTGAGCAAAAATGTGATCCAAGACTTGAAACTTGACATGAGAAATCTAGAGGTACCAAAATGATCTATGAAAGTCATATGAGTCATTAAAAGTTCAATTGTCTTTGCGCAATATCAAACCCCAATTTTTAGTCATCAATGCTTAAGGAGGTGTCTTGAGCTGATCAACCCTAGTGCAGTCTTGAACCAAAGAGATCTTGTGGGAGATTACTTGATAAATGAGAGGGAAAGTTTTGGGGTACAACAACTTTCCCTGTTCAATCTTCTTAAACATGAAGAGTTAGATTGGCAGATCCGCCATTCGTGACTTGAGGGTGGAAGATGATTGAACAATAGAGTGCCCAGAAATTTTCACTCGAAGATGGATTGTGAATGGGCTTATAGATGACATTTGGAAGAATGTTGGTAAACACTGGAAGAAGTATCAGCATAAATCTTTGGTCGATTTATACTAAAACTTGATGTTTTACCCGTGGGAAAAAGAGTTAGTAAAATGCAGATGTATGCATGATGTTCATAAGATGAATGAGATCATGCTAAATGCATTTCGTATGTATATGTCATGATGTATGAATGAGTGACGCATGTTTTTGTCCGGGAAAATAAATCCCTGACTACTGATGAGGAAACTCTGGGGAGTTGAATCCTTGATTACTGTTAGGGATGAAGAATATACATATTTTCAAAATTTATTGAAAGGATGCTTCAGTTGGGGAATATCTCTTGTATGTCAGCTGTTATCTGGTCGAATCTAGGCTTCACAATTTGCTGAGGATGAGGAATTCAACTGCTATCTGGTCGGATCCAGGCTTCACGGTGACTTACTGGGGAAGGAATAAATCATCTGTTATCTGGTCAAATTCCAGGCTTCGCAGAAGATTTCTTGAAATTGAATTGTTATCTGGTCGGATCCAGGATTCACAAAAACTTGTTGGGGGTGAGGAAGTTAACTGTTATCTAGTAGGATTCCAGGCTTTGCAGTCACTTGCTAGAAAGGACGAAGTTGAACTAATATTTGGTCGGGTCCATGCTTCATAGTAACTTGAAGTGGTAACTACTATCTGGTCGGGTCCATGCTTCATAGTAACTTGAAGTGGTAACTACTATCTGGTCGGGTCCAGGCTTCATAGGTTTTGAAGAGTTATACTATTATCTAGTCGGGTACAGGCTTCATAGTGTCTCTCTGGGGATTGTAGTTAGTTGTTATCTGGCCGGATCCAGGTTTCACAATAATCTACTTGAATAGACGAAGTTGAACTGATATCTGGTCAGGTCCAGGATTTACAGTAACTTGCTTGGGAATTTAGTTGTTATCTGGTCGGATTCCAAGTTTCATAACAAACCTCTGAGGAGAATTGTTATCTGGTCGAGTCCAGGCTTCACAATAACTTGTTGGGGTATAGGAAAACTCTACTGGGGAAAAGAAGTTAAACCTTGGTCTGATTGAGTCCAGGTTCTTCTATATCTTTGGAGAGTTGAACTATTATTTGGTCGAGTCCAGGTTTCATTGTTTTTAAAAGTATGCTATTATCTAGTCGGGGCCAGGCTTCATAGAATCTTTTGGAGATAGTAAAGGTTTTGTTAATGACTTTACTGTGGATTAGGGATTGTGGCCCTAAGATTTGCAATAGTCTGAAAGGAAAACTTAAGCTGGAGAGGATAAACTCAGCTGGGGAGGACAGACTCAGCTTGGGGAGGATATACTTAGCTTGGGGAGGATACACTCAGCTGGGGATAACAGGTTCAGCTGGGGAAGATAGACTAAGCTGAGGAATTTTGTACTCGGTTGGGGAGTGATGCTACTCGTTGTTTATTGGGGAAATAAACCCTGTTGGGGAAATAAACCCTGTTGATGAATACTTGACGAACTACTGACGAGGTGAGTTCTTTGAGGAAGATGTTCACAAGGCTTCTACTTGTAGGATCAACTAAGCTGGGGAGAGAGCTGCCAAGAGATTGAGACTCTGGCTGGAGATTGGCCTATGCAAAGAAACTTTGTGGGTAACTTTGATGGAGATGATGTTAATGAAATAATTCCGTGAGGATATTCCATATACATTAAAGAGATGCTTGTTACTGCTAAGCAGGACACATGTGCCAAATAGTTGTAATTATGTTCATATGCATATGTTCGTTCAATTTTAGTTATTGGACAAATTTGCATTCAAAACAAAGACAGAAAGTTTGCACTTTAAAGTATATTTGTATTGATATTTTGCCCATGAATATGCATTTTTGTACAAAGAGACGGAGATTCTAGTAAGAGGAAATCATCGAAAGGAAAACAAAATTGAAAACAAAACAAATAGCCATGTGAAATAATCTCATTGCCTTCCAACTCTATTATTTCCCCAATGTCTTCGAATGCCCCTTGCCGTTGGCAGAAGTTGATTGGATTGATCTTGGATCGTTTGAACTTGGACCTTGATGATAAAGTTGACTGTGGTGAATCCAC
Organism: Vicia faba; assembly: GCA_948472305.1. Lineage (NCBI taxonomy): Eukaryota > Viridiplantae > Streptophyta > Magnoliopsida > Fabales > Fabaceae > Vicia > Vicia faba. Next base: position 1,275,995,246 of record OX451739.1, read on the forward strand.
GGGACATAGTTATGCGCTTTCAATCTTTAACTTTTTCTTGGACCGCCCTTTCGGGTTTTCGGTCCACCAGGATACCCATTTTTTCCCAAGTCGCCCTTTCAGGTTTTCAACTTTCCCGGTGTATAATCTTTTTCATATATCCCTAATTTTTGCCCAAACCTTTTGGTTTTTCGGGATGCCCTTATTTTGCCTAGGTGTGTCAACCTAGAGGTTCCTTTATGCGTAGTATTTTTTAACTATGTCCGCGTTTATAGGATGTGGGAAGTCTTCACCATCCATGGTAGTCAGCATCATGGCACCGCCAGCGAACACTCTCTTGACAACAAATGGCCCTTCCTAGGTGGGAGTCCATTTGCCTTTGGGGTCGCCTTGTGGCAGAATGATGTGCTTTATCACCAAGTCACCAGCTTGATATACTCGAGGCTTTATCTTTTTGTTGAAAGCCTTGATCATACGTCTTTAGTACGTCTGGCCATGACAAATAGCAGCCAGTCGCTTTTCGTCGAGCAAGTTCAATTGATCCAATCTCATCTGAATCCACTCGTCTTCGTCTAAGCCTACTTTATTCATGATCCTTAGCGAGGGAATCTGAACTTTCACTGGTAGAAAAACTTCCATGCCATAGACCAAGGAAAATGCAGTTTCCCCAGTTGATTTTCTAACTGAAGTGCGGTAGTCATGTAGAGAAAATGGAAACATCTCATGCCAATCCTTATAGTTTACTACCATCTTATGCACAATCTTATTGATGTTTTTGTTGGCCGCTTCGACTGCGCAATTCATTTTAGGTCTATATGGAGAAGAATTGTGATGCTTGATCTTAAACTGAGTGCAAAGCTCAGTAATCATGGCATTTTTGAGGTTAGTCCCATTATCAATAATGATCCTTTCGGGGTTACCATAGAGACAAATGAGGTTGTGCTTGATGAATCTGGCTACCACATTCTTGGTGACTGAGACAAACAAGGCGGCTTCGACCCATTTGGTGAAATAGTCGATAATGACAAGAATGAAGCGATGTCCGTTAGAAGCGGTGGGATTGATTTCTCCACTCATATCAATGCCCCACATTGCAAATGGCCACGGAGTTGTCATGACATTTAGAGGGATAAGAGGTACATAGACCTGGTCAACATAGATTTGGCATTTGTGACAAGTTCTTGAATATTGATGGTAATCAGTCTCCATTGTTGACCAATAGTAGCCAACTCTCAAGATCTTCTTAGCCATCGTATGCCCACTTGAGTGAGTTCCAAAGAGACCATCGTGCATATATTCCATAATTTCCTCTGCCTCCTTCTTGTCCATACATTGGAGTAGAGTAGAATCATGGTTGTTCTTGTACAATATTCCGTTGCTTAAGAAGAATTTAGTTGAAAATCTTTATAAGAACTTTCTGTCCTTGATGGATGATCCCTCGGGATACTCTTGTGCTTCAAGAAATCTCATCACCTCATGGTACCATGGCTTTTCCGTGTCAGCGTCAAGCTCACAACAGTGCGCAGGCTTGTCAAATCTTTCAATTGTAATCATAGGGGCTTCATTGTCCCATCTGACCTTAAACATTGAAGACATTGTCGCCAAGGCACCGGCTAACTGACTTTCTTCCCTAGGGAAGTGCTCAAAAGTGATCTCTTCTACGTAGGGAATTAAGGTTAGCACAAGTTCCTTGTAAATGATGAGATTAGGGTGCTTAGTGTCCCAATCTCCTTTTACTTGGATGATCACTAGAGCGGAATCCCCAAACACATTCAAATGCTTTATCCTCAAGTCAACGACAACTTTCAGACCCAAAATACATGCTTCGTACTCAGCCATATTGTTTGTGCAATCAAAGCATAGTCTGGCAGTGAAAGGAGTGTGGCAACCTTCAGGAGAGATGATCACATCACCAATACCGTCATACGGTCCAGGTTTCACACAGTCGGTCACCAGTATGATGTTCTTATCAGGGAAGTCATAGTTCATGGACTGATAATCATCCACAGCTTGATGGGCCAAATGATCTGCTAGTACGCTTCCTTTGATGGCCTTTTGTGTAGTATATTGAATGTTGTACTCAGTTAAGATCATTTACCACCTGGCTATCCGTCTGGAAAGTGCAGGTTTCTCGAAGATATACTTGATTGGGTCCATCTTAGAAATCAACAGAGTGGTATGAGTCAGCATATACTGTCTTAGCCGGCGAGCAGCCCATGCCAGAGCTCAACAATTTTTCTTGAGCAGTGAATATCTGGTTTCACAGTCGGTAAACTTTTTGCTCAGGTAGTAAATAGCATGCTCTTTTCAGCCAGACTCGTCTTGTTGGCCCAAAACACACCCCATAGAGTTATCTAGTACTGTCAAGTACATGATCAAGGGTCTTCCTTCAACTGGAGGCATGAGAATAGGAGGTTCTTGTAGATATTATTTGATTTTGTCGAAGGCAGCTTGGCATTCATCATTCCATCTGACTACCTTATCTTTCTTCAAGAGTTTGAAGATTGGCTCACAAGTAACAGTCAAGTGAGATATGAAGCAGGCGATGTAATTGAGATAACCCAAGAATCGTCTAATTTCCTTTTCAGAATGAGGGACTGGAATTTCTTGGATGGCCTTTACCTTGGCAGGATCAACTTCAATGCCTTTATTCCTGACCACAAAACCTAGAAGCTTTCTTGGTCATACTCCAAATGTGCATTTGTTAGGGTTCAACCTCAACTTGTACTTTTTCAGCCTCTTGAATAACTTGTACAAGTGGTCGAGATGTTCCTATTCAGTTTGAGATCTGGAAATCATATCATCCACATATACCTCTATCTCATGATGAATCATGTCATGAAATAAAGTTATTTCCTGATTTCAAGTTAGCGCTGATCCTGATTTCCTTCTTGTCTGCCTCAGTACCCAGATTAATGACTTCAACTGACTCTTTATGCGGTTGAATAGCTTTTTCCTCTTATAATAGAAGTATGGCTAGTTCTCCGGAATTTCACTATCTTCATCGTCTTCGTCTTTGGCTTGGTTGATTAGACATTAGAAGTCATAGTCGGCAATAGTAGAGTCATTAGCAACAAGATCCAAAGTGGATGAGGACCTGCAAGAATGTGTGTGTGCATGTAAGATACATGGCCATTTTGAAAAATGTATTTGAAGGAAAAGAAAGATAATGAACACAAAGATTTAAATGCAAAAGAGTCCAATGATTTGTGTTGAATGATCATATGATTAGATGAATATAAATAAAACCCATGACAAATGGACCAAAGTGCCCCGGGCCAGGCATATGTCATAAAAGTCATTGTTTAAATATTACAGACAAAATGTTCTTGAATTGAAAGGAAAGCAATAACAAGTAGATTACTCCTCAAGGAAGGAGATGGGCACGAAGTCCTTTGCATGCCAATTTTCTTCAGCTCCATTGTAGTTGGATACACCCAATCTTCAAATGCAGCTTCTTCATCTGAATCACCCACAGCGTTGACTTCATGGCTTCTAATGCGGAGAGGTGGCTTTCCTGCTCGGGCATGCCTCAGTTCCTTCTGAGCTTTGACAGTGAAGCCTAAACCAAACTTGTCCGCTTTGAATGGGATATCGAGGAGTTGCCCCCAAGTATCACAACTTCCTTCTTTGATTGCCGCACGAGCATCTTTGACTGAAACCATCTTCGACACGACCTTAACAGCTTTAGACTCATTAGAGGAACATTTGGTAGCGGAAACTATCGGTGGCATGACTTTAAAGGCTTAACACAGGATCTCAATGAATTCTCCATCCAACTCTACGTACTTGAACGAGTTAAGGTGGCTTACCATAAACTCTACTTCTCCACAGACGGTGACAATTCTTCCCTTAACTGGATATTTGATTTTCTGATGAAGAGTTGAGGTTACTGCCCCAACTTTATGGATCCAAGGGCGACCCAACAGGCAAGAATACACATGACGGATATCCATAATGTAGAAGGTGGAGTTGAAGATTTATGAGCCCACCTTGATTGGAAGGTTTACTTCCCCATGAACTGTCCTCTTTGATCCATCGAACGCCCTTACAATGATATCTCTTGGCTTCAAGACTAATCCTCCACAGTCTAGACGGTCTAACACCCCCTTGGGTAATACATTCAGAGAAGAACCAGTGTCGACTAGAACATGTTCTAGGGTGGTCCCCTTGCACTCGACTGAAACATGTAGAGCTTTATTGTGGTTCTTCCCTAATGGTGTTAGGTCAACATCTGAAAATCCCAAGCCATTATCAGCTGTCAGGCTTGCCACGCAGTTCTCAAATTGATCTGTTGTGGTCTCATGGGGAATATGAGCCTTTTTCAGGAACTTGATTAATGTCCGAGAATGGGCATCGGAACAGAGCAACAATGACAACATTGAAATCTTAGAAGGGGTTTTCCCCAACTGTTCCACAATATTGAAGTCACTCCTTTTTATTATCTTCAAGATCTCGTCCATCTCATGAGGGGAGGGTTCTCCATCAGTAACATTCTTTGTGGGTATTTCTGTTACAACCGGCTCAACAACCTTCTCCTTACCTCTTGTATTAGTACTTGGCTTGGTAGCAGTAATGCAGATGGGCGCCTTTGTAACAACTTGTGGTGAGATATTGGGTGAAAATATTCTCCCATTTCTGGTTACTTTTCTTGAGCTAGTTAAGTTACCGACATCATCAGCTTTGTCTTCTTCAATCCAAGCGTCTTGTTTAATCCCATGATAAAACACCTCAGCACCATAGTTCCATGGCACTGCCTTGTTTGAAGAATAGGGAATTGGTCTGGGATTGGTAATTATTAAGGGAGTAACAGTGGGTTCATTTGAAATCCTAATAGGACCTTTGTAGGAGATCCTAAAAGGCTTGTTTGAGATGGTAATAATGGAGAGATCTTCACATTTATCGGTCAAACTTTTGGCAAGTGGGGTATTCTCAAATAGAATTTCATGGCTATCCATTAGGCGTTGAATGCCTTTCTTTAGCCCTTTGCATCCATTGAGTTGTCTTGTACAGCACACACAGTCCTTTACACAGCCAGGGAAGATCCCAGCTTTCAACAGATTCTTTTTGATGATATTCAGCGGAGTAGTCAATTCTTCAATAGAGGCAACAAAAATTGTATCTTCAACATCATTAACACCCTTGTCATGCTTCGGCGTAGGTGTGGTGATTACATTTGGAGTTAGAGGAGGATCAAACTCAATAGTGTTATTATCAATCAAATCCTGGATTTTATTCTTCAAGGCCCAGCACTGGTCAGTCTCGTGCCCAGGGCTGCTTGAGAGGTAAGCACATTTAGCGTTCAAATTATACTTTGTTGAAGAGGCATCAGGGTTGGCAGGAGGATCACGTAATGTCACCAAATTAGACTTGAGAAAATGTTTTAAGGCTTGAGATAATGACATGCCCAACCTCGTAAGTTGTCTTCTCGGAGCTTCAAAACATTGATGATTAGTAGATGGTCTTGGAGTAGGAGTTGGATTGGAGATTCAGACAACATTAACAGATGGGTGATCATTCTTCTTGGTACGGGCCCTTACCCCGTACACAACATTGATTTCCTTCTTTGCAGGAAAAGGTTTCTTGATAGGATTTGAAGTGGAGGTAGATGCCACAGAGATCTTCCCACTTTTGATGCCGCTTTCAACTTTTTCACCCATTAAGATTAATTTGGTGAAACTTGAAGAAGAGTAGCCAACCAACAGATTAAAGAAAGGACCAGATAAAGTGCCCATGAACATGTCAATGTGCTCCCTATCAGTCAAGGGTGGTGAACCCTACTGGCTAGGTCTCTCTACTTTTGTGCATATTCTTTAAATCCTTCGTTCTTTCCCATGGTCATATCTTGCAACTGAACCCTCGTTGGCGCCAAGTCGGTGTTATACTGATACTGATGGTAGAAGGCGGTAGCTAAATCCTCCCAAGTATTGATACGAGAACCAACTAACTGATAAAACCATTCAAGTTGCGTTCCATCCAAGATCTCTTGGAAAAAGTGAACCCAAAGTTTCTTATTAGTAGTGTGCGGCTGTATCTTGCGCACATAAGATTTCAAGTGGAGTTTAGGACAAGAAACTCCATCGTACTTTGCAAAGACTGGTATTTTGAATTTATGGGGAATGACTACCCCAGATATCAAACCCAAATCTTCAAAATCTAAATCGGGGACGGCTTAGATTTCAACAACTTTCAATTTGTCTTCTAACTGCTTATACTTGACATCGATGGGTGGATACTGCTCGTCGAAGTAATCATCATCATACCCTTGATCACTAACACAGTCAACCTGGGTACTCTTAACCTCACCAATCTGATTCTCGTCTTCTTCAGATGAGTCTTCTCCTATCGGGATCTGACAGACTGTCTCCTTGAACCTTCTACCCATGTTGAGTAGAGCTTTCTTCTTGGGCTTCTTCTTAACTGCCAGCAATGCCATCATGTCTTGCTGCCCCTTGGCTAGGGCCAGTAGAGTCTCTTGGAATTGAGATTTTTGTGCCTGAAGATCCTTCACAGTTTTCTCTAGATCCATCTTGCTGAAATAAACAACAGAAAGATAAGGAAACCTGTTATGTGAAAACCTGTCATGTTATGATGCATGGAATGTATATGCAAATGATTTCAAGGATTAATGAGATTTAAATTTGTATAGACTAAAGAATGAATAAACTTCAATTTTCATTAATTAGCTCAAAAGATTACACCATGCCTATTGGGGTTACAAAATAACTCTCTAAGATAAAAGACTGAACGCATCCTTTTCGATGCAAGGTAGGCGTTCACACTTTGCTCTTCTTGTAGCTGATTCGTAAGCTCCAAGACTATATTCTAACTAGCATAGAATTGAGATTCGAAAGTATTTCGTTCTTCCTTCAGCTGAATCCAACCCTTTTGCAAGTCTTCAAGAGAGGTTGGCATGTCTCGGTGGAGGACAATGTACGGGATATCTCCTTCAACCACAGGTTCCATGATGACTGGTAAGATGGAAGGATAAGGCATCACAAGTTTCTGAGCACGAGTTCGTACCCACTTAAGGTAAGGCTCGAGGGTAATGGAATTCTTGTGTCCTAGCGTCTTGCAATCCACCTTGTTTGCCATCCTCCAAGCTCGTATAAACCTCTGGCGGTAACCTTGATCTTCGCTCTCGTAATTGAATACCACTCTTTGGATGAGCATCTCGTGTGGACCATTCCTTCGGGCATATCCAAACTGGCGTAAGGCTAAGTAGGGGTTGTAAGTGATACCTCCTCTAATGCCAAGTAAAGGGACATTAGGGAATTCACCAAAACTGTCGATGATAGTAACACTCTCCAAGGATCGGGAACACCAATGAATATCTGAATGTCTGAATGTCTGAGCGTCATCAACCTATGGGACCACCTCAAACCTTGCTCGTTCTTCAACACAGATAGGGGAAGATGCGAAATAAACCATCTTTCCAAAAGAGGAGTGCAACACATGAGGACCCCTCTCTTTCTCATAGTGCGAGAGTGAAAAGAATGTAGGATATCTCCCAACAAGGTAGGCACCGAGTTACAAGACATGAAGATTTTTACAGAGTTTACATCTATGAGTTGGCCAGGGTTTGGAAACAAAACCATCCCGTAGATGAGGAGGGCCAAGATTTCCTCAAAAGCTTGTAAGTCCAAAGAGTTCCAACAGTCTTGAGCTTTCTCGAACAAGAACTTGGCTAAGAAACCTTTGACACCACTCCTTGTTTCCCAATTAGTTGTGATATCATATTGTTGCAAGTGTATTGATTGGGCAATCTCTTCAGGTTTTGTATCTCTTTCCATACTTTTGAAGGGTAGTTGATTGAGAATGGGAATCTACAAGAGTTGTGAGAATTCCTCCAAAGTTGGCATAAGTTGATAATCGGGAAAAGTGAAGCAATGGTGTAGAGGATCAAAGAATTGGAAGAAAACCTTCATCATATCTTCATTTGTGCTAGAGGTAACCAAGTTTAGGAGGTAACCATGTCTTTCGGTGAATGAAGAAGTCTCATGGACCCTTGATGATAACTCTTTGAGTTAAGGAGGAATCCTTACGGGATTGACTTGAACGGTTTTCTTGCGAATATAAGCCATGTCCTACAAAACAGAACAAAGATAAATCCCAAAAATCCTTGAAATGGTTAGTGAGAATGAGTATGATGTTATGATGTTTATGATGTTATGTACAAGTAAATGTATACAAACAAGTCAAACAATTCTTAGGTTTAGGCTTGCATGGAGTCTCATAGGTATGTACCCTCTTGAAGTTTAGTTGGCTCAAACATGTCCTAGAAATAGTAACCGGGTTCTAAAGGATCCCAATATCACTAGTCTGTCTTCTCGGGCATTGTTTCAGTTCAAGCCTCTTTAACAGTGACCGAAATATCCCAAAAAGCCAAACCTCAATGAGTGTAGTATCGAGTATCTACCAACTTCGGACTGCACCAAAGTCGGTCATCTCACTACGTCCTAATGGCCAAGTTGGTCAAGTAAAGGTTCTAAAGTCAGTTAGTGCTTCATGACATCACTCAGCGGCCCCGTATTCTCCTTTACTACTCAAGGGATACCGGTACCCACAAATATGTCACACTAACATAGCTATTTCTTAGACCATGTCGGTATACCCTGCACTGTTTCACAATGTATTGCTACTTACCTATAAGGTATCCCAAATCTGGGTAGAGGATTTAAGACCAAACAAGGAACCAAAATGTAAAGCAATCAAATCAAATAATGAAAGCAAATAAAGGTGATCTAGCCCTAAGGTAACCCCATTTTAAAGTTTTTCCCCAACAGAGTCGCCAATTCTGTAATACGGTGGGAGAACTGACTTGGGTGTTTTACATTTGATCGCAAATGTTGCGGTTAGCAAGAGTTGCCACCGACTTTTCTTTTATCCAAAAGGAAAGGCTGAAAAGAACAGGAAAGACCTTTGAGATTATTTCTTGAGTTCGGGGGATAGATTATGAAAGGGAATGTGTTAGCACCCTTTTCATCCATAGTTATCTATGGGATCTTAGTTGCTTGCTAGATCATTTGCTTTTGTTTGAAAGTGTGCTTTGTGTGGTTTTTGAAAGTATTTTGAAAATGCTCCATCGCTTGGCAAACTTTGTAATAGTTCTCGTTCGTAAGAACGTATACAAAGTGTTGACCTTTTGAAAATGTTTCATGTTTGGAAAATGTTTTGAAAGTGTTTTTGAAAGTATTGGTGTTGGTTTTAAAAATAAGCAAGAGTGTTTGATTTGAAATTGAGCAAGCAACTAGGAACAATCTACCTACTCAAAAGTATTAGTTCATTTCCTCCTTTCTTTTGATATTGCTATCTTACCATTGATTTGGTAAGAAGTCCTATCTTTGGATGTAAAGGGACGGGCGTGGGTCGTCGTATAGCCATGATAGAAATGTTGTAAAATATCTTAGCAGTTTTCTTTGAGGGACTAAGGTTATTTTGAAAGGCAACATTTGATAGCGTCATCGAGGGACTATGATCTTGTATTTTAATTGCTTTTGGCTAAGATATCCCACATGCATAACATGGCCCTTTTTGTAAGGCAACAAAGTGGATTTACCCTAAGGGTGCAAGTGTGCAAATGTGTTGATTTACATGCATTATTTTGTCTTGAGTTAGGGTTTTCTAACTTGTTGATTTTAATCTTTTCATACAAACCCTAATTTACTAGCATTTATAGAAAGCGATAAATTACGGAAAGTAAAAATACTAAGCTATTACATCATGAGGGGAGGGGGTGTACAAATTTACAAATAGGGATTTTGCAAGGAAATTAAATCTAATTAATCATTACAACCATATTGAATAAATGTACAAGAATTGAATAAATGAAAATGTAAAAAAATGCAAATGGAAAAGAAACATAATTTTTTCTTGGACTTTTATGAAAGGGGTTTTAATCTAAACCTAATTAAGAAAATGATTAGTTAAAAATTAAATAAAACTAACTTAAACTACTTAAGAAAAGAAATTAACTAAAAAAGATTTTTAGAGTTTTTTTAATGAAAGGGTTTAAATTAAAAATAATATGAAAATTAATTAATTAAAATAAACCTAAGTTCTAAATTAATTTTAAAAGAAAGAAAATAAAATAATATAATAATTAAACCTAATTATCTAAAATATTAATTATTCAAGAAATTAATTTGTTTTAAGAAAATATTTTTGGTCTTTTTGTTTTATAAGAAAATAAAAATAAGTATAAATAATAAATAAAATATTTTTTTGGATTTTATTAATAAATAATAATAATAATAATAATAATAATAATAAAAATAATAAAAATAATATGAAAAAGAAAATAAAATAAAGAGAAAGAAAGTGAAATAATAAAGACCCAGAGGTGTAAACATAGTCAGGGGCTAACAAACAGAAGAAAAAAAATGGAAGGCCCAACTGTTGGAGGCCCCAGCGCCTGTTTTTAAAACAAAAAATAATGGAGAAAATATGAAAAATAGGCAAAAGGGTACCACTGGGGCTCGAACTCAGGTTCCTAAGGTGACATGCGCGTGCTTTAACCACTGGGGTGGTGATACATCCGTTAACTTAAACAAAACAACAAATATATAATATAAGTTTTGCCCTGAATGTACTTCATCTTCAACCTCCAACCAAAGGATATGTAACTTATTCATTTCTCATCCATTCACAAAACTTCCAACATCAAACTTGTTAGAAATTTCCTCACGATTCTGAATATGTAAATAACTTAAGCTAATTCTCAAAGATAAGCATGCATTTATAACCGTACCAAATTCTGACCTAAATATTTTCAGAAGTTCAAACTCAAAATTCTCCCTACTCAAGCAACATAAATGAAATCTATAGACATGTATAGTTTCAGGGAAATTATATCTACATTTTATCTTCACAAATGTAAGCCTAACAATGCCTAAATAATGAGATGGAAGTTCAAGAAAAATACCTTAAAACTGGAAATCATGAAATGAGTTTGAGCTTGTTTCAAGTGATGGTGATGATCAGGTTAGCTTCCTTGAACTTCTAGGAAGCTAATGCAATAGCTGGCTTGAACTGAGAATGGTTGGAATGCTCTAGAGAAGTCCAACTACAATGCTCTGTTTTTGGCTATGGAAGTTGATGAAGATGATGTTACAGTCTGCAAACAGGGACATGGATGGTTTGTATTTGATATGAGGAAGCTTTTGAATCTAAAAGGCTAAGAAATACACGAGTAGTTTTGAAGATTCAAGTTCAAAGTCAGAAATGACACAAAAATGAAGGTTTTGTGCAATCTAAGTTTTCAGGGAGTTTAGGAGTGTTTCCAATCGTGTGTTAGCTTGTGTGATACGGTGGGAGAAATGACTTTAAGGTTTTGTGTTTGATCACAAATGTTGCGGTTAGCAAGAGTCGCCACCTACTTTTCTTTTATCCAAAAAGAAAGGTGAAAAAGCACATGAAAGACCTTTGAGATTGTTTCTTGAGTTCGGGGGGGGGGGGGGGGTAGATTATGAAAAGGGAAGATATTAGCATCCTTTTCATCCATGGTTTTCCATGGGATCATAGTTACTTGCTAGATCACTTGCTTTTGTTTGAAATTGTGCTTTGTGTGGTTTTTGAAAGTATTTTGTAAAGAGGCCATTGTTTAGGAAATCTTTGTAATGATTCTTGTTTGTAAGAATGTATACAAAGATGTTTGATCTTTTGAAAATGTTTTCAATTTTGTAAGATGTTTGAAAGTGTAAGTTTTTGTTTTGAAAGTAGCAAGGATGTTTGTTTGGAATTGAGAAAGTAATTAGGAGCATTCTACCTACTCAAAAGTCTTTCTTGTTCATTTCCTTTTTCCTTTGACATTGTTACCTTACCATTGATTTGATAAGTAACCCTATCTTTGGATGTAAACGGGACGGGCGTGGGTCATTGTATAACCATGATTAGAAATGTTGCAAGGTATCTTAGCATTCTCTTTTATGGACTAAGATCATTTGAAAGGCAACTCAGATAGCGTCGTCGAGGGACTATGATCTTGTATTCACTTGTTTTTTGCTAAGATACCTTATATGCGTAATATGGACATTTTGTATAAGGCAACCAAGTGGGATAATCCTAGGGGTGTTTGTATTAAAGTGTATTGTTTTCATGCTTGTTTTTGTCTTGAATTAGGGTTTTCTAATTGATTGGTTTTAGTCTTTCCATACAAACCCTAATTACTAACATGTTATGTATAAAGCGATAAATTGCGGAATTTAAAGTTACTGCGCTATTACAACATTTATGGGGAGGGGGTGTACAATTTGTAAATAGGTATTGCAATAATGTAAACCTAATTAATCTATTACAACCATATTGAATGGGTATTAATGTACAAGGAACTTAAATGAATACAATGTACAAAATGAATAAATGTATAAAAAATGCAAAATATAAAGAAAATGGATCTTTGTTTGGACTTTTTTATAGAAAAGGATTTTATCTTAACCTAATTAATTAAAGAAAATAAGTAATTAAACTTAAATTTTATTAAGAAAATATTTAAATGAAACCCTAGTTCTATTAATTGATTAGTAGAAAATAAGTTTAGAAAAAGTATTTTTTGGTATTTTTATCTTGAAAATATATTTATAGCATCATAAAATATTTTGGCCTTTTTTATATATAAATAAATATATTTTAATAGGTGTAAAAGAAAAAATAAATATTAACCTAATTAATTATTAAATTTACAAGATAGTTTGTAAAAAATAAATAAAGTATATTTAAATAAAATATTTTTATGAGAAAAATAAAATAACTAAATCAAAATATAAATCTATCATTTCTAGTATTTTTATGATTTTTAATAATATTAGGAAAAATATTTAAGAAAATAAATGAAATAAAAATAAAAAAAATAAAACAAAATGGGCCAGGGGCGCAAATATGAAACAGGGGGTTAGTTAGCAAAAAACAAAAAAATGAAGCAGGCCCAAAGAGGCCCAGCGCCTTGCAAAAAAAAAATCAGAAAATGCAAAATATGTAAAAAAAACACAAAGGGTACCACTAGAGCTCGAACCCAGGTCCCATAGGTTACAAACGCGTGCTTCTACCACTAGGGTGGCTATACATCCGTTAACATAGGCAAATCAATAAATATGTAAGGCAAAATGTGCCCTGATGACTTTATCTTCAACCTCCAGGTAGACCAACTGTAACTTGCTCATTTCTCATCAAAAATGAAAACTGTAAACATGAAACTTGTATAAAATTTTCTCACGGTTTCAGAAATGTAGAGCATTATAACTATAGATAAAAGATAAGCATGGATTTTAATGGCCCTAATCTGAACCCTAAAAATCTCAGAAATTTCAATTTCAAAATTCTCTAAGCTCAAGCAAATTTAATGGAAACTATGGACATGGTTAGCTTCAGGGCAATGATATCTACATGTTTTGTTCACAAATAAACTATTGATGATGCCTGTATGAAGAGTTCCAAGTTGAGAAAACTTACCTCAAAACTGGAAATCGTGTTTTGAGTTTGAGCTTATTTCAAGTGATGGTGATGATCAGATTAGCTTCCTTGAGGTCCTAGGAAGCTAATGCAATGATTAGCTTGAACAATGGATGGCTGAAATGTTCTGGAGAAGTCAAGTTGCAGACTTTGTTTTCTGGTTACGGAGGTTATGGTAAATGGTGTTACAGTTCTGGAATAAGGATGGGGATGAGTTGTATTTGATGTAAGGAAGCTTTAGGAATGAATTTGAGGGAAAACGCACGAGGGAAATGAGAGATACAAGTTTAAGGTCAGAACTCTGTATCAATGGAGTTTTTTGTGAAATTTCTGGCTAGAGGGAATTTGGGAGTGTTTCAGGGTGCTCAAACTCGTAACCTAGCTCACAAATAGTAATTCTATTTATAAGTAACAAGTTTGGAGACTTGTCCTTGATCAGAATTCAAAAATCACATATTATGGATCTTTTTCTTGTTTTTGAAGCAAGCTTGACACACATTGTCCCAATGCATAGTACAAGGCTGTCTAGAGTGGTTGCAAACTTTAAACATGTTTATCTAGCTTTGTATGTTGAGTGTGTGTTGAACAAACAAGTTAGAGGCTCAAGAAGAGTGGACTTTATGCATAAAGCCACTTTTCCAAAATGGCAATGTTGCCTTTCTTCCTAAAATGGTATTAAGCATGGGCAATGCATTGAATGCTTGGATTAATGCTTCTAGCAGCTATGAAAAACATTAATTATGGAGTGACAAATAAGTTTGAGGCCTGAAAAGAAAAGATTATGCAGCCTAGCATGGATTTGGTTCATGTGTTCACAAAAAATGACTTGTAATTCAAGTTTGAAAACCCGAACTTCCTCTCTTCGATTCTCCCTGCTCAAGAATGATCTCAAGGATTTCTTGGACATTTTGGAAAGCTTGTAATGTGCTATACAACCAATATTTGAATTGCTTTTGAATATTCCCATTTGAACTATATGAAAAAGTGCCATGAAGTTGGGTCAAAATCCTGACCAAATTAGGGCAAAACTTCACTAAGTGTTTAGTTTCATGACCCTATGTTCATAAAATTATAACTTGAGATTCAAGCACTTTTGGAAGAAGTTGTATGAAGAAAAGTTGTAAATTTCATGGATATCTACAACTTTCATGTTGTAAGTTTCTCTTGAATCATCTTGCATCATGGTAAAAATTTTGCTCAAAGTTATAAAAAAATAAGAAATTTCCAACACTTAGAAAAATTTCTAAGTTTAGAAATTTTGACTTTTCAAAATGAAATCTTGACTTTTTGATTTCTTGATGAATAAGTTTCATATTTTTACATATTTTGATGAATTATGATCTTTGGCACTTGAACTTGACCAAAAAGTCAAAGTTTGACTTTTGATCAGTTGACTGAAAAATTCATCTGTCAATCCAATGGTCTTGCAATGTTTTAAACCATGTCATTAGATAAAAATGATGCAATTTGACTCTTGAGATAATGATTTAAACCAATTGACCATTTGCTAGGTCAAAAATCAGAAATTGCCCTTTCCCAATCAAAACCCTAATTTTGACCATTTTGCCCTTTTGGAGATTTGATCAAATTTCTTGAGAAATTATGGTCCAAACTTGATAAAATGATACATATGGGTTTAAAATGTTGACGTGGATCAAAAATTATGAAGTTTGACTGTAAATTGGCCATAGTTGACTTTTTCCCCACTACAGCTGATTTTTAGGTCAACTGCTCAATTGACTGAGCAAAAATGTGATCCAAGGCTTGAAACTTGACATGAGTGATCTTGGGGGTCCATGATGATCCATGAAAGTCATATGGGGCATTGGAAGTTCAAATATCCTTGTGAAATCTCAAACCCTAATTTGATCATCAGTGTTTTAAGGAGGGGTCTTGAGCTGATCAAACCCTAGTGCAGTCTTGAGTCCAAGGAGATCTTGTGAGCAAATTCTTGATAAGTGAGAGAGAAAATTTTGGGGGTAAAACAGCTTGCAAAAAACTTGTATAGTTATATGAAAAAGGTTAGAGGGCTTGAGGTTGGAAGAAGTCTGAGGTATAGAGTTATGGATATGTTACTTGATTTTGAATAAAAGTGGAAAACATGGTTTCAAGGCATAGTACAAGCATGGCCTGAGTTTATGGAAGGCTCTAGACATGTTGCTTTTTCCTTTGACATTGCTTGTGATCAGAAGGAACAAGTGAAAAGCTCTATGCATTGAATTTGTGATTAAAGTCACTTTTCCAAAATGGAAATGTGAACTTTGTTCCATTAATCGAATAATCACTTGGACAATGACTTAAAAACTTGGATCATAGCTCAAATAGTTGTGTAATATTTTGATTATGGATATAGTTATAGGTTAGAAGCATGCAAAGTAAGATTTATGCAGCATGGGCTTGAGATTTGAATTCTTGTTCATCATGGAAATGACTTATAATTCAAGAATGAATGTCCAACTTCTCGTCTTCGATTCTCTTTGCTCAAACATGATATCAATGAGTTCTTGGAAATTTTGGAAATCTTGTAACATCCTCTACAACCATTATGTTGGACATTTTTTAAACTTGATCTTGGAAATATGTGAAAAATTAGCATGAAGTTAGGTCAAAATCCTGCCTAAACTAGGGCAAAATTTCACTAAGTTTCCGAGTTTCATGAACATGTATTCACAAAATAATAACTTGAAATCCATGAATTTATATGATAAGTTGTGTTCTACAATGTTTTAAATCTCATTGAGATCTACAAATTTCATGTTGGAAGTTTCCTTTGAATCATCTTGCATCATGGTGAAAATTGGCTCAAATTTGTGAAAAAATATGTAGTTTTCAAAACTTGGAAAAGTTTCTAAGTTTAGAAAATTTGAATTTTCAACATGAAATATTGACTTTTTGATTTCTTGATGAAAGTTTTTCATATTTTGACATGTTTTGATGAATTGTAATCTTTGACACTTGATTTTGACCAAAAAGTCAAAGTTTGACTTTTAAGTGTACAATTGACTTTTGATTAGTTGACTGAAAATTCATCTATCAATCAATTGGTCTTGAGTAATGTTTTGAGCCATGATATTAGGTAGAAATGATGTATTTGAATCCTTGAGATCATAACTTAAAACAATCAAACATTTTCTAGGTTAAAAATCAGAAATTTCCTCTTCTCAGTAAAAACCCTAATTTTGACCATTTTGCCCTTTTGATGATCTGATCAAATTTCTTGAGGAATTGTGATCCAAACTTAATAAAATTACATATAAAGGTTCATGATGTTGATATGGATAAAATATTATGAAGTTTGAATGCAAATTGACCATAATTGACTTTTTCCCCAATATAGCTGATTTTAGGTCAACTGGTCAATTGATTGAGCAAAAATGTGATCCAACACTTGAAACTTTACATGAGAAATATAGAGGGTCCAAAATGATCCCTGAAAGTCATATGAGGCATTAAAAGTTCAATTGTATTTGTGCAATCTCAAACCCTAATTTTTAGTCATCAGTGTTTGAGGTGGTGTCTTGAGCTGATCAACCCTAGTGCAGTCTTAAACCAAAGAGATCTTGTGGGAGACTACTTGATATATGAGAGGGATAATTTTGGGCTACAACAACCATTTTATCCTTTAGGCTCTTAAATTTTTACTAAAATCATTTGTCACATTTTGCTATTAATTATTTCTCGCTTGAAGCTTGAATCAAAATTTGAGGTCCTTAGAAATGAATTGAATTTACCATTTGCATAATCATGCATCATTCTAAATTTTTGTTTCGCTTTCTAAAGTAATTCTCGAGTCTTATTTTCCCTTTGGTACTAGAGTACAAAGCTCGCGCTAAGAGGAAGATGGGAAATATTAAGCAAGAGATTTCTGAACTCTTCAAAGAGGTAACACTTTGAAGGCTGGTATGGAGTATCTAACTGATTTGTTTGAAACTTTGGTTTCTGCCCAAGTCAATCCTTCTAGGAAGGAAGAAGAGATGGAAAAGGTCTTCATAAAAATTATGAAATCATTCTTTCATGAGAAGGTCAATACGCCTAGTGATTTCCCTGAAAAAGTGAATATGGGAGTGCTTCTGGAAGAAAATGCCCGAGAGGAACGTTTGTCTAAAAATGGTAACTCGACAGATAATGCAAAGAAGTATTGTGATATATTCGCCAAGAAAAGAGAGTAAGACTCAACTGATACTTCGCAAGAAGGGAAAAGGAAACCTAGATGTAGAAAAAGGAGTTATTAGCATCCACAAGTTACTACTTTTATGCCATCGATTAACCCAACTTTTATAAATCATCCGCGACTGCAGCGAGGACCAAGGAGACCCCAACGAAGAAAATATCATCATCAACAAAAACGTGTTCTTCCTGTCACCACTATAGTAAATACAACTTCTGAAGCTCCCAACCAGCAAGTTCTAGTCAGAGAAAAACTCAGTTTGATCCAATTCTAACTACCTATACATAGTTGTTTCCTATCTTGATGCAGAGGAATTTGGTTCAGACCCGATTTCAACCGAAGATTCCTAAGAAGATGCCTTGGTACTACAAAGTTGATTTGACTTGTTCCTTTCAACAAGGAGCCCCTGGGCATAGTACCGAGCATTGTTATTCATTGAAAGCCAAAGTCCAAAAAATGGTCATAAGTGGTATCTTGTCATTTAAAGATATTGGTCTTGAGGTTCAAGTCAAGTCATTTCCAAAAAATAAACATGATTGAAGGATACCTTGGAGTTTAAAGAAGAGAGTCTTCTAAATTTAATTAACATTTTACTTCTTTTTCATTTGTAATCTTTCTTGTTTATCATGGCACTGTTTGCATGTAGAACTTGTTTGCATTTGAATGATTATCTTAATACAATTAGTATGTTTGTCTTAAAGAAATCCATTTGTTTCACTCGTATTCATTTTAAATTATGAATTATTTCTCTGCATTATGATACAAAATATTTTAACCAAACTCTCGCGTAGGCAGAGATTGGAGGGAGGATGATGAATTTAAAACACAAAATTTTTTGTTGTATGCTTTTGGATAAAACCTTGTTGACGATGTACAAGAATTGTTTCAAATCCCAAAACACCAGAGATATAAGGGAGTGAAACCCTCATTAACCCCTTTGAACCTTGAAGTAGGAGTTTTTTTTCTGTTTAGAAAAAACCTCATTTTTAACCTGGGGCAGGGTAGTGTTCAGTTAATTTGATTGAGTATTTAAATCTCACCAAGAGTGCATGTCCAAGGGTACAACAATGATTATCCTTCAAAAGGTTGAGGAAAGTCAAAATCGCAATGGTCAATCTTCGCCTATCAGTAGTGTGCATCAAAACAAGATGATATCCCATTGGGTATCTCTCGCACATCAAGTGGTCAACAGATAAGGATACAATAATGGCTATCCCTCATCTACCAAGAAATAAGACATTCACAATTCTTCCAACAAGTCAAGAATGACTCGAAGTCACACGACGTGTTCAAAAGGAAATAAAAATGAAATGAATAAAAAAATGATGAAAAAGAAAGAGGCAGAAAGGCCCGCTAAGTCAGAACTTGAAAAATAAGTCGCTTAGGCAAAAGTCAGGGCATCCCGCTGAACTGTCAATTCAAAAGAATTAGTTCTGGCAAAAGTTAGGGAAAACAAAAATTTGCAAAGAAAGGATTACATCGTAAAATCCTCTACAAAGAACAGAGTCGCGTGACAAAAGTTAAGAGTGAGTGACCTTCGTGTCCAAAGAATGTCAGTGGTTCCTCAACCATCAACTATATCCTCTCGAGAGATAAGTGCTTATTTTGGTTTAACTTAACATAAGAATGAAGAACATCATGAAGGGGGTGGGAACCAAATATTTTGAGCCTAAAAATCTTTTTTCTAAAAACTGTAAACCATGACACGTTACAACCTTCAAAAATCCTAATTGAAACATGGTTTATTTTGAAAGCATACTTGGACAAGATTGTGTTCCTGACTCTCATAAGTTTTGCTAAATATTTGTGTTGGTATCATAGGCTTTTGTTATCTTTCATATAAAAATAAATAATGCACTAATTCGCAAGATATGTGACATCTTTTCAAAAATCTTCAAGGATTACATAACTGTTGTATTAGAATTTTTATTCTCAAGAATACACTTTTTCTGCTTGTAAAAGATTTGCTTAATATCAAGGAAGCTTACATATAAGCACCAGTGAAGATTTTAATCTTTTGAGGTCTAAAACTTGGTTAAGTAATTGGAGAATCATTTCTAAGAATCATCATAGCCAGGGGCATGTCGCCTAAAGACCTTAAGCACGAACAAGTTGTTGCCTCCATAGTTTGGTTACCCTCATGGGGAAAATTTGAAGACTCTGTTTTTCCAAATACAGTTAATACGGGGAAGTCATGTCGAGATTCAACGAATCTTTCTAAGAGTTTAAAGACATTAGGGCATTTTGGATGCTAGGTCTTTTGTAAAATCCTCTTGAGACGATTTCTTCTCGTAAACCATGTAACGTGGGGCATTTAAGAAGTGAAGTTATTCGCAAAAATTGTCGTGCATCATGCATTTTATCAGCAGTAAACTTGGGGAATCCAAAAATAGTTCCAGGGGAAATCCAGATTTGTCAAGATATGTGAACTGCTTTGCACACATTATCAGATGGTGGTGTTCCCCAGTATTTCCAGCTAAGCAAGATTTTTCTCCAACTGAAGCGTTGTTATCCTTTCAATGGATTATTGATTGGACTTTGAGTATCTTCCTCTCTGGAGAGATTAGAGCCTTATAGAAGAAATGTTCTTTGTTGATGGCTTTTATTCTATCTCCAGTTAGTGTTCCTATCTTGTTGAGATTAGCCGAGTATCTGTTTGTACTGTGATGTCTTTTCATCTCTAGTTTATCTATTTTGTTTGTTTTGTCAGCATATACATGACATTCATTTATTCATTCACACTTACAACATTCATGCACATTCGCATTTCTCTATGTTTTTGGGTCCATCTTCGTTGGTTGCGTTTATCCCTAAGTAACCTATTTCCTCTTTCCAAATAGAGTGACAACTTAAGCAGAAAATGTACATCCTTTTTAATTCCCCACTGAGTTTATTCCTCGTGGAAGGGTATTTGTTTTAGCCTTCCTTTCATCTCAGGATAGGATAAGTCCCAGTTAAGTTTATTCCTCATCTGGTAGAGTCTTGTTTGAATATTTCTCTCCATTTTTGTTCTTGTATTGAGCTTCGTATCCTATAGATGTTACCCCGTGGGCTTCTCTAGGCTGTGAAACCTAGATTCAGAGTGCATTTATTTTGCGCCTGTAAATACTTTTGTCTCCTCAGGAAGATTCTATTCATCATTCCCACTGAAGATGAACTTTGTTTCCCAGTAATATTATTGCAACACACTTTTGGAATCTCAACATGATGACAAGTGGCAGACTCTTTATTTGAGCAACTTGATTATTTATGGATTTCCTTTTTTATGGAAAATGGAGGTCTCTTCATGAGCAGTTTGTCTATCCCCGATGAAGTTATTGATTCTTATTCACAATAGTGTCTTTATAACATTATATTGAAATCTTTTGCCTGACAACAAGTGGCGACCTCTTTATTTGAGCAAATTGTGTATTTATAGCATACTTTTACCTTATGGCAAATGGCGGTCTCTTCATGAGCAGTTTGTCTATCTCCAACATATCAACTCTGATTTTTTTAGCAAACGACATCTCTTCGGAAAAGTCCTGTGGGGAAGTTTATATGATATCCTTATTAGGTGGAAGAATTGATTAAGAAGAAACTAAGACCAGTTCGTGGCTAATGCCCAGGTTCTTGGGGAGGATTACTCAGCAAACGACATCTCTTGGGAAAATTCCTGGGGGGAAGTTTGTATATTATCCTTATCAGGTGGAAGACTTGATTAAGAAGAAACTGAGACCAGTTTGTGGCTTATGACCAGGTTCTTGGGGAGGTTTACTTAGCAAATGACATCTCTCCGGAAAAGCCCCACATAGAAGTTTGTATATTGTCCTTTTCAAGTGGAATACTTGATTAATAAGAAACTGAGACCAATTCGTGGCTTATGACCAGGTTCTTGGGGAGGCTTACTCAACAAACGACATCTCTTTGAAAAAGTCTTGTGGGGAAGTTTTTATATTATCCTTATCAGGTGGAAGACTTAATTAAGAAGAAACTGAGACTAGTTCATGGCTTGCGACCAGGTTCTTGGGGAGGTTTACTCAGCAAATGGTATCTCTTTTGAGAAGTTTTCTCATCAACAATAAATGGTATCTCTTTTGAGAAGTTTTCTCATCAATAGCAAATAGTATCTCTTTTGGGAAGTTTTCTCATCAGCAACAAATGGTATCTCTACGGAAAAGTCCCGTAGAGAAGTTTGTATGTCATCTTTTTCAAGTGGAAGACTTTATAAAGAAGAAACTGGAACCCGTTCGTCGTGGAAAGGTTATTATCTTAACTACCTTTAACTATTGAGTTGGTAGTTTATTGTCATCTATGAGTCGATATCTCTTACTTTTCTGCCTTCATCTATTGAGTTGGTAGTTTATCGTCATCTATGAGTCGGTATAGTATTGATCTTCTACCTTTAACCATTGAGTTGGTAGTTTACCGTCATCTGCGAGTCGGTATTTTTTTTGATTCTACCTTCATCTATTGAGTTGGTAGTTTACCTTCATTTGTGAGTCTGTGTCTTTTTCGATTCTACCTTCGACCATTGAGTTGGTAGTTTTCCGTCATTTGTGAGTCAGTATCTTATTGATCTTCTACCTTCAACTATTGAGTTGGTAGGTTACCGTAATCTGTGAGTCGATATCTTTGTCGATTCTACCTTCAACTGTTGAGTTGGTAGTTTACTGTCATCTGTGAGTCGATATCTTTTTGATTTTCTACCTTTGACACTAAGTTGGAAATTTTCCATCACTTGAGTCAGTAGCCATTTATCTTTTCACAGCCTATACAAGGCGTCTTCTTTGTTAGAGTCAGTAATTGTTTTTCTTCTCTCGAATTTGTTCCCCAATAAGAGTCTCTTATTCGAAGTTTGTGGTTTTAATTCCCAGTGGAGTTATAATATCTTCCCCCGTGGGATTACTTTATCATGTGTGGTTTTTCCAACAGTAGTTTATTTCATGTGGCGTCATTCCCCATCAAATTCAGGACATTACATTCATATCATATCATAAACATCATTGTGGTATCTTAGGACCAAAAATTATGTATTCTATATTTAAGTATCTTCAATCTCGTAGAAACAAAGATTTCCATCTTCATATCTCTGAATAGAAGAAACTTAAATAGGGGAAACTGTCGTACCCCGATTTTTGACCTAAGATCCCACCTTCATTTGTATTCTCATATATCATCAAGGTCATGAGATACAATTGGTTTTTAACCCTCTCACCTTCGAGCATTGCTTGTGCAGGGATCATCAAATGTTGCGAACATCTTATCTTATGCATCGCTAACATCTAATCAAATACAAAGGCGTATATTTTGTTTCTTTGGTTTCATGTGCAGAAACAGGTCTGAATCAAGAGCATCAGGTGTTGCGCCTCAATTAGGGTTTTAGGTCCCTCAAGTGTTCAAGTATGGTGAATCACCAATTCTCAAATACTACTTCATAAAATTTTAGCCTTTAACCAAAAGCACAATCAATATTTCATCATCACTGGTCCATATGTGCATCAATATGTTTGGGAATGCGAGGAAAGATCAAATTTGCAAGTCGATTCAAAGCACTTTGACCAAAAGTCAACATTTTCAAGATCATGTTCAAACGATTGTAACTTCTTAATTATTCAATATTTTTGAGTGGCTCTTTTTGCGTATGACTCTCCTGGACGTCATCTCCAACTTATCTTTACAAGTCAAGAGTTAATTATGTGCAGAAGATCGTCGAAAACTTGAATACTTTAGAGGTCATTCTTTGGAATTTGACCTAATCTCAAAATAGTTGTGCCAAACTTCCAAGTATCATAACTTCTTCGATTCTCTACATTTTGAGGCGATTCTTTTTGCGAAGTATCACAAATAGCATTATCTATGAGATTTCTTCAATGATCAAAGTCGAATTGTGCTTAGAGAGCCATGAAATTTACCGAAATGTTATAGGTTATGTTTTGACTTAGAATGTTCTTAACCTCTACTTTTAAGTCATGTCATAATAAGTTTCTTCAAAGTCATTGTTCATTATGGTGGATTGAAGTACAATTGCAAAGAAGCGTATGAAGCGTGGCATGAGTTTGAGGATTATTCAAATTCTTTTTATTTGCAAGTTGACTTGGATTTGATATTTGAATCAAGAATGGATTCATTGTTTTGAAGTTTTATTCCAAGTAACCAATGACATAAAGTCAAAGTATCCAAGTTCGTCAAATAACACCAGGGTTATTAATTGCAAGAGTCATTCAAGAAGGTTTATGAATTTGAAGTTTTGAGTAAGATGCACTCCAATTTCTCGAGGATTATTTCAAGAGTGCAAGTTCATTAATGTGAATTGTTTAAAATTTCAAGCATTATTCAAGACTTTTCTCAAAGTTCAACTTCATTCATCATTCATGCATTTCAAATTCAAGGACAAATTTCGATACACATTCTAATTAGAATCAAATTCAAGTATTAGAAGTTTTCTTATGATATTTCAAGTTTTAATTTTAAAGAATCACAAAGCTTCACAATACTATATGAACCATCCAAGTTATTTGATCAATTTCAAATCATCACTATTACAACTTTATTGTTTACATAAAACTTATAAAAAATAGACAAGACTTAAACCTATAAAGAACTTTTACCTTAGACCAAATCCTAAGTTATATTCAAGTTTGGTCTCCATCCAAATCTTCCCCTGCTCCAAGATAAACTTGATGCCTACTGCTGCTTTCCTCTACTATCAGTCCACAAAACTAGTTCCTATCCCTGCAAAAAAAAACCTGCAATGCTGCCCTGCCAAACCTGCTACAAGAAGCCAATTTCCAGCCCTACAAAAGGTGCCAAAAGACATTTCCATCCAACCTGTTACATCAGTCAAAAAATGAAGTCCATACACCAAAATAGTAAAACACTACATGCATCCTAAAAGCATAAGATCAGAAGTCTAGTTTTGTTCAAATTTATCAATGTTCCCTCCTAAATTTTTAGAAATTTTTGGTCTATAAAAAAAGAAGGAAGTTTGTTTAACAGGGGGACTGATATTAGGGAAGAAAAACCATAAAGAAAAAAAAGAGAAAAAAGAGTATAGTTGTGCTTAACGAAATTGCTCTAAAATCTTCCTTCATAAATTCGTCCCAAAACGGTTTCCATCATTGCTATCTTCATCAACTCACAACATCTTCCATACAACTCCCTACACACCAACATAACCTCTACCTCCGCCAACAATATCATGACAATCACCATCACCACATCACTCTATTTGAAGCTCTCTATCATCATTTCAACACCCAACATTACAATCCACCTGCAAATCGCTCAAACTTACTCTCTTATCTTCAAACACTCACCACAAACCGCAGCCTAACCTCAACCCTCACCATCATTGCATCTTCCTCCAATCTTCAAAAAACTTGCGCTTCTTTTAGAATTAGGATAGGGAAACCCATAACCATCACCCGAAACCGAAAATTTCACAGAAAAATTACACACCACAAACTCACACAATAATCAGTAGAGAAATTCACACAGAGAAAATGTATAAATATCATTGACCCCTTGCACACCTTACATGACCGGAGCCCTCTGTTAACCTTCATCCTTAGCCATCACCACCAGGGAAATCAACTCCCAACGCTGCAACACCACCATCCTGGCCACTAACCACCAGTGATGATGCTCTGACGACTCAACTCAACAACCCTAGTATGATTCACACAATCTCTTCTCTAACGTACAATGAAATTCAGATTAAGACTTCTCTTGTTGTTGCAACCACCATCTCCCACGAGAGCCCGAATACCAAAGGTACCTACAGTAAGTTTGTACTTAAATGTCACATTGTTTAGTCTTATTTTAACCATTGAATATGCCGTTTGATTTGAGAATAAGAGAAAGATTGAAAAAGGTAGAAAAAACAAAGAGAGATTTCGAGAGCAGTTTTTTTGTTGTTGTTTCATCATTAGAAGATGAAGAAGAAGTAGTGATTGGAATCAGAGAGAGAGATAAGTGTGTGGTTTTCGATTTCATTAGAGAGAGAGAATATTTGATTTATTTAGTAATAAGTGTTGTTTAATTGGGAATTAAAAAAAAGTTCCCCTTCCCAAGAGCCAGTGGCACCTCCCCCTCAATTAGGGTTCCTCAAAAACCCTTTCTTTATCTTACCCGAACCGGGTCGGCCCCAATGGGCCTGTTGACCCAATCATATTCCATTATCACCTTTTTTATTCAACTAAGGAATATATATAAAGAAAAATACATGTAGCTTAGCGGTTAAGTAGTTCAGGTGTGACAAATGGAACCCGAGTTCGATCCCTAGTTCTCATTCTTTTAGTTATAAATCTTTCTTTTTATTTTTTTAGCCTTATTTCATTCTAAATTTCACACAAAAATACAAAAAAAATAGGTTAAGTTTATAATTAATTCTTTCTTGCCCTCATTAAAAAATACCAAAAATATATATTAGTATAATTTTGTCTTTCTTTATTTTATTTTTTGGTTGTTAATTGTTTAGTTATTTAATTTCTATTTATTTAATTTCCCTTTGTCGATCATTTAGCCTTTATATTTTGTTTTTCTAAATCCAAGGGAAAGAATTAATTTGTCGACTTCATGTCATCTAGTATCTAATGTGATTGTGTGAACCCCCTTTATACTCTTTTTAATTTTGATAATCTTGAATCTCCTAAAAAACCAACTTCAAACTTACACTCATTTAAGCCAAAACTTTGACACTAGGTCGTCGCATTTTTAAAATCTCATCCCCACATTCATTTAGCAAGCAAATCAATTTTAACCAAAAAACAAATATTTCAAAAGGTTCCTATAGGATACTATAGATACATAGGGTGCTAATACCTTCCCTTTGTATACTCAACCCCTAAACCTTCGATCTCTTTTCAAATTCCTTGTATTTTTTTCTTTACTTTTAGTATTGCACTTACTTTGCATATTTATTGGTTTTATTTCACACTTTTCCCTTTTCCCTTGGAAATAATAAAGCGCGATGGCGACTCTTGCTTATTTGCGAGTCAAGTTAATTAGTAGCTTGATCTCTGATTTTCACCACTACAGGTGGAACACAAGATTTGGGAAAACTTGTTATTATCCATACAGATCCTGCCTTCAACGAAAGTTGGTAGTTCACCTTCAGTATAAGTTGGTGCAATTTGTGTCTTTATCTCTAATGAAAGTCGATATTATTCTGTTTTTTCTACCTTCATTTTTTGAGTCGGTAGTTCACAGTTATATGTCGATCATTGTTATTCATTTCTTTTTTATCACTTTTTGAGTTAGTGATGTGTTTTCCCCTCTTTGGGCTTTTCCCCAGTAGAGTTGAGGTTACTTTTCCCTAGAAGAGTTGACTTTCCTCCAATAGAGTTGAGTTTCTTTCCCCAGTCGAACCACTATTCCCAAAGTCGTGTTATTCCCCAGTGATTTATTTTCTTGGTTAAACACTCTTTCTGATCCTTTGTTTTATTTCCTGTACCCCAGTGGTGTCCTGTGTCACCTTTGGAGTTGTCTATTTGCATGCACAATCATAAGCATTGCATGAAATATTAGGGCAAAAAATAGGGCCTATTTTATATTTAAGTATCTTCAATCGCGTCGAGATGAAGATTTTAACCTTCGTATCTCCGGTTAGAAGACACTTAAATAAGGGCAGTTGTTATACCCCAATTTTCCCCTAAGATCTCTCATCATCTCATATCATCAATACAACAACATCACACATTAGGGTTTGGTTGTAACTTCTACCCTCTTCTATCTTTGGGTTTTCCCTAAAGGGGTCACCAAGCACCTTGAGTTATGTATGCTTATGTGTGTTTTATGTTTACTAACCCTTAACCAAAATTCAAAATATGTATGTTTTCTCTTTACACTTTGCGCATTATAGGTGTGAAATCAAGTGCATCTCTCTCATCTCATCAACTAGGGTTTTGAGGGTTGATTCTCAAGCAGATGGTTAATCAGTGGGTCTTAGAAGTATAAGCTTCAAGGCTATGTTTATGGAATCAAATATCCATGGTTGAAAGACATTTTTAATTTCATTTAGTTTAAACTTTCCTCAAAGTTGGTGTTGACATTCACCAAAGAGTTATGTTCATGTGTTTATTCCCATGCCTTCTTCAATAAACTTCATTGAGACTCCAACTCCATTGTTTGATTATGATTTAAGAGAATATCATTTAAATACGTGTTATGATTCATCATGCTTTGTTTTTTCAAGAAAGCTCAAAATATTCAAAGGTTGGTTCAACAAGTTTGACCTAATTGAGCAAATGCTTGATTTAGTGATCACAAGTGCATAACTCTCTCAATTTTCAACATTTTGAGTTGGTTATTTTTTCTATGGATTCTTATTATCATCAACAACAACCTATTTTCATATTAAAAGATCCAATTGTGCAAGAAAAATCATCAAAAGTTGAAAGGGGTTTCAAGTCATTTTTGGCACTCTTTGAGCTAAGGATTGTTGACCTCCAAGGACTATATCTTACTCATTTTTTGAGATTTTTGAGTGACTCCAAATCCATAATTCTATTTAAATGATTACATGTCTCCTTGAAAGATTACATGTCTCCTTGAAATGCCTTTGAATTTTAGGGTTTGACTTCAAATGATCATAATTTGGTCAATTTTTATCACCTTGAGATCATTATTTTTCCAAAATTATCTTAAGGATTTGAAATTTAAACCTCTTCTTTATGTCAAACTTGAAAATGGATGGAAGACACCTTGAGAGTTCAAAACATTATAGGTCATTTCATGGATTTTCACAAACTTCACAAGGTCATAACTTTCTCAATTGTTGGAGTTTTTAAGTGTTTCAAATATCAAAATGTCATTTAAGAGATATAATTCATGCCATCTTCTTTGGTAAAAAGAAAATTTTAAGTGGAAGGCCATGTTTGGATGCAAAACATTACAAGTCACTTTTAATGCCAAACTTAGAAATTTTTCTAAGTGTGGAAAATCCGTGTGCTTTTGCTGATTTCAAAGAGACAAATTTTTTGATCCAAGACACCAAATGCAACCATTATTTTCACATTGTAAAGCTTGACATGAGATCTCTCCAATACTTCAAAAATCACATCATATAGTTCCCTACATTGTTGGCATCATGGTTGTGAAGTTGGCTTCCTGAAATTGATTATGGGTTTAAAGTCAGATTTAGTTTTGATTGGTTGGCCTCTAAACACAAAATTCTTGCGCTTTTTTTCTTCTAATCATGTTTAGAAACCTTCCATAAGTAATTAGTACCTTGAAACGTAAGTTTTGGCTGAGTTTTGATGCCAAATAAGTCACACATTGCTCATAAATTGGATTCACACGAATTCAATCATGTATCCTCTTATTCACACGCTTGAGCATTGCCTCATTCTCTCCTATAAATAAGAGATACATTCCACCCATTTCAACAAGATTTTGATAGCCAATTGACCTCTGCTAAGATCTCATTTGAACTATTAAGCTTGAATTAATTTTTTCATTTCCACCCTTCAAATCACCAAAAACTCCTTTGAGTTAGCTTCATTGAACTTCTCTGAAGCTAACCATACTCTTACCTTCAAGAGTCGTGACCTGAATCAAGCTCCATAAGTCCAGTTTTAGAGCTTCATCCTTTAGTTTGAACATGTATTTTTTCCACCAATTCATCTTAATTTTGTTTCTAGAATGTAACATTTGGTTCTCTGATGCTCATGGTATCCTTTGTTTTCAATTGTAATTGAGTTTTATACGTCTGTTTTGAAATCCCTTTTCAAAAAAACTCCCCTAGTTTTTTCCAAATCGACTAAGCTATGGAAAATATAAATTTGGCGCGAGGGTACCATTGGAATCGTCTTGAAGAGACTAAACGAATGACACAGGTCTCGAGCTCTAATTTTTCACTTTCATGAACCTGCAAATCGTGTGGACGGAGGTTGAAGAAGACCTACGTGTCTGTCTTCAACCAATGATAATTTGCCACACATTTTTTTCAAATCCGTTTAATAATTGATCACTTGTGTTATTTCCTGAAGACCATGATATCCACAACACGTCTGATCAGTTCGGTTAGCTTACAAACATGTTTTGACAATGATCAGATGGTCCATATTTTTGGAGTATATTTTTTATTTCTGTTTTTTATATTTAATTGTTTTAAACACCAAAAATTCATAAAAAATCATTTTGACTCAAAAATTATGAAAAAATTCATTTCTGACTCAAAAATTATGAAAATATTCACAAAAATATTTTCAAATATTATCTTTCTAATTCTTATTTTTTCATAATTTTATTTCCTGATTTGATATTTTTTTTATAATTTTTCTCTTTATTTAACTTGTTTTAATTGATTAAAAATCTTTCCTTGATTTTAAATTATAGAGAAATTGTGGAAGGATCCTGTGATACGGTGGTAGAACCGACTGTTATACTGGTTTACGTTTTTTGTTCACAAATGTCGCGGTAAGCAAGAGTCGCCACCAACTTTTCTTTTATCCAACAAAGGAAATGGTGAAAAGAGCAGAAAAGACCTTTTTTCGAGATTTTCTGAGTAAGGGGGTAGATTATGGAAAGGGAAGGTGTTAACACCCTTTCCATCCGTGGGTTTCCACGAGCTCTTAGGTACTTGCTCATTTTTGAAAATTGTTTTCGTGTTTTTGTGTTTTGAAAGATTTTGTTTGCTTTATGATAACTCTTGTATCAGTCCTCAAGAGTGTAATAAATAATTTTTTGAAAAGAAATATGAAAGTGTGTAGTGTAAAAAGAATCAGATTTGAGCAAGTACTTAAGAACTGCCTACCTACTCAAAAAAGGATGTTCTTTTCCTCCCACCCTTTAGATAGTGCTATCTCATTATTAGTGAGTAGGTAGCCCTATCGTTGGATGTTGAGGGACTATAGAAAGGGACGCTTATGGTCATTGAAGGAAACATTTAAGGATACCTTATCA
This sequence comes from Vicia faba, assembly GCA_948472305.1. Lineage (NCBI taxonomy): Eukaryota > Viridiplantae > Streptophyta > Magnoliopsida > Fabales > Fabaceae > Vicia > Vicia faba. Next base: position 1,276,025,727 of record OX451739.1, read on the forward strand.
TTTCGAAGGGGCTATCATCATATAGGCAACATCGAGGGACAAGATCATTTCTTGTAGGCAGCTCGAGGGATATTAAGGGACCATGATCTTTATGATGACTTTTAAACTGAGGGTCTTTGCTAAGATATCCCGACGTTCGAGGGACATGACCATTGTTTTTTCCGAAGGCAACAAGTGAGGTATACCGTAGGGGTGCAAGTGTGTAAAGTATGCTTGATTCAATTCATTTATCTTGCAATTAGGGTTAGCTATTGATTTCTTTTATGTCTTGCCATACAATCCTATTAATCTAAGCAATAACAGTAATAATAAAATAATAAAGCAAAAAGAAACGTCATACGCTATTACATCTCTTCGGGAAGGGGCGTACAAACCATAAAAAATTGAGTGTGAAACTATAAAGAAAAACCCTAATTAAAGCTATAACAAACCATTAGCCATTACAATAATGGGAAAATAATAATACGGAAAATAATAAACACGCGAAGATCGAAACAGGAACAAGTTTGAAACCCTAAAGAATCTAATTATTTGATAAAATATTTTAGGTATTTTATTGAGAAAAAGATTTGAAATTCTGACCTAATTCTAATTAATTTTAATTAATGAAATAAGTCAAAGTAATTAAATCAAATTAATTTATTTACCAAAAATTAAATTAAATTATAAAAACCTAAGTCTATTATTTTTTTGTGATTTTTTGATTTTTATGATTTTATGATTAAAATAAAATTGGTTTTAAAAGCATAAAACAATGAAATAAAATAAAATAAAAGTAAAGAAAATAGAAAATGGGCCTGATGTATGAATTAGAATGGGGTGTGCCTCAGGAATTTGTTAGGCCCAAAACAAGCAAGCCTAATGCCAGCGTGTGGTTCAGTGTTGTTGGCCCCTTTGAGGTCTATGATGAGCCCTCAGATCTGGAGCGTTGGATCAGGCGTTGCCTGGATCTGATGTTGATGATGATAAAGCACATGGTATGCACGCTTGGTGTGGAACCACTGAATCTGCAAGGAACAATTCAGAAAAATATTATGCAAGATGCAGGGAATGAACCCCTTCCCTTCCACACCAGAAAGCCTTAACGCGTGTTGTCTCAACCATTGGGACGACTATACATCTGGTAACATAATCACATTAATAAATATATAATATAAATCAAATGTTAAAGGTCAAACCAATCAAAGCACGCGCGCAGGGTGGGACCCTGTTATTTGAATGAACCAATCAGAGAAACACATTATTCCATATAGAGTCCTTGGCCGGTCAAACCACCCTGGGCGGTGGCTCCGGTCACCCTCTCCGGTTTCCCAAAAATCCAATCCTGTGAAATTCAATGAAAACAAATAAGAAAATAACCCTACTGGACTAAATAAGACCTTGCGAATCCAATGGCACAACTGATTTATCTTAAAAAGGCTTGTATCGTGAGATACGAAACTTCAAAAGTTTTGTGCCCTAACAATGGCACAATGTTGTTTCTGTACTAAAGCTTCCATGCAAAACGTTAGAACATTTGCAATGATGAGTATGATCTATGTTAGCATGCTTACAACAATTGAAAAAATCATAAATCTCAAAAATTACAACTTACCCACTTACCAACCAGAGCTTCTTCAAGAGGGGGTTCTGGCACTGATTTATGGTGAACTAGGAATGGTACCAACCCTTGGAAACCTCAGGAGAGTGATGTTAGACTTGAAATTCCTTAAGCACAACTGAAGAATAGGGTTTGAAGCTTCTAGGTATTTTTTTGAAAGTTTTGAGAATTTTTGTGCTTGCAATAGAGGCAGCTGCGCATCCCCTCTTGCTCTCAATCTCTTCTGTTTTTATATGCTAGAAATTAGGTTAACAACTTCGTGCCAAATCTCCACGGTTTGATGACAAGAAAATGAGTTTTTAATTTGTATCAAAACTTTCTATTTCAAGGAAATCTCTTTCTCCTTTTGTCCCATGCGTTTTGCTTTGACATGCCAGCTTATCTCATCCCTAATTTGATGAGAAAAAGATTCTCAAATCATATCTTACATGATTTCCATTATTTATTTATTTAATTTGAATTTTAATGAATAAAAAATAAAAAATAAAATTAATGAGATAATGTATGAGTGAGCTCAGAGGTCGTGGGCCATGTTAAGAACAAGTTTCAAGCATGAAAGCATGGACCCATTTGGAAAAAAATTAAAGTTTGGTCAATATTGGCTTCATGCACTTTTCAAAAAATTGGTCAACTTTAGCAATGCATATCTCTCTCAATTTAAACCCTAAGATGTTGTTTTTGGGCTTTTTAGAGAGCTTAGTATGTCCTCTAAATAACCTTTTTGGTTTCATCTCAATTGGATCTTCCATGTTTATGTAAGGAGCTTTGACCCAAAAGGTGTTTTGTTGACTTTTTGAAAGGACATATAATGTATGAGCTTGTATGTTTCCAATGGTGTATTTCTTGAACTTTAGGGATGAAGAGAAGTTTTAGGGAATTGGATTCTCTTCAAAATAAGCCTTGGTGGAAAACTTTCTGATAAAGTATGAGAAAGTTATGCCTGGTCAAAGTTTGGTTGACTTTTCATATAGAAACCCTAATTTGCCATTTTTAACTTTTGATGAGTTAGGAGCTGTGATACGGTGGGAAAGAACTGACTGTTTTTGGAATGCTGGTTTCCGTTTTGCGTTTGTTTTTGCAAAATGTCGCGGTAAGCAAGAGTCGCCACCGAATTTTATTTTATCCAACAAGGAAAGGAAAAAAGCACAGAAAAATTCCTTTTTCGAGATATTTCTCGGGTTCGGGGGGGTAGATTATAGAAAGGGAAAGTGTTAGCACCATTTCTATCTGTGGTTATCCATGGGCTCTTAGGTACTTGCTCATATTGTTTTCAAAATATTTCTTTCTTTGTGCTTGTGGGTTTGAAAAAGTCTTTGTTTGAAAAGGAGTGTAAGTGCGGAAATTTGTTTTGTTTTGAAAGAGCAAGTACTTAAGAACCATCTACCTACTCGAAAAAGGAATCGTTCTATGCTAATGTCCTTTAGACAATGCTATCCCACTATTGATGAGTAGGTATCATCATCGTTGGAGTTTTAAGGGTCAATTCGATTAAGGGACGTGCGGTCACTAAAGCAATGTTAGGACGCCTTAGCGGTAACCCTAATGTCTTAGATCATTTTTTCCGAGGCAACCTTTCGAGGCAACTATGATCTTTGGACAAAAGGGCGACCTCTAAAACTTCCTATACTCAATGACCGCGTTACGAAGGCAACCAAGTGAGGCGTACCCTAAGAGTGCACATGTGCGAGTGTGTTGTTTTCAGTTTATCTTTGTACATGTTAATGGTGATCTATGTTGATTTTAAACGTTCAATCTTGTCATGCATTCCCTATTATCAAACATCTAACAGTTTATGAGTTGCGGAAATTAAATTGCGGAAATTTAACTAACTATTACAAGGCGTCGGGTATTTACATCGCCAAAAGCAACCCTTGAAATTAAAATGCGGAAAAAAAATAAAGCGATAAAGATAGTCCTAATTATCTATTACATTCCGGAAACAAATACAATATTGAAATAAAATTGATCGCGTGCGGGAAATTAAATCGGGCGAGTTCTAGGGTTTTGACCCTTTGTTATTCAAGAAAAGATTTTTTGTTATTTTGAATTTATGGAAGAAATTAAATTGGATTAATTATTAAATTAATAAACCAATTAATTAATTAATGAAAATAATATTTTTGGATTTTTGTGTTATTTAAAGAAATAAAAATAAATTTAATCAATGTTAAGAAAACCTAATTGTCTAAGTTAATTTTAATTATTGCAAAATATATTAAAATTTATTCCTAATTAGAACTAAATTAATTAAATTAATATTTATTAACAAAAATAAAATACTGAAATTTAATTTAATAAACAAAATATATTTTTTGGTTTTTAATTTTATGAAGGAAAAATGTGATTGGTTAGTTAATAATAAAAATAATTAAACAAACAAGCAAATAAAATAAATATGAAATAGAAAGAATTAGAGGTTTGGGCCTGATTTTGGAGGTCTTGATAGCAATTCTGAGGCCCATCACAAGCTGGCCTCGTTTGACTTTTTGGATCCCCTGTGCACTGGTTGACTGGATCCCATGGTAGGCTTTCATTCTGGATCACCAGATCTGACCTGGGGCCATCTGGAAAGCGATTGAGTGAGGGAGCACGGTATGCTACAACTCCTTAAGCGTGCTGGAATACCTGAAGAAAAATACAACAAAGCAATATGGGGGACCTGGGATTCGAACCCAGGTCTTGTTGGTGACTGCCAGCTCCTCTTTCCACTAGGCCAACGCGTTTCTATTGTTAGTATATTCAACAATAATGCTAATATGAAAAAAAAAATGCCAGAACAAAAATAAAAACGCGCGAACATTCGAATGGGGCAATCAGATGGGGGCACGTGGTCGTCCCTGTCCTCAGGTCTGCAAGGAAATTACATGCGGATTTAAATCCGCAGCTAAAAACGTAGTTCATTTCAAAAACCCATCTCATGCCATATAAACTCCATCTAAGGCCATGGTTGTGCTTGTCTTTCTCCTCCGGTCATGTCCATGGCCATTAATAGGTCTAATTTTACCTGTAACAAAAACCCCTAAAAAAAACCTAGGAAACCCTACAATGGCGTTTTGCACCATAGAGCAGATAAACACAATCAAATAATATGGAAAGCTTGGAAATTATCTAGTGATTGCAAATATACCATTGGTTTCTTATAATGATGCATAGATTTTGAAACACGAGATCAAACTCAGAGGGGGGCCGCGTATCACTTACAGTGCGTTTGAGAGCGTGTGATAGCTTGCTAGGGGTTGGTTCTGACTCAGTGAACCTCCATCAATTGATTGATGTTGAGTTTCGCTTCTGAAAATGCCTCCAAGGATGATTTCAGTTTCACACTTTCTTGTGAATTTTTCAAGTTTGGTTCTTGGTGTTCTTGCAGCCTCTAGGTCTCAAATTCGTGTGCCTTGGATTGTATATGTATGATGCAATGTATTAGGTCAACAAATTGGTCTTGAATCTTTCCGCATGAATGCCTTGATATTGGATTTGATTCACCATTAAAGACTTGCCAATTTTATCAAAAACTCAATCTTTTTGCACATGGAATACTTGATACGAGTTTGATCATGATATTGATGATGATTAAGTCCTGAAAATAGAAAAAGATCTCATGTAATCAAGTTTTGGGATTTTATTTGATTTAAATTGATTTAAAATGGAATAATTCAATAAAAAATAAAATCAAATAATAAAATTGATAAATTGACACAAGGCTGGAGCTAGGACACGTGTGTAATGTGGCAAGTCCAAATCAAGTGGAAAAGAATGGGCCTATTTGACAAAATTTGAAGTTTTGGGGATGGTTGACTTTTGGCAATTTTGCAAAAATGCTCAACTTCAACAATGCATAACTTCTTCAATTTTGCACTTTTGGAGGTGTTCTTGGACTTTTTAGAAAGCTTGAGATGTACTCTAACCAACCCTTTTGGTATCATATAATTTTGATATTCCATGATAAAGTTATAAGCTTTGGAAAAAGGTGTTTTTGTTGACTTTCAAAAATGACCTATAATGTCCAAATTTGTAATTTTTGTGAGTGCATTTTATGATCTTTGGGTATGAAGATGGATTGTAGGAAATTTCATTCTATTCAAAATGAGCTTTGGATGGGTCATTGCTCATAAAGTATGAGAAAGTTATGCTTGGTCAAAGTTGAGTTGACTTTTCCTATAAAACCCTAATTTAGCAACTTTTGAGTCTTGATGAATTTTGAGCAATCCTTGATGAATCATGATCAACCCTTTATAAAATGATGATATATCCTTCAAAATGATAATGTTGACAAAAAATCTCGAGGTTTGACTGTATTTGGGTCACAGTTGACTTTTGCCCTAGCACAATCGATTTTGGACCCTTTGAGCAATTGACTGAGCAAACTTCCTCTGCAAGGCTTGAAATTTGACATGGATGACCTTGAGAACATATTAGGACATTAGGGAGAATTGGAGGTCATTTGTACTCAAGGATCTTGATGCAACACAAAACCCTAATTGGGGGTTGACTGCCTTAGGAGATAGCTTGACTGTCCAACTCTTGAGCAATCTTGAGCCACTTGGAGATTTTTCTTGCAATGTTTTAAGAAATATGATAGGGCAAATTTTGGGGTGAAACAGCTGCCCCTGTTCAATTTTCTTAAACCTGAGGATGTAGATTGGCTTTCGTGCCTTTCGTGATCCGAAGGTGGAAGATGATTGAACACTAGAGTGCCCAGAAATTTGCACTCGCATGAAGTGGTGTCAGCCTTGTGATGTCGGGAATGGGATTACAGATGCCATTTGAAGACTGTTGATAGGTGGTCTGAACTTCGTCTGGAATACGAATCAGGGAGATCTTAGCGTTGATCTAACTGAACCAGAGAAGGTCCTGGATTAACTTTGGTTGGGTAAGAATCAGAAAAATCTTAGGATCGATTTAACTGAACCAGACGAAAGTCTTAGAATATCTTAAACTGGAATACGAATCAGGGAGATCTTAGCGTCGATCTAACTGAACCAGAGAAGGTCTTGGATTAACTTTGACTGGATAAGAATCAGAAAAATCTTAGGATCGATTTAACTGAACCAGATGAAAGTCTTGGAATATCTTCAACTGGAATACGAATCAGGGAGATCTTAGCGTCGATCCGACTGAACCAGAGAAGGTCTTGGATTAATTTTGACTGGATAAGAATCAGAAAAATCTTAGGATCGATTTAACTGAACCAGACGAAAGTCTTGGAATATCTTCAACTGGAATACGAATCAGGGAGATCTTAGCGTCGATCTGACTGAACAAAAGAAGGTCTTGGATTAACTTTGACTGGATAAGAATTAGCAAAATCTTCGAATCGATTTAACTGAACCAGACAAAAGTCTTGGAATATCTTCAATTGGAATACGAATCAGGGAGATCTTAGCGTCGATCTGACTGAACCAGAGAAGGTCTTGTATTAACTTTGACTGGATAAGAATCAGAAAAATCTTAGGATCGATTTAACTGAACCAGACGAAAGTGTTGGAACATCTTCAATTGGAATACGAATCAGGGATATCTTATCGTCGATCTGACTGAACCAGAGAAGGTCTTGGATTAACTTTGACTGGATAAGAATCAGAAAAATCTTAGGATCGATTTAACTGAACCAGACGAAAGTCTTCCATAGCTGTAGTTTCATTTTGAGGGGACTACCAGGTCATATGAGTAGTCAACGGTGTTTATTGATTCGTCTTTCCCTGAAGAGGTAGAGAGTTAGTCATATGCAATGATGTATTAAATACATGATATATATCAAGCAATGATGCTCTCAACATAAATGAGATTGTATGGTGTGATGCGTATATGCATGTATCATGATGTATGGAAATGTAATGTTTTAGCTGTGGAAAATAAATCCCGGACAGCTGCTGGAGACAAAAGTTGAATTCTTCGCTTCCACTGGGGATGGTGAACGAAGGTGAGTGCGAGAATAAACCTGCAGGAGAAGATAACTCTGTTGGGGAATAAACTGATGAGGAGATTACTCTATGGGGAAGAGATGCTCTATTGAGGATTCCACTGATAAATTCCGTCGGGATGAATTATCATTACTGGTGATATTGAATCTGTTGAGGATTGAATTCCTATTTCTAAAAGGAAGGAACTCCGCTGAAGATGATATTTCAGTTGTGACTTCACTGGGGATAACCCTTTAGACTCTTATGGGGATAATCCTTTGAGCTATGCTGGGAATGATCCTTTGAACTCGGCTGGGAATATTTATTTTTGTACTCTGCTGGGGATAAACTTCCAGAGTCTATTGGGGATGACGTTTCAACTCCACTAGGGAAACTTTTTCAGATTGCGCTGGGAAAATTTTAACTCCACTGGGGATATCTTGTACCCTGCCGAGGAGCATTTTTATATTCCATTGGAGAATATTAAGACTTCCGGGGGTATCAAGCCTTTTTAGTGCTGATGGTAGATAAACTCTGCTTGGGGAGAATATTACCGGTTCATTCACAGTTGCAAGTCTCAGCTGGGGAGAGCTATCATTGTTGTCTTACTCTGCGGGGAGTGAAAGTATCTTAGCCGTATTCTTCAGCTGAACCTACCTTTGTACCTGGTGGATAGAGCAACTGTACAGCTCGGACAATTCTTATTGCCCCTGTATCTGATATTACCCGTGATCGTCTTTTGTTTCGCATGTAAATATTCATGAGCAGCAATTAATGTCAAATGCATATATCAAAAATGATCATTGGACGTTCTTTGCAAATCAAAACAGATAAAGAAAAACAGTTTGAAATTTCTTTGAAAATGAATTGTATTGATTTTGAAGTTTGGCCTGTAAATAGGCGTTTTTGTACAAGAGGCTGACGTCCTAGTAAGAGAACGCCGCCGAGCGGATATAATTTACGCAAATTGTGAAAAACAAAACAGCTATGTGAACAACCCCACTGGGTTCCAATTCTGCTATTTCCTTTATGTCCTCGAGCATCTCATCACTTTGCTACTTGGTTGAAGGTATATCAGATTGATTAGTGTCGTCCGAGCTTAATAGTTGATACCGAAGTCTGGATGCAAGGTGATCCAATGAGACATAGTGTTACGCCTTGATCCCTAATTTTTGCCTGGACCGCTCTTTCGGGTTTTCAGTCCACCGGGATGCACTTTTTTTCCAAAGCCACCTTTTCAGGTTTTCGACTTGCCGAGTGTACAGATTTTTTTTCATTTTCATCCCTTATTTTTGCCCGAACCCTTTTGGTTCGCCGGGAAGCCCTTATTTTTTCCTAGGCCAGTCGACCTAGCGGGTCTTTGATTATGCGTAGTATCTTTTCACTATGTCTGCATTGACGGGGTGAGGAAGGTCGTCACCATCCATGGTGGTTAGAATCATAGCTCCTCCTGAGAAAATATTCTTAACCACAAATGGCCCTTCATAAGTAGGGGTCCATTTCCCCCTGGGATCACCTTGAGGTAAGATAATGCGTTTGATAACTAGGTCCCTAACTTGATACTCTTGTCGTCTGACTTTCTTGTTAAATGCCTTGATCATCCGCTTTTGATACATCTGACCATGACAAATAGCAGTAAGTCTCTTTTCATCAATTAAATTCAACTGATCAAGCCGGGTTTGAATCCAGTCATCTTCGCTCAAACCTGCATATTCATAATCCGAAGAGAGGGTATCTGAACTTCAATGGGTAAGACTGCCTCCATGCCATAAACCAAGGAATAGGGTGTTGCCCCTGTTGACGTCTGCGCTGAGGTACGGTACCCATGAAGAGCAAATGGTAACATCTCGTGCCAGTCTTTGTACGTCACCATCATCTTCTGCACAATCTTCTTAATGTTCTTATTAGCCGCTTCGACAGCCCCATTCATCTTCGGCCGGTAGGGAGAAGAGTTGTGATGCTGTATTTTGAACTGCTTGCAGAGCTCAGTGATCATTTTATTGTTGAGATTGGTACCATTGTCCGTAATGATCCTCTCTGGTACACCATATCGACAGATCAGATTGTACCGAATAAACCGTGCCATGACGTTCTTGGTTACCGTAGCAAAGGAAGCTGCTTCAACCCACTTCATAAAGTAATCAATTGCTACCAGGATGAAACGATGCCCGTTGGATGCCGTAGGTATGATCTCGCCGATCATATCAATGTCCCATATTGCAAAAGGCCACGAAGCTGTCAATACGTTCAGAGTTACTGGAGGTACGTGCACCTTATCAGCATAGACTTGGCACTTGTGACATGTCCGAGAATGCTGATAACAGTCGGCTTCCATGGTGGACCAATAATATCCTGCCCGAAGGATCTTCTTTGCCATGGTATGTCCACTGGAATGAGTTCCAAAAGTCCCTTTATGTAACTCCACCATGATCCTTTCTGCCTCGTTCTTATCCACACATCGCAGTAGGGTCGAATCATGGTTATGCTTGTAAAGGATACCATTGCTGATGAAAAACTTCGTTGCGAACCTCCTCAAAAACTTTTTGTCATTAACAGATGCACCCTCGGTGTATTCCTGAGCTTCAAGATACCTCTTTACTTCATGAAACCAGGGCTTTTCTGTTACCTCTTCAGTCTCAATGTCACAACAATGTGCAGGTTCGTCCAATCTCTCAATGATAATCCCGAGAGCCTCGTTGTCCCAATTGAATTTGAACATATAAGACATCATAGCCAGCGCGTCTGCCAACTGATTCTCCTCTCTCGGGAATTGTTCAAAGGTTATCTCCTCAAAATGTGGAAGCAACTCCAATACATACTCCTTGTAAGGAATAATATTTGGGTGTTTTGTATCCCACTCGCCTTTGATCTGACTGATCACGAGAGCAGAATCTCCGAAGACATTGAGAAACTTAATCCTTAGGTCAACTGCTACTCGAAGACCCATGATGCACGCTTCATACTCCGCCATGTTGTTGGTGCAGTTAAAACATAGTCGGGCGGTGAACGGAGTATGAGAGCCTTTAGGAGATATGATCACGGCGCCAATGCCATTACCCAAAGCGTTCGAAGCTCCATCAAAGTACATAGACCATCAGGATCCCTCCTCAGGTCCTTCATCCGATCCTGGTGCCTCACAATCAGTCACTATCATGATATCCTCATCCGGAAACTCAAAGTTCATAGACTGATAATCATCCACTGCCTGATGTGCCAAATGGTCGGCTAACACGCTTCCCTTGATTGCTTTTTGATTCATGTATTGGATGTCATACTCAGTCAATATCATCTGCCATCTCGCTATTCTTCCGGACAAAGCAGGATTTTCGAAGATATACTTGATTGGATCCATATTTGATATCAATAGAGTAGTGTGAGTCAGCATATACTGTCTCAGCCAGCGAGCAGCCCATGCCAAAGCGCAGCAAGTTTTCTCGAGCAACGAGTATCAGGTCTCGCAGTCGGTAAACTTTTTGCTAAGGTAATAAATAGCATGCTATTTTCGGCCAGACTCGTCATGCTGACCCATCACACACCCCATTGAGTTATCGAGTATTGTCAAGTATAAGATCAAAGATCTCCCTTCAACTGGAGGCATCAGAATGGGTGGCTCTTGGAGATACTCTTTGATTCTGTCAAAAGCAGCCTGACATTCATCATTCCATCGTACCAGTTGATCTTTCTTCAGTAACTTGAAGATTGGTTCACAAGTAGCGGTCATGTGTGAGATGAATCGGGAAATGTAGTTTAGTCGTCCCAGAAAGCCCCTGACTTCTTTCTCTGTTTGGGGAGCTGGCATCTCTTGTATAGCTTTTACCTTGGCAGGGTCCACCTGAATACCTTTATCGCTTACGACGAAACCTAGCAGCTTACCAGATCTCACCCCGAAGGTGCACTTGTTCGGGTTTAATCTCAGCTTGTACAACTTCAACCTGTCAAACAACTTCTGAAGGTGGTCCAAATGTTCTTCTTCAGTTTGGGATCTTGCAATCATGTCATCGACATATACTTCAATCTCGTGATGGATCATGTCATGAAACAAAGCAACCATGGCACGCTGATACGTTGCCCCAACATTCTTCAATCCAAAAGGCATGACCTTGTAGCAAAAGGTACCCCACTAAGTAACAAAAGTTGTCTTCTCCATGTCTTCGGGAGCCATCTTAATCTGATTATAACCGGAGAAACCATCCATAAAGGAGAAGACTTTATGCAGAGCGGTGTTGTCAACCAGAACGTCGAAATGAGGTAGAGGAAAATCATCCTTGGGACTCGCCCTGTTCAGATCCCTATAATCAACACACATTCGAACTTTACCGTCCTTCTTCGGCACAGGAACCACATTGGCCACCCACTGTGGGTAAGAAGTAATTGCTAGAAAACCGGCGTCAAACTGTTTCATAACTTCAGCCTTGATTTTCTCAGACATCTCTGGGCGCATTCGGCGGACCTTCTGTTTCACTAGAGGACAGTCTTCCTTGGTAGGCAGGCGGTGAACCACAATATCGGTATCCAACCCAGGCATATCTTCATAAGACCAGGAAAAGATCTCAACGTAGTCATGCAGCATCTGAATCAACCGTTGCTTCATACTAAGATCCATATTTCCACCGATCTTGACCTCTTGTCCTCTTTTGTACCCAGATTCACTGTTTCCACTGGCTCTTCATGCGGTTGAATAACCCTCTCTTCCTGGAGTAACAATCGAGCAAGTTCACCAGGCACTTCGCAATCATCTTCACCTTTGTCTTCGACTAAGTTGATTGGATTTTCAAAGTTATAACTGGCAGTAGCAGAGTTGTTACCAGTGAGATCCAGAGTGGACGTAGACCTGTATATGTGAGTGTGTGTAAAATAGCTGTTTTGCAATATATAATAAAGAAAAACAAGGAGCGAAAAATTTGAAATGCAAGAACATCCAATACTTTTATTAATGATATATGTAAATGACACACATAAAGCCCTCACAAATGAAGCCACGATGCCCCGGGTAAGACACCGGGCCGTAAAGTTTAAAACATTTTCTGTTACAAATTCAAAACAAAAGTCTCATTACTGGGTAATAAAAGAAATAGGGATGAAGTCTTTTGCTGTCCAATTGCTTAGTCCACCATTGGTCGTAGGATAGATCCAGCTGTCGAACTCAGTCTCTTCAACGTCGTCTTCAATGGCATTTACTCCTGAATTGCTAATGAACTAGGGAGGTCTTCCGATCCGTGCATTTCGAACAACCCTTTGAGATTATGCAGTGAAACCCAAACCAAACTTGTTAGTCTTCTGTGCAAAATCAGGGAGTTGGCCCCAATTTACACACCACCTTTCTCGATAACAGCCCGGCATCCTTGAAGGAAGCCATCTTCATAGGAGGATCTTCAACAACAGTCTCAGTTGACGCTAGCGTCTGGGGAACCTTTTCAAAATTCTGAAATGGGGTCTCAATGAACTCCCCATCCATATCTACATATCAGAAAGAGTTGAGGTGGCTCACAATGTACTCCTCTTCTCCTTGCACTGTCACAATCTTCCCTTTGACCGGGTACTTCAGTTTCTGGTGGAGCGTAGACGTCACTGCCCCAGCTTTGTGGATCTATGGTCGACCCGACAAACAAGAATAAGATGGGCGAATGTCCATCACATAGAATGTAGATGCAAAAACCTGAGAACCAACCTTAATCGGGATATCCACCTCTCCATGCACCATTCTCTTAGACCCATCAAAGGCCCTAACAACAATGTTGCTTGGTTTCAGCTCCAACCCTTCACAGTCCAACCGGTCTAGAGCTTTCTTGGGCAAAACGTTCAATGAGGAACCGGTATCCACTAATACATGAGTAAGAGTAGTGCCCCTACATTCAATGGAGACATGCAGGGCATCATTGTGATTCTTCCCCTTAACGGTCAAGTCGGCGTCAGAGAAACCCAACCCATTATCGGCAGTCAGACTAGCCACGCAATCTTTAAACTGGTCAGCTGATGTTTCTTGCGGTACATGTGCAGTCTTTAGGAATGCAATCAGAGCCTTGGCATGGGCCTCTGAGCATAGCAACAGTGACAACATAGAGATTTTGGACGGGGTTTGCCCCAGCTGTTCAACTACATTGTAGTCACTCTTTTTGATGATCTTTAAAATCTCTTCCATCTCTTGTCTAGAAGCTTCAACAGTAATCGTCTTTGGTGCCTCCATCTGGGCAGGATCATCAGTGGTTCCTTTGCCCCGAGTGTTAGATGACTCGGCAACAGGGGTGAGAATGGGAACTTGAACAGGAATAGCAGCAGGTACACTGGAAGGTGTAATAACAATAGGTTTCCGGGCAGTTGGTGGAGAGATATCAGGTGAGAAAAGTCTTCTGCTGCGGGTGACTTTAGCAGGTCCAACAATATTGCTGACGTCAGTATTAACATCCAAATCTTGTTTAACTCCATGAAAATAAACATCAGCCCCGTAGTGCCAAGGGACGGCTTTATCAGAGGTGTAGGGGATAGGCCCAGGAACAGTGATGATCAATGGTGCGATTCTTGGAACAGATGTAATTTTAACAGGCTTTCTCGAGGAAGCCTTAGAAGAATTGTCGAAAATAGTGATAATAGCAACTTCTTCAGTATGAACTAAAGGAACAAAAATCTTCTCAAACAGAATCTCCTTACTATCCATCAGGCGTTGGACACCTGATTTCAAAATATGGCAACCGGTTGGTAGGGTAGAACACATACGGCAACCTTCGTCACAGCCCGGAAATAAACCGCCTAGCAAAAGGTTCTTCTTCACAGTCATCAAAGGGGTAAAAATGTCGTTCACAGAAACCACAAACGAGTCTTCTTCTATAGCATTTACTTCATGCTTGGGCATAGGAGCAGTCACAACATTAGGTCTTTCGGGCGCCTCGAACTCAATCTCCTTAGCATCAATTAAGTCCTGTATTTGGTTCTTCAAAGCCCAACAATCATCTGTATTATGTCCCGGGATATCAGAGTGAAAAGCACAACGGGCATTAGGGTTGTACTTAGGTGATGCAATGTTGGGATTCTGCGGAGCCTCCCTTGGGGTTACCAGATTGGTCTTTAATAACTGCGGCAGAATCTGAGACAAAGTCATGTTGAGATGGGTGAATTGCCTTTGAGGTCTCTCGGCCTTTTGTTTATTGTTACGCTGAGTAGCACCAGCAGGTCTTGAAATAACAATCGCATTAATAGCTTGGTGGCGTTCAGGTCTATTCTGGCTCTTCGAACTGTAAACAACACTGGCCTCCTTCTTAAACGGCTTCTTCTCGGTGCTCAATGAAGCACCCTTCTGTATTTTACCAGACTTGATACCAGCCTCAATCCTTTCACCGGTCATAATTAGCTCTGTAAACCCAGATGAAGAATTTCCGATCAGATGGTTGAAAAACGGACCAGACAAGGTCCCCAAAAACATATCAACTAGCTCCCTATCAGCCAAGGGTGGTTGCACTCTTCCAGCGAGATCCCTCCACTTCTGAGCATAATCTTTGAAACCTTCGCCCGTTCCCATTGACATACCCTGGAGTTGGGTACGCGTGGGAGCGAGGTCGGAATTGTATTAGTACTGCCTGTAGAAAGCCGTAGCCAAATCCTCCCAACTGCGGATACTGGCTCCGTCTAATTGGTAAAACCATTCAAGCTGAGTCCCTGAGAGACTGTCTTGAAAGAAGTGGATCCATAGGTTCTTATCAGTAGTGTACAGCTTAATCTTCCTTACATATGACCAGAGGTGCAACTTCGGACAAGAAACTCCGTCATACTTAGCAAAGGCTGGTGCTTTGAATTTGTGGGGAATCACCACCCCAAATGATAGACCCAGATCACCAAAGTCTAGACCAGGCACTTTCTGAACTTCCATCACACTCAACCGGTCTTCCAGTTGTTTGTATCTATCCTCGGCCGAAGGATACTGGTCTTCGTCGAAGTCCGTCTCGTTGTCTGAGACCACAGGGCTAAGAGCCCTTCTTTCCTCTTGACTATCTTTCCCTCCAGATGAGGTGGTAAAATCAACTTCATCCCGTAGCCTGTTTCCAAACCTGTGACTTGTGTTAAACAGGACTGTCCTCTTCTTCTTCTTCTTCTTCTTCTTCTTCTCTTTCAGAATAAGGGTCTTCATATCTTGCTGACCCTTAGCTAAATTCATGAACAACTCTTAGAACTGGGCATTTTGAGCCTGTAGAGCCTTGATTGCTTGCTCAGTTGATGGTTCAGAAGACATGATGCTGAAATAAATAGCGAAGAAGATAAGAGACTTGTAAGGGTACCTGTTATGAGGTGCATGGAATGAAATGTGTATGCTATGATTTCAAAGACATCGAGAGATTCAAATTTGTAAACCAAAAAGGAAACACACTTTTATTAGATAAACTTGAAATTCAAATTGTTCAACAAATTGCCCTTAAGGCGTTACAAGAAAGGAAATAGTAACTAAAAACTGGAAGTAAACAAAGGACAATCAGTGCTCCCATGGTCGCTTCTTGTCGGTGCGGACGTAGTCGTTGAGAATCCGCTCGTTCTCCAGCTGCCTAGTCAACTTCTGGATCTTCTGCTCTTGCTCGTTAAACTTTTCTCGGTAAGCATCCCGCTCTTCTCTCAGCTGCATCCAAGACCTTTTCAGTGCCCCAATGTCAGTGGGCATATGAGGATGGAGGATGGTTGGAAGAACCCATTCTTCATTAGCAACTTCAACAATGATAGGCAGGACGGCTTCATACGGCATACCCAGCTTTTGGGCACGGATACGAACCCATATGAGATATGGCTCCATCGGAAGTGAAGTCTTTGGGCCCAGCTCGTGTGGATCAGATCTGTGAACTCTATCCCAAGCCCTTATGAATCTGCGGCATTGCTCGTCACTATCCCCTTGAAAATCAAAGATGATACTAGGAATTAACAGCTCATGAGGTCCTTCCCTTCTGGCTTTCCCAAACTGACGTAAGGCCAAGCATGGATTATAAGAAATTCCTCCATTGGTTCCTATCAGTGGAACATTGGGGTATTCCCCACAGTGATCAATAATGGCCACCTCGTCCATACCCTTGATAGTCCAGATGATGTCATTATGAGAGAGAGACATAACCCTATAGGCCCAACCCATGCCTTCTTTGTTCTTCAGCACTGATTTGGGGAGGTGCGAAATAAACCACCTCGCCAATAATGGAGCACAACACATCAAGGTTCCCCGCTTTCGGGCAGTACGGGCATAAAGCTGATGAAGGATGTCACCCAAGAAAGTGGGTACAGGATTACGAGAGATGAAGATTTTCACCGCATTCACATCAACAAAGGAGTCAGGATTCAGAAACAATACCAAGCCATATATCAGAAGAGCCAAAATATCTTTGAATGCCTTGAAGTCTAGGCTATCCCAGAAATAATTAGCCTTACCAACCAAGAACTTAGTCAGAAAGCCCTTTGCTCCACTTATAGTCTCCCAATTAGCCATTACCTCATCCTTTGTCATATGAAGGGCTGAAGAAATCTCTTCTGGCCTAAGGATCTTCTCCCAAACAGTAAACGAGGTATGCTCCCGGATAGGGATACCAAGTAGGTCAGAGAACTCTTCTAAGGTGGGGACCAGCTGGTAGTCCTGAAAAGTAAAGCAATGGTACAACGAATCATAGAACTGGACCAGGACACTCATCATCTGCTCGTCCAATTTGGAAGTGACCAAACCCAAGAGGTTACCATGTCTCCTGATGAAGGAGGTGGTATCAGGCATCTTTGCAATCAATTCTTTAAGCATGGTGGGAACCTGGACAAAGTTGATCCAGATGGTATTCCTACGCATGGGCATCATGACCTACAAAACAGAACAAAGATGAATCCCTCCTGTCTTTGAAATAGGTTAGTCCAATGCAAGATGTATGCAATGTTATGATGTCATGATGTCATGATAGAAAGCACATCACAAGTATCCACAAATAGCAAACATGGTAAAGGCACACAAGTCACACAGAGAGCCCTTAGATTTCAGGATGGCACGAAGCTTAGGTACTACCCTCTTTCAGTTCAGTTGGTTTAAACCTGTCCTAAAAATAGTAACCGGGTTCTAGAGGATCTCAATGTCACTGACTACCCTCAAACGGTCATAATTCCAGTTTAGCAACCTTTTATTGCGGCCGGAATCATCGCGAGAGTTTAGTCTCAATGAGTGTAGCATACTGCTACTGTTCTATGGCCAAGTTGGTCAATTTAAAGGTTCTAAGGTCAGTTGGGGCTTAATGACCCCTTAGAAGACCCATATTCTCCTCGTTCCAACACAAGGAATATCGGTACACACTAAAGTGCCACACCAACATAGCTATTGCTTCAACCGTGTCGGTCTATGCCATACAGTTCCCTCACAGTTTATTGCTACTTACCTAAAGGGTATGCCCCAGATCCGAGTTAGGATCTATAGTAACTCCGATACAAGCCCACAAATATAAAGCATACAAAGCAAATAATTGAAAACAAGGTGATCTAATCCTAAGGTACACCCCACTTATAAGCGTCCCCAACAAAGTTGCCAGTTCCGTGATACGATGGGAAAGAACTGACTGTTTTTGGAATGCTGGTTTGCGTTTTGCATTTGTTTTTGCAAAATGTCGCGGTAAGCAAGAGTCGCCACCAAATTTTATTTTATCCAACAAGGAAAGGAAAAAAGCACAGAAAAATTCCTTTTTCGAGATATTTCTCGGGTTCGGGGGGTAGATTATAGAAAGGGAAGGTGTTAGCACCCTTTCTATCCGTGGTTATCCACGGGCTCCTAGGTACTTGCTCATATTGTTTTCAAAATATTTCTTTCTTTGTGCTTGTGGGTTTGAAAAAGTCTTTGTTTGAAAAGGAGTGTAAGTGCGAAAATTTGTTTTGTTTTGAAAGAGCAAGTACTTAAGAACCATCTACCTAATCGAAAAAGGAATCGTTCTATGCTAATGTCCTTTAGACAATGCTATCCCACTATTGATGATTAGGTAGCATCGTCGTTGGAGTTTTAAGGGTCAATTCGATTAAGGGACGTGCAGTCACTAAAGCAATGTTAGGACGCCTTAGCGGTAACCCTAATGTCTTAGATCATTTTTTCCGAGGCAACCTTTCGAGGCAACTATGATCTTTGGACAAAAGGGCGACCTCTAAAACTTCCTATACTCAATGACCGCGTTACGAAGGCAACCAAGTGAGGCGTACCCTAAGAGTGCACATGTGCGAGTGTGTTGTTTTCAGTTTATCTTTGTACATGTTAATGGTGATCTATGTTGATTTTAAACGTTCAATCTTGTCATGCATTCCCTATTATCAAACATCTAACAGTTTATGAGTTGCGGAAATTAAATTGCGGAAATTTAACTAACTATTACAAGGCGTCGGGTATTTACATCGCCAAAAGCAACCCTTGAAATTAAAATGCGGAAAATAAATAAAGCGATAAAGATAGTCCTAATTATCTATTACATTCCGGAAACAAATACAATATTGAAATAAAATTGATCGCGTGCGGGAAATTAAATCGGGCGAGTTCTAGGGTTTTGACCCTTTGTTATTCAAGAAAAGATTTTTTGTTATTTTGAATTTATGGAATAAATTAAATTGGATTAATTATTAAATTAATAAACTAATTAATTAATTAATGAAAATAATATTTTTGGATTTTTGTGTTATATAAAGAAATAAAAATAAATTTAATCAATGTTAAGAAAACCTAATTGTCTAAGTTAATTTTAATTATTGCAAAATATATTAAAAGTTATTCCTAATTAGAACTAAATTAATTAAATTAATATTTATTAACAAAAATAAAATACTGAAATTTAATTTAATAAACAAAATATATTTTTTGGTTTTTAATTTTATGAAGGAAAAAATGTGATTGGTTAGTTAATAATAAAAATAATTAAACAAACAAGCAAATAAAATAAATATGAAATAGAAAGAATTAGAGGTTTGGGCCTGATTTTGGAGGTCTTGATAGCAATTCTGAGGCCCATCACAAGCTGGCCTCGTTTGACTTTTTGGATCCCCTGTGCACTGGTTGACTGGATCCCATGGTAGGCTTTCATTCTGGATCACCAGATCTGGCCTGGGGCCATCTGGAAAGCGATTGAGTGAGGGAGCATGGTATGCTACAACTCCTTAAGCGCGCTGGAATACCTGAAGAAAAATACAACAAAGCAATATGGGGGACCTGGGATTCGAACCCAGGTCCTGTTGGTGACTGCCAGCTCCTCTTTCCACTAGGCCAACGCGTTTCTATTGTTAGTATATTCAACAATAATGCTAATATGAAAAAAAAATAATATGCCAGAACAAAAATAAAAACGCGCGAACACTCGAATGGGGCAATCAGATGGGGGCACGTGGTCGTCCTTGTCCTCAGGTCTGCAAGGAAATTACATGCGGATTTAAATCCGCAGCTAAAAACGTAGTTCATTTCAAAAACCCATCTCATGCCATATAAACTCCATCTAAGGCCATGGTTGTGCTTGTCTTTCTCCTCCGGTCATGTCCATGGCCATTAATAGGTCTAATTTTACCTGTAACAAAAACCCCTAAAAAAAACCTAGGAAACCCTACAATGGCGTTTTGCACCATAGAGCAGATAAACACAACCAAATAATATGGAAAGCTTGGAAATTATCTAGTGATTGCAAATATACCATTGGTTTCTTATAATGATGCATAGATTTTGAAACACGAGATCAAACTCAGAGGGGGGCCGCGTATCACTTACAGTGCGTTTGAGAGCGTGTGATAGCTTGCTAGGGGTTGGTTCTGACTCAGTGAACCTCCATCAATTGATTGATGTTGAGTTTCGCTTCTGAAAATGCCTCCAAGGATGATTTCAGTTTCACACTTTTTTGTGAATTTTTCAAGTTTGGTTCTTGGTGTTCTTGCAGCCTCTAGGTCTCAAATTCGTGTGCCTTGGATTGTATATGTATGATGCAATGTATTAGGTCAACAAATTGGTCTTGAATCTTTCCGCATGAATGCCTTGATATTGGATTTGATTCACCATTAAAGACTTGCCAATTTTATCAAAAACTCAATCTTTTTGCACATGGAATACTTGATACGAGTTTGATCATGATATTGATGATGATTAAGTCCTGAAAATAGAAAAAGATCTCATGTAATCAAGTTTTGGGATTTTATTTGATTTAAATTAATTTAAAATGGAATAATTCAATAAAAAATCAAATCAAATAATAAAATTGATAAATGGACACAAGGCTGGAGCTAGGACACGTGTGTAATGTGGCAAGTCCAAATCAAGTGGAAAAGAATGGGCCCATTTGACAAAATTTGAATTTTTGGGGATAGTTGACTTTTGGCAATTTTACAAAAATTCCCAACTTCAACAATGCATAACTTCTTCAATTTTGCACTTTTGGAGGTGTTCTTGGACTTTTTAGAAAGCTTGAGATATCCTATAACCAACCCTTCTGGTCTCATCTCATTTTGATATTCCATGCTCAAGTTATAAGCTTTGGAAAAAAGGTGTTTTTGTTGACTTTCAAAAATGACCTATAATGTCCAAATTTTTAACTTTTTGTGAGTGCATTTTCTGATCTTTGGTTATGAATATGGATTGTAGGAAATTTCATAATCTTAAAAATGAGATTTAGATGGGTCATTTCTCATAAAGTATGAGAAAGTTATGCTTGGTCAAAGTTGAGTTGATTTTTCCTGCAAAACCCTAATTTAGCAACTTTTGAGTCTTGATGAATTTGAGCAATCCTTGATGAATCATGATCAACCATTGATCAAATGATGAAATATCCTTCAAAATGATAATTTTGACAAAAAATCTTGAAGTTTGACTGTATTTGGGTTACAGTTGACTTATGCCCTAGCACAGTCGATTTTGGACCCTTTGAGCAATTGACTGAGAAAACTTCCTCTGCAAGGCTTGAAATTTGACATGGATGACCTTGAGAACATATTAGGACATTA
The DNA here is from genome assembly GCA_948472305.1 of Vicia faba. Taxonomy (NCBI): domain Eukaryota; kingdom Viridiplantae; phylum Streptophyta; class Magnoliopsida; order Fabales; family Fabaceae; genus Vicia; species Vicia faba. The sequence continues at coordinate 1,276,047,159 of OX451739.1, forward strand.
GGGAGCATTTGAGATCATTTGGACTCAAGGATCTTGATGCAGCACAAAACCCTAATTTGGGGTTGACTGCCTTAGGAGATAGCTTGATTGTCCAACTCTTGAGCAATCTTGAGCCACTTGGAGATTTTTCTTGCAATGTTTTGAGAAATATGAGAGGGCAAATTTTGGGGTGCAACAGGAGCATTTCTTGAGGAATCATGATCAAACCTTGATAAAATGATGGACATTACTTCAAAATGTTGATTTTGACCAAAAATCTTGAAGTTTGACTGTATTTGGGCCACAATTGACTTTTGACCTAATATAGTTGATTTCCAGACATTTGAGTAGTTGACTGAGAAAACTTGTTTTCAAGGCATGAAATTTGGCAGGGATGATCTTGAGGACATATTAGGAAAATGGAGAACATTTGGGATCCTTGGTACTCACACATCTTGCTTAAAATTGAAACCCTAATTGAGGTTCATTGCCTTAGGAGGAGAATTTGTCTGGTCAATTCTTAGTCATCCTAGGGAAATTAAGGACCTCTAAAAGCATGTCTTGAGTGAAAATGGGAGGGAAAATTTTGGGGTACAACAGCTGCCCCTGTTCAATCTTCTTAAACCTGAGGATGTAGATTGGTTGGTCTGCCTTTCGTGATCTGAAGGTGGAAGATGATTGAACACTAGAGTGCCCAGAAATTTGCACTCGTATGAAATTATACTTGACTGTCTAGATAACATCGGGAATCGGCTTAGAGATTCCATTTGGAGAATATGACAGAAGATCGACAGAGATGGGCTTAAATATGCTATCCAGAGGATATGACGGAGATTCTTCGGAGATGGGCTTAAAGATGCCATCTAGAGAATATGACGGAGAGTCGTCGGAGATGGGCTTAAAGATGCCATCTAGAACAATGTTGATTTCATGAGATATTCCTTTGTAGGAATCCCTACTCGTGTTGTTGAGGAGGACTCCACTGAGGAATGTTGGTCTTTGTTCGATAAATAGAGCTTAGGAGCTTCAGTTGTCCATTACTCTACTGGGGAGTCATCTCTTGATTGAAGAGACAAAAGTGATCTGCTATCTGGTCGGGATCAAGGCTTCATAGTGACTTGTTGAGGATAATAAGGCTGACTTCTATCTGGTCGTATTCCAGGCTTCACAGCGAATTATTGGGGAAATGTGAAATTAACGGCTATCTGGTCGGACTCCAAGCTTTGCAGTTTATTTAACTGGAATAAAAATCAGCAAAATCTTAGTATCGATTTAACTAAACCAAAGACAATTCTTGAGTTGTCTTAAACTGGAATAAAAATCAAGAAAATCTTAGTATCAATTTAGTTGAACCAAAGGAAAGTCTTGAATTAACTTTGACTGGAATGGAAATCAGAAAAATCTTAGTATCGATTCAACTGAACCAGACAAAAGTCTTGGAATATCTTCAACTGGAGTAGAAATTAGAGAGATCTTAGTATCGGTCTAACTGAACCAGAGAAGGTCTTGGATTAACTTTGACTGGAATCGAAATCAGAAGAATCTTAGTATTGATTCAACTGAACCAGACAAAAGTCTTGGAATATCTTCAACTGGAGTAGAAATCAGAGAGATCTTAGTATTGGTCTAACTGAACCATAGAAACTCTTGGATTAACTTTGACTGGAATGGAAATCAGAAGAATCTTAGTACAGATTCAACTGAGCCAGACAAAAGTCTTGGAATATCTTCGACTAGAGTAGAAATCAGAGATCTTAGTATCGGTCTAACTGAACCAGAGAAGGTCTTGGATTAACTTTGACTGGATTGGAAATCAAAAGAATCTTAGTAGCAATTCAACTAAATTAGACAAAAGTCTTGGAATATATTCAACTGGAATAGAAATCAGAGAGATCTTAGTATCGATCTAACTGAACCAGAGAAGGTCTTGTGAGGACATCTTTCTGAGGAAAATACTGAAATAGCCCTTCATCAGGCGTAGCCTTTTAGAAGACTACCAGGTCACGTAAGTAGTCAATGGTGTTTTTTGATTTGATCTTTCCTGAAAATGGTAAAGAGTTAGTCGTATGCAATGTCATGATGTATGAAATGCATTGTGATGATGGTCTCAAAATAAATGAGATTATGTTGTATGCGACGTGTATGTGCATGCCATAATGTATGAATATGGGATGCTATTGTGATGTTTCTTAGTCTGGGGAAGTAAATCCTGGACTGCTGCTAAAGAGTATTGGGAAACTGAATACTTTCATTTTCGCTGGGGATGATGAATGGAGATGATTCGCAGGGGATTTCCTCTTTATGTTTAAGGATATTCTGTCGAGGATTGACTCTGCGGAGAGATAATGCTTTGTTGGAAGGTTTTGCCAATGTAGAGAAATAAACTCTGTTGGGGCCTAAACTTTCACAGTTAGAGAAATAAACTCTACCTGGGAGGAGGTTTTATAAACTATTTGAAATTATAAAACTCGGTTGGGGAAAACAGATTTCAGCTCTCTGAAGGAACTTTGCTGGAGGAAGTAATTCCTACTCGGGGAATGAGAGATCAAAACTTTCGTTTATTTCTACTCTATGGGGAACATGGAGGTCATGGGGTCATATGTAGTGGTGAATTCGTCTTAAAATGTCTCTGCCCCTGTACCATGGTGGAAAGAGTAACTGTCGGGACTACAAATTAATTTTTAAGACTTTGCCCTGTTTCTTAAAGTCATTAGCAATTGTCTTTCTGTTTCTTATGCAAGTATTTGTAAACAGTAATCAAATTCAAATGCATATGTCAAGAATAATCATTGGACGTTTTTGCAAAACAAAACAGAAAAATAAAACAAATAGTTTTGTACTTTCAAAGAAATGATTTGTATTGATTTCTGAAGTTCGCCTATAACAGGCATTTTATACAAAGAGACTGACGTTCTAGTAGGAGAACGCCGCCGTGAATGTGAAAACTATACAAAATAGTGTACAAAGAGAAAACAACTATGTGTAATGATCCCATTGAGTTTCAATTCTGCTATTTCCCCTATGTCCTTGAGCGTCTCATCACTTTGCTACTTGTCTGAAGCTGACTGGATTGATCGGTACCGTCTGAGCTTGACAGTTGATACTGAAGTTTGGTCGCAAGGTGATCCAATGGGACATAGTTATACACTTCAAATCCGTAACTTTTTCCTGGACCGCCTTTTCGGGTTTTCAGTCCACCAGAATACCCTTTTTTGCCCAAGCCGCCCTCTCGGGTTTTCGACTTTCCAGGTGTACAAATTCTTTTTGTATTCATCCCTAATTTTTGCCCGAACCCTTTTGGTTCGCCGTGATGCCCTTATTTTTGCCTAGTCCAGTCAACCTAGAGGGTGTTTACTTATGCGTAGTATCTTTTCACTATGTCCACATTAATAGGGCGAGGAAGGTCGTCACCATCCATGGTGGTCAGAATCATGGCTCTGCGGAAAATATGCTTTTGATCACAAATGGCCCTTCGTACGTGGGAGTCCATTTTCCCCTGGGATCACCTTGTGGCAGTATGATGCGCTTGATTACTAGATCACCTACTTGATATACTTGACGTCTGACTTTTTTGTTGAAAGCTTTGATCATTCGCTTTTGGTATATCTGACCATGACAAATAGCAGCAAGCCTTTTCTCATCAATCAGATTCAGTTGATCAAGTCAAGTCTGAATCCAATCATCTTCGTTTAAACCTGTATCTTTCATGATCCTAAAATAAGGGATCTGGATCTCAATAGGTTGGACAACCTCCATACCATACACCAGAGAATATGGTGTTGCTCCTGTTGACGTACATGCTGAGGTGCGGTAACCATGAAGAGCAAATGGTAACATCTCAAGCCAGTCTTTGTATGTCACTGTCATCTTCTGTATGATTTTATTAATATTCTTGTTAGAAGCCTCCACAGTGCCATTCATCTTCGACCGGTAAGGGGAAGAATTATGATTATGGATCTTGAATTGTTTAGAGAGTTCGGTGATAATTGTATTGTTGAGATTTGTACCATTGTCTATAATGATTCTCTCTGGCACACCATACCGACAAATCAGGCTATGCTTGATAAAACGCGCCACAACATTCTTGGTAACGGTTGCAAAATAGGCAGCCTCAACCAACTTCGTGAAGTAATCAATGGCCACTAGGATGAAGCGATGCCCGTTGGAAGCGGTAGGCCTAATATCTCCGATCTGTCAATGCCCCACAATGTGAAGGTCCAGGGAGCCGTTAAGACATTCAAGGGAACCGGAGGTACATGGACTTTATCAGCATAGATCTGGCATTTGTGAGAAGTTCGGGAATGCTGATAACAGTCTGCTTCCATAGTGGACCAATAGTATCCCGCCCGTATGATATTTTTTGCCATAGTGTGTCCACTAAAGTGGATTCCAAAGGTACCTTCATATAAATCTGTCATAATCCTCTCTGCTTTGCTCTTATCTACAAATCTCAGTAGAGTAGAGTCATAGTTGTGCTTGTAGAGGATTCTATTACTGAGGAAGAACTTTGCGGAGAACCTTCTCAGAAACTTCTTATCATTGACAGACGCCCCTCGGGATATTCTTGAGCCTCGAGATAACTCTTCACTTCATGAAACCAAGGTTTGTCTGCTACTTCTTCAGTGTTAATCTCATAGTAGTATGTTGGTTCATCCAATCTCTCAATAGTGATCTGAGGAGCTTCGTTGTCCCATCTGACCTTGAACATAGATGACATGGTAGCTAGCGCGTCCGCTAACTGATTCTCTTTTCGTGGAAAATATTCAAAGGTGACCTCTTCAAAGTGTGGAAGAAATGTCAGTACATGTTCTTTGTAAGGGATGAGATTAGGGTGCTTCATATCCCACTCCCATTTGATTTGACTTATTACCAAATCCGAATCCCTGAAAATGCTCAAGAACTTGATCCTCAAGTCAATAGCAGCTTTGAGACCCATGATGCATGCTTCATACTCTGCCATATTGTTAGTGCAATTGAAACATAATCTGGCGGTGAAAAGAGTATGACAACCACCAGGAGATATGATTACAGCACCGATGTCATTGCCGAGTGCGTTGGAAGCTCCATCAAAAACCATAGTCCATCAGGATCCTTCCTCAGGTCCTTCATCCGGTCCAGGTTCTTCATAGTCACTCACTAACATAATATTCTCATGTGGGAATTCAAAGTTCATAGACTGGTAGTCATCCACAGCCTGATGAGCCAAATGATCACCTAGTACACTTCCCTTGGTGCTTTCTGGGTCGTGTATTGATGTTGTATTCGGTCAGGATCATTTTCCATCTTGCTATTCTTCCCAAGAGACCGGGCTTCTTGAAGATGTACTTAATCAGATCCATCTTAGATATCAACAAAGTAGTGTGGGTCAGCATATACTGCCTCAGTTAGCGAGCAACCCATGCCAAAGCGCAACAAGTTTTCTCGAGCAGTGAGTATCTTGTTTCACAGTCGGTAAACTTTTTTCTAAGGTAGTATATTGCATGCCCTTTTCGATCAGACTCATCATGCTGCCCTATCACACGCCCCATTGAATTATCTAACACTGTTAAGTACATTATAAAACTCCTTCCTTCAATTGGAGGCATCAGAATTGGAGGCTCTTGAAGGTATTCTTTGATTCTTTCGAAGGAAGTCTGGCATTCGTCATTCCATTTTACCACTTGATCTTTCTTCAGGAGTTTGAAGATTGGCTCACAAGTAGCAGTTAAATGGGATATGAATCTGGAAATGTAATTTAGGCGTCCCAAGAAGCCTCTAACCTCCTTCTTGGTGCGAGGAGCCGGCATATCTTGTATAGCCTTCACCTTTGCAGGGTCTACCTGAATACCTTTGTCACTGACAATGAAACCTAGGAGTTTACCAGACCTTACCCCAAAGGTGCACTTGTTCGGATTTAACCTCAACTTGTACATCTTCAACCTATCAAACAACTTTTGTAGGTGATCAAGGTGCTCTTCCTCAGTTTGAGACCTGGCTATCATGTCATCAACATAGACCTCTATCTCATGGTGAATCATGTCATGGAATAAAGCTACCATGGCTCGCTGATATATTTCCCCAGCATTCTTCAACCCAAACGACATCACTTTGTAGCAGAAAGTGCCCCATTGCGTGATGAAGGTTATCTTCTCCATATCTTCAGGTTCCATCTTGATCTGATTATAACCAAAGAAACCGTCCATGAAGGAAAATATCTTGTGTTACACGGTGTTGTCAACCAGAATGTCAATGTGGGGAAGCGAAAAGTCATCTTTGGGGCTTGCCCTGTTCAAATATCGGTAGTCCACACACATTCATACCTTGCCATCCATTTTAGGCACCGGGACTATTTTAGCAACCCATTGGGGATAAGAGGCGACATCTAGGAACCCAGCGTTGAAGTGCTTCATCACTCATGCTTTGATTTTCTCTAACATTTTAGGGCGCATACGGTACACCTTCTTCTTTACCGGAGGGCAATCTTATTTAGTTGGCAGACGATGAACCACAATATCTGTGTCTAGTCCTGGCATGACTTCATATGACCAGGCAAAGATTTCGACATAGTCATGCAACATTCGTGTCAACCGCTGTTTGACACTAAACTCCAGATTTACACCTATCTGGACTTCTTTTTTGTCCTCCTCCGTACCTAAGTTTATTGTCTCAACCGGCTCTTCTTGAGGCTGTATAGCCCTTTCTTCCTGCTGTAACAATCTAGCAATTTCTCTGGGTACCTCACAATCTTCTTCATCTTCGTCCTCAACTTGGTTGATTGAATTTTCAAAGTCATAACCGCCAATAACATAATTGTTATCAATGGGATCCAAAGTGGATATGGATCTGCAGTTTGATACGTGAGTGTGTGTAAGAGCATAGCTGTATCGACAAAGTAAAAATTCAGAAAAGAAAAATAGAGAGTGCAAAATTTGTATGTAAAACGTCCAATGCTTTATTAATGCCATATGAAATTGAAACATGACAACCCTCACAAATAAACCATTTTGCCCCGGGTAAGACACATGGTCATAAAGTTTATATTGTTTATTACATATCCAAAAACAAGAAAGACAATTACTTCTGAATAAAAGTAATTGGTACAAAGTCTTTTTTCGTCCAGTTACTGGGTCCACCGTTGGTAGTAGGGAAGATCCAGCTACCCATGTCATAGTCACCATCACTGTCTTCTAGAGCATTGACCCCATGATTGCTGATGTGTGGGGGAGGTCCTCCAACACGAGCACAACAAACAACCCTTTTAGCCCCTGAAGAGAAACCCAAACCAAACTTATCAGATTTGTATGGAATGTCATGGAGTTGGCCCCATATGGTACACCCACCTTCTTCAATAACTACTTTGGCATCCTTGAGAGAATCCATCTTCAAGGGAGGTCTGGTAATCTTTGGCAGATTGGTGACAATTTCAATTGCAGCCATAGTCAAAGGCACCTCTTCGAAGTTCTGACACGGAGTCTCGATGAACTCGCCATCCATTTCCACATACCTAAAGGAATTCAAATGGCTTACCATGTATTCTTCTTCACCGTGTACCGTGACAATCTTTCCTTTCACCGGGTACTTCATCATCTGATGTAGAGTGGACGTCACAGCTCGCGCCCCATGGATCCAAGGGCGACCCAACAAACAAGAATAAGATCGTCTGATATCTATCACGTAGAAGGTGGAGTCAAAGGTCTAAGAACCAACTTTGATGGGGATGTCCACCTCCCCATGCACCATTTTTCTTGAACCATCAAAAGCCCTTACTACAATGTTACTGGGCTTCAGGGTCAAACCTTTGCAGTCCAATGTGTCCAGAGCCTTCTTGGGCAGCACGTTCAATGATGAACCAGTATCTACTAGCACATGGGCTAAAGTAGTGCCCCTACATTCGACAGAAACATGTAGCACATCATTGTGTTTTCTTCCTCTGGGTGTCAGATCAGCATCAGAAAAACCCAAACCATTATCAGCCGTCAAACTGGCCACACAATCTTTAAACTGGTCAGCGGAGGTTTCTTGTGGCACATGGGCCGTTTTAAGGAATTTCACCAAAGCCTTTGCATGAGCTTTGGAGCACAATAGTAAGGCTAGCATAGAAATCTTGGAAGGAGTCTGCCCCAATTGCTCGACCACATCGTAGTCGCTCTTCTTTATTATTTTTAAGATTTCTTCCATTTCCTTCTTGGAAGCCTCTATGATAGATTCTGAATACGCCTTCGTCTGGACAAGCTCAATCAATATGTCTTTTCCATGAGCCTCGATGTTGTACCCCAAAATTTTCCCTCCCATTTTTTATTCAAGATACTATCCTAGGGTTTCTTGAATACTCAATTTGTCTCAAAAGTTGATCGGACATATTCTCTTCCTAGGCAGTAAGTCAACAATTAGGGTTTGTTATTTCCCAAAGAAAATTGAGTCTCTAAGGTTTCAAATGGTCTTCATAGATCATCATGTCTCCTCAAGGATGTTCGTGCTAAGTTTCAAACCTCGCATTGCAAGTTTGCTCAGTCAATGGTTCAGATGACTGAAAATGACTCCATTGACCCAAAAGTTGACCTTTGCGAGATCAAGTTCAAACGATTGTAACTTCTTCATTAATCGATATTTTTTAGCGATTCTGTTTGCGTATGACTCTCCTTGACGTCATCTCCAATTTCTCTTCACAAGTCAAGAGCTGATTATGTGCGAAAGATCATTGGAAATTCGAATATTTTAGAGGTCACTTTCTGGTTCTTACCTAATTTCAGATAATTATGGCCTGCCTTCCAAGAGTCGTAATGTCCTCAATTTTCAAGATCTCGAGACAACTATTTTTGCACATTGTCATGAGCGATGTCATCAACAAGTCCTCTTTAAGAATTGAAGGAAATTATGTTTAAAAGACCTTGGAGATTATCAATTTGTCATAGGTCATTTTCTTGATTTAGAATGTTTTCAACTTCTAATTGTTTTCTCAAAGGCTATGATTCTCATGTTGAGACTGTCTATGGAACGAGATGTTGAATTTGGAGATTCATATTGAGTTCGAACAAGATGTTGCTTATAATACAAGTTGCCATGTTGAAAATTGATTTAAGATCTTGGTGAAAATGATTTAAGGATTAATTTGAATAATGTTCTTGATTTCAATCCAGGTTAGCGAAGAATTATACGATATCACAAATTTCGTCCAAATCTTCTACAGTTCATTTGCTTGAGTTGTTTTGAATTCAAGGTATTAAAGAACGAGTTTGCTAAAGTTTTCTCAAATTCATTTGAACTTTGGAATGAAAACATGATTAAAGTTATGCTTTGATTCATGGTTTATCTAAGTCACAATTCTTATGAACCAAATTAAATTGTCGAACCTAATTCAAAGTTCATGGCTATTCATATATTTTCAAGCGCGTCATTATTCAAATGCAAGACTTTTTCTTAAGCCGTTTTGGAATTAAAGATTATTCAAGTTTATTCAAGAATTCAAGATTTACAACAAGGCATCATTTTTATTTAAAAGTGAATTTGAATATATTTTACAAGTCTCCAAGTCTTAAAATTCAAATCACAAATGGAAACTGCAATGTTACAAAAGTCCCAATAATACAAAATTCCTAAAGAATTGATTTTTCGTCATCTACAAGTCTTCATCAAGAACGACAGGCCGCTCATCATAAATTTTCTCCATTGTCCAAATTGCTCGTACATGTAACAAAAGAATGAAAAAGTTAGCTAACATGTGAAAATTCAAGAACTAATTGTTAAGAATTTTCATTTCATCCTTAGGGTTCGTGTTCGAGATCAGAAGTTCAAAGGGTTTGTTTTTGTTCATGGTCTTTCTTCTCCTATTTTTCAAATCACAAAAGTTTGGTTTTGGTTCACAAAAGGAAAAGAAATTTACAAATAATTTTGCTACAAAACTAGTGAAAACAACAGGCAACTTGAAAGCCTAAAACTGCCAAAATAGCAAAGGAAAACTATCTAACAATAGCTAAACAACAGGTAGAACTGCTAAACAGCAGGCAACAACACAACCCAAGGCAGCACGAAAATAGCAGAACAAATAGCAAAGGAAAAACTCAAAACAACACAAAATAGCAAGCAGTGCAAAAACATGTAACAGCAGCAGCAGCTAGTAGCGGCTGCAAGTCAACAGTGGAGCAAGCAAAAACAAACAAGGCAGCGGAAATTCAAATACAGTAGGCTAACAAATAGCCAAAACCTCAAATATGTCATCATCTCCTAAACTGTCAAACCCTTCAGAAATTTTAGAAAGCAGAATTTGCTTTATGTCATAGAAAGATAAAGAGAAAAAAGAATAGGCTTGAAAAGATATCACCTAGCCAAACAAATAGTCCAAAATCATGTCAAGGAAAACTTGCTGCCCAGCCCTGCTATCCTGCTATAAACCCAACAATACCAGTCCAAAACCTGCACAAAGTTGCACCAAAATTGACACGACCTAACCTGTACTCAAAAGGCCACAAAACACTTCACCAAAAATATTCAAAACTTCAGCTTCCCCCCCCCCCCCCCCCCCCCCCAATTTCTACCCATTATCTCACCATAAGAAGAGAATCATCAGAGATTTTTTTATGGATATTGAAAAGAAAACATTCAAAAACTAATAGTGAGAATAATACACAAAAACACTCCAATAACCTAAAATTTGTCTCCTCATCATTTTAGTCCAAAAAATCAGGGAAAAAAATCACTGAACACTCACATCTCACCCTCACAAAACCCTCTCACAATCAACCTCCATAACCTCATTCTGCATCAGCCTCTCTCTCACGCAACAATGGGCAAACTATCATATGTCTCTAACCTATTTTTCGTGAGCTACTACTTCCTCTCCGCAAGCAGTAACTAAAAACAATACACATTCCAAACAACAGTTCCAAAATAAGGAGATAGAGGTGGGAATCAAATCACAAAAATAAGGGAAGCATTATACCTGAAACTATTCCCGAAGAAAATCACCTCTCTGACGGTAATCTGATCCATCTCAGATTATCATTTTTTTCTCTCATTTGACATCGATTCTTATCTGGAATGCATGTCTTCTGTTTAAATCGATCAATTACTTGTGGTTATCGCTGTTGTTTTCCTTTTGTTTTAAAAGCTTTGTAAAGTAGAGGGAGGCTGAGAGAGAGAGAGGGAGTATTCAATTTAGCAGAGAAAAGAATCGTTAGCAGTGGGAGTAGAAGATGAATAGGGTTCAGAGGATTAAGGGAAGGAAATCGTTGATGATGGTGAGTGAGAGAAGATGAATGTTGTTGGAACAGTTAGAGGATGAAGGTGATGATGGTACAGAAGAAAGAGAATTGTTGTTTTGTTTTGTTAATCGTTTCTTTTTTTTAAAAACATAATAATAATTAAGTTTTTCTTTTCCAAGACACAGGATGCCAAGCGGCGCCTCTTCTGTGCCTAGGGTCACAAAACCCTTCTTTTCATTTTCCTAGCCGGGTCAGCCCATTGGGCTTGTTGGCCAAATTTCCACAACCGCTTTCACCTTATTTTTTTAATTAAATCATAGATATAATAGATAGAAAACACAGCTCAGTTGGCGAGGCATCATTGTTCATAATCAGGAGGACCCGGGTTCAACCCCTGCTAGGTTGCTTTATTTTGTTTCTTTTTAGTTCATTTAGTTTATTTCTCAATTTCCCTAATTTGATAATAAATATTAGTTTAGGTCTAACTTTTATTTATTTTTAATTAAATGAAAATATATAACTTCAAATATTTTGTTAGTGTAGGCTTTGTAAATGATTTTGTCAACATTTTTATATATAGTCTAAAAAGTTTCTTTTAAAATATTTAGTTTGTACATAATAAAATAATAATAATAGAATAGATCTTTACTTTCTTTTTTAAAAATTCTCACAAACAAAAAACATCAAGAATTTTTTTATACTTTGTTAATTAATTTTTGCTTCATAAGACTATTGTAGTTTTAATTAATTTGTTCAATTCGATTTGGTTGTATTGATTGCCTATTTTGACTTTTAATCGTATTGATCCATCCCCATTTGGAAATCTGTACCCCCACTCCCAAAAGGTCTGTAATAGCGTAGAATTTTAATTTCCACAATTTATTGTTTTCCTTATACTGTATAGTAATTAGGCTTGCATGGCAAGATTTAAAATCAATCTCTAGATAACCCTAATCAAAGAATAAATTAACTTGAAACAAACACACTTTCACATGCGCACCTCTAGGGTAACCTCGCTTGTTGCCTCGGAAAAACAGTCATGTCCTTCGAATATTGGACGCTTTAGAAAAGACCCTTCGATAAAAAATATCGTAGTCCCTCGATGTCCCTCGATGTTGCCTTCGATAAAACGATCTAGTCCCTTATGAAAATTGCTAAAGTGTCTCGTAAGTTACCTTTTATGACTGTACGATTGACCCGCGCCCGTCCCTTCACATCCGACGATGGGGCTTCTTACCAAATAAATGGTAAGATAACAACATCTAAAGGAGGAGGAAAAGAACATTTAAGACCTTTTGAGTAGGTAGGTTGCTCCTAGTTGCTCGCTTTCTCACAACAAAAAAAAATTTTTTTACACCAACACTTTCATCTTGAAACATTTTCAAAAGATAAAGCTTTTTGTACGCGTTCTTATAGAGACATGAACCATTACAAAAAACGTTTTTTCAAAATATTTTCAAAACCCACACCACAAGCACACTTTCAAACAAAAGTAAGTGATCTAGCAAGCAACTAAGAGCCCGTAGATAACTACGGATGAAAAGGGTGTTAACATCTTCCCTTTTCATAACCTACCCCCCGAACTCAAGAAATAATCTCGAAAGGTATTTCCTGTTCTTTTCTACCTTTCCTTATTGGATAAAAGAAAAGTCGGCGGCGACTCTTGTTATCCGCAACAATTGCGATCAAACGCAAAACACCCAAGTCAGTTCTCCCACCGCGTTATAGAACTGGAGACTCTGCTGGGGAATATCTTAAAAGTGGAGTTACCTTAGGGCTAGATCACCTTTAACTGCTTTTCATTGTTTGATTTGATTTCTTTATATTATGGTTTCTTGTTTGGGCTTGTTTTGATCCTCTACCCAGATCTGGGGCACCTTTTTTATGTAAGTAGAAATAAGTTATGGAAACTGTGCGGGGTATACTGACATGGTCTAAGCAATAGCTATGTTAGTGTGACACATTTGTTGCTATCGATAGCCCTTGAGTAGTCAAGGAGAATACGGGGCCGTTGTATGGTGTCATGAAGCACTAACTGACTTTAAAACCTTTATTTGACCAACTTGGCCATTAGGAAGTAGTGAGGTAGCCGGCTTTGGTGCAATTCGAAGTTGGTTGATACTCGATACTACGCTCATTAAGATCGGACTTTCGGGATATTTCGGTCGCTATTAAAGAGGCTTACATTGAAACAATACACGATGAAGAAAGATCAGTGCTATTGAGATCCCCTAGATTTTGGTTACTATTACTAGAGGGTACTTACCTATAAACCTCATGCAAACCTAAACCTAAGGATTTGTTTGATTTAACTTGTGCATATGCTTGTACATAACATCATGACATCATACCATAGCATTTTAGACTAACCATTTCAAGGATTTTGAGATTCATATTTGTTCTGTTTTATAGGATATGACTCCCACTCGTAGGAATACAATCCAAGTCAACCTTGTACGAGTACCTTTTCAGCTCAAAGAGTTAGCATCAAGGGTCCCTGAGAATTCTCCGTTTACCAAAATACATGGACGACTTCTCAACTTGGTTACCTCGAGCTTTGATGAAGATATGATGAAGGTGTTTTTCCAGTTCTTTGACCCTTTGCACCATTGTTTTACCTTCCTCGATTACCAGCTTGTACCAACTATGGAAGAGTTCTCTCAACTCTTGGGAATTCCTATCCTCGATCAACTACCTTTCAACGGTACCAAAAGAGACCCAAGCCTTGAAAAGGTTGCCCGAGCTTTACACTTGCAACAATCAGATGTCACGACTAATTGGGAAACTAGAAGTGGTGTCAAAGGGTTCTTAGCCAAGTTCTTATTGGAAAAAGCTCAAGACTGTTGGAACAATCTGGATTTACAAGCGTTCAAAGAAATTTTGGCTCTTCTCATCTATGGGTTGGTACTATTTCCAAATCCTGACCAACTTATAGATATGAATGCTGTCAAAATATTTTTATCTCACAATCCAGTACCTACTTTGTTGGGAGATATCTTGCATTCCCTCCACTCTCACACCATGAAGAGAAGAGGAACCCTCATGTGTTATACTCCTCTGTTGGCTAAATGTTTGTTTTGCATCTTCCCAGATCCGTTGTGAAGAATGAGCAAGGTTTGAGGTGGTCCAATAGGCCGATGTCACTCAGGAATTCAGATATCCACTGGTGTTCTAGATCCTTAGAGGACATTACTATCATCGACCGTTGTGGGGAATTCCCTAATGTCCCTATACTTGGCATTAAAGGAGGTATCACTTATAACCCTTGCTTAGCTTTGCGACAGTTTGGTTACGCACGAAGAGATGGTCCACATGATGCGCTCATCCAAGGTGTGGTAATCGACTACAAAAGAGACGATTAAGGCTACCGTCAGAGGTTTATATAAGCTTAGAGGATGGTAAGCAAGGTGGACAGTAGGACATTGGGGCACAAAAATTCCATTCCCCTTGAACCTTACCTTAGGTGGGTACGAGCTCGTGCTCAGAATCTCGCAATGCCTTACCCCTCCATCCTCCCTATTATCATGGAGCCTGTTGTTGAAGGAGATGTCCCATACATCGTCCTTCATCCCAACATGCCTACCTCTCTTGAAGACTTACAAAAGGATTGGATTCAGCTAAAGGAAGAACGAGACACTTTCGAAGCCCAATTATATGCCAGTGAGAAGAAAGTTCTGGAACTTACCAAGCAGCTTCATGAAGAGCGGAGTTTGAATGCCTACATCGCACCAAAGAGGATGCGTTCAAACTTTTTATCTTAGGAGTTTTTGTATTTTTTTCTTCCATTGTAAGCCCAAAGAGGCATGATGTACTCGAACTTGGATTTATTAATATAACGTGTGTTTCCTTTTTGTCTAAACAAATTTAAATCTCTAATTTCCTTGAAATCATTTGCATATGCATTTTCATTCATCATAACACAAACAGGTTTCTTACAGTAGGTCTCCTTATCTTTCTACTGTTTATTTCAGTGAGATGGATATTGAACAGACAATAAAGGATATCCAAGCGCAGAATTCTCAATTCCAACAAATGTTCTTGAACTTGGCAAAAGGACAAGAGGATTTGAAAACTCTACTGATTAAAGAAAATAAGAAGAAAGTGAAGAAAACAGCCAGTGTTTTGAATCTATGAAGAAGGTTCAAAGGACCAGCCAGACGAACTCTAGACTTAGCAACATCATCGGGTGAAGGGGATAATCAAGAAGGGGAGAACAGGGAAGGAAATGACCACCCAACGTCTGAAGAAGAGGAAGAAGTTGACTACTCTGAGGAGCAGTATCCTACTTCTGATAATAAATACAAACAACTAAAGGATCGTTTAAATGCTATGGAGATCCAGAGGGTACCCGAATTGGATTTTTAATAGTTAGGACTTGTCTCAAGGGTTGTCATCCCGTATAAATTCAAGGTCCCCACTTTCGTTAAATATGACGGTGTCTCTTGTCCAAAGCTGCATTTAAGGTCATACGTCAAAAAAATTCAACCCCATACTGCTGATAGGAACCTATGGGTGCACTTTTTCCAAGAAAGCTTGTCAGGGACACAGTTGGATTGGTTCTATCAGTTGGAAGGGACCAATATTTGCAATTGGGAAGATTTAGCTCCAACTCGGACACAATTGCAAGGCATGTCTATGGGTGCAGGTGAAGGTTTCAAAATATATGCTCAAAAATGGAGGGATCTCGCGGGAAGAGTCCATCCCCCTCTATCCGACAAAGAATTGGTGGATATGTTCTTAGGCACGTTATCGAGTTCGTTCTTCAACCACCTGATCGGAAGCTCCTCGACTGGATCTACTGAATTAATCATGACTTGTGAATGAGTAGAAGCTGGTATAAAAAGTGGCAAAATTAAAAGAGATGTATCCTCGAGCATGATGAAGAAACCCTTTACCGGAAAGAAGGAGGTCAGTGTTGCATATGACCATAAGAATTAAAACAAAACTGAACGTCGCCCGATGGTAGGGGCTGTTATGATTTCTAATCCTATACCAAATCAACAGCAAAATTATCAGCGCAGGCCAGAAGCACCCATGAGACGATTCACCTGAATCAACATGACCATGTCCCATGTTTTGCCACATCTTTTGAAGTCCAATCTGGTAACCCTAAAGGAAGCTCCCAAGAACCCCAATACTGCCTCTCCTCGCTACAACTCGAATGCCCGATGTGCCTATCATTCTGAAAGCCCGGGGCAAGATACAAACGATTGTTGGGCCTTGAAGAATAAGGTACAAGACTTTATCAAGGAGAAAGATATTGAGTTTGATCCCCCAAAAACACCTAATGTAATAACGGCGCCAATGCCCAAACATGGTCAAGGTCTCAACATTGTTGATGATGATGATTGTTTTGTTTTTTCCGTGGATGATTTAACTACTCCCTTTTTTACTATTAAAAGGAATCTATTGCAAGCCGATCTGTTTCCAGGCTATGGTGAAAGTTGTCAATTATGCATATCTCTACCAAATGGTTGTTTGTTACTGAAGATAGGCATCCAACGCCTGATGGCTAACAAAGAAATCTTGTTTGAAAAAGTTCATCTCACCAGAAATTCCTATGAAGATGTCTCAATAATCACCATTTCCAACAATCCACCCAAAGTCTCCACCAAAAGACCCATCAGGATTACATACGTTCCAAAGTCTTCTCCCTTAATCATCACCATGCCAGGGCCAATACCATATTCTTTGGATAAAGTTATTCCCTGGAACTATGGGGCTGACGTCTATTACTATGGCGTCAGGCAAGATCAGTTGGCTATCAAAGACGAAGTTGAAAAAGACACTGATCCTAATGTCGGAAATATCGTTGGGACCAGTAAGATAATAAGAAGTGGAAGAGTCTTCTCACCTGATATCTCTCCAAAGACCATTACTACTCCTGTGATTATTCCCGCTGCTGCTCCTACCAGCATTCCCAATGATACTCTCGTTGATAGTCCTACTGTTATCCCTGCTACCGAGACAAGGGGCAAATATGTATTGTGTGAGCCTGTCCAGACGAAGGCGCATCCAGAAGTTATTCCTGAAGCTTTTAGAAAAGAGATAGAAGAGATACTAAAAATAATCAAGAAAAGTGACTACAACGCCGTGGAACAGTTGGGGTAGACCCCCTCGAAAATATCAATGTTGGCGTTACTTTTATGTTCGGAGGCCCATGCCAAAGCCTTGGTAAAGTTTCTCAAGACCGCCCACGTTCCCCAAGAGACCTCCATTGATCAATTTGAGAATTGTGTGGCCAGTTTAACTACTGATAACAGATTGGGATTTTTCGTTGATGATTTAACTCCCAAAGGAAGGAAACACAATGATGCCTTGCATGTTTCCATTGAGTGCAGGGGCACTACGCTAGCCTACGTACTGGTGGATACCGACTCATCATTGAATTTCTTTCCCAAAAATTCTATTGACTGGAAAGATTGAGAGGGATTCACTTTAAAGCCTAGAAACATTATGGTGAGGGCCTTTGATGGTTCTAAGAGGATAGTGCACATAGAGGTTGGCATCCCTATAAAAGTTGGAACTCAGACTTTTGATTCAACTTTCTACGTGATAGATATCCGACCTTCCTATTCTTGTCTATTGAGCCGACCTTGGATCCATGGAGCTGGTGCCGTCACTTCCACCCTACATCAGATGCTGAAGTACCCGATTAAGGGAAAGATCATCACAATCCATGGGGAGGAGGAATACATCGTTAGCCACTTGAACTCTTTCAGGTATGTGGAAATGGATGGTGAGTTCATTGAGACTCCGTGCCAGAATTTTGAAGAGGTCCCACAAACAGTTGCGACAACCAAGACTGCTTCCAAAGTCCCGAAGATTACCAGACCTCCACTGAAGATGGCTTCTCTGAAGGATGCCAAGGCAGTAGTCGAAGAAGGTACGTGTACCATTTGGGGACAACTTCCGGTTATTCCCTACAAATTTGACAAATTTGGTTTGGGTTTTACTTCAGGAGCCCATAGAGCTGTTCGTCGTGCTCGCGCTGGGGGACCACCTTTGTGGATCAGCAACCATGGAGTCAATGCTCTAGAAGACAGTAATAGTGATTATGACATGGACAAGTGGATCTTCCTAACCATCAGCGATGGACTCAACAATTGGGAGGCTAAATAATTTGTCCATATTACTTTTATTCAAGAGTAATTATCTTTTAAATTTTTTGGACTTGTAATATTTTAAAATTTTAGACTTTTAAACCTTTTGTCTTACCCGAGGCACAACGGTCCATTTGTGAGGGTTGTTACTTCATCTTCATATGTCATCAATAAATCATGGACATTTTTGCATGCAAATTTTATGCTCTTTGTTTTTCTTTTTCTACCTTTTATTTTGTCAAAGATAGCTATGCTCTTACACACACTCATATATCGAAATGCAGATCCACATCCACTCAGGATCCCATGGGTAACGATTCTGCTATGGCCTATTGTGACTTTGAAAATACGATCTACCAAGCCGAAGACGAAGGTGAGGAAGATTATGAGGTACCAGGAGAATTAGCCAGGTTACTACAACAGGAAGAAAGGACCATACAGCCCCACGATGAGCCGGTTGAAACAATTAACTTAGGTACCGAAGAGGACAAGAAAGAAGTCAAGGTAGGTGTCAACCTGGAGCTTAGTGTCAAGAAGCTCTTAACTCAGTTACTACATGACTATGTTGAGGTCTTTGCCTGGTCATACGAAGACATGCCAGGACTCGACACAGATATCGTGGTCCATCGTCTACCGACAAAAGAAGACTTCCCTCCAGTAAAACAGAAAGTCTGTCTCATGCAGCCATAAATGTCATAGAAAATCAAGACTGAAGTCATGAAGCAGTTCAATGCCGGATTCTTAACCGTCACCTCCTATCCATAATGGGTCACCAATGTTGTTCCAGTGCCTAAAAAGGACGGTAAGGTACGTATGTGTGTGGATTATTGTTGTACCCTAAAATTTTCCATCTCACTCATCAAGAATTTGCTCACAAGATCTCCTTGACTCAAGACTGCACTAGGGTTTGATCAACTCAAGACACCTCCTTAAGCATTGATGACTAAAATTATGGTTTGAGTTTGCACAAGGATTTTTGATCCTCCAATGCCCCATATGACTTTCATGGGTCATTATGGACCCTCAAGGTTACTCATGTCAAGTTTCAAGCCTTGGATCACACTTTTGCCCAGTCAATTGAGTAGTTGACCTAAAAATCAACTGTATTGGGGAAAAAGTAAACTATGGCCAATTATAAGTCAAACTTCATAATTTTTGATCCACATAAACATTTTAGACTCATATGTATCATTTTATCAAGTTTGGACCACAATTCCTCAAGAAATTTGATCAAATCTCCAAAAGGGCAAAATGGTCAAAATTAGGGTTTTGACTTGGAAAGGGAAATTTCTGATTTTTTACCTAGAAAATGGTCAATTGGTTTAAGGAATGATCTCAAGAGTCTAATTGCATCATTTTGACCTAATGACATGGTTCAAAACATTGCAAGTCCATTGGATTGACAAATGAATTTTTTAGTAAACTGATCAAAAGTCAACTGTATACTAAAAAGTCAAACTTTGACTTTTTGGTCAAATTCAAGTGCCAAAGATCATAATTCAACAAAAATATCAAAATATGAAACTTATTCATCAAGAAATCAAAAAGTCAAGATTTCATTTTGAAAAGTCAAAATTTCTAAACTTAGAAATTTTTCTAAGTGTTGGAAATTTCATATTTTTTCACAACTTTGAACAAATTTTTCACCATGATGCAAGATGATTCAAGAGAAACTTACAACATGAAAGTTGTAGATATCCATGAAATATACAACTTTTCTTTACACAACTCCTTACATAAGTGCTTGGATCTCAAGTTATAATTTTATGAACATAGGGTCATGAAACCAAACACAATGAAATTTTGCCCTAATTTGGCCAGGATTTTGACCCAACTTCATGGCACTTTTTCATATAATTCCAAGGGGAATCTTCAAAAGCAATTTAAAGATAGGTTGTAGAGAACATTGCAAGCTTTCCAAAATGTCCAAGAACTCCTTGATATCATTCTTGAGTTTGGAGAATCGAAGAGATGAAGTTAGGGTTTTATCACTTGAATTACAAGTCATTTTTAATGAACACATGAACCAAAACCATGCTAGGCTGCATAATCTTTGCTTTGCAGGCCTCAAAATTATTTGTCACTCCATAATTAAATGTTTACACAGCTTTTAGGGCATTGATCCAAGCAATTAAGCTATTATCCAAGTTGCATTTCCATTAATGGCACAAAGTTAACATTGCCATTCTTGTAAAGCAAGCTTTTTGCATAAAGTCCATTCTTGAGCCTGTAACTTGTTCCCTCTGATCACACTCCATCCACAAAGTCATAAGCAAGCTTGTTTAAAGCATAACCACTCTATGAACCAAGTACAAGGCATGGAAACTTGGTTTGTCAAAAAATCACATGTTGAACTTAAACATGTAAATTTGAATTCTGATCAACTAGAGCACTCCAAACTTGTTGCTTATAAATAGAGTCACTATTTGTGAGCTAAAGGACGAGTTTTAACACCCTGAGACACTTCCAAATTCCCTCTAGTCAGAAATTGCACAAAAAAACTCCATTGATACACAATTCTGACCTTAAACTTGTATCTCTCATTTCCCTCGTGCGTTTTCCCTCAAATTCATTCCTAAAGCTTCCTTACATCAAATACAACTCATCCCCATCCTTATTCCAGAACTGTAACACCATTTACCATAACCTCCATAACCAAAAAACAGAGTCTGCAACTTGAGGAAGCTAGCCTGATCATCACGACTGCCTGAAACAAGCTCAAATCCATTTCACGATTTCCAATTTTGAGGTATTTTTCATGACCTTCCATCTTCATATTTAGGCATTGTTAGGCTTGCATTTGTGAAGATGAAATGTAGACCACATTGCCCTGAAACTATACATGTCCATAGATTTCATTTATTTTGATTGAGCTAGGAGAATTTTGAGTTTGAACTTTCAGAAATATTTAGGTCAGAATTTGGTACTTCTAGAAATTCTCATTCATCTTTGATTTATAACTTATGATATTTATATGGTTAGATTCGTGTGACAAAATGGAGCAATTTTCATGTTTACATTTTTACAAATGGTTGAGAAATGAGTAAGTTACAGATCCTTTAGCTGGAGGTTGAAGATGAAGTGTAATCAGGGCGCATTTTGTGTTATGTATTTATCCTTTCACACAAGTTAACGGATGTATCACCACCCTAGTGGTTAAAGCGCGCGCTTGTCACCCTTAGGTCCTGGGTTCAAGCCCCAACGTGACCTTTTGCATTTTTTCACTTATTTTTTTATACTTTTGTGCCTTTTTTACAGCGCCTGGGCCCTTATGCTGGCCTTCCTTTTTTGCTGACTTCTAACCCCAGTTTCACTTTTGCACCCCCTGGTCAATTATTTTCTTTATTTCATTTTTTTTAATTTTATTTTCATTTATTATTTTCACTATTATCATTATCATTATTATTATTATTAATATTATTATTATTATTATTATTATTTTTATTAATAAAAATCCAAAAATATTTTTATTTATTATTTACACTTATATATTTTATTTTATTTTTCTTATAAAAAACAAAAGGACTAAAAATACTTTCTCAAATAAATTAATTTCCTTTTTATTAATAAATATTTAGACACATGTTTAATTATCTATTTTCTTAGTTAAGATTAATTTAGAACCTAGGATTATTTTGATTAATTAATTTTCATATTACTTTTATTTAACTTAAAACCTTTTCATGAAAACCCTAAAAAAACATTTTTAACTTAATTCCCCTCCTAATTAATATAGGTTTAAATTTTGTTTGTTTTTTTCATTAATCATCTCACTTAATTAGGTCAAAACCCTTTCATTAAAAAACAAACAAAATCATATTTCTTTACATTCATATTCTTGCATTTTTATCTTTATTTTTGTACATTTGTTCAATTTCAATATGGTTGTAATATTATTTAGGTTTAATTTTCGTGCAATATTCCCCATTTTTAAATTTGTATACCACCTCCCCTAAATGATGTAATAGCGTAGTAATTTTAAATTTCGCAATTTATCGCTTTATATACAAAATACTAGTAATTAGGGTTTGTATAGAAAGACTAAAACCAATCAATTAGAAAACCCTAATTCAAGACAAAAACAAGCATGAAAACAATAACACTTGCACACAAGCACCCCTAGGGTTATTCCACTTGGTTACCTTATACAAAATGGCCATATTACGCATGTTAGGTATCTTAGCAAAAACAAGCGAATACAAGATCATAGTCCCTCGATGACGCTATCTAAGTTGCCTTTCAAATGATCTTAGTCCCTAAAAAAGAATGCTAAGATACCTTGCAACATTGCTAATCATGGTTATACGATGACCCACGCCCATGCCGCTTACATCCAAAGATAGGGTTACTTACAAATTCAATGGTAAGATAACAATGTCAAAGGAAAAGAAAAATGAACAAGAAAGACCTTTGAGTAGGTAGAATGCTCCTAATTACTCACTCAACTTCAAACAAACATCCTTGCTGTTTTCAAAACAATCACCTACACTTTCAAACATCTTACAAATTTGAAAACATTTTCAAAAGATCAAACATCTTTGTATACATTCTTATAAACAAGAATCATTGCAAAAATTTCCTAAACAATGGCCTCTTTTCAAAATACTTTCAAAAACCACATAAAGAACAATTTCAAACAAAAGCAAGTGATCTATCAAGTAACTAAGAGCCCGTGGAAAACCATGGATGAAAAGGGTGCTAATACCTTCCCTTTTCATAATCTACCCCCCGAACTCAAGAAATAATCTCAAAGGTCTTTCCTGTGATTTTTCACCTTTCCTTTTGGATAAAAGAAAATTCGGTGGCGACTCTTGCTAACCGCAATATTTGAAATCAAATGCAAAACCCTCAAGTCAGTTCTCCCACCATATCACAGAACTGGAGACTCTTCTGGGGAGTATTCTAAAAGTTGGGTTACCTTAGGGTTAGATCACATTTACTTGCTTTCATTGTTTGACTTGTTTACTTTACATTATGGTTCTTTGTTTGGGTTTGAAATTCTCTACTCGGATTTGGGATACCTTATAGGTAAGTAGCAATACGTTGTGGAAACTGTGTGGGGTATACCGATATGGTCTAAGCAATAGCTACGTTAGTGCGACATATTTGTGGGTACCAGTAGCATTTGAGTTAATCAAAGAGAATACGGGGCCACTGAGTGATGTCATGAAGCACTAATGAACTTTTAGAACCTTTACTTGACCAACTTGGCCTTTAGGATGTAGTGAGATGACCGACTTTTGTGCAGTCCAAAGTTGGTAGATACTCGATACTACACTCATTGAGGTTTGGTTTCTTGGGATATTTCGGTTTCCATTAAAGAGGCTTGTGCTGAAACAATGACCAAGGAAACAAATCGGTGATATTGAGCTCCTTAGAACCTGGTTACTATTACTAGGATAGGTTGAGCCAACTAAACTTCAAGAGGGTATTTACCTATAAAACTCCATGCAAGCCTAAACCTAAGGACTTGTTTGCTTTGTTTGTATATACATACTTGTACATAACATCATGAACATCATAACATCATACTCATTCACTAACCATTTCATGGATTTTGGGATTCATCTTTGTTCTTGTTTTGTAGGATATGGATTCTCTTCGCAGGAAAACTATTCAAGTCAACCTTGTAAGGATCCCTCCATAACTTAAGGATCTAACTTCAAGGATTCCTGAAAACTTTCCATTCACCGAGAGACATGGTCACCTACTCAACTTGGTCACCTCCAACACAGATGAGGACATGATGAAGGTGCTCTTTCAATTCTTTGATCCTCTACACCATTGCTTCACATTTCCCGATTATCAACTTGTGCTAACTTTGGAAGAATTCTCCCAACTCTTAAGGATTCCCATTCTCAATAAACTACCTTTCAAAATTAAAAAAAGAGACCCAAATCCAGAAGATATTGCTCAAGCTCTACACTTGCACTCATCTGATGTCACAACTCATTGGGAAACAAGGAGTAGTGTCAAAGGTTTCCTGGCAAAGTTCTTGTTTGAGAAAGACCAAAACTGTTGGAACTCCTTGGATTTGCAATATTTTGAGGAAACTGTGGCTCTCCTCATCTATGGGATGGTTTTGTTTCCAAATCCTGACCAACTCATAGACGTGAACATCGTCAAAATCTTCATATCCCGCAACTCGGTGCCTACATTGCTAGGGGATATCCTGCACTCTTTTCACACTCGCACAATGTGGAAAATAGGTGTTCTTATGTGTTGTACTCCTCTCTTGGCAAGATGGTTTATTTCACATCTTCCCCAATCTGTATTGAAGAATGAGAAAGGCTCAAGGTGGTCACAAAGGTTGATGACACTCAAACATTCAGACATTCATTGGTGCTCCCGATTCAGAGAGAATGTTACTATTGTCGACCGTTGTGGAGAATTTCCTAATGGCCCTTTACTTGGCATTAGGAGAGGTATCACCTGTAATCCCTGTTTAGCATTAAGACAGTTTGGTTACGCCCGACGGGATGGCTCGCATGAGATGTTGATTCAAGGATTGGTATTTGACTACGACAACAACGATCAAGGTCTTCGCCAGAGATTTATCCGAGCTTGGAGGATGTTGAAAAAGGTAGATAGCAAGACTTTGGGGCACAATAATTCCATTCCTCTTGAGCCTTACCTCAAATGGGTACGAACTCGTGCTCAAATTCTGATGATGCCATATCCCTCCATTCTCCCGGTAATCATTGAGCCTGTTATAGAAGGAGATGTTCCATATACTATCCTACATCCTGACATGCCCACCTCTATTGAAGACCTACAAAGGGATTGGATACAACTCAAGGGGGAGCGAGATACTTTCGAAGCCCAATTCTACGCAAGCGATAAGAAGGTTTTGGAACTCACTAGACTACTCCATAAGGAACAGACTCTGAATGCCTACATTGCACCAAAGAGCATGCGTACTACCTTTCTATCTTAGAGTTTTTGTATTTGTTTTCCCCAAGGAGGCACTGATATACTCAAGCTTTAATTTATTAATATAACGTGTGTTTCCTTTTTGTCTAAAACAAATTTGAATCTTAAAATCCTTGGAATCATTGCATATGCATTTACCATTCATCATAACATAAGCAAGTTTCTTGCAATAAGTCTCCTTATCTCTCTATTGTTTATTTCAGTAAGATGGATCTCGAGCAAACGATGAAGGACCTCTAAGCTCAGAATACACAGTTTTAACAGTTGTTCTTAACTCTGGCCAAAGGACAAGAAGAGTTGAAGACCTTGCTGGTTGAGGAGAAGAAAAAGAAGACGAAGAAAATAACCGGAATTCTGAACATGGGAAGAAGATTCCAAGGGTAGACAAGAAGGGCTTTAGACTTTGCAATGACATCCGGTGAGAAAGACAACCAAGATAGGAAAGGCAAAGAAACAGTTGTTCAGTCTGATTCAGAAGAGGAAGAGGAAGAAGAAGACTATTCTGAAGAACAATACCCTCCAGTCGACGACAAATATAAGCATCTAGAAGAACGGTTGAGTGCAATGGAAATCCAAAAAGTGCCTGGCTTGGACTTTGAAGAGTTGGGACTGGTATCAGGAATTGTCATTCCTCCAAAACTCAAAGCACTTGTGTTCGCCAAATATGACTGAGTCTCATGCCCCAAAATGCATCTCCGGTCCTATGTGAGGAAAATCTAGCCTCATACCGCTGACAGAGATTTATGGGTACACTTCTTCCAAGACAGTCTGTTTGGAACTCAACTTGATTGGTTTTATCAGTTAGATATAGCCAATGTTCATAACTGGGAAGATCTTGCTGCAACTTTTTACAAACAATACCAATACAACACTGATCTTGCGCCTACCCGTACTCAACTCTAGAGTATGGCCATGGTTTCAAGTGAGGGCTTCAAGGACTATGCACAAAAATGGAGGGATTTGGCCGGAAGAGTTCAACCTCCCCTAGCTGAAAGAGAGTTGGTAGACATGTTTTGGGCACCTTGTCTGGTCCCTTCTTCAATCACTTAACTGGGAGTTCATCGGTAGCTTTTAATGAATTGATACTGACCAGAGAAAGGGTAAAAGTCGGAATAAAGAATGGAAAGATTCAAAAGGATGCATCCTCTACTGCTGTAAGAAAGCCATTCATCAAAAAGAAAGAAGTAGTTGATGTATATCCTCAGAGAAATCAAGATAGGGCTGAATGCCGTCCAATGGTAGGGGCTGTTATGATTCCTAAACCCGTGCCTAATCAACAAAGAAACAACCAACCAATAATGGAAAGACCAGTCAGACAGTTCACCAGAATTAACATGACCCTATCTCAAGTATTGCCACATCTGTTAAGATCCAACCTAGTGACTTTGAAAGAAGCTCCAAAGAACCCTAACACAACCTCTCCTCACTATCATCCTAATGTCCGCTGTGCATACCACTCTGAGAGTCCCGACCATGACACTAACAACTGTTGGGCTCTAAAGAGTAAAGTACAAGACCTCCTTGAAGCCAAAGAGATTGAATTTGATGGGCCAGAAAAGCCCAATGTCATTTCTGCCCCTATGCCCAGGCACGACCATAATCCCAACGCCATTGAGGAAGATATGTTTGTTACTTCAGTTGATGAGCTTATGACCCCACTCCCAACTATCAAAAATAACTTATTAAAGGCTAGTGTTTTCCCGGGCTGTGATGAAAGCTGTCATTTCTATTTGTCCTCACCAACTAGTTGTCCTTTGTTGAAAGCAAGCGTTCAATGCCTAATAGACAACAAAGAAATTGTGTTCGAAAAGACTTCTGTTCCAACTGTTTCTTATAAAGATGTTTACATCGTGACCATTTTTGACAATTCTTCCAGGGTCTCCACCAAAAGGCCCGTTAGAATTACATCAGTTCTAAAAGTAGCTCCTTTGATAATCACAATGCCTGGACCAATCCCGTATTCGTCAGACAAAACCGTACCATGGAAATATGGAGGGGATGTCTACTACCACGGTATCAAGCAAGATTGGCCAATTTCTGAAGATTCAAATTTTGATAAAGTTGACTCCGATGTCAGTAATATTGCAGGGACTAGAAAGATTACCCACAGCGGAAGGATATTCTCTCCAGAAATTGCTCCCCCAAAAGCAGTTTCTGGACCCGTAATCATTCTTGTTGTTGTTTCTCCTCCGAAGGCTATTCCCAGTTCTAAAATCATCTCTACTCCAATTAACAAAGCTATTACAACCCCTGTTATCACTGCTACTAATGTTCCTGTTCCCGAGTCAATCGAGACTCGAGGTAAAGGTATTCTGATTGATCCTGTTCGGATGAAGGCACAATCATTGGCTATCCCTGAGACCTCCCGAAAAGAGATGGAGGAAATTCTAAAGATCATAAAAAGAAGCGACTGCAATGTAGTTGAGCAACTGGGGCAAACTTCATCAAAAATTTCCATGCTGGCTTTATTACTATATTCTGAGGCTCATGCAACAGCCTTGGTAAAATTCCTAAAAACTACTCATGTACCCCAAGAAACATCTGTCGATCAGTTCCAAGACTGCGTATCCAGCTTGACTGTAGATAATGGTCTAGGTTTTTCGGATGCTGATTTAACGCCAAGAGGAAGGAAGCATAATGAGGCATTGCATGTCTCAGTAAAATGCAGGGGCACAACCTTGGCTCATGTTTTGGTGGACACTGATTCTTTGAATGTATTGCCTAAAAAGGCTCTTGATAGGCTTGACTGCGAGGGATTGGAATTGAAACCAAGAAACATAGTAGTGAGGGCCTTTGACGGCTCAAAAAGGATGGTGCATGGGGAAATGGATATCCCCATGAAGGTCGGAACCCAAACATTTGATTCGACTTTTTATGTAATGGATATTCGCCCTTCATATTCCCGCTTGTTAGGCCGACCATGGATTCACATTGCTGACGCTGTTACTTCTACATTGCACCAAATGTTGAAATATCCGATTCAAGGGAAAATCATCACCGTTCATGGATAAGAAGAGTATATGATCAGCCATCTCAATTCCTTCAGATATGTGGAATTATATGGTGAATTTATTGAAACTCTATTCCAACACTTTTAAGAAGTACCACAAGATGTAGCAGTAACCAAGGCTGTGTCTCAAATTCCCAAGATCACAAGGCCTCCACTCAGGCTGTCATCTTTGAAGAATACTAAGGCAGTGATAGAAGAAGGTGGGTGCACTATTTGGAGACAAATCCCAGATATCCCATACAAGTATGACAAGTTTGGCTTAGGTTTCACTTCAGGTGCCCAGAAGGTTGTACGCCGTGCTCGTGCCGGAGGACCACCCTTGAAGATCAGCAACTACGAAGTTAATGCAGTGGAGGAGGATGAAACAGCTACAACCTGGAGGATTAGATTTTCCCAACTGTCAGTGGAGGGCTCAACAACTGGGAGGCTAGAGATTTTGTCCCGATCACATTCATCCTTCAGTAATTTGTCTTTACATTTTATTGGATATGTAATATTAAAAAAATTTAGACTCTTAAAACCTTGTGTCTTACCCGAGGCACAATGGTCCATATGTAAGGGTTATTATCTCATTTCCATATGACATCAATGAATCATGGACGTTTTTGCATACAAACTTTGTGCTCATTGTTTTTCTTTTTACATTTTCATTTCTTTCAAAGATAGCTATACCCTTACACACACTCACACTCACAATGGAGGTCTACATCCATTCGGGATCCCATGGGTAACGGTTCTGCTATGGCTTTCTGTGGCTCGGAAAATCTATTCTACCAAGCCGAAGACGAAGGTGAGGAAGATTGTGAAGTACCAGGGGAACTTTCCAGGTTACTACAACAAGAAGAGAGAACCATTCAACCCCACAAGGAACCCGTGGATAAAATCAACCTAGGTACCGAAGAAGACAAAATAGAGGTCAAGGTGGGTGCCAATCTGGAGCCCAGTGTCAAGGTGCGTTTGATTCAGTTGCTACACGAGTATGTTGAGATCTTTGCCTGGTCGTATGAAGACATGCCAGGACTTGATGCAAATATTGTGGTACATCGTTTACCTACAAGAGAGGACTGCCCACCAGTAAAACAAAAGGTCCGTCGTATGCGACCAGATATGTCAGAGAAGATTAAAGCTGAAGTCATGAAACAATTTAATGTTGGATTCTTGGCCGTCACCTCCTATCCTCAATGGGTGGCCAATGTTGTTCCCGTACCCAAAAAGGACGGCAAAGTGCAAATGTGTGTGGACTATAGAGATTTGAATAGAGCAAGCCCTAAAGATGATTTCCCACTCCCCCACATTGATATTCTAGTTGGCAATAAGGCACAACACAAAGTGTTTTCCTTCATGGACGATTTCTCAGGCTACAACCAAATCAAGATGGCGTCTGAAGACATGGAGAAGACAACCTTTGTCACGCAATGTGGGACATTCTACTACAAGGTTATGCCATTCGGACTGAAAAATGCTGGGGAAACCTATCAGCGTGCCATGGTCACTCTATTTCACGACATGAGACATCACGAAATAGAGATCTATATGGACGACATGATAGCTAGATCTCAAACAGAAGAAGAGAATCTTGACCATTTACAGAAACTGTTTGAAAGACTAAAAAAGTACAAGCTGAGGTTGAACCCAAATAAATGCACGTTTGGAGTAAGGTCTGGTAAGCTCCTAGGATTTTCCGACAGCAATAAGGGTATTGAAGTAGATCCTGCCAAGGTGAAAGCTATACAAGAGATGCATGCTCCTCGTACTGAGAAGGAAGTCAGAGGATTCTTGGGACGTTTGAACTACATTTCCAGATTCATTTCTCACCTGACAACTACTTGTGAACCAATCTTCAAACTACTGAAAAAATGTCAGGTAGTCAAATGGAATGATGAGTGCCAATTCGCTTTTGACAAAATCAAAGAATACCTGCAAGAGCCTCCTATTTTGATGCCACCAGTCGAGGGAAGGCCATTGATCATGTATCTGATTGTTTTGGAAAATTCAATAGGGTGTGTGCTGGGGTAGCATGACGAGTCTGGCCGAAAAGAGCGTTCTATTTATTACCTGATGTTGTACCCCAAAATTTTCCCTCTTACTTATCAAGAATTTACTTACAAGATCTCCTTGGGCTCAAGACTGCACTAGGGTTTGATCAGCTCAAGACACCTCCTCAAACATTGATGACCAAAATTAGGGTTTGAGTGTGCACAAGGATTTTTGAACTTCCAATGTACCATGTTACTTTCATGGATCATCATGGACCCCCAAGATTAATCATGCCAAGTTTCAAGCCTTGAATCACATTTTTGCTCAGTCAATTGAGAAGTTGACCTAAAAATCAGTTGTATTAGGAAAAAAGTCAATTGTGGCCAATTTACAGTCAAAATTCATAATTTTTTATCCAAATCAACATTTTAGACTCATATGTATCATTTGATCAAGTTTGGATCATAATCCCACAAGAAATTTGATCAAATCCCCAAAAGGGCAAAATGGTCAAAATTAGGGTTTTGACTGGAAATGGGCAATTTCTGATTTTTGACCTAGAAAATGGTCAATTGGTTTAAGTCATGATCTCAAGAGACCAATTGAATCATTTTTACCTAATGACATGGTTCAAAACATTGCAAGTCCATTGGATTGATAGATGAATTTTGTAGTCAACTGATCAAAAGTCAACTGTATACTAAAAAGTCAAACTTTGACTTTTTGGTCAAATTCAAGTGCCAAGGATCACAATTCATCAAAACATGTAAAAATATAAAACTTATTCATCAAGAAATCAAAAATTCAAGATTTCATTTTGAACAGTCAAAATTTCTAAACTTAGAAATTTTTCTAAGTGTTGGAAATTTCATATTTTTTCATAACTTTGAGCCAAATTTTCACCATGATGCAAGATGATTCAAGAGAAACTTCAAACATGAAAGTTGTAGATCTCTATTAAATCTACAACTTTGCTTTACACAAATCCTTACACAAGTGCTTGTATCTCAAGTTATAATTTTATGAACATGTGGTCAAGAAACTAAACACTTAGTGAAATTTTGCCCTAATTTGGTCAGGATTTTGACCTAACTTCATGGCACTTTTTCATATAATTCCAAGGGGAATCTTCAAAATCAATTCAAAGATGGGTTGTAGAGAACATTGCAAGATTTCCAAAATGTTCAAGAACTCCTTGAGATCATTCTTGAGGAGGGAGAATCGAAGAGATGAAGTTAGGGTTTTGTCACTTGAATTACAAGTCATTTTTGATGAACACATGAACCAAATCCATGATAGGCTGCATAATCCTTGCTTTTCAGGTCTCAAACTTGTTTTTCACTCCATAATTAATGGTTTACACAACTGATTAGGCCCTTATCCAAGTGTTTCAAGCTTTGTCCAAATTAATTTGCCATTTTAGGGAGAAAGTAACATATCCATTCTTGTAAAGAAAGCTTTATGCACAAAGTCAGCTTCTTGAGCTCCCAACTTGTTTTCCTTGATTACACTCCATCCACAAAGTCATAAGGATTGTGTTTAAAGTAGTTAACAACTCTATGAACCAAGTACAAAGCATTGAAACTTGGTTTCTCAAAAAACCACATGTTATGCATAAACTTGTGATTTTGAATTCTGATCAACTAGAGCATTCCAAACTTGTTGCTTATAAATATAGTCACTATTTGTAAGCTAGAGGATGAGCTTTAACACCCTGAAACACTCCCAAATTCCCTCTAGCCAGAAATTGCACAAAATACTCCATTAATACACAGTTCTGACCTTAAACTTTTATCTCTCATTTCCCTCGTGCGTTTTCCCTCAAATTCATTCCTAAAGCTTCCTCATACCAAATACAGACCATCCCTGTCCCTGTTTGCAAACTCTAACTCCATCTTCATCAACTTCCATAGCCAAAAATAGAGCATTGCAGTTGGACTTCTCCAGATCATTTCAGCCACTCTCAACTCAAGCAAACCATTGCATTAGCTTCCTAAGACCTCAAGGAAGCTAACCTGATCATCACCACTGCCTAAAACAAGCTCAAACTCCAAACACGATTTCCAGTTTCGAGGTAAGTTTTATCAACTTGGAACTCTTCATACAGGCATCATCAATAGTTTATTTGTAAACAAAACATGTAGATATCATTGCCCTGAAGCTAACCATGTCCATAGTTTCCATTAATTTTACTTGAGCTTAGAGAATTTTGAAACTGAAATCTATGAAATTTTTAGGGTTCAGATTAGGGCCATTAAAATTCATGCTTATCTTTGATCTATAGTTTTAATACTTTACATTTCTTGAATCATGAGAAAATTTACTACAAGTTCATGTTTACAGTTTTTATTTTTGATGAGAAATGAGCAAGTTACAAATGGTCTGGCTGGAGGTTGAAGATGAAGTCTTCAGGGCGCATTTTGCCTTACATATTTATTGTATTACTTGTATTAACGGATGTATAGCCACCCCAGTGGTAGAAGTGCGCGCCTGTAACCTATGGGAGTTGGGTTCGAGCCATAGTGGTACCCTTTTCATTTTTCACATTTTTACTTTTCTGATTTTTGTTGTTTTTGGCAGGCGCTGGGCCCTTTGGGCCTAGTTTGTTTTTATTTTTGCTAGCTGACCTCCCTGCTGACTAATGGAACCCCTGGCCCAAGTTCATTTATTTTTTATTATTTACTTCATTTTTATTTTCTTAAATATTTTTCCAAATGATAAAAATCATAAAAATACAAAAAATGATATATTTATATTTTTGATTTAGTTTATTTTATTTTCATCACAAAAATATTTTTATTAATTATACTTTATTTATTTTATACTTATTATCTTGTAAATAAAAATAAAAATTAGGTTATTAGTTATTTTCTTTCATACTAATTTAAATACATTATTTTTTATATAAAAAAGACTAAAAATATTTTATAATGTTATAAAAATTTTCAAGACATAAAAAATATATACTAAAAAAAATACCTTTTTAAACTTATTTTCATTTGATTAATAGAACTAGGTTTTTACTCAAAATCATTCCTTAAACAAATTATTTTTTTATTAATTATTTTTCTTTAATTTAAATACATTAAGACAAAAAATCCCTTTCTCTAAAAAATCAAACAAATATTCATTTTTCTTCACCCTCACATTATTGCATACTTGTTCATTTTTGTACATCATTTATTCCAATTCCTTGTACATTAATACCCATTCAATTTGGTTGTAACAGATTAACTAGGTTTATATTCTTGCAAATCCCCATTGAATTTGTATACCCCCCCCTTCCCAAAAATGTTGTAATAGCGTAGTAACTTTAAATTTCGCAATTTATCGCTTTTATATAGCATGCTAGTAATTAGGGTTTGTATGGAAAGACTAAAACCAATATCTAGAAAACCCTAATTCAAGACAAAAACAAGCATGAAAATGATGCACTTGCACACAAATACCCCTAGGGTTATTCCACTTGGTTGTCTTATACAAAATGACCATATTACGCATGTGAGGTATCTTAGAAAAAACAAGCAAATACAAGATCATAGTCCCTCGATGACGCTATCTAAGTTTCCTTACAAATGATCTTAGTCCCTCCAAAAGAATGCTAAGATACCTTGCAACATTGCTAATCATGGTTATACGATGACCCACGCCCGTCCCGTTTACATCCAAAGATAGGGTTGCTTACCAAATGAATGGTAAGACAACAATGTCAAAGGAAAAGAAAATGAACAATAAAGACATTTGAGTAGGTAGATTACTGCTAATTACTTGCTCCATTTCAAAACAAACACCTACACTTTCAAAACATCTTACAAACTTGAAAACATTTTCAAAAGATCAAACACTTTGTATACATTCTTAAGAACAAGAATCATTACAAAGTTTTCCTAAAAAATGGCCTCTTTACAAAATACTTTAAAAAAATCACACAAAGCACAATTTCAAACAAAAGAAAGTGATCTAGCAAGTAACTAAGAGCCCATGGAAAACCATGGATGAAAAGGGTGCTAACACCTTCCCTTTTGATAATCTACCCCCCCGAACTCAAGAAACAATCTCAAAGGTCTTTCCTGTGCTTTTTCACCTTTCCTTTTGGATAAAAGAAAAGTCGGTGGCGAATCTTGCTAACCGTAACATTTGTGATCAAACGCAAAACCTTCAAGTCAGTTATCCCACTGTATCATAGAACTGGAGACTCTGTTGGGGAAAATTCTAAAAGTGGGGTTACCTTAGGGCTAGATCATATTTATTTTCTTTCATTGTCTGACTTGTATGCTTTACATTATGGTTCTTTGTTTGGGTTTGAATCCTCTACCCGAATTTGGGATACATTATAGGTAAGTAGCAATACATTGTGGAAACTGTGCGGGGTATACCGACATGGTCTAAACAATAGCTATGTTAGTGCGACATATTTGTGGGTACCGGTAGCCTTTGAGTTAATCAAAGAGAATATGGGGCCGCTGAGTGATGTCATAAAGCACTAATGAACTTCTATAACCTTTACTTGACCAACTTCGCCTTTAGGATATAGTGAGATGACCGACTTTGGTGCAGTCTGAAGTTGGTAGATACTCGATACTACACTCATTGAGGTTTGGTTTCTTGGGATATTTCGGCCGCAATTAAAGAGGCTTGTGCTGGAACAATGACCAAGGAAACAAACCAGTGATATTGAGCTCTTTAGAACCCGGTTACTATTACTAGGACATGTTTGAGCCAACTAAACTTCAAGAGGGTACTTACCTATAATACTCCATGCAAGCCTAAACCTAAGGACTTGTTTGCTTTGTTTGTATATTCATACTTGTACATAACATCATGAACATCACAACATCATACACATTCACTAACCATTTTAAGGATTTTTGGATTCATCTTTGTTCTTGTTTTATAGGATATGGATTCTCTTCGGAAAAAAACTATTCAAGTCAACCTTGTGAGGATCCCTCCATAACTTAAGGAGCTAGCTTCAAGGATTCCTGAAAACTCTCCATCCACCGAGAGACATGGTCGCCTACTCAACTTGGTCACCTCCAACACAGATGAGGACATGATGAAGGTTCTCTTTCAGTTCTTTGATCCTTTACACCATTGCTTCACATTTTCCGACTATCAACTTGTGCCTACTTTAGAAGAATTCTCCCGGATCTTGAGGATTCCCATTCTCAATCAACTACCTTTCAACGGTACGGAAAGAGACCCAAAGCCAAAAGAGATTGTTCAAGCTCTACACTTGCACTCATCTGATGTCATAACTCATCGGGAAACAAGGTGTGGTGTCAAAGGTTTCCTAGCAAAGTTCTTGTTCGAGAAAGCCCAAAACTGTTGGAACTCCTTGGATCTGCAAGACTTTGAGGAAATTGTGGGTCTCCTCATTTATGGGATGGTTTTGTTTCCAAATATTGACGAACTCATAGATGTGAACGCCGTCAAAATCTTCATATCTCGCAACCCGGTGCCTACATTACTGGGGGATATCCTACACTCTTTTCACACTCGCACAATGAGGAAAAGAGGTGTCCTTATGTGTTGCACTCCTCTCTTGGCAAGATGGTTTATTTCACATCTTCCCCAATCTGTGTTAAAGAACGAGCAAGGTTCAAGGTGGTCACAAAGGTTGATGACGCTCAAACATTCAGACATTCATTGGTGCTCTCAAGCCATAGAGAATGTTACTATTGTCGATCGTTGTGGAGAATTTCCTAATGTGCCTTTACTTAGCATTAGGGGAGGTACCACCTACAACTCCTGTTTAGCTTTAAGACAGTTTGGTTACGCCTGAAGGGATGGCCCACATGAGATGTTGATTCAAGGTTTGGTATTTGACTACAACAACGACGATCAAGGCCTTCGCCAGAGATTTATCTGAGTCTTGAGGATGTTAAACAAGGTAGATAGCAAGATTTTGGGGCACAATAATTTCATCCCTCTTGAGCCTTACCTCAAAGGGTACGAACTCGTGCTCAAAGTTTGATGATGCCTTATCCTTCCATTCTCCCGGTAATTATTGAGCCTGTCATGGAAGGATATGTTCCATACACTATCCTACATCCTGACATGCCCACCTCTCTTGAAGACTTACAAAGAGATTAGATACAACTCAAGGGGGAGAAAGATACTTTTGAAGCTCAATTCTATGCAAGCGAGAAGAAGGTTTTGGAACTCACTAGGCTACTTCATGAGGAGCAGACTCTGAATGCCTACATTTCCCCAAAGAGGACACGTACTACCTTTCTATCTTAGAGTTGCTTGTATTTGTTTTGCCCAAGAAGGCATTGATGTACTCAAAACTTTAAATTATTAATATAATGTGTGTTTCCTTTTTGTCTAAAACAAATTTGAATTTTAAAATCCTTGAAATCATTGCATACGCATTTATCGTTCATCATAACATAAACAGGTTTCTTGCAATAAGTCTCCTCATCTATCTACTGTTTATTTCAGTAAGATGGATCTCGAGCAAACGGTGAAGGACCTCCAAGCTCAGAATGTGCAGTTCCAACAGTTGTTCTTAACTCTGGCCAAAGGACAAGAAGAGTTGAAGACCTTGCTGGTTGAAGAAAAGAAAAAAGAAGACGAAGAAGATAACCAGAATTCTGAACATGGGAAGAAGATTCCAAGGGAATACAAGAAGGGTCTGAGACTTCGCAACGACATCCAGCGAGAAAGACAACCAAGATGGGAAGGGCAGGGAAATGGTTGATCAGTCTGATTCAGAAGAGGAAGAGGAAGAAGAAGACTATTATGAAGAAAAATACCCTCTGGTCGACGACAAGTATAAGCATCTAGAAGAACGGTTGAGTGCAATGGAAATCCAAAAAGTGCCTGGATTGGACTTTGAGGAGTTGGGACTGGTATCATAAATTTTCATTCCTCTAAAATTCAAAGCACCTGTGTTTACCAAATATGACGGAGTCTCATGCCCCAAAATGCATCTCCGGTCCTATGTGAGGAAAATCCAGCCCCATACCGCTGACAAAGATTTATGGGTACACTTATTCCAAGACAGTCTGTATGGAACTCAACTTGATTGGTTTTATCAGTTAGAAAGAGACAATGTTCATAACTGGGAAGATCTTGCTGCAGCCTTTTACAAACAATACTAATACAATGCTGATCTTGCGCCTACCCGTACTCAACTCCAGAGTATGTCCATGGTTTCAAGTGAAGGCTTCAAGAACAATGCGCAAAAATGGTGAGACTTGGCTGGAAGAGTTCAACCTCCCCTATCTGAAAGAGAATTAGTAGACAGGTTTTTGGGCACCTTGTCTGGTCCCTTCTTCAATCACCTAATTGGGAGTTCATAGGCGGGTTTTACTGAATTGATATTAACTGGAGAAAGGGTAGAAGCCGGGATAAAGAATGGAAAGATTCAAAAAGATGCATCCTCTGCTGCTGTAAGGAAACCATTCATCGG
Organism: Vicia faba; assembly: GCA_948472305.1. Taxonomy (NCBI): domain Eukaryota; kingdom Viridiplantae; phylum Streptophyta; class Magnoliopsida; order Fabales; family Fabaceae; genus Vicia; species Vicia faba. Next base: position 1,276,084,758 of record OX451739.1, read on the forward strand.
AAAGAAGGAAGTGGTTCCTGTTTATCCTCAGAGAAATCAAGATAGGGCTGAACACCGTCCAATGGTGGGGGCTGTCATGATTCCTAAACCTGCGCCTGATCAGCAAAGAAACCACCAACCAAGAATGGAAAGACCAGTCAGAAAGTTCACCCGAATTAATATGACCCTATCTCAGGTATTGCCACATCTGTTAAGATCCAATCTAGTGACCTTGAAAGAAGCTCCAAAGAACCCTAACACAACATATCCTCACTATCATCCTAATGCCCATTTCACATACCATTATGAGAGTCCCGACCATGACACTAACAATTGTTGGGCTCTAAAGAACAAAGTACAAGACCTCTTTGAAGCCAAAGAGATTGAATTCGATGCGCCAGAAAAGCCCAATGTCATTTCTGCCCCTATGCCCAAACACGGCCATAATGCCAACGCCATTGAAGAAGATATGTTTGTTACTTCAGTTGATGAACTTATGACCCCACTCCTGACTATCAAAAAGAACTTATTGAATGCCAGTGTTTTCCCGGGTTGTGATAAAAGTTGTCATTTCTGTTTTTCCTCACCAACCAGTTGTCCTTTGTTGAAAGCAGGCGTTCAGTGCCTAATAGATAACAAGGAGATTTTGTTCAAAAAGACTTTTGTTCCACCTGTTTCTTATAATGATGTTTCCATTGTGACCATTTCCGACAATTCTTCCAAGGTCTCCATCAAAAGACCCGTTAGAATTACATCAGTTCCAAAAATAGCTCCTTTGATAATTACAATGCCTGGACCAGTCCCGTATTTGTCAGACAAAACCGTACCATGGAATTATGGAGGGGACGTCTACTAGCACGGTATCAAGCAAGATTGGCCAACTGTCGAAGATTCAAGTTCTGAGAAAGATGACTCCAATATCAGTAACATTGCATGGACTAGCAAGATTACCCGAAGCGAAAGGATATTCTTTCCAGAAATTGCTTCCCCAAAAGCAGTTTCTGGACCCGTAATCATTCCTGTTGTTGTTGCTCCTCTGAAAGCTATTCCCAGTCCTACAATCATCTCTGCTAATACTCTAACTAACAAAGCTGTTACAATCCCTGCTATCACTCCTACTGACATTCCTACTGCCAAGTTAACCGAGACTCAAGGTAAAAGTATTATGATTGAGCCTGTCTAGACGAAAGCACAATCATTGGCTATCCCTGAGACCTCCCGGAAAGAGATAGAGGAAATTCTAAAGATCATAAAAAGAAGCGACTACGATGTAGTTGAGAAACTGGGGCAAACTCCACCCAAACTTTCCATGCTAACTTTACTACTATGTTCCGAGGCGCATGCAAAGGCCTTGGTAAAATTCCTGAAAACTGCCCATGTACCCCAAGAAACATCTCTCGATCAGTTCCAAGACTGCGTAGCCAGCTTGACTGCAGATAATGGTTTAGGTTTTTTAGATGCTAATTTAACGCCAAGAGGGAGGAAGCATAATGAGGCATTGCATGTCTCAGTGGAATGCAGGGGCACGACTCTGGCTCATGTCTTGGTGGACACTGACTCATCTTTGAATGTATTGCCTAAAAAGGCTCTTGATAGGCTTGACTGTAAAGGATTGACATTAAAGCCAAGCAATATAGTAGTGAGGGCTTTTGAGGGCTCGAAAAGGATGGTGCATGGGGAAGTGGATATCCCTATAAAGGTTGGAACCCAAACATTTGATTCCACTTTTTATGTAATGGATATCTGCCCTTCGTATTCCTGCTTGCTAGGAAGACCATGGATTCACAATGCTGGCGCTGTTACTTCTACATTGCACCAAATGCTGAAATATCCAATTCAAGGGAAAATCATCACCGTTCATGGAGAAGAAGAGTATATGACCATCCATCTCAATTCCTTTTGATATGTGTAGCTAGATGGTGAATTTATTGAAACTCTATTCCACCACTTTGAAAAAGTCCCACAAGATGTGGCAGTGACCAAGGTTGTCTCTCCAGTTCCCAAGATCACAAGGCCTCCACTTAGAATGTCATTTTTGAAGGATGCCAAGTTAGTGATAGAAGAAGGTGGGTGCACTATTTGGGGACAACTCCCAAATATCCCATACAAATCTGACAAGTTTGACCTGGGTTTCACTTCAGTTACTCAGAAGGTTGTACGCCGCGCTCTTACTGGAGGACCAACCTTAAAGATCAGCAACAGTGAAGTCAATGTGGTAGAGGATGATGAAGATGGCTGCAACCTGGAGGATTGGATCTTCCCAACTATCAGTGGAGGGCTCAGTAACTGGGAGGCTAGAGATTTCATCCCGATCACATTTATCCCATAGTAATTTGTCTTTATATTTTGTTGGATATGTAATATTAAAACAATTCAGACTCTTAAAACCTTATGTCTTACCCGAGGCACAATGGTCCATTTGTAAGGGTTATTATCTCATTTCCATATGACATCAATGAATCATGGACGTTTTTTGCATACAATTTTTGTGCTAATTGTTTTTCTTTTTACATTTTTTCATTTCTTTCAAAGATAGCTATACCCTTACACACACTCACACTCACAATGCAGGTTTATATCCATTCGGGATCCCATGGGTAACGATTCTGCTATGGCTTTCTGTGACTCTGAAAATCTAATCTACCAAGCCAAAGACGAAGGTGAGGAAGATTGTGAAGTACCATGGGAACTTTCCAAGTTATTACAACAAGAAGAGAGAACCATTCAGCCCCACGAGGAACCGGTGGACACCATCAATCTAGGTACCGAAGAAGACAAAATAGAGGTCAAGGTGGGTGCCAATCTGGAACCCAGTGTCAAGGAGCGGTTGATTCAGTTGTTACACGAGTATGTTGAGGTCTTTGCCTGGTTGTATAAAGACATGCCAGGACTTAAAGCAGATATTGTGGTACATCGTCTACCCACAAAAGAAGATTTCCCACCAGTAAAGCAAAAAGTTCGTCGTATGCGACCTTACATGTTGGAGAAGATTAAAGCAGAAGTCAGGAAACAATTCAATGTTGGATTCTTGGCCGTCACCTCCTATCCGCAATGGGTTGCCAATGTTGTTCCCATGCCCAAAACAGACGGCAAGGTACGAATGTCCGTGGACTTTAGAGATTTAAATAGGGCAAGCCCTAAGGATGATTTCCCACTTCCCCACATTGACATCCTAGTTGACAATACTGCACAACACAAAGTGTTTTACTTCATGGATGGTTTCTCAGGTTACAACCAAATCAAAATGGCGCCTGAGGACAAGGAGACGACAACCTTTGTCACACAATGGGGCACATTTTGCTACAAGGTGATGCCGTTAGGACTAAAGAATGTTGGGGAAACCTATCAGCGTGCCATGGTAGCTCTATTTCATGACATGATAGATCATGAAATAGAAGTCTATGTGGACGACATGATATCTAGATCTTAAACAGAAGAAGAGCATCTTGATCATTTACAGAAACTGTTTGAGAGGCTAAAGAAATACAAGTTGAGGTTGAACCCAAATTAATGCACATTTGGGGAAGGTCTGGTAAGCTCCTAGGCTTTGTCGTCAGCAATAAGGGTATTAAAGTAGATCATGCCAAGGTGAAAGCGATACAAGAGATACCTACTCCTCGTACTGAGAGGAATTCAGAGGATTCTTGGGACGCTTGAACTACATTGCCAGATTCATTTCTCACCTGACAGCTACCTGTGAACCAATCTTCAAACTACTGAAGAAAGATCAGGTAGTCAAATGGAATGATGAGTGCCAAATTGATTTTGAAAAAATCAAAGAGTATTTACAAGAGCCTCCTGTTTTAATGCCACCAGTCGAGGGAAGACCATTGATCATGTATCTGACCGTTTTGGAAAATTCAATGGGGTGTGTGCTGGGGCGGTATGAAGAGTCTGGCCGAAAAGAGCACGCCATTTATTACCTGAGTAAAAAGTTTACCGTTTATGAAACAAGATATTCACTGCTCGAGAAAACTTGATGCGTTCTAGCATGGGCTGCTCGCCGGCTTAGACAGTATATGCTGACCCATAGTTCCTTGTTGATATCTAAAATGGATCCAATAAAATACATCTTTGAGAAACCTGCTCTCCCGGGGAGAATAACGAGATGGCAGATGATCCTAACAGAATATGACATATAGTATACTACCCAGAAAGATATAAAGGGAAGTATACTAGCTGTCACCTTGCTCACCAAGATGTGGAAGACTACCAGTCCATGAAGTTCGAATTCCCGGATGAAGACATCATGATGGTAAACAACTGTGAAGAATTCAGGCTATATGACGGACCTGAACAAGGATCCCGATGGACCCTGGTTTTTGATGAGGCATCTAACACACTCGGCAATAGTATTGGTGTTGTACTCATATCTCCTAAAGGATGTCATACTCCTTTTACGGCAAGACTCTGCTTCAATTGTACAAATAACATGGCGGAATACGAAGCGTGCATCTTTGGTCTCACAGCTGCCATAGACTTAGGATTAAATCCTTGAATGTGTTCGGAGATTCAGCTTTGGTTATCAGTCGGATCAAAGGGGAATGGGACACCAAACACCCTAACCTTATCCCTTACAAAGAACATGTTTTGACATTGCTCCCACATTTTAAAAAGATTACTTTCGAACATTTCCCGCGAGAAGAAAATCAGCTAGAAGACGCACTAGCCACAATGTCATCTATGTGTAAACTTAAATGGGATAACGAGGCTCCCCGGATCACCATTGAACGAATGGATGAACCAGCACACTGTCCGAGATTAATACTAAAGAAGTAGTGGACCAGCCTTGGTTCCACGAAGTCAAGAAGTATCTCGAAACCCAATAATATCCAGAAGGAGCTTCGATAAATGATAAGAAGTTCTTAAGGAGATTCTATGCTAAGTTCTTCCTTAGTAATGGCATTCTTTACAAACACAACCATGAATCTGTGTTACTTCGATGCGTGGACAAGGTTGAAGCTGAAAGGATCATGGTTGAGTTGCATGAAGGCACTTTTGGCACCCATTCCAGTGGGCATACGATGGCAAAGAAAATCCTACGGGAAGGCTATTATTGGTCTACCATGGAAGCCGATTTCTATCAACACTCTCGAACCTGCCATAAGTGTCAGATTTATGCTGACAAGGTGAACGTACATCCGGTTCCTCTGAATGTCTTGACGACTCCTTGGCCCTTTGCTATGTGGGGGATTGATATGATTGGGGAAATCAAACCAACAGCCTCCAATGGACACCACTTCATCCTAGTGGCCATTGGCTATTTTACCAAGTGGGTGGAGGCAGCTTCTTTCGCTTCCGTTACCAAGAACGTTGTCGCCCGGTTCATCAAGCAGAACCTCATCTGTCGTTATGGTATCCCGGAGAGGATCATTACAGACAATGGTACTAATTTGAACAATACTATGATCACGGACCTATGCGAGCAATTCAATATCCAGCATCACAATTCTTCCCCTTACCGGCCAAAGATAAATGGTGTTGTCGAATCCGCAAATAAGAACATTAAAAAGATCATATAGAAAATGAAAGTCATATATAAATACTGGCATGAGATGCTACCATTTGCTCTCCATGGATATCGTACTACAACTTGCACATCAACCGGGGTAACACCCTATTCTCCGGTTTACGGCATGGAAGCTGTCTTGCCTATTGAGGTCTAGATCCCCTCTCTGAGAATTATGAAGGATAAAGGGCTGAATAAAGACGATTGGATCTAGACTCGACTTGATCAACTAAACTTGATTGATGAGAAGAGTCTTACTGCTGTATGTCATGGCCAAATGTATCAAAAATGGATGATCAAGGCTTTCAACAAAAAGGTCTGACGCCAAGTGTATCAGGTTGGGGATCTGGTGATCAAACGTATCATACTGCCGCATGGTGATCCCAGGGGAAAATGGACTCCTACATACAAAGGACCATTTGTAATCAAAAACATATTCTATGGTGGCGTAATGATCTTGACCACCATGGATGGTGACAACCTACCGCACCCGGCAAACGCATACATAATCAAAATATACTACGCATAAGAGACCCGCTAGGTTGACACACCTAGGAAAAACAAGGGCATCCCGGTGACCCAAAAAGGTTCAGGAAAAAATTAGGGATAAAACAAAAAAATCTGTATACCCGACAAGTTGAAAACTGGAAAGGGCGACTTGGGCAAAAAAGGGTTCCCGGTGGACTGAAAACCCGAAAGGGTGGTCCAGGAAAAAGTTATGGAATTAAGGCATATGACTATGTCCCGTTGGATCACCTTACGGACAACCTGCAAACTCAGGTTCTGATCAATTCAATCATCTTCGGATGAGTCAACAAATAGACAAGATACTCAGAGATACAAAGGCTATAGCAGAATGGGAAACCCATGGGATTATTGCACATAGCTATCTTTTCTTTGTATCAAAATTTTTATTCTCTTACTAGAATATTTTTCTCATTGTACAAAAATACTTACTCAAAGTCAATACAAAGATATCCCTTTGAAAGTGCAAAACTATCTGTTTTTTCTTTACTATTGTGTTTTGTTTACAAAAACGTCCAATGATTCATTTTTGAACATATGCATTTGAATATAATTATTGTTTATAAATAAACAAAATAGAAAGACAATCACTGATGGCTTTAAGAGGTAGGGAAATATCTCTATGCTATTTCCATAATCCCCCGCAGTGTGAAGTTTAATCCCCAGCAGAACAAAGCTTCCAGTTATCAAATCCCCAGTAGAAGTCGTCAAATTTCTCCCAATTCCCCAGGCAGGATTTTTCAAGCAGTACACGACATTTCCCTTACAACAGAGTTTATCTCTCCAAGCAGAAATTCATCAACACTTAGACTTCACAACATGAAGACTTACACTACATATCCTCAGCAGTAGTCAGGGATTTATTTTCCCCAAATCCAATAAACAACGTAATAGATTAGCTCACATACGCACACATTGCATCCATATATCATAAACATTGATAACACAAATGCATTATACCATGCATTTCATACAACATGACTTTTCATTTTTGGTAACATTTTACACTTTTCAGGATAAGGTTAACAGCTACCATTGACATTGTTCAAAGTTTTCAGATACAGTTCAGATATGCTCCAAGACATGGATGCCATCCTGATACTCATTCAGATCTCAACTTCTTAGATACATTTCAGATACGCTCTAGACACAAATGCCATTCTGATACTCATTCAGTTTTCAACTTCCAGATACAATACATATATGCTCTAGACACGGATGCCATTCTGATACTCATTCAAAATCAGCTTCCAGATACAGTTCAAATACGCTCCAGACACTAATTCCATCCTGAAACTCATTTACAGTTCAGATACGCTCCTGAAGCGGACGCCATTCTGATACTCATTCAAAGTCTCCTTCAGATACAATGCAGATACGCTCCAGACACGGATGCTATTGTGATATTCATTCAGATGTAATTCTCAAGATACAGTACAGATACGCTCTAGACACGGACGCCATTCTGATGCTCATTCTTTCAGCTTACAAATTACAATTCAACAACCACTCTTGGATGACATCTACAAGCCCATATCCAACAACTTTCTATTACCTCTCCAAATGGAATCTTTAAGCCCATTCCCTCTACCATCACATCGTCTGGTGCAAATTTCTGGGCACTCTAGTGTCCAATCGTCTTCCACCTTCGAATCACGAATGAAAAACATGCCAATCTAACTCTTCAGGTTTAAGAAGATTGAACAGGGGCAGATATTGTACCCCAAATTTTTCCCTCTCACTTATCAAGAATTTACTTACAAGATCTCCTTGGGCTCAAGACTGCACTAGGGTTTGATCAGCTCAAGACACCTCCTTAAACACTGATGACCAAAATTAGGGTTTGAGTGTGCACAAGGATTTTTGAACTTCCAATGTCCCATGTGACTTTCATGGATCATTATGGACCCCTAATATTAATCATGCCAAGTTTCAAGCCTTGAATCACATTTTTGCTCAGTCAATTGAGTAGTTGACCTAAAAATCAATTGTATTGGGAAAAAAGTCAACTATGGCCAATTTACAGTCAAACTTCATAATTTTTGATTCACATCAGCATTTTAGACTCATATGTATCATTTGATCAAGTTTGGATCACAATTCCTCAAGAAATTTGATCAAATCCCCAAAAGGGCAAAATGGTCAAAATTAGGGTTTTGACTGGAAAAGGGCAATTTCTGATTTTTGACCTAGAAAATGGTCAATTGGTTTAAGGAATGATCTAAAGAGCCCAATTGAATCACTTTGACATAATGACATGGTTCAAAACATTGCAAGTCCATTGGATTGACAGATGAATTTTGCAGTCAATTGATTAAAAGTCAACTGTATACTGAAAAGTCAAACTTTGACTTTTTGGTCAAGTTCAAGTGCCAAGGATCACAATTCATTAAAACATGTAAAAATATAAAACTTATTCATCAAGTAATCAAAAAGTCAAGATTTCATTTTGAAAAGTCAAAATTTCTAAACTTAGAAATTTTTCTAAGTGTTGGAAATTTCATATTTTTTCATAACTTTGAGCCAAATTTTCACCATGATGCAAGATGATTCAAGAGAAACTTCCAACATAAAAGTTGTAGATTTCCATGAAATCTACAAGTTTTATTTACACAACTCCTTCCAAAAATTCTTGGATCTCAAGTTATAATTTTATGAACATATGGTCATGAAACTAAACACTTAGTGAAAATTTGCCCTAATTTGGTCAGGATTTTGACCCAACTTCATGGCACTTTTTCATATAGTTCTAAGGGGAATCTTCAAAATAAATTCAAATATGGGTTGTATAGCACATTCCAAGCTTTCCAAAATGTCCAAGAACTCCTTGATATCATTCTTGAAGAGGGAGAATCGAAGAGATGAATTTAGGGTTTTATCACTTGAATTACAAGTCATTTTTGATGAACACATGAACCAAATCCATGCTAGGCTGCATAATCTTTGCTTTGCAGGCCTCAAAATTGTTTATCACTCCATAATTAAATTTTTACACAGCTATTAGGGCTTTGATCCATGTAATTGAGCTATTATCCAAGTTGCATTTCCATTAATGGCACAAAGTTAACATTGTCATTCTTGTAAAGCAAACTTTTTGCATAAAGTCCATTCTTGAGCCTCTAACTTGTTCCCTCTGATCACACTACATCAACAAAGTCAAAAGCAAGCTTGTTTAAAGCATAACAACTCTATGAACCAAGTACAAGGCATGGAAACTTGTTTTGTCAAAAAATCACATGTTGAACTTAAACATGTAAATTTGAATTCTGATAAACTAGAGTACTCCAAACTTGTTGCTTATAAATAGTCACTATTTGTGAGCTACAAGACGAGTTTTAACACCCTGAAACACTCCCAAAATCCCTCTAGCCAGAAATTACACAAAAAACTCCATTGATACACAGTTCTGACCTTAAACTTGTATCTCTCATTTCCCTCGTGCGTTTTCCCTCAAATTCATTCCTAAAGCTTCCTTACATCAAATACAACTCATCCCCATCCTTATTCCAGAACTGTAACACCATTTACCATAGCCTTCATAACCAAAAAACAGAGTCTGCAACTTGACTTCTCTAGGCCATTTCAGCCACTCTCAACTCAAGCAAACCATTGCATTAGCTTCCTAAGGACTTGAGGAAGCTAGCCTGATCATCATCACTGCCTGAAACAAGCTCAAATTTATTTCACGATTTCCAGTTTTGAGGTATTTTTCTTGAACTTCTATCTTCATATTTAGGCATTGTTAGACTTGCATTTGTGAATATAAAATGTAGACCTCATTGCCCTGAAACTATACATGTCCATAGATTTCATTTATTTTGATTGAGCTAGGAGAATTTTGAGTTTGAACTTTCTGAAATATTTAGGTCAGAATTTGGTACTTATAGAAATTCTCATTCATCTTTGATTTATAGCTTATGATATTTATATGGTTGGATTTGTGTGACAAAATGGAGCAAGTTACAGATCCTTTGGCTGGAGGTTGAAGATGAAGTGTAATCAGGGCGTGTTTTGTGTTATGTATTTATCCTTTCACACAAGTTAATGAATGTATCACCACCCCAATGGTTAAAGCACGCGCCTGTCACCCTTAGGTCCTGAGTTCAAGCCCCAGCGTGACCTTTTGCATTTTTTCACTTATTTTTTGACATTTTTGTGCCTTTTTTGTAGCACCTGGGCCCTTATGCTGGGCCTTCCTTTTTTGCTGACTTCTAACCCTAGTTTCACTTTTGCACCCCCTAGATAATTATTTTCTTTATTTCATTTTCTTTTTATTTTATTTTCATTTATTATTTTCACTATTATTATTACCATTATTATTATTATTATTATTATTATTATTATTATTATTAATAATAAAAATCCAAAAATATTTTTATTTATTAATGACACTTATATATTTTATTTTATTTTTCTTATAAAAAACAAAAGGACTAAAAATACTTTCTTAAATAAATTAATTTCCTTTAAATTAATCAATATTTAGACATAGGCTTAATTATATATTTTCTTATTTAAGATTAATTTAGAACCTAGGATTATTTTGATTAATTAATTTTCATATTACTTTTATTTAACTTAAAACCTTTTCATAAAAACCCTAAAAAACATTTTTAACTTAATTCCCCTCCTAATTAATTTAGGTTTAAATTTTGTTTTTTTCATTAATCATCTCACTTAATTAGATCAAAACCATTTCATTAAAAAACAAACAAAAATCATATTTCTTTACATTCATATTCTTGCATTTTTATCTTTATTTTTGTACATTTGTTCAATTTCAATATGGTTGTAATATTATTTAGGTTTAATTTTCTTGCAATATTCCACATTTGTAAATTTGTATACCCCCTCCCCTAAATGATGTAATAGCGTAGTATTTTTAAATTTCGCAATTTATCGCTTTATATACAAAATGCTAGTAATTAGGGTTTGTATGGAAATACTAAAACCAATCAATTAGAAAATCATAACTCAAGACAAAAACAAGCATGAAAACAATAACACTTGCACACAAGTACCCCTAGGGTTATTCCACTTGGTTGCCTTGTACAAAATGACCATATTACGCATGTAAGGTATCTTAGCAAAAACAAGCGAATACAAGATCATAGTCCCTCGATGACGCTATCTAAGTTGCCTTTCAAATGATCTTAGTCCCTAAAAAAGAATGCTAAGATACCTTGCAACATTGCTAATCATGGTTATACGATGACCCACACCCGTCCCGTTTACATCCAAAGATAGGGTTACTTACCAATTCAATGGCAAGATAACAATGTCAAAGGAAAAGAAAAATGAACAAGAAAGACCTTTGAGTAGGTAGAATGCTCCTAATTACTTGCTCAATTCCAAACAAACATCCTTGCTGTTTTCAAAACAAACACCTACACTTTCAAACATCTTACAAATTTGAAAACATTTTCAAAAGATCAAACATCTTTGTATACATTCTTACAAACAAGAATCATTGCAAAGATTTCTTAAATAACGGCCTCTTTTCAAAATACTTTAAAAAACCACATAAAGTATAATTTCAAACAAAAGCAAGTGATCTAGCAAGTAACTAAGAGCCCATGGAAAACCATGGATGAAAAGGTTGCTAATACCTTCGCTTTTCATAATCTACGCCACGAACTCAAGAAATAATCTCAAATGTCTTTCCCGTGATTTTTCATCTTTCCTTTTAGATAAAAGAAAAGTCGGTGGCGACTCTTGCTAACCGCAACATTTGCAATCAAGCGCAAAACCCTCAAGTCAGTTCTCCCACCGTATCACAATTACAGAGACTTGAATAGAGCAAGCCCCAAATATGATTTCTCGTTTCCCCGCATCGATATTCTGGTTGACAACACTGCACAACATAAAGTATTCTCCTTCATGGATGGTTTCTCCAGGTACAATCAAATCAAAATGGCACCTGAGGACATGGAGAAAACGACCTTCGTCACACAGTGGGGCACGTTCTGTTACAAAGTTATTCCATTTGGGTTGAAGAACTCCAGGGCAACTTATCAACGCGCCATGGTAGCTCTGTTTCACGATATGATACATCATGAAATAGAGGTCTACATGGATGACACGATAGCCAGATCTCAAACTGAAGAAGAACACCTTGACCATTTGCAGAAATTGTTTGAAAGACTGAAGAAATACAAACTAAGGTTGAACCCGAATAAATGCACTTTTGGAGTGAGGTCTGGTAAACTCCTAGGCTTCATTGTCAGCGGTAAAGGTATTAAAGTGGACCCTGCAAAGGCAAAAGCAATACAAGAAATGCCTGCTCCTCGCACCGAGAAGGAAGTCAGAGGATTATTAGGACAGCTAAACTACATCGCCAGATTCATTTCTCACCTAACCGCTACTTGTGAACCAATCTTGAAATTACTGAAGAAAGATCAAGTGGTGGACTGGAACAATGACTTCTAAGATGCATTCGATAAGATTAAAGAGTACCTTTAGGAGCCTCCCATTTTAATGCCTCCAGTTAAGGGAAGACCCCTGATCATGTATCCGACAATCTTGGAAAACTCAATGGGGTGTGTGTTGGGGTAGCATGACGAGTCTGGCCGAAAAGAGCATACAATATACCACTTGAGAAAAAAGTTTATCGACTGTGAAACGAGATATTTACTGCTCGAGAAAACTTGCTGCACTCTGGCATGGGCTGCTTTCCAGCTAAGACAGTATATGTTGACTCACACTACCATAGTGATATCCAAGATGGATCCAATTAAATACATATTCAAGAAGCCCTCCCTCTCTGGAAGAATATCAAGATGGCAGATGATCCTGACTGAATACAACATTCAATACACTACCCAAAAAGCAATAAAGGGCAATGTGCTAACCGATCACCTTGCTCATCAGGTTATGGATGACTATCAGTCCATGAAATTCGAGTTCCCAGATGAAGACATCATGTTGGTAAACAATTGTGAAGAACTCAGACCATATGAAGGACCTGAACAAGGATCCCGATGGACCTTGGTTTTTGACAGAGCTTCAAACACACTCGGCAACGGCATAGGCGCTATGATCATATCTCCTAAAGGATGTCATACTATCTTCACTTCTAGGCTTTGTTTCAACTGTACCAATAATATGGCGGAATATGAAGCGTGTATTATGGGTCTCAAAGCTGCCATAGATTTGGGAATCAAGTCCTTAAGTGTATTTGGAGATTCAGCCTTAGTCATCAGTTAGATCACAGGAGAATGGGACACAAAGCATCCTAATCTCATCCCTTACAAAGAACATGTGTTGACATTAATCCCACATTTTGATGAAATTACCTTTGAGCATTTTCCATGAGAGGAAAATCAACTAGCGAACGCGCTAGCCACTATGTCATCCATGTCTAAAATCAGGTGGGATAATGAGGCTCCTCAGATCACCATTGAGAGGATGGATGAACCAAATCACTGTCATGAGATTGATATTGAAGAAATAGTGAACAAGCCCTGGTTCCATGAAATTAAGAGATATCTCGAGGCCTAAGAGTATCCGGAGGGAGCTTCAGTCAATGATAAGAAGTTCTTAAGAAGGTTTTCTACTAAATTCTTCCTCAGTAACAAAATCATCTATAAGCGCAACCACGACTCTACTTTGCTTCGGTGCGTGAACCAGAGTGAGGAAGAAAAGATCATGGCTGATTTACACAAAGGTACATTTGGCACTCATTCTAGTGGATAAACGATGGTGAAAAATATCCTACGGGCAGGATACTACTGGTCCACCATGGAAGCGGATTGTTATCAACACTCACGAACTTGTCACAAGTGCCAGATCTATGCTGACAAAGTACATGTGCCTCTGGTTCCTCTAAATGTCCTGACTGCTCCTTGGCCCTTCGCAATGCAGGGCATTGGAATGATTGGAGAGATCAAACCCACAGCTTCTAATGGACACTGCTTCATCTTGGTTAGCATTGATTACTTCATGAAGTGGGTCGAGGCAGCTTCATTCGCTTATGTTACCAAGAACGTTGTGGCCCGATTCATCAAACAGAACCTTATTTGTTGGTATGGTATCCCAGAGAGAATCATCATAGATAATGGTACCAATCTCAACAATACTATGATCACTGCACTATATGCACAATTTGAGATCCAGCATCATAACTCTTCTCCTTACCGGCCGAAGATCAATGGCGCTGTAGAAGCCGAAAATAAAAACATCAAGAAGATCATACAAAAAAAGACAGTGACCTATAAGGGCTGGTGTGATACGGTGGGAGAACTGACTTGAGTTTTGCGTTTTGTATTCGCACTTGTTCGGTTTAGCAAGAGTCGCCACCGACTTTTTATTTTATCCTAAAGGAAAGGTTAAAAAGCACAGGAAAAACCTTTTGAGATGTTTCGTGGGTTCGGGGGGTAGATTATGAAAAGGGAAGGTATTAGCACCCTTTTCATCCATGGTTATCCATGGGCTCTTAGTTACTTGGTTTTAGATCACTTGCCTTGATTTTCAATTGCTTGAAATTGCGGTGTGTGTGTGTGTGTGTTTTGAAAATGTTTTGAAATAGACGCCTTTGTTTCGGCAACCATTGTAATGACTCGTGTTTGAGTATATACGAAGGTGTGTATCTTTTCGAAAAGATGTTTCAAATGTTTTTGGAAGTTTGTTTTTGAAAGTGTTTGTGGTTTGAAAAGTAGGCAAGTGTTTTTGCAAGTTTGATCAAGTAACTAAGAGTTTGTCTACCCCTAATTTTACTCAAAGGTTTTTTCTCATGTTTTAACCCTTTTAACAATTTTCTTCCACCATTGTATTTGGTGGGCAATCTTGCGTTAGGATGTTTAACGGGACAGGCGCGGGTCATCGTATGGACCATGAATGCAATGGTGCCAAGTGTCTTTGGCAATTTTGCTTGAAGGGACTATGATCATTTGATTAGGCAACTTTCGAAAGTGTCATCGAGGGACTTATGATCATTTGAATTGTTTTGCCAAAGAAACTCGACGTGCAAGCATGGCCCATTTTGGAAGGCAACGAGTGGGATTACCCTAGGGGTGCAAGTGTGATCGTGTATTGATTTTCATGCATTTACCTTGTATTAGGTTATCTAGCGTTTGATTTTATTTACATACAAACCCTAGGTCTAACCATGGTATATTTGAAAGCGATAAATTACGGGAATTTAAAGTCTACGCTATTACAAATGGATATCCGGGAATGGGGGTACAATTATTTACAAATGGGGGATGAGACTTATTAGGAGAGTAGTGTCCAAATAATTTACAACCAAATCGAATCAATCGCAATCTCAAATGTAAAGTAATAGCAATGTAAAAAAGGGACAAGCAAATGTATCAATGTATAAAAAGATAAAATGTGTATTGTAAATGTGTATGTGATTTATTTACAAGGTGAGAAATGTATTTATTAAGTATTCTTATCTTGTTTTGTATTTTTCTTAATTATGTACAAGTAAAATATTTTAAGAAAAGAAAAGGAAATGTTTTAAGTTTTAATTTATTTTTAGGTATTTTATTGTTTTTATGTTAGTATTCTTTATGCACAAAATTTTAACTAAAGAAAAGAAAAGAAAATTGTTTCACTTTGAGAAAATTAATATTAAGGTTTATATGTTCACTTAAAAATGTAATAAAAATAAAAAGAAACAAATAAGAACATTTTAAAAAAGGGTATTATTTTATCTACAAATAAACAATTAATGTTATAAAGAAAATAATATAGTGTTAGTATAAAAAGTAGGAAATAAATAAAAATGGAGAGGAGTTAAATGGGCTTGGTGTGAACTTGCTATGGCCCAAACAAATGAAGCAGAATAAGAGATAAGGGGGGGGGGGGGGGTGCGCTTGGAAAAACGAATGGGCTTAGGCGTGTTTGGCAGAGGCAGGCCCAATGCACTTCACAAATTTGTGAGGGTTTCAATTGAGTTATGTTCATTTGGATTCTAGGGTTTCAGACGAAAGCGGCGCCGTTCACTTAGTTTCCATCCTCTTCATCTTCTTCGCTTCTCAAGCCATGCGTCTGAACAAGTCTCCTCTTCGCCTAAAGTTACCATGCGCTGCCTCCATCTCCCTCTTTCCAAGGTCGGGAAAAACAGTGATGATACGAAAGGTATGAATCTGAGCTTTGTTGGCTTAACGCTTTTCTTTTGGGGTTTCAGTTCATATGTTTATTAGCTCTGATTGATTTTTATTATTTATTTCTGTTTGAGATGTGTGAAAATGAAGAGAAGATTATACCTTTGGGAGAAGGGATGGAGGAGGACGGCGGTGCTTCCGGTGTCCAGAGGCGGAGGGGGTAGTGGTGCTGAGCCCGCTTTGCTGGAAAACCTGGTACTTGTGTCTTTTCAGATTTTATGATGATGATGTTTGAGAACCTTTGGATAATTTCCTTTTCTCTCTTTCTGTTTGCTTCGAATGCTTATTCTGAGTTGTCTCTGAATATTTGTTTATTGCTGATATGCTTTCAATGATGATTCATCTGAGATGCCTTGTATGCTGATATGCTTGCTTGCTCGCCTTTTCCTCTTCTCATACTTGCTTGCTGATATGCTTGATATGAAATATTTGCTTAATGATGTATCTGTTTGCTCTGAGCTTGATAGTGTTGGTATTTGTTGCACCCTATGATGAAAGTTTTCTGAGGGTTTGGTTGGTGGTCTGAATGCTTAGGTGTTGATATGCTGAGATATTTGGTATGTTGTGTTGGATTGATTCTGGTTTTGGAAAGGGCTTTGAAGGTTGAGCTTGTAGTTCTGGTTTGGAGTTACAGGCTTTGTATGCTTGAAAACAGGTTATAGGCTTGAGGGCCTTGAGATTATGGCTTTTGTTGAGGCTTCAGGCTTGATGACAGTTTACAGGTTTAAGGTTTATGGTGTTTTGGTTGAGATTACAGGTTAGGCTTGAAGTTTTGAAAGGCTTCAGGCTTTTTGATATTTGATATAGTTTGGCTTTTGTTTCTGGTTTTTGAGGTTTGATGAACTTGGAGGCTATTAGGCTTTGTGTGGCTTCTGATCCCTGTTATGCAGGTTAATGGCTTTTTGTTTTATATCTTCCAGGGTCTTGGCCTTATGGTCCTTGAAAGGCAGGAACTGTTATATTTCTTATGTATATTTGTTCTCTTTCGAATTTGGTCAATGCTTGGACAGGTTTGCAAGGCTTGAGGTTTTCACACTTTATGATATCCTCTGCTGTATGTGTTCTGCCTCTTTCCTCTATGTGTTCTGATACATCCTGTTTATATCTTTTGTTTAGCCTCTAGCCTGCTGTACTGTAAGCTGCTTTCCTCTCTCTTTCTCTCTCGAGATTAAAGAAAAGCATTTTATTGCTTAAATTTGTCTCCTTTCTGAAAAATTAAACTGGCCTTTGGAAAGTGATGATTTGAATATGCTTGCAATATTGTTTTCCTCTGCATAATTCCCATATTTATTGCATACTTTGTGTACTTTATTGACAGCTTTTTGGATTTGTTGATATCTTGATATCCTTGGACAATTTTGACAGCTTTTGGCTTAGTTTGAAATTGTAATTCAGTTTGCCTTTACTTGTACATGCTGTTTGGAAACTTGGTTGACAATTTTTGGATTTATGCAGTATGTTTGAAAATTTGAATTTGTGCATTTCACATTTTTGCAAGACATTCTATCCCTCTTTGTGAACCGAGAGCAATCTCGTGATTTGCAGAGAGGGCAAACTGATTCCGACCAGTTGCTTTTAATGATGAATCCAATTTTTATCTGCTTTTAATTTCATTTCGTCTGCTTTTGACTTTTTCTTTTTCTTTGTTTTGTAGATGAAAAATAATTGAGCAACAAGGGAGCATTGGATAGAAGATGAAGACTTAGGAATTTTAGGACATAGTTTTATTTTCCTTTTAATCATTGTAACATTATTATTGTAAATACTTTGTAAACAATTACTGTATTTAAATAACAATTGCACAAATAATTAAAGATAAATAAAAAAAGTCTTTTTATTGACATTCATTTTTAATTCTTCTTCAAATGTTTATCTAATTGTTTATAATTCTTAAATTATAATAAAATGGAAATAAATTCCAATTATTCTAACTTAAAATAAATAAACCATTGATAAACACTGTGGTCTTAGCATCAATCAGTAATAAACCCGGCGCTCCAATTATCCAAAGCAATGCACAGTTAATCTCAACAAATGTCCATATTCCTTTTCTTTTAATGATTCAATCAAACACTGTAAGCTCCCAATCAGAAACCTCAGTCCATATTCCAGAGTAAATTGAAAAGCACTTTAGAATTAATTTTTTCTGAGAATGCGCGCACAAAACCCTAATTCTTGATTAAATGTTAGAGAAGCGTCCGCCTGATCAAAACCTGAGCCAACTCAACCAAACCCTAAGCAATCTGCTTGAAATGTTTTAAAATTAATGACAACCCTAAATTTTGTCTGACTGACAAGAAAAGTCTGTTTGACCGATTTTTGAGCCAGTCTGAAAAATCAGGAAAAGCCCGAAGCTGTGATTTCTTGCGGTAAAAGAGGAGGGCAAATTTTGGGGTACAACAGCTGGCATGAGATGTTACCATTTGCTCTCCATGGTTACCATACCACGGCGTGCACATCAACAGGGGCAACTCCTTTCTCTTTGGTATACAGCATGGAAGTTGTCCTACCAATTAAAGTCCAAATACCTTCTTTGAGACCATAAAAGAGGCAGGTTTGAATGAAGATGAATGGATTCAAACTCGACTTGACCAATTGAACTTGATTGATGAGAAGAGGCTTACAACTGTTTGTCATAGTTAGATGTACCAAAAACATATGATCAAAGCTTTTAACAAGAAGGTCAGACGTCAGGTATATCGGGTTGGTGATTTGGTAATCAAGCGTATCATACTACCACAAGGTGATCCCAGGGGAAAATGGACTCCTACATATGAAGGATTATTTGTGATCAAAAACATATTCTCTGGTGGAGTAATGATCTTAACCACTATGGATGGCGACGACCTTCTGCACCCTGTAAATACGGACATAGTTAAAAGATACTACGCATGAATAAAGACCCGCTAGGTCGACTGACCTAGGCAAAAGTTAGGGCATCCCGGCGAACCAAAATGGTTAGGGAAAAATTAGGGATAAAATACAAAAAAAAAATATGTACACCCGACAAGTTGAAAACCTGAAGAGGCGGCATGGGCAAAAAAGGGTATCCCACTGGATTGAAAACCCGAAAGGGAGGTCCAGGCAAAATTTAGAGATTTAAAGCGTATGACTATGTCCCGTTGGATCACCTTACAGACAACCTTCAGTATCGACTGACAAACTCAAACGGTTCTAATCAATCCAATCAGCTTCGGACAAAGCAGCAAGTGGATGAGACGCTCAGAGACATGAAGGATATAGCAGAGTGGGAACCCTATAGGATTATTTCACATATCTGTCTTTTCTTTGTAACAATTTTAATTTTTACAACGACATTCTCTTACTAGGATGTTCGTCTCTTTGTACAAAAATACTTATTCAAGGTTAATACAAAGATATTCCTTTAAAAGTGCAAAACTATCTGTTTTTCTTTTATTTTCCTGTTTTGTTTGCAAAAATGTCCAATGATTATTTTCGAACATATGTATATGAACTAGATTATTGTTTACAAATGAGCGTGTGATATGGTGGAAAAACCTACTTTTTAATACTGATTTGCATTTTGTGTTTTGTGTTTGCAAAATGTCACGGTAAGCAAGAGTCGCCACCGACTTTTATTTCATCCAACCAGAAAGGAAAAAAGTACAGAAAAAAAATCCTTTTTCGAGATATTCTGAGTACGGGGGGTAGATTATAGAAAGGGAAGGTGTTAGCACCCTTTCTATCCATGGTTTTCCATGGGCTCTTAGGTACTTGCTCATCTTTTTAAAATTGCTTGTGTATGTACTTTGCTTTTGAAAAATTTGACTTCGTGATAACCCTTGTATCAGTCCTCAAAGGTGTGACGAAGTTGTTTTGAAAATTTGTTTGAAAAGTGTAAGTGTGAAAAAAAAGCTTTGATTTGAGCAAGTACCTACTAGCATCTACCTACTCGAAAAAATATCGTTTCTATCGTTGTTTCCTTTAGACAATGCTATCCTACTATTGAGAAATAGGTAGCACTGTCGTTGGAGTTGTAAGGGTCAATTCGAAAGGGACGTACGATCACTAAAGCAATATTAGGACATCTTAGTAATAACCCTAGAGTCTTAAGATCATATTCGAGGAAACAATTCCGAGGCAACATTTCCGAGGAAACATTCGAATGGGACATGTTGATCTTTTTAGATTGGAGGGAAACCACTAAGACACCCTATACTTAATGATCATTTACCAAAGGCAACCAAAGTGAGAGTATACCCTAAGAGTGATATGTGCGAGTGATTTGTTTTCAGTTATTTATCTTTGCACATTAGGGTTTTCTAACTGTATTAATTTGTCATGCATTCTTGCCATACAATCCAATTAGCATACATCTAAACAGTTAAGTATTTGCAGGAATTAAAAATGCGAGAAAATAAATCTACGCTATTACAAGGCTTCGGGGAGGGGGATTAATTACATAGCCAAAAACCCGGAGAAAAAGCGATAAGTAAAAGCCCTAAATTAACTATTACAAACCAGTGAGCAGTTACAAAAATATTGTCAAAATAAATAATAAGCGCACGGCGAATTAAATGCGAGACGATTAGGGTCTTGACCCCTGACTAAACCTATTGACGATTGATTAAAAAAAATATGTTTTTTGTCATGTTTTAAGAAAATAATGAAATAGTTAAATTAAAAAAAGAAAACCCTAAGTTCTAATTAATTTTAAATTAAGAAAAATGAATTAATTCAATCTAAAAACATATTTTTGTATTTTTATTTACTTGAGAAAAAGAGAAAATAAGATTAAATCAAGAGTTTAAACCTAATTTGCTAATTAGTTTTAATTATAGAAAACAAGTTAAAGTTTCCCTAAGTTAAACTAAATTAAATTAAATTAACAAAATTAATTTTGATAAAAAAAGTTTAATTCTAATTTTTGATTTCTTGATTTTATGATTTTATGAAAAATAGTAATTAACTGTCAATTAAAATAAATAAAAGAAATATTAAAAGAATAAAAATAAGAAAGAAAAATTAGAAGTGGGCCTGATTGCTAGCAATTATGGGGGGTGTAGATCTGACTTTTGGGCCCAAATAGTCCAAGCCCGTTTGACTTTGCCAAATCTGATGCGTATGTTGACTTGAGGTATATGGTGATCCTTCAATGGAAAGGCATTGGATCTTGGCTAAAGATGCATTTGATGGTTGGATCTTGATGGCATATGGTGGACATCATGCTAGCAACGCGCCGATCACCTGATGAAAAATGACATGAAACAAATATTGGGACCTGGGGTTCGAACCCAGGTCCTCCCACTCAACACCAACACGCCTTACCATCTGTGACACTTGCTTCATTGATTATTATAACAAGAGTAATATATAATATATAATACACGACAGTTAACTTGAAAAAAAGCGCGGAATTCAACCCAACCAACCAATGATTGCCATGCCTCATCTTCTTCCCCAGACTGTCGTTTTAGGCAAACAAGCTTTTACCTACGGGCGCTTCGCTGTAGCTACAGACCTGTTCATCTCAAAAATTGTATACAAGCAATATAAATGAAAAACGCTGGTACCAATTAACTCGTCTCATCCCCATGAGCATCATGGTACCAGAATTAAAGCCTAATTTTGAGATCATGGTACCAGGAATCTTCGTCCGGAACCGTAAGTAATGAAATATCATGATTCCTGTACTGAAAATGTAATTAAATAATACCAATAACTTGCAAACTCAATGATGAACAAGAATATATAATTCAAATATGCTAATGATACGTAAATCAATGAAATCGAAATCAAGTTTTGGGGCGAACCGTGGCATCTGTAACTTACGATTTCAGACGTGAAAATGCTTGCAATTGATTGAGATCCCTTCTGGAGATGTCCAAGAGTCTGTTGGTAATGTTAGAATGGCTTGGATTGGCCTCTAGCATGGAAATTGAATCACCACTTTTCTTTGAAATTTTGAAGTTTGATTCTAGCTTTTCCACGACTGTAACCTCCTTTTCTTACCTTGTTTTTGTTCATTATATATCCCTCAATGAATTAGGGTTGCAAAACAGATTCAATCTTCAAGCTTTGATGATATTTGATTTGATTTGATTCTTTAGCCATATGATATCTTTCTAAATTTGGCCTAATCATGCTCTTTTTGTACCAATTTCCATTGATTCGAATTGATCTTGCAAGCTCATCATATCTTGGTTGCTAACCTGTCAAAAAAACAAATCCAATCATATCTTTGATAATTTTCATCATTTATTTGATTTAATTCACTTTTTAATCAATGAAAAATCAAGATAAATTGAAAAATGGAGCAAATAATTGGTGGATAAGTATTTGAGTCGTGGACCACATTATAATTGAGGTGCAAGCATAAAAAGTTGGGCCCATTTAGCAAAAAATGCAAATTTGAGCACATTTAACTTTTGGCAATTGTGCAAAAATGGTCAACTTGGCGAATGCATAACTCTCTCAGTTTTGACCCTAGAGAGGTGTTCTTTGACTTTTTAGAAATCTTAGGATGTCCTCTAAGCAACCCTTTTGGTCTCATCTCAATTGAGTCTTCCCTGTTCATGTACGAAGCTTTGACCCAAAAGGTGTTTTTGTTAACTTTTCAAAAGGACCTATAATGTCAAAATTCATATCTTTTTGTGAGTGCATATTCTGAACTTGGAAGCTGAAGATGAACTGTAGGGAATTGCATCCTCTTCAAAATGAGCTTTGGATGGATCATTTCTGATAAATCATGAGAGTTATGCTTGGTCAAAGCTGAGTTGACTTTTCCTACAAAACCCTAATTTAACAACTTTTGGGTTTTGATGAATTGTGAGCAATCTATGAGGAATCATGATCAAACCTTAATAAAATGATGGATAATACTTCAAAATGATGATGTTGACCAAAAATCTTGAAGTTTGACTGTATGTGGGCCACAATTGACTTTTGACCTAACACAGTTGATTTTCAGTTATTTGAGCAATTGACTGAGAAAACTTCCTCTGCAAGGCTTGAAACTTGACATGCATGATCTTGAGAACATATTAGGACAATGGTGAGCATTTGAGTCCTTTGTGGTCCACACATCTTGATGAAAATGGAACCGTAATTTGAGATGGACTGCCTTAGGAGAGAGTTTGTCTGGTCAACTCTTGAACTTCCTTGAGCAATTTGGGGACCTCACTTGCCATGTGTTGAGAAATATGGGAGGGAAAATTTTGGGGTACAACAGCTGCCCCTGTTCAATCTTCTTAAACCTGAGGATGTTGATTGGCTCATCTGCCTTTCGTGATCTGAAGGTGGAAGATGATTGAACACTAGAGTGCCCAGAAATTTGCACTCGCATGAAGTGATACTTGATTTGTGATATCGGGAATGGGCTTATAGATGCCATTTGGTAGTTTCTAGATAATTTTCAGAGATGGGCTTAAAGATTCCATCTAGAGAAGTGTCGATCGCATAAGATATTCCTTTGCGAGAACCTGTATGCCTGTTATTGAGGAGGACTTCGCTGGGGAATGCTGGTCTCTGTCTTGAGAGAAATAAAGTTTTAGGAGCTTCAGTTGTCCGTTACTCTACTGGGGAATAATTTTGGTTTGGGAAGTGTAAGTGAACTGTGTTTGGTCGGGGTATATGTTGCACCGCGACTTTCTGGGGAAATGTGAAAACGATTGTGTTTGATTGGGTCCCGGTCTCACAGTGTTGTAGACTGCTGTCTATGGATAAGAGAGGAAGAACCCAGCTAGTAAGGTTATAATAAGGAACCTGGATAGTAGGGTTACTTCGAGATGAAATCCTGGATAGTAGGGCTGTGAGAAGGAACCTGGATAGTAGGGTTACTTCGTGGTGAAAGCCTGGATAGTAGGGCTGTAAGAAGGAACCTGGATAGTAGGGTCACTTCGATATGAAAAACCTGGATAGTAGGGTTGTGAGAAGGAACTTGGATAGTAGGGTTACTTCGATATGAGAGCCTGGGTAGTAGGGCTGTGAGAAGGAACCTGGATAGTAGGGTTACTTCGATATGAGAGCCTAGGTAGTATGGCTATAAGGAGGAACCTGGATAGTAGGGTTACTTCAATATGAGAGCCTGGGTAGTAGGGCTGTGAGAACGAACCTGGATAGTAGGGTTACTTCAATATGAGAGCCTGGGTAGTAGGGCTGTGAGAAGGAACCTGGATAGTAGGGTTACTTTGAGATGAAAGCCTGGATAGTAGGACTGTGAGAAGGAACCTGGATAGTAGGGTTACTTCGATATGAGAGCCTGGGTAGTAGGGCTATAAGAAGGAACCTGGATAGTAGGGTTACTTCGAGATGAAAGCCTGGATAGTAGGGTTGTGAGAAGGAACCTGGATAGTAGGGTTACTTCGATATGAGAGCCTGGGTAGTAGGGCTGTGAGAAGGAACCTGGATAGTAGGGTTACTTCGATATGAGAGCCTAGGTAGTATGGCTGTAAGGAGGAACCTGGATAATAGGGTTACTTCAATATGAGAGCCTGGGTAGTAGGGCTGTGAGAAGGAACCTGGATAGTAGGGTTACTTCAATATGAGAGCCTGGGTAGTAGGGCTGTGAGAAGGAACCTGGATAGTAGGGTTACTTCAAGGTGAAATCCTGGATAGTAGGGTTGTGAGAAGGAACCTGGATAGTAGGGTTACTTCGATATGAGAGCCTGGGTAGTAGGGCTGTGAGAAGGAACCTGGATAGTAGGGTTACTTAGGTATGAAATCCTGGATAGTAGGGCTGTGAGAAGGAACCTGGATAGTAGGGTTACTTCGAAATGAGTTTGGGTAAAACTACAGAGGGAACCTGGGTAAGGTTGCTTTTGTCGCACCGATGATTACTCTATTTAGCTTCGAGTGTTGATCATGGACCTGCTGGAAATTGTTGATAATGACTGTCTTTCCTGAAAGGAATACAAGGTTAGTTATGTGCGATGCATGAGATGCATTGTGATGAGGTTCTCAAAATAACTGATATTATGCCGTATATGATATGTATGCGCATGTCATGATGTATATTCACGAAATGCTATTGGGGTATGCCCGCGTATGGGAAAATAAATCCCTGACAGTTGCTGGAGATTTGTAAGTGTTCTGTCGGGAAGAGATTCTACCTGAGAATAGACTCTGCAGGGAACAAACTTAGGAAGGGATTTTGTGTAGCTGAAGTGATGAACTCTGTCAGGGATTGAGCCTATTTCTCTAGAGAAATAAACTCTGCTTGGGGGATGACATTTACTGACTCGCACGTGATTGTGAACCTCAGCTGGGGAGAGTTATGTCCTGTTCGAGAAAGCTAACATCACTGTCTTTGGATACTTTTTACTCTGTGGGGGAGTGTATGTACCAATACTCATGTTCTCAAGCTGGTTCTATCCCAATACCTGATGGGCGAAGTGACTGTAAGGTTTGGGCACTTCTTGTTTTTCCATGTTTCTGGAATTACGAGCAATCGTCTTTTGTTTTCATGTAAATATTTATGAGCAGCAATTATTTTCAAATGCATATATCAAAAATGAATCATTGGATGTTCTTGCAAAACAAAATAGAAAAAAGAAAAACAAATTGAAATTTCTTGTAAAGATGAATTGTATTGATTTTTTGAAGTTGGCCTGTAATAGGCGTTTTGTACAAAGAGGCTGACGTCCTAGTAAGAGAATGCTGCCGAAAGACAAAAAGTATACAATTTGTGCAAAAGAAAGAAAAATAGCTATGTAAAACAATCCCATTGGGTTCCAACATTTGCTATTGCCTTTATATCTTCAAGCGTCTCATCACTTTGTTGCTTGGTCGAAGGTGGATCAGATTGATTGGCGCCTTCTGAGCTTGATAGTCGATACCGAAGTCTGGTTACAAGATGATCCATGAGACATAGTGTTATGCTTCAGTCCCTAATTTTTGCCTGGACCGCCCTTTCGGGTTTTCAGTCCACCGGGATACCCTTTTTTGCCCAAGTCACCTTTTCAGGTTTTCGACTTGCCGGGTGTACAGTTTTTTTCATTTTCATCCCTTACTTTTGCCCGAACCCTTTTGGTTCGCCGGGAAGCCCTTATGTTTGCCTAGGCCAGTCAACCTAGTGGGTCTTTGATTATGCGTAATATCTTTTCACTATGTATGCATTGACGGGGTGAGGAAGGTCGTCACCATCCATGGTGGTTAGAATCATAGCTCCTCCCAAGAAAATGTTCTTAACCATAAATGGCCCTTTGTATGTGGGGATCCATTTTCCCCTGGGATCACCTTGCGGTAGTATGATGCGTTTGATCACCAGATCCCCGACTTGATATTCTTGACGTCTGAGTTTCTTATTAAAAGCCTTGATCATTCTCTTTTGATACGTCT
This sequence comes from Vicia faba, assembly GCA_948472305.1. NCBI lineage: Eukaryota > Viridiplantae > Streptophyta > Magnoliopsida > Fabales > Fabaceae > Vicia > Vicia faba. Next base: position 1,276,111,182 of record OX451739.1, read on the forward strand.
AACCATGACAGATAGCAGTAAGTCTCTTTTCATCGATTAGATTCAGCTGATCAAGTCGGGTTTGGATCCATTCGTCTTTGTTCAAACCCGCATCCATCATAATCCTGAGAGAGAGTATCTGGACTTCGATGGGTAGGAATGCCTCCATGCCATATACCAAGGAATAGGGTGTTGCCCCTGTCGACATCCGTGCTGAGGTACGGTACCCATGAAGAGCGAATGGTAACATATCGTGCCAGTCTTTATATGTCACCGTCATCTTCTGCACAATCTTCTTGATGTTCTTGTTAGCCGCTTCAACAGCCCCATTCATCTTCGGCCGGTAGGGAGAAGAGTTATGATGCTGAATCTTGAACTGTTTGTAGAGATCGGTGATTATTGTATTGTTGAGATTTGTACCATTATTAGTAATAATCCTCTCTGGTACACCATATCGACAGATCAGATTGTGTCGAATAAACCGCGGCACGACGTTCTTGGTTACTGTAGCAAAGGAAGTTTCCTCAACCCATTTTGTGAAGTAATCAATTGCTACCAGAATGAAGCGATGCCCGTTAGACGCAGTAGGTCTTATCTCGCCGATCATGTCGATGCCCCACATTGCAAAGGGCCAAGGAGTTGTAAAAACATTTAGGGGAACCGGAGGTACATGCACCTTATCAGCATAGACTTGGCACTTATGACAGGTTCGAGAGTGCTGATAACAAGCGGCTTCCATAGTGGACCATTAATATCATGCCTGTAGGATTTTCTTTGCCATGGTATGTCCACTGGAATGAGTTTCGAAGGTACCTTCATGTAACTCTGCCATGATCCTTTCTGCCTCGCTCTTGTCTACACACCGCAATAAGGTTGAATCATGGTTACGCTTATAGAGGATTCCATTACTGATGAAGAACTTCATAGCGAACCTTCTCAGAAACTTCTTATCATTAAAAGATGCCCCCTCGGGGTATTATTGAGCCTCAAGATACCTCTTTACCTCGTGAAACCAGGGTTTATCGGCTACCTCTTCAGTCTCAATGTCACAGCAATGTGCGGGTTCGTCCAACCTCTCAATGGTAATATGGGGAGCTTCATTGTCCCATCTAACTTTGAACATAGAAGACATAGTAGCTAGCGCATCCGCTAACTGATTCTCCTCTCTCGGGAAATGTTCAAAGGTTACCTCTTCAAAGTGTGGGAGCAATGTCAGTACATACTCTTTGTAAGGAATAAGATTCGGGTGCTTCGTATCCCACTCGCCTTTGATCTGACTTATCACCTGAGCGGAATCTCTGAATACACTTAAGAACTTAATCCTCAGGTCAATAGAAGCTCGGAGACCCATGATACACGCTTCATACTCCACCATATTGTTGGTGCAGTTAAAACATAATTGGGTGGTGAACGGAGTATGACAACCCTCAGGAGATATAATTACAACGCCAATGCCATTACCTAACGCGTTCGAGGCTCCATCAAAATACATAGACCATCAGGATCCCTCCTCGGGTCCTTCATCTGGTCCAGGTTCTTCGCAGTCAGTTACTAACATGATATTCTCATCCGGGAACTCGAAATTCATGGACTGGTAGTCATCCATGGTCTGATGCGCCAAATGATCCGCCAATACACTCCCCTTGATTGCTTTTTGGGTTGTGTATTGGATGTCGTACTCGGTTAAGATCATCTGCCACCTTGCTATTCTTCCGGATAAGGCGGGCTTCTCGAAAATATACTTGATCGGATCCATCTTTGATATCAACAAGGTAGTGTGAGTCAGCATATACTGTCTCAGTCGGCGAGTAGCCCATGCCAAAGCGCAACAAGTTTTCTCAAGCAATGAGTATCGGGTCTCACAGTCGGTAAACTTTTTGCTAAGGTAATAAATTGCATGCTTTTTTCAACCAGACTCGTCATGCTGCCCCAATACACACCCCATTGAATTGTCTAGCACTGTCAAGTATAATATCAAAGGTCTTCCTTCAACTGGAGGCATCAAAATTGGTGGTTCTTGAAGGTATTCTTTGATTCTTTCAAAAGCAATCTGGAATTCATCATTCCACTTTACCACTTGATCTTTCTTCGGCAACTTGAAGATTAGATCACAAGTAGCAGTCAGATGTGAAATGAACCAGGCGATGTAGTTCAGACGTCCCAAGAAACCTCTAACTTCCTTCACTGTGCGGGGAGCTAGAATCTCTTGTATGGATTTTACTTTTGCAGGGTCCACCTGAATACCTTTGTCACTGACAACAAATCCCAAAAGCTTACCAGACCTTACCCCGAAGGTACACTTGTTCGGATTCAACCTCAACTTGTACGTCTTCAACCTGTCAAACAGTTTCTGGAGATGATCAAGGTGTCCTTCCTCAGTCTGGGACCTGGCTATCATGTCATCAACATAAACCTTGATCTCGTGGTGAATCATATCGTGGAACAAAGCGACCATGGCGTGCTGATAAGTTGCCCTAGTATTCTTCAACCCAAAAGGAATTACCTTGTAACAGAAGGTGCCCCATTGTGTAACGAAGGTTGTCTTCTCTATGTCTTCAGGAGCCATCTTGATCTGGTTGTAGCCAGAAAAACCATCCATGAAGGAGAAGATCTTATGTTGCACGGTGTTGTCGACTAGAACATCAATGTGAGGAAGTGAGAAGTCATCCTTGGGGCTTGCCTTGTTCAGATCTCTGTAGCCCACACATATTCGTACCTTACCGTCCTTCTTAGGTACCGGAACGACGTTGGAAACCCACTGCAGATAAGAAGTGACAACTAAGAATCCTGCGTTGAACTGCTTCATGACCTCTGCCTTGATTTTCTCTGACATTTCAGGGCGCATACGGCATACCTTCTGCTTTACCGGCATGCAGTCTTCTTTAGTCGGCAGGCGATGTACCACAATATCAATGTCTAAACCGGACATGTCTTCATAAAACCAGGCGAAGACCTCAACATAGTCGTGTAACATCTGTATTAACCGTTGTTTGACACTAGGCTCCAGATTCACACCTATTTTAACCTCTTTCCTGTCTTCCTCTGTACCCAAATTCACTGACTCAACTGGCTCTTCATAAGGCTGTATGGCCCTTTCTTCTTGCTGTAATAGTCTAGCAAGTTCTCCAGGCACCTCACAATCATCCTCACCTTCGTCCTTGGCTTGGTTGATCGGATTTTTGAAGTCATAACTGGCAGTAGCAGAGCTGTTATTAATGGGATCCAAAGTGGATATGGATCTGCAGTATGATACGTGAGTGTGTGTAAGAGAATAGCTGTTTTGATAAAGTGAGAGACAGAAAAGAAAAACAAAGAGCGCAAAGTTTGTATGCAAGAAACGTCCAATGCTTTATTAATGATATATGAAATGGCAAATAATAAGCCATCACAAGCAAAGCCAAGGTGCCTCGGGCAAGGCACCGGGCCATAAAGTTTCAAACTATTTATTACAAATCTTTAAAAAAATGTCAATTACTGCGGAATAAAAGAAACAGGTATGAAGTCCCTAGCCGTCCAGTTATTCAGTCCAACGTTGGTTGTTGGGTAGATCCAACTTTCGATGTCTGAATCTTCTTCACTGTCCTCAATTGCATTAACTCCCTGATTGCTGATATGTAGAGGAGGTATTCCAATTCGTGCGCGCCTAACAGCCCTTTGAGCCCTTATAGTAAAGCCCAAACCAAATTTGCCAATTTTGTGAGTGAAATCAGGGAGCTGACCCCAATTGGTACACCCACCTTCTTCAACTACAACCCTGGCGTCCTTGAGAGAAGCCATCTTCAGCGGAGGTTTGTTGGTAGTAACTTCAGTTGATGCTGAGAACTGAGGGACCTCTTCGAAAATCTGACAAGGAGTTTCTATGAATTCCTCGTCCATCTCTACGTAGCGGAAGGAATTGAGGTGACTCACCATATATTCTTCTTCACCTTGCACTATGACAATCTTCCCCTTCACCGGATACTTTAGCATTTGATGGAGCATGGAAGTAACGGCCCCAGCCCTATGGATCCAAGGACAACCCAGCAAGCAAGAATACGATGGCCTGATATCCATTACATAGAAGGTAGACCCAAAGGTCTGAGAACCCACTTTGACATGGATGTCCACCTCCCCGTGCACCATTCTCTTTGATCCATCAAAAGCCCTTACCACAATGTTACTCGGCTTTAAATTCAATCCCTCATAATCCAAACGGTCCAACGCTTTCTTCAGAAGAACATTCAGCGAAGACCCGATATCTACCAACACATGCGCCATAGTGATGCCCCTGCACTCGATCGAGACACGCAGAGCATCATTATGATTACTCCCTTTAGGGGTCAGATCCGCATCTGAAAAACCTAGCCCATTGTCAGCCATCAGGCTGGCCACACAATCTTTGAACTGATCTGTTGAAGTTTCCTGCCGCACATGCGCAGTCTTGAGAAATGCAATCAAAGCCTTCACATGGGCTTCAGAACACAACAACAGAGGCAACATGGATATCTTTGATGGAGTCTGCCCCAGATGCTCGACCATATTGTAGTCGCTCTTCTTGATAATTTTTAGTATTTCCTCTATTTCTTGTTTAGAGGCTTCCACAACGATTTTCTTAGGTGCCTCCATCCGGGCAGGCTCACCTAAAATTTCCTTGCCCCAAGTCCCAGATGGCTCAGCAGTAGGGGTGATAACTGGAGTAAGAATAGGAATAGTAGCAGGTGTAATAACTGGAGTAGGAACATGAGAAATGTCAGGAGTGCTGGTTGGAGCAGCAGTTGGAATAACAGTAGGCTTGATGATAGTCTTCGGGGAAATCTCGGGAGAGAAGACCCTTCCACTTCGGGTAACCTTACTAGTCCCGACAGTATTACTAATATCAGTATCAGCTCCTTCATTCTTCATATCTTTCTTAACACCATGATAGTACACATCAGCACCATAATTCCATGGGACAACCTTGTCTAAGGTGTACGGGATGGGACCAGGAACAATGATTATTAGGGGAGAAATTCTTTGAACAGGTGTAATCCTAACAGGTCTTCTCGAGGAAACCTTGGAAGGATTGGCGGAAATGGTTATAATAGCGATTTCTTCAACATGAACAACAGGGATCACAATATTCTTGAACAAAATCTCTTTATTATCCATCAGGCGCTGAACACCTGACTTCAATAAACGACAACCGAAAGGTAGAATCGAACACATGTGGCAACCTTCACCATAACCCAAAAATAAACCGGCCAACAACAAATTCTTCTTAATAGTGAAAAGAGGAGTAGAAATTTCTTCAATAGAGGTCACAAACAAATCAGTGTCAATAGCATTAACTCCACGACCATGCTTGGCCATGGGAGCAGTTATAACATTCGGCTTTTATGGAGCATCAAACTCTATCTCCTTGGCTTCAAGCAGGTCTTGTACTTTGTTTCTCAGAGCCCAGCAATCGTTTGTATCGTGGCCAGGACTCTCAGAATGGTAGGCGCACCGCGCGTTGGGATTGTATCTGGGAGAGGTAGTGTTTGGATTCTTGGGAGCCTCTCTCAAGGTCGCCAAGTTGGATTTTAGCAAGTGAGGTAACACTTCAGCCAATGTCATGTTGATGCGGGTAAACTGCCATTGTGGTCTTTCCACCCTTTTTTGATTGTTGCATTGTGGAGAAACTGCGGGTCTTGGTATCACTACAGCATTTATCGTTTGACGGTGTTCAGATCTGCTTTGGCCCCTCGGGCTATAGACTGCACTAGCTTCCATCTTACCAGTGAAAGGCTTCTTTTTGGAACTCGAGGAGGCATCCTTCTGTATTTTACCATTCCGAATTCCAGCTTCTACTCTCTCTCCAGTTAAAATCAGCTCAGTGAAAACAGATGACGAGCTGTCGATCAAGTGATTGAAAAATGGACTAGATAGCGTCCCCAGAAACATGTCAACCAACTCCCTATCAGACAACGAGGTTTGAACTCTCCCAGCCAAGTTTCTCCATTTCTGAGCATAATATTTAAAACCTTCACCTGCACCCATGGACATACTCTGGAGTTGAGTACGAGTGGGAGCAAGGTCGGCATTATACTGATACTTCTTGTAGAAAGTAGCACCAAGATCTTCCCAGTTTCGGACACTGGCTCCCTCCAACTGGTAGAACCATTCAAGTTGAGTCCATGACATATTATCTTGAAAGAAATGCACCCACAAATTTCTATCAGTAGTGTGGGGTTGGATTTTCCTGACATACGAGCGGAGATGGAGTTTTGGGAAGGACACTCCATCATACTTGGCAAAAACCAGAGCTTTGAACTTATGAGGGATGATCACTCCCGATACCAGTCCCAATTCTCCGAAATCCAAACCAGGTATCTTCTGAACTCCCATAGCACTCAGTCGGTCTTCTAGCTGCTTGTACCTATCCTCAGCATGAGGATATTGCTCATCATCATAATCAGTATCGTTGTCAGAAACTGCAGGACTAGGGTCCTTTTCCCTTTCTTGGTTCTCCCCGTCCTTGGATGAAGAGGTCAGATCAGTTTGATGCTTCAGCCTTTCTCCAAACCTTCTACCCATATTCAGAATACCAATCTTCTTCTTCTTCTTCTTCTTCTCTTTCAGAATAAAGGGTCTTCAGATCCTCTTGCCCTTTAGCCAGACTTATGAACATCTGTTGGAACTGGGTGTTCTATGCCTGAAGATCTTTGATGGCTTGATCGGAAGACATCTCTGCTGAAATAAACAACGAAGAAGATGAGAAACCTGTAGTGGTACCTGTAAGATGTGCATGATAATTGGATGCGCATGTAATGATTTCAAAGACTTTGGGAAATTTAAATTTGCAAACCAAAATAAACAAAACTTTATTAGCTTAAACTTTGAAGGTTCACAATGCCTTTAAGGCTTTTCAAAATAAGTAAATAAAACAAATCTAAAAGTAGAAATAGACATCAAAATTCCCATGGACGCTTTCTCTTTGTGCTGATATAGTCATTGATCACTCTTTCTTCCTCGAGCTGCCTGGTGAGCTTCAAAACCTTCCTTTCTTGCTCATGGAACTGTTCCCAGTAAGTATCCCGCTCATTCTTCAACTGGATCCAAGACCACTGTAACTCCCCAGGATCAATGGGCATGTAAGGATAGAGAACCGTGTAAGGAATACCGTCTTCAGTAGTGGGCTCCACAATCACTAGTAATACGGCCGCATAAGGAATCATAAGCTTCTGGGAACGAGCTCGGACCCATTGGAGGTAAGGCTACATAGGAAGTGAAGTCTTCGGTCCCAACTCTCTGGGTTCAGATCTGTTTACCATTCCCCAAGCTCGTATGAACCTTCGGCGATGCTCCCTAACATCATCCTCATAGTCGAATACAATGTCCTCGAGAAGTAACTCATAGAGACCATCTCTTTGAGCACAACCAAATTGTCACAAAGCTAGACAAGGATTATAAGTTATACCCCCTCTGATACCAAGTAATGGGACATTAGGTTATCCCCCACAGCGGTTAATAACAGCAATGTCTTCCATAGCCCAGGAACACCAAATAATATCCGTATGAGCAAGTGACATTATCCTGTGCGACCAACCCAAACCTTCTTCGTTCTTCAGCACAGACTTAGGGAGGTGAGAAATAAACCACCTCGATAGCAACGACATGCAGCACATAAGAGTCCCTCTTCTCTTCATAGTACGAGTATAGAGTGCATTCAAGATATCTCCAAGCAATGTAGGCACAAGGTTGCGAGAAAGGAAAATCTTGACAGCATTCACATCTACAAAAGAGTCCGGATTAGGGAAGAGAACTAAACCATAGGTAAGAAGATCCAAGACATTCTCAAAAGCTTGAAAATCTAAATCATCCTAGAATAGTTGAGCCTGGTCTATCAGAAATTTGCCTAAAAAACCCTCGACTCCACTTCGAGTTTCCCAATTGGATACCACATCGGCCCGTTTTAAATGCAAGGCTGAGGCAATGTCTTCTGGCCTAGGAACTTCTTCCATACCTGTGAAGGGTACCTGTTCAAGAAAGGATATGCCCAATAAATGAGATAATTCTTCCAAGGTGGGTACCAGCTGGTAATATGGAAAGGTGAAGAAGTGATGCTTGGGATCGAAGAACTGAAATAGTACGCTCATCATCTGTTCATCAAGGTTTGAGGTAACCAGGCTGAGAAGTTGACCGTGTCTCTTAATGAAATTAAAAGTTTCAGAAACTCTTGATGCTAGCTCTTTAAGTTGGGCAGGTATCTGCATAAAGTTGATTCGGATGGTATTTCTACGCACGGAAGCCATGATCTGCAAAACAGAACAAAGATAAATTCCCTTGGTCTTTGAAATGGTTAGTGTAATGAAGCATGAATGCCATGTTATGATGCATGATGTCATGATAAACCACAGGTATAGCAAACACAAATATTGCAAACACAGTCAAATCACACAAAGCCCTTAGGTTTAAGGCTTGCATGAGGTCAAAGGTAATACCCTCTTGAAGTTAAGTTGGTTCAACCTGTCCTAGAAAAGTAACTGGGTTCTAGAGGATCTCAATATCACTGACCATCCTCCATCGGTCATGGTTTCAGCTCACGCAATCTTTTCTTGCGTCCGAAATTATTCTGAGAGTACGGTCTCAATGAGTGTAGCATCGAGTATCAACCAGTTCTCAGCTCTACACCGAGGCCGGCTATCTAACTACTTTCTAATGGCCAAGTTGGGCGATTAAAGGTTCTAAGGTCAGTTGATGCTTAACGACAACACGCAGCGGCCCCGTATTCTCCTCGTTTCTCCACAAGGGATACCGATACCAACCAAAGTGCCACACCAATGTAGCTACTGCTTCAACCGTATCGGTCTATGCCGTACAGTTCACTCACAGTCTATTTCTACTTACCTAAAAGGTATTCCCCAGATCCGGGTGTAGGATCTATAGTAACCCCAAACAAAACCCTTAAAAGTAAATCAAACAAAGCAATCAAGAGAAGTAATTATGATGACCTAGATCCTAAGGTATACCCCACTTATACACTCCACAGCAGAGTCGCCAGTTCTGTGATACGGTGGAAAAACCGACTGTTTAATACTGGTTTGCATTTTGCGTTTTGTGTTTGCAAAATATTGCGGTAAGAAAGAGTAGTCACCGACTCTTATTTCATCCAACCGGAAAGGAAAAAAGTACAGAAAAAATCCTTTTTCGAGATATTCTAAGTATGGGGGGTAGATTATAGAAAGGGAAGGTGTTAGCACCCTTTATATCCATGGTTTTCCATGGGCTCTTAGGTACTTGCTCATCTTTTTAAAATTGCTTGTGTATGTGCTTTTCTTTTGAAAAGTTTGACTTCGTGATAACCCTTGTATCAGTCCTCAAAGGTGTGACGAAGTTGTTTTGAAAATTTGTTTGAAAAGTGTAAGTGTGAAAAAAAAGCTTTGATTTGAGCAAGTACCTACTCGAAAAAAGATCGTTTTTATTCTTGTTTCCTTTAGACAGCGTTATTCTACTATTGAGAAATAGGTAGCATCGTCGTTGGAGTTGTAAGGGTCAATTCGAAATGGACGTACGATCACTAAAGCAATATTAGGACATCTTAGTAATAACCCTAGAGTCTTAAGATCATATTCGAGGAAACATTTCTGAGGCAACATTTCTGAGGCAACATTCGAATGGGACATTTTGATCTTTTTAGATTGGAGGGAAACCACTAAGACACCCTATGCTTAATGATCGTTTACCGAAGACAATCGAAGTGAGAGTATACCCTAAGAGTGATATGTGCGAGTGATTTGTTTTCAGTTATTTATCTTTGCACATTAGGGTTTTCTAACCGTATTAATTTGTCAAGCATTCTTTCCATACAATCCTATTATCATACATCTAAACAGTTAAGTAGTTGCAGGAATTAAAAATGCGAGAAAATAAATCTACGCTATTACAAGGTTTCAGGGAGGGGGATTAATTACATAGCCAAAAACCCGGGGGAAAAGAGATAAGTAAAAGCCCTAAATTAACTATTACAAACCAGTGAGCAGTTACAAAAATATTGTCAAAATAAATAATAAGCGCGCGGCGAATTAAATGCGAGACGATTAGGGTTTTGACCCCTGACTAAACCTATTGACGATTGATTAAAAAAAAGATGTTTTTGTCATGTTTTAAGAAAATAATGAAATAGTTAAATTAAAAAAAGAAAACCCTAAGTTCTAATTAATTTTAAATTAAGAAAAATGAATTAATTCAATCTAAAAACTTATTTTTTTATTTTTATTTACTTGAGAAAAAGAGAAAATAAGATTAAATCAAGAGTTTAAACCTAATTTTCTAATTAGTTTTAATTATAGAAAACAATTTAAAGTTGCCCTAAGTTAAACTAAATTAAATTAAATTAACAAAATTAATTTTGATAAAAAAAGTCTAATTCTAATTTTTGATTTCTTGATTTTATGATTTTATGAAAAATAGTAATTAATTTTCAATTAAAATAAATAAAAGAAATATTAAAAGAATAAAAATAAGAAAGAAAAATTAGAAGTGGGCCTGATTGCTAGCAATTATGAGGGGTGTAGATCTGACTTTTGGGCCCAAATAATCCAAGCCCGTTTGACTTTGCCAAATCTGATGCGTATGTTGACTTGAGGTGTATGGTGATCCTTCAATGGAAAGGCATTGGATCTTGGCTGAAGATGCATTTGATGGTTGGATCTTGATGGCATATGGTGGACGTCATGCTAAGCAACGCGCCTGATCACCTGATGAAAAATGACATGAAACAAATATTGGGACCTGGGGATCGAACCCAGGTCCTCCCACTTAACACCAACATGCCTTACCATCTGTGACACCTGCTTCATTTGTTATTATAACAATAGTAATATATAATATATAATATACGGCAGTTAACTTGAAAAAACGCGCGGAATTCAAACCAACCAACCAATGATTGCCACGCCTCATCTTCTTCCCCAGACTGTCGTTTTAGGAAAACAAGCTTTTACCTACGGGCGCTTCGCTGTAGCTACAGACATGTTCATCTCAAAAATTGTATACAAGCAATATAAATGACAAATGCTGGTACCAATCAACTCGTCTCATCCCCAGGAGCATCATGGTACCAGAATTAAAGCCTAATTTTGCCTAAACTGGAAACCCCTAAAACGAGCCAAGAAACCCTAATAATGGCATATCATGATTCATTTACTGAAAACGCAATTAAATAATACCAATAGCTTGCAAACTCAATGATGAATAAGAATATATAGTTCAAATATGCTAATGATGCGTAATTCAATGAAATCGAAATCAAGTTTTTGGGCGAACGGTGGCGTCTGTTACTTACGGTTCCGGACGTGAAAATGCTTGCAATTGATTGAGATCCCTTCTGGAGATGTCCAGGAGTCTGTTGGTAATGTTAGAGTGGCTTGGATTGGCCTCTAAGATGGAAATTGAATCACCATTTTTCTTTGAAATTTTGAAGTTTGGTCCTAGCTTTTCCACGACTGTAACGTCCTTTTCTTGCCCTGTTTTTGTTTATTATATATCCCTCAATGAATTAGGGTTGCAAAATAGATTCAATCTTCAAGCTTTGATGATATTTGATTTGATTCTTTTTCCATATGACATCTTTCTAAATTTGGCCTAATCATGCTCTTTTTGTACCAATTGCCATTGATTCGAATTGATCTTGCAAGCTCGGCATATCTTGGTTGCTAACCTGTCAAAAAAACAAATCCAATCATATCTTTGATAATTTTCATCATTTATTTGATTTAATTCACTTTTTAATCAATGAAAAATCAAGATAAATTGAAAAATGGAGAAAATAATTGGTGGACAAGTATTTGAGTCGTGGACCACATTATAATTGAGGTGCAAGCATAAAAAGTTGGGCCCATTTAGCAAAAAATACAAATTTGAGCACATTTGACTTTTGGTAATTTTGCAAAAATGGTCAACTTGGCCAATGCATAACTCTCTCAATTTTGACCCTAGAGAGGTGTTCTTAGACTTTTTAGAAAGCTTAGGATGTCCTCTAAGAAACCCATTTGGTCTCATCTCAATTGAGTCTTACATGTTCATGTATGTAGCTTTGACCCAAAAGGTGTTTTTGTTGACTTTTCAAAAGGACCTATAATGTCAAAATTCATATCTTTTTTTGAGTGCATATTCTAAACTTGTAATCTGAAGATGAACTGTAGGGTATTGCATCCTCTTCAAAATGAGCTTTGGATGGGTCATTTCTGATAAAGCATGAGAAAGTTATGCTTGGTCAAAGTTGAGTTGACTTTTCCTATAAAACCCTAATTTAGCAACTTTTGGATTTTCATGAATTGTGAGCAATCCTTGAGGAATCCTGATCAACCCTTGATAAAATGATGGATAATACTTCAAAATGATGATGCTTACCAAAAATCTTGAAGTTTGACTGTATGTGGGCCACAATTGACTTTTGACCTAACATAGTTGATTTTTAGGTATTTGAGCAATTGACTGAGCAAACTTCCTCTGCAAGGCTTGAAACTTGACATGGATGATCTTGAGAACGTATTAAGAAAATGGTGAGCATTTGATTCCTTTTTGGTCCACTCATCCATCAACGCTTCAACTTCAAAATATGAAGACTTACACTCCTCATTCCCAACAGTACTCAGGGATTTATTTTCCCCCAGTCCAGTAACACTACAACAGAACAATTAATATGTTCATACATTGCATTCATACATCATGGCATTGACAACACAAATGCATATAGCTCAATCTCATTCCATGCATTTCATACATCATGACATCACATACAACTAACTCTTCACCTTTTCAGGAAAGATCAATCAACAAAAAATTATCATCAAGAAATTTTCGACAAAACAGGACAATTATTTGTGGAAAAATCAATTACAGATCAATTCCCGAGAAAGGACTAGTTGACCATCTACATAACAAATATATCCTTCATACCTCTTCCGGTTCATTTTAAATCTCTCAATGGTTTATCCTGATTCTTTTCCGCAGATATTTTCTCTGGTTCAAATAAATCCCTCTAAGATTTATTCTGATTCTTCTCCAGACCTCTGCTCGTTCAGTTTAAATCTCTCAACTGTTTATTCTGATTCTTTCCCGCAGACATCTTCTCTGGTTCAGATAAGCCGCTTCAATATTTACTCATATTCTTCTCCAGACCCCTGTTGGTTCAGTTTAAATCTCTCAACGGTTTATTCTGATTCTTTCCCGCAGACATCTTCTCTAGTTCAGATAAGTCGCTTCAAGATTTATTTTGATTCTTCTCCAGACCCCTGCTGGTTTAGTCTAAATCTCTCAACGATTTATTCTTATTCTTTCCCGCAGACATATTCTCTAGTTCAGATAAGTCGCTTCAAGATTTATTTTGATTCTTCTCCAGGCCTCTGTTGGTTCAGTTTAAATCTCTCAATGGTTTATCTTGATTCTTCCCCGCAGACATCTTCTCTGGTTCAGATAAGTCTCTCTAAGATTTATTCTAATTCTTTTTCTAGACCACTGTCGGTTCAGTTTAAATCTCTCAACGATTTACTCTGATTCTTTCCTAGTAGACACTTTCTCTGGTTCAGATAAATCACTCAAAGATCTATTATGATTCTCTCCAGTTAAAGAATACCCAAGACCTATTTTGGTTTAGTTTAAACCTCTCAACGGTATATCCTGATACTTTCCAAATATACATTTTCTCTGGTTCAGATAAATCTCTCCAAGATTTATTCTAATTCTTTCCAGTCAAACAACATTCAAGACTTCTGTTAGTTTCAGTTTAAATCGACCAAAGGTTTATTCTGATTCTTTTCTAGTTGAAGTCAAGTTCAGACTTAGCCCAATTTCTGTCAACAATCGCCTTTGGATGGCATCTATAAGCCCATCTCCGATAACTCTCCATCATTTCTCCAAATGGAATCTTTAAGCCTATTCCCTACACAATCAACCAACACATCACTGAGTGAAAATTTCTGGGCACCCTAGTGTTCAATCATCTTCCACTTTCAAGCTACGAACGACAAACATGCTGATCTCACTCTTCAAGTTTAAGAAGATTAAACAGGAGCAGCTGTTGTACCCCAAAATTTTCCCTCCCATTTTTTATTCAAGATACTATCCTAGGGTTTCTCGAATATTCAATTTGGCTCAAAAGTTGATCAGACATATTCTCTTCCTAGGCAGTAAGTCAACAATTAGGGTTTGTTATTTCCCAAATAAAATTGAGTCTCCAAGGTTTCAAATGGTCTTCATAGATCTTCATGTCTCCTCAAGGATGTTCATGCCAAGTTTCAAACCTCGCATTGAAAGTTTTCATATTCAATGGTTCAGATGACTAAAAAAAACTCCATTGACCCAAAAGTCGACCTTTGCGAGCTCAAGTTCAAAATATTGTAACTTCTTCATTAATCGATATTTTTAGCGGTTTTGTTTGTGTATGACTCTCCTTGACGTCATCTCCAATTTCTCTTCACAAGTCAAGAGCTGATTATGTGCGAAAGTTCATCGGATATTCGAATATTTTAGAGGTCACTTTCTGGTTCTGACCTAATTTCAGATAATTATGGCCTGCCTTCCAAGAGTCGTAATGTCCTCAATTTTCAAGATCTCAAGATGACTATTTTTTCACATTGTCATGAGCGGTGTCATCAACAAGTCCTCTTTAAGAATAGAAGGAATTATGTTTAAAAGACCTTGGAGATTATCAATTTGTCATAGGTCATTTTCTTAATTTAGAATGTTTTCAACTTCTAATTGTTTTCTCAAAGGCTATGATTCTCATGTTGAGACTGTCCACGGAACGGGATGTTGAATTCGGAGATTCATATTGAGTTCGAACAAGATGTTGCTTATAATACAAGTTGCCATGTTGAAAATAGATTTATGATATTGGTGAAAATGATTTAAGGATTCATTTGAATATTGTTCTTGATTTCAATCCAGGTTAGCGAAGAATTACACGATATCACAAGTTTCATCCAAATCTTCTACAGTTCATTCGCGTGAGTTGTTATGAATTCAAGGTATCAAAGAACGAGTTCACTAAAGTTTGCTCAAATTCATTCGAACTTTGAAATGCAAACATGATTAAAGTTATGCTTTGATTCATGGTTTATCTAAGTCACAATTCTCATGAACCAAATCAAATTGTCGAACCTAATTCAAAGTTCATGGCTATTCATATATTTTCAAGCGCGTCATTATTCAAATGCAAGACTTTTTCTTAAGCCGCTTTGGAATTCAAGATTATTCAAGTTTATTCAAGAACTCAAGATTTACAACAAGGCATCATTTTTATTTAAAAGTGAATTTGAATATATTTTACAAGTCTCCAAGTCTTAAATTCAAATCACAAATGGAAACTGCAATGTTACAAAAGTCGCAATAATACAAAATTCCTAAAGAATTGATTTTTCGTCATCTTCAAGTCTTCATCAAGAACGGCAGGCCGCATTTCATAAATTTTCTCCATTGTCCAAATTGCTCGTACATGTAACAAAAGAAATAAAAAGTTAGCTAACATGTGAAAATTCAAGAACTAATTGTTAAGCATTTTCATTTAATCATTAGGGTTCGTGTTCGGGATCAGAATTTCAAAGGGTTTGTTTTTGTTCATAGGTTTTCTTCTCCTATTTTCCAAATCACAAAAGTTTGGTTTTGGTTCACAAAAGGAAAAGAAATTTACAAATAATTTTGCTACAAAACTAGTAAAAACAACAGACAACTTGAAAGCCTAAAACTGCCAAAATAGTAAAGGCAAACTGTCTAACAATAGCTAAACAACAGGTAGAACTGCTAAATAGCAGGCAGCAGCACAGCCCAAGGTAGCACGAAAACAACAGAACAAATAACAAAGGAAAAACTCAAAACAACACAAAATAGCAAGCAGTGCAAAAATGTGTAACAGCAGCAGCAGCCAGTAGCGGCTGCAAGTCAACAGTGCATCAAGCAAAAACAAACAAGGCAGCAACAATTCAAATACATCAGGCTAACAAATAGCCAAAACCTCAAATATGTCATCATATGCTAAACTGTCAAACCCTTCAAAATTTTAGAAAGCAGAATTTGCTTTATGTCATAGAAAGATAAAGAGAAAAAAGAATAGGCTTGAAAAGATATCACCTAGCCAAACAAATAGTCCAAAATCGTGTCAAGGCAAACTTGCTGCCCAACCCTGCTATCCTGCTATAAACCTAACAATACCAGTCCAAAACCTGCACATATTTGCACCAAAATAGACACGACCTAACCTGTACGCAAAAGGCCACAAAATAGTTAACCAAAAATGTTCAAAACCTCAACTTCCCCCCCCCCCCCCAATTTCTACCCTTTATCTTACCATAAGAAGAGAATCATCCGAGATTTTTTTATGGAGATTGAAAAGAAAACATTAAAAAACCAACAGTGAGAATAATACATAAAAACACTTCTATAACCTAAAGTATGTCTCCTCGTCATCTTAGTCCAAAAACTCAGACAAAAAAAATCATTGAACACTCACATCTCACCCTCACAAAACCCTCTCACAATCAACCTCCATAACCTCATTCTGCATCGGCCTCTCTCTCACGCAACAACGGGCAACCTATCATCCATCTCTAACCTCTTTTTTGCGAGCTACTACTTCCTCTCTGCAAGCAGTAACTAAAAACAATACACATTCTGAACAACCGTTCCAGAAGAAGGAGATAGAGGTCAGAATCAAATCACAAAGGGAATGGAAGAATTATACCTAAAACTATTTCCGAAGAAAATTGCCTCTCTGACGGTAATCTGATCCATCTCTGATTATCATTTTTTTTCTCTCATTTGACATTGATTCTTGTCTGGAATGCATGTCTTCTGTTTAAATCGATCGATTACTTATGGTTATTGTTGTAGTTTTCCTTTTGTTTTGAAAGCTTTGTAAATTAGAGGGAGGTTGGGAGAGAGAGAGGGAGTATTCGATTTAGCAGAGAAAAGAATCGTTAGCAGTGGGAGTAGAAGATGAATAGGGTTCAGAGGATTAAGGGAAGGTAATCGTTGATGATGGTGAGTGAGAGAAGATGAATGTTGTTGGAATGGTTAGAGGATGAAGGTGATGATGGTACAGAAGAAAGAGAATTGTTGTTTTGTTTTGTTAATCGTTTATTTTTTATTTAAAAACATAATAATAATTAAGCTTTTCTTTTCCAAGACACTGGCTTCCAAGCAGCGCCTCTTCTGTGCCTAGGGTTACAAAACCCTTCTTTTCCTTTTCCCAGCCAAGTCAGCCCATTGGGCTTGTTGGCCTAATTTCCTCAACCGCTTTCACCTTATTTTTTAATTAAATCATAGATATAATAGATAGAAAACACAACTCAATTGGCAAGTCATCATTGTTCATAATCAGGGGGACCCGGGTTCAACCCCTGTTGGGTTGCTTTATTTTGTTTCTTTTTAGTTCATTTAGTTTATTTCTCAATTTCCCTAATTTGATAATAAATATTAGTTTAGGTCTATCTTTTTTTTTTAATTAAATGAAAATATATAACTTCAAATATTTTGTTAGTGTAGGCTTTGTAAATGATTTTGTCAACATTTTTATATATAGTCTAAAAACTTTCCTTTAAAATATTTAGTTTGTACATAATAAAATAATAATAATAATAATAATAATAATAATAATAGAATAGATCTTTATTTTCTTTTTTAAAAATTCTCACAAACAAAAAACATCAAGAATTTTTTATACTTTATTAATTAACTTTTTCTTCATGAGACTATTGTAGTTTTAATTAATTTGTTTGATTCGATTTGGTTGTATTGATTGTCTATTTTGACTTTTAGTCGCATTTATCCATCCCCATTTAGAAATCTGTACCCCCACTCCCGAAAGATCTGTAATAGCACAAAATTTTAATTTTTGCAATTTACTATTTTCCTTATACTGTATAGTAATTAGGCTTGCACGGCAAGATTTAAAATCAATCGCTAGATAACCCTAATCAAAGAATAAATTAACTTGAAACAAACACATTTTCACACGCGCACCTCTAGGGTAACGTCGCTTGTTGCCTCGGAAAAACAGTCATGTCCCTCGAATATGGGACGCTTTAGCAAAGACTCTTCGATAAAAAAGATCGTAGTCCCTCGATGTCCCTCGGTGTTAAAACGATCTAGTCCCTTATGAAAATTGCTAAAGCGTCTCGTAAGTTTCCTTTTATGACTGTACGATTGACCCGTGCCTGTCCCTTCACATCTGACGATGCGGTTTCTTACCAAATCAATGGTAAAATAGCAACATCTAAAGGAGGAGGAAAATAACATTTAAGACCTTTTGAGTAGGTAGTTTGCTCCTAGTTGCTCGCTTGCTCACAACAAAAAAACATTTTTTTACACCAACAATTTCATCTTGAAACATTTTCAAAAGACAAAGCTTTTTGTATGCGTTCTTATAGAGACGAGAACCATTACAAAAACATTTTTTCAAAACGTTTTCAAAACCCACACCACAAGCACACTTTCAAACAAAAGTAAGTGATCTAGCAAGCAACTAAGAGCCCGTAGATAACTACGGATGAAAAGGATGCTAACACCTTCCCTTTTCATAACCTACCCCTCGAACTCAAGAAATAATCTCGAAATGTCTTTCCTGTTCTTTTCAACCTTTCCTTATTGGATAAAAGAAAAGTCAGTGGTGACTCTTGTTATCCGCAACAATTGCGATCAAATGAAAAATACCTAAGTCAGTTCTCCCACCGTGTTACACTCGGCTGACTCAGTGATATGGGTGCGACAGGGGTAATCACAGGAATTGTGGTGGTAGTATCAGTAGGAACAACAATATGAATGATCACAGGACTAGTAACGGCTTTTGGAGGATAAATATCAGGGGAGAACGCTCTTCCACTTCTTGTTATTTTGTTGGTTCCAACAATGTTGCCAATGTTGGGATCAACATTTTCGGAAACTTGGTCTTCAACAGCCAACAAGTCTTACTTGATGTCGGTGTAGTAGACGTTAGCCCCATAGTTCTAGGGAACAGCCTTGTCCGAGGAGTATGGAATTGGCCCTGGCATATTGATGATCAGAGGAGCCATCTTCGGAGTAGATGTAATCCTGACGGGTATTTTGGTGGAGAACCTGAGAGGATTGGCGTAAAATGTTATGATTGAAACATCCTTGCAAGAAACAGTTGGGACAAGAGTCTTCTCAAACAAAATCTCTCTATCACCCATCAGGCGCTGAACACCTGCCTTCAATAAATGACAACCAGTCGGTAGAGATAAACATAAGTGGCAACCTTCACCATATCCCGGAAATAAACCGGCTTTCAACAAGTTCCACTTAACGGTCATGAGGGGAGTAACAAGTTCCTCAACAGCAATAACAAACATATCATCTTCAATAGCATTAACACCACGGCCGTGCTTAGGCATGGGAGAAGTGATAACATTAGGAATCTCAGGAGAGTCAAATTCAATCTCCTTTTATTCAATAAGGTCTTGCACCTTATTTTCAAAGCCCAACAGTCATTTGTATGATGACTTGGACTTTCTGAGTGGTAAGCACAACGGGTATTTGGGTTGTAGCGAGGTGAGGCGGTGTTGGGATTCTTAGGAGCTTCCCATAAATTTACCATATTAGACTTCAGTAGACGAGGCAACACTTGAGACAAAGTCATATTTATCCGGGTGAACTGTCTTACAGGCCTTTCTACTCTAGGCTAATTATTCCTTTATTGAGTAGGTGCAGGTTTAGAGATCATAACATCCCCTACTGCCGGACAGTGTTCAGTTCTGCCATGATTCCCTTGGTTATAAGTGGCACTGACTTCCTTCTTCCCAGAAAATGGCTTCTTTACTGTACTGGAGGATGCATCCATTTGAATCTTACCACTCCTGATTCCAGCTTCCAGTCTTTCTCCTATCAAAATCAATTCAGTGAAGCCAGCCGAGGAGCTTCTAATCAGATGATTGAGAAATGGACCAGATAGGGTACCCAAAAACATATCCACTAGCTCCCTATCAGACAGCGGGGGTTGGACTCTTCCTGCAAAGTCCCTCCACTTCTGAGCATAGTATTTAAAGCCCTTGCTCGAACCCATAGACATACTTTGGAGTTGTGTATGGGTGGGAAAAAGGTCTGCGTTATACTGATACTGCTTGTAGAAAGCAACAACCAGGTCTTCCCAATTATGAATGTTGGTCCCTTCAAGCTGGTAGAACCATTCTAGTTGAGTCCCGGACAGACTATCTTGAAAGAAGTGGATCCATAAGTCCTTGTCAGTAGTGTGAGGATAGATTTTCCTCACATAAGATTGGAGGTGCATCTTGGGACACGAAACCCCATCATATTTGGCAAACACCGGCACCTTGAACTTCTGCGGGATGACAACCCCAGAAACCAAACCCAACTCTTTAAAATCTAGCCCTGGCACCTTCTGGATTTCCATTGCACTCAAACGCTCTTCCAATTATTTGTATTTTTCATTGGCCGGAGGGTATTGCTCTTCATTATAGTCAGTCTCATTATCAGATTCCCTTGGACTGGGGTCTTTCTCTCTTGTCTCCCCTTCTTGATTGTCCCCTTATTTGGATGAAGATGTTAGCTCAACCACTTGCCTTAACGGTCCCTTGAATCTCCTTCCCAAATTCACCACATCCACAATCTTCCTTGGCTTCTTAGTCTTCTCTTTAACAATCAGGGCTTTCAGTTCCTCTTACCCCTTTTCCAGAGCCATGATCATCTGTTGAAACTGAGCATTCTGAGTCTGTAGATCCTCCACTATTTTTTCTAGAGCCATTGCTGAAATAAACAGCGAAGAAGATGAGAAACCTGCTTTGAAACCTGCTTACGCAATGATGTGTATGATATATGTATGCAATGTTTTCAAGGATTTCTAAGACTTAAAATTTCTTAAACAGAAAGAGAACAAACGTTAATTGCATTAAGAAGTTTTATCAGTCACCATAATGCCTCTTGGGCTTACAAAGGAGATAACAAAGTAAAAATAACTCTCTAAACAAAGAGACTCAAGCTTCCCACTGGCGCATCCTCTTTGGTGCAATGTAAGCGTTTATACTCTTCTCTTCATGAAGTAAACTGGTGAGCTCTAAAACCTTCTTCTTGTTGGTATAGAATTAGGTTTCAAAGGTATCCCGTTCCTCTTTGAGTTGGATCTAGGATTTCCGTAGCTCCTCAAAATCAGTGGGCATGTCAGGATGAAGAACAATATAAGGAGTGTCTCCTTCAGCAATTGGCTCCATAATTACATGTAAGATGGCGGGGTAAGGCATCATAATACATTAAGCAGGGGATCACGCTCATTTGAGGTAAGGCTCAAGAGGGCTGGAATTCTTGTGCCCCAGTGTCTTGCTATCAACTCTACTTATCATGCCCCGAGCTCGAATGAACCTCTTACGATAACCGTGAACATCGTTCTCGTAGTAAAATGTGATTCCTTGGACGAGTGTGTCGTGAGGACCATCCCTTCTAGCATAACCAAACTGTCACAACGCCAAACAAGGATTATAAGTGATACCTCCCCTAATGCCTAAGAGAGGGACACTAGGGAATTCCCCACGACGATCAATAATGGTTACATTCTCTAAGGATCGTGAACACCAATGAACATCCGAATGTGTAAGCGACATCAGCCTATGAGACCATCTCATACCCTTCTCATTTCTCAAGACAAACCGAGGTAGGTGCGAAATAAACCACCTAGCCAATAGAGGAGTGCAACACATAAGGGTCCCTCTTCTCTTTGGAGTGCGAGTATTCAGAGAGTGTAGAACATCCCTAAGTAAAGTAGGCACCGGATTATGAGACAGAAAAACCTTAACCGTATTCACATCTATGAGTTGGTGCGTGTTAGGGAATAGTACCATCCCATAGATGAGAAGGGACAACACTTCTTCAAAAGCTTGTAAATCCAGGGCATCCCAAAAATGGTGAGCTTTCTCAAATAAAAACCTAGCGGGAAATCCTTGGACGCCTCTTTTGGTTTCCCAATTTTCCACTACATCAAACCATTGTAAAGACAGAGCTTGAGCAATCTCTTTGGGTTTTAGGTCTCTTTCCATACCGTTGAATGGTAACTGATCAAGGATAGGTATCCTCAATAACTGAGAAAACTCCTCCATAGTGGGCACTAACTGGTAATCAGGGAAAGTGGAGCAGTGATGTAACAGGTCAAAGAACTGAAAGAGCACCTTTAACATTTCTTCATCAGGGTTTGAAGTGACCAAGTTGAGAAGTTGACCATGTCTTTTAGTGAAGGGGGAGATTTCAGGAATCCTTGATGCTAACTCCTTGAGTTTAGGAGGTACTTTCACAAGGTTTACTTTGATAGTGTTTCTGCAAGCGGATGTCATGTCCTATAAAACAAGACAAAGATAAGCCCTAGAAAATATTTGAAATGGTTAGTATGATATGCCATGTTATGATATCATGATTATCCTAAGAAATCACATATATAGCAAGCACAAGCAAGTCACACAAAGACCTTAGGTTTAAGGCTTGCATGGGTTTTAAGGTAATACCCTCTTGAAGTTTTGATTGGTTCAACCTGTCCTATAAATAGTAATCGGGTTCTAAGGGATATCAATATCACTGATCTTTCCCATAAGTTTCGTTCCGATAGGCAACTGACTTATAACCAAACAAAACTCGGGAGTCAAATCTCAATAAGTGTAGCATCGAGTATCAACCGACTTTGGGAATACACCAAAGACGACTATCTCACTACGTCCTAATAGCCAAGTTGTTCAATTAAGGTTCTAAGGTCAGTTGACGCTTCACGACACCATGCAGCGGCCTCGTATTCCACTTGATTAACTCAAGGGCTACCGGTACCAACCGAAGTGTCACGTCAACGTAGCCATCGCTTCAATTGTGTCTGTATACCCCGCACAGTTTCCACGATCTACTGCTACTTACCTAAAAGGTTTCCCCAGATCTGGGTGTAAGATCTATAGTAACCCAAACAATACCCTTAAAAGTAAAGCAATCAAACAGTCAAAGAAAACAGTTTAGAAATGATCTAGAGCCTAAGGTAAACACCACTTTTATTATCCCCAGCAGAGTCGACAGTTTTGTGATACGGTGGTAGAACCGACTATTATATTGGTTTGTGTTTTTGTTCTCAAATGTCACGGTAAGCAAGAGTCGCCATCGACTTTTCTTTTATCCAACAAAGGAAAGGGTGAAAAGATTAAAAAAAGACCTTTTTTGAGATTTTCTGAGTAAGGGGGTAGATTATGGAAAGGGAAGGTGTTAACACCCTTTCCATCCGTGGTTTTCCATGGGCTCTTAGGTACTTGCTCATTTTTGAAAACTGTTTTCGTGTTTGTGTGTTTTGAAAGATTTTGTTTGCTTTATGATAACTCTTGTATCAGTCCTCAAGAGTGTGATAAAGTGTTTTTTGGAAAGAAATTTGAAAGTGTGTAAGTGTAAAAAGAATCAGATTTGAGCAAGTACTTAAGAACTGTCTACCTACTCGAAAAAGGATGTTCTTTTCCTGCTACCCTTTAGATAGTGCTATCCTACTATTACTGAGTAGGTAGCCCTATCGTTGGATGTTGAGGGACTATCGAAAGGGACGCTTATGGTCATTGAAGGCAACATGTAAGGATACCTTAGCATTTCGAAGGGACTGTCATCATATAGGCAACATCAAGGGACAATATCGTTTCTCGTAGGAAGCTCGAGGGACATTAAGGGACCATGATATTTATGATGACTTTTAAACTGAGGGTCTTTGATAAAATATCCCTACGTTCGAGGGACATGACCATTGTTTTTTCTGAAGGCAACAAGTGAAGTATACCCTATGGGTGCAAGTGTGCTTGATTCATTTCATTCATCTTGCAATTAGGGTTAGCTATTGATTTCTTTTATGTCTTGCCATACAATCCTATTAATCTAAGCATTAACAGTAACAATAAAACAATAAAGCAAAAAGAAACGTCCTATGCTATTACATCGCTTCGGGAAGGGGGGTACAAACCATACAAAATTAGGGGTGAAACAATAAAGAAAAACCCTAATTAAAGCCATTACAAACCATTAGCAGTTACAATAATGGAAAAATAATAATACGGAAAATAATAAACACACGAAGATCGAAACAGGAACAAGTTTGAAACCCTAAAGAATCTAATTATTTAATAAAATATTTTTGGTATTTTATTGAGAAAAAGATTTGAAATTATGAACTAATTCTAATTAATTTTAATTAATGAAATAAGTCAAAATAATTAAATCAAGTTAATTTATTTACCAAAAATTAAATTAAATTAGAAAAACCTAAGTCTATTTTTTTTTGTGATTTTCTGATTTTTATGATTTTATGATTAAAATAAAATTGGTTTTAAAAACATAAAATAATAAAATAAAATAAAAAAGTAAAGAAAATAGAAAATGGGCTTGATGTATGAAGTAGAATGGTGCGTGCCTCAGGAATT
Source organism: Vicia faba (assembly GCA_948472305.1). Lineage (NCBI taxonomy): Eukaryota > Viridiplantae > Streptophyta > Magnoliopsida > Fabales > Fabaceae > Vicia > Vicia faba. The sequence continues at coordinate 1,276,135,538 of OX451739.1, forward strand.
TGTTAGGCCCAAAACAAGCAAGCCTAATGTCAATGTGTGGTTCAGTGTTGTTGGCCCCTTTGAGGTCTATGATGAGCTCTCAGATATGGAGTGTTGGATCAGGCGTTCCCTGGATCTGATGGCGATGATGATAGAGCGCATGGTATGCGAGTTTGGTGTGGAACCACTGAATCTGCAAGGAACAATTCAGAAAAATATTATGCAAGATGCAGGGATCGAACCCCTGCCCTTGCACACCACAAATCCTTAATGCGTGTTATCTCAACCGTTGGGAAGGCTATACATTTGGTAACATAATCACATTAATAAATATATAATATAAATCAAATGTTAAAGGTCAAACCAATCAAAGCACGCGCGCAGGGTGGGGCCCTGTTATTTGAATGAACCAATCAAAGAAACACATTATGCCATATAGATTCCTTGGTCGGTCAAACCACCCTCGGCGGTGGCTCCGGTCACCCTCTCTGGTTGCCCAAAAATCCAATCCTGTGAAATTCAATGAAAACCAACAAGAAAATAACCCTACTGGACTAAATAAGACCTTGTGAATCCAATGGCATGGCTGGTTTGTCTTAAAAAGGCTTTTATCGTGAGATACGAAGCTTCAAAATCTTCGTGCCCTAACAATGGCACGATGTTGTTTCTACACTAAAGCTTCCATGTAAAACGTTAGAACATTTGCAATAATGAGTATGATCTATGTTAGCATGCTTAAAACAATTGAAATCATCATAAATCTCAAAAATTACAACTTACCCACTTACCAACCAGAGCTTCTTCAAGAGGGGGTTCTGGTGCTAATTTATGGTGAACTAGGAATGATACCAACCCCTGGCAACCTCAGGAGAGTGATGTTAGACTTGAAATTCCTTAAGCACGACTGAAGAATAGGGTTTGAAGCTTCTATTTTTTTTTAAAGTTGAGAATTTTTGTGCTTGCTATAGAGGCAGTTGCACATCCCCTCTTGCTCTCAATCTCTTCTGTTTATATATTCTAGCAATTAGGTTAACAAATTCATGCCAAATCTCCATGAATTGATGATAATAATATGAGTTTTTAATTTGTATCAAAACTTGCTATTTCAAGAAAATATCTTTCTTCTTTTGTCACATGAGTTTTGCTTTGACATGCCATCCTATCTCATCCCTTATTTGATGAGAAAAAGATTCTCAAATAATATCTTACATGATTTCCATTATTTATTTATTTAATTTGAATTTTAATGAATAAAAAATCAAAATAAATAATAAAATTAATAAGATAATGTATGAGTGAGCTCTGAGGTGGTGGGCCATGTTAAGAATAAGTTTCAAGCATGAAAACATGGGCCCATTTGGAAAAAATTCAAGTTTGTTCAATATTGGCTTCATGCACTTTTCCAAACATTGGTCAACTTTAGCAATGCATATCTCTCTCAATTTTAACCCTAAGAGGGTGTTTTTTGACTTTTTAGAGAGCTTAGGATGTCCTCTAAACAACCTTTTTGGTTTTAACTCAATTGGATCTTCCATGTTTATGTAAGGAGCTTTAACCCAAAAGGTGTTTTTGTTGACTTTTTAAAAGGACCTATAATGTATGAGCTTGTATCTTTCCAATGGTGCATTTATTGGACTTGAGGATTGAAGAGAAGTTGTAGGGAATTGGATTATCTTCAAAATGATCCTTGTTGGAAAATTTTTTGATAAAGTATGAGAAAGTTATGCCTGGTTAAAGTTTGGTTGACTTTTCCTATAGAAACCCTAATTTGCCATTTTTGACTTTTGATGAGTTAGGAGCATTTCTTGAGGAATCATGATCAACCCTTGATCAAATGATGGATATTACTTTAAATTGTTGATTTTGATTGTATTTGGGCCACAGTTGACTTTTGACCTAGTACAGTTGATTTCTAGACATTTGAGCAGTTGACTGAGAAAACTTGTTGTTCTAGGCATGCAATTTGGCACAGATGATCTTGAGGACATATTAGGATAATGGATAACATTTTGGATCCTTGGGACTCACACATCTTGCTTAAAATTGAAACACTAATTAAGGTCCATTGCCTTAGGAGGAGAATTTGTCTGGTCAATTATTAGTCATCCTTGGGCAATTGAGGACCTCTAGAAGCATGTCTTGAGTGAAAATGGAAGGGAAAATTTTGGGGTACAACAGATCCAATGACCTCTTGACAAATATTGGTGACCTCAATTTATTTTTATTTCTAATTTTTATATTATTTCAATATTTTTGGTTTATTTTGCATATTTCTTTAAATTTTAAAAATAGTTTATGACATTAAAAAAAAATCCAAAAAATTTGTCAACACTTATTAACTCATGTTTGACTTATGATTATTTTTTTTGGATTTTTATTTGGTGTTTTAATATACTTTGTATATTTTATCAATTATTTCCCTTTTATTAACCATTTAAATATTGTTTTATTAAATATTATTTTATTATTTATTTGGTCCTGACTTGGTTGTTATTTTGGGACAAATTCCTCAACCTCATTAGATCTTGGGTGTTGATAGTTTGAAAAACCAAATCCACCAAAATGGATGAATGATGTTGATGATATTTAAAACCCTAATTTCATCTAATACATCCATCCCCTCTTCATCTTATCCCTTTCTTACTCTTGGTACATGTTGTTGAAGAATGATCTACATATCATCTCTCTAAACATATGATACATAGATTTCTATTGACCGGCCTCAAAATAGGTGTGACTTTTACATAAGTCCACTTATGATTGCTTAACATAGCGCTAAATTTTGTCCCGATTCGAGAAATGATCATTTGTGGCCCAAACCTATGTTTGCAAGCTCAAGTATGTTTAATTTGAAACATGTGATCCAATAACCTTGGAGTTCATTGTTAGGATTTGATCTTATCAATCCTCTAATGAACCTTCATAAACTTTGATCTAAGTGAATCATTTAAACATTATTGATCATATGTTGTTGCCTCGAGAACTTGAAAGAATGATATACTTGATAAAAAGCAAATGAAACTTGTTATTGAGAAGCTTTGATTTTATCAATCTTCTAATGAGTTTTCAAATAAAAGTTTCAAGATGGCCATTCAAATAACCTCTAACTTCTAATTCACTAACAATTGGATTTTACTTTTTGCTTTTACTTTATGCTTTTATTTTATGCCTTTACTTTTACACACCATTTATTTTAACATTTACATTCCATACTATTTTTATCTTTGCTCACTTGAGCATTTATCTTTATGTCATTTTTATTTTGTTCACTTGAGCTTTCATTTTCTTTTGGAAGATACTTAATAACCAACTTGAACAATAAAAAACCTTAAGGTTACTCCGACTATTTGGTTACTATCCTTGGCATCATGGAGATTATGGACCTCTCAGACTTAGGATTAAAAGCCTTGACTATCCTTAAGACCTTGTGACTCTGATTGTTATTTTGTCTGGAGTTCTTGGGGTTTACCCCAAGACATTGGGTTGATTTTCTTTGTGTGCAGGTTATTATGATTATATGCTTTGTTTATGATTGGGAATTTCTTTGTATACAACCGTTACTCTGCCCAATCTTTTAGAAGACTTAATGCATCTGAAGTTTGGTATTTTTAAGAGGTTTAGTATCTTTGCTTGCTTGGCTTCAATCCAAAGTATGGGAATTCTACATTGACTCCATATGTCAAGTGTTGGCTTCTTGTATGTTAGATGGTTCTTTTCACTTGCTTTTACCTTATTCTTTAGGATAGTACCTTCATCTCCTCCCATCTTCTTTAGTTTCAAAAATCATCTCCCTTTTTTTCAAAACTCTTCTTGTTTTCTAATTTGAACCATTTTTATAACAATCTTGGACTTAGGTCCATGCATTTTCAAAAATATTTTCTTAATCAAACTTTAACCAACTTAATCATACTTTGACATTTTTTGTGAGAAGACTAAAAGTCAATCAACCTTATTCAAACCATTTTGGCCACTTTGGCTTTTTACGTTAAAATTTTTTCAAAAGATTAGACTCTTGTCAATCTTTGTAGTGATGCAAGCTACTATACTTCTACGATATGTAGTGAAGTGAGATATTTTCCACTTGGGTGTTGAGTGAGACTTTGTTGATTTTAAAATCCAAGCTATATCCTCCACTTTTAGATGATGCAAATTCTCCTTTCTCATAATCGTGGGTAGTAAGTATGTTTACCACTCGAATATGACGATGATGTCTCTTCTCTCAAAATTAACCAACACGCTTGTTTTTAAATTTTTAAAGGAGAACTAGAAGTACCCTTATCCCCTATTGCACGGAAGTTGGTACATAGGTATTAAAGGTTCACAACCGCGACGGGTGCAAAAAAAGTTGTAAAAAGAAATATACTTCTTTTCTCATCTTCACCATCTATTTTTGTATACAACATTTATAGCCAAAATACACAAATTTTAAAAGAGGTTCCTACGGTGTACCGTAGATGTTTAGTTTAACGCCCGTTGATTTAATTAATTATTTAATTAGATATTTTTGATTAATTTTGAATTATTTTTTGAAATTGTTGACGTGTTGTGTTATGTTGTGAGTTGTTGACATAAGTTGCGGTGTTGTTATTAGTCGGTTAAATTAGTTGATTAATGATATTAGTAATAATATTAGAATTGTAGAATATTAATAGTATTAGTTGTTGGGCTTGTTTTGGTAATAGACGTAGTATTAAGGGAGTGTGAATATTAGGCCCAATAGAGATAATAATATTATTGAGTTTAGTTAAATAATAAAAATTAGGTTAATTAAAAAGGGTTAAGAGAAAGAGTAGAGAAAGTGTTGTATATGAGAACTTACAGAGATAAGGAGAAGAGGCACAAGGCTAGGTTCGATCGGAAAATCATAGAGAGATCTTCAATCCAAGGTAAGGGTGAGGTTCTGACTCTATAATGGGAATTATGATACATGTTACGTAGGAATTAGGTTGTGTAAAATTGTTGTTGTGTGTGATTGTCGTATAAACAAATTGTTGTTAAGTATTTGGGGTATTTGTGCTAACATTATCGTGATTCAATCGATGAATCGAGTGTTGAAATTATCATGTATTGACGTGGGTATGGTTTCTATGTTATTGCAAATATATTATTTTGGTATGAGACCTGCAATCGAAGGAAAAACTAGAAGATTTTGTGTTGGTATTAGTAACAGACTGAAGTTTGTGAAAGGCTGCGTAAAAGCATTCCGTGTCGAGGGGCACTGTTAGTGTTACGAGGGCACGAGTATTTCGGCTGGGACGGTCATCGTGAAGGGTGTGCCGAGAGGCACAGTTTGGTGGTGTGGGTGCCCAGTGGTATGTGTGTGTACCGAGGGGCACCGTGGTATTCCAAAGATTAACTAAAACAATAGAGTTATTAATTCAACTCATTTAGCAGAGTAGGTGTACATGTAGCAGAGGTAATTGGGTGGTTACAGATTTAACAATAATAAGCAACAAAGTTAGTAAATGTTAGCAGAGAATTAGTAATAGCAGACATTATAATGATAATTGTTGGTAGCAGTAATTTATGACAGTAATAGTAGTAAATATTTAGCAGGCAAGATTAATGAGTTACAAAATTAGTAACTGGTATGGTTTTAGTTTCGGAGCTAGTAGTAAATAACGGAAACCTCAGTAACTAAAATATAGTAGCATTAAAGATAATTTAAGTAGCAGGAAAATAATAGCTTTATTAATTTAGCAGGAATCTATTAATAAGGCTTACCAGCAGAATGATTTAGTAGAAGCGTTTTAGTAGAACCGTATTAATAACAACATTGGCATGTGTAAGTGGTTATGTTGTTGTTATTAATTATTGAAATTGTAGGTGATGAATTTTTTTGTATTACCTCTATTGATTGGCAGTTATTGAGTTGTAGGCTTATGGCCAATGTTGAATTAAGTTGAATTGTTGTTATTGTTGTTATTATGCTCATGTTGTTAATGCATACATAGCAGATCATGTTGGAGTTAATGCTCGTTAAGTTGGCCTGGATTGGCAAATATAAAGTTGAAGGCTTATGCCTTGTTGATGCCTATATTAATTGGTAAGTTATTAAGTTGTGACTTCTGCTCCATTGGTACCACATGCATATGCATTGTGACGAGTCGCATCTCACATTGAATATTTGAGTTGTTATGTTGATGAATTAATCGTTATATTTTGTTGATATTTTGTCGTGATTGCTGTTGTTTATAAGTTGTGAAGCGGTGATCTTGCATGAACTGATTCTAATATAATGTTTATCACACGCTCAATTATATTGTTAGATATCTCACCCCTTTTGTTTGAATGTTACCCCGATGTTGGTAACATGCAGGTAATCCAGAGTGAAGGCAGTTTACCTTCAGTAGTTTGAGTCGGTGTCATTGCTCTGATACGTAACACTAGGGGGGATGAACGCTTGCTGTTTTATTATTGTTATTATTTCAGTTGATTGAACCTTAAGTTTTCTTTCGTTAAATACTTGTTATTTGAAGTTGTTTCAGTTGGACAAAGATGTTATGTTCTTTATAGTTGAATATTATGATTCCGTTGCGTAGTTATGAAAGTTGTTGTTTTCAAAAGATTAAATTATGTTATCGTTGGTTCATCCAAGTTTAATATGTTATGTATCTATAAAGAATGCCATTTTTTTAATTTGAAATTATAGCATCCTGATTTGGTTGTTGAGTTTTTATAACTCTGATTTTATAATAATTTTCGGTTATAATTGGGGTGTTACAAGTTGGTATCAGAGCAAGTCGGTTCGTCCGACCAAGTTGTCGAGTCGTAGTTTTATATAACAATCGAGTATTGTTAACTTGATTTCTAACCGTTGTTTGTGTTGTAGTGTTAAGTTGAGATGGCTGGAAGGAATGATGCTGCATTTGCTGCTGCTTTAGAAGAAATGGCACATGCTATAGATAATCAGCCAAATGCTGACGGGAATGCTAGATCTCGTAGTTTGGTGACTTTCCAGAGGGAGAATCCGCCTACCTTCAAGGATAAGTATGATCCTGACGATGCATTGGATTGGTTGAAAGATATTGAGAGAATATTTTGTGTGATGGACTGCACTCCAGTGCAGAAGGTTCAATATGGTACTCACATGCCAGCAGTCGAGGTTGATGACTGGTGACTAGAGACTTGTCAAAAGTTGGAAGCTGCAGGTGAAAATGTCACTTGGGCTGTGTTTCGTTGAGAATTTCTGAGGAAGTATTTCCCTGAAGATGTTCGTGGTAAGAAGGAAATTGAGTTTCTTGGGATGAATCAAGGGAGTATATCAGTGGTTGAATATGCTGCAAAGTTTGCTGAGTTGGCTAAGTTCTATCCGCACTATAGCGAGGCAAATGCTGAGTTCTTAAAGTGCATTAAGTTTAAGAACAAGTTGTCCCCGGAGATCAAGAAGGCAGTTGGATTCCAGAAGATTCATGTCTTTTCCCATTTGATTGATAGTTAGAGGATTTATGAAGAGGATAATAATGCTCAATATAAGATTATCAATGAGAAGATGGGTAAGCACCAACAAAACCGTGGTAAGCCTTACGATGCCCTAGTTCGTAAAGGTAAACAAAAAGTTGCTCAAGGTCAGAGAACTAGTGGGGGAGAAGCTCCTGCTGGTGTGGTTTGTTTCAAATGTGGAAAGCCTGGGCATAAGAGCAATGTGTGTACTGCTGAGGTGAAGAGGTGTTACCGCAGTGGCAAGATGGGACATGCTATATCTGAATGCAAGCATAAAGAGATGATTTGCTTCAATTATGGTGAAGAAGGACACATTGGTAGTCAGTGTCAGAAACCAAAGAAGACGCAAACTAGTGGAAAGGTGTTCGCTTTGGATGAGAATCAGACGACTAATGAGGACAGACTCATCAAAGGTACATGTTTCATTAATAATACTCCTTTAATTACTATTATTGATACCAGTTCTACTCATTGCTTTATTGCTGCTGATTGTGTTAAAAGATTGGGCCTTATGTTGTCTTCTATGAATGGAGATATGGTCGTCGATACTCCAGCTAAAGGATCAGTGACTACTTATTTCGTGTGTTTAAAGCGCCTGTTGTCGATCTTCGATAGAGACTTTGCTGTTGATTTAGTTTGTTTGCCTTTAAGTGAGTTAGATATGATCTTAGGTATGAACTGGTTAGAGCATAACCATGTTCATATTAACTGTTATAACAAGTCTGTGAGGTTTTCTACTTCTGAAGAGGAGGAAGTTGGTATGTTGTCTGCTAGATAGTTGAGGTAGTTTATGAAAGAAGAGGCTCAAATATTCTTGTTGATGGCATCGTTATTTATCAAGAATCAAGCTGTAATTGAGGAATTGCAAGTGGTGCGTGAATTTCCTGAAGTTTTCGCTGATAAAATTCCCGATGTATCGCCAGAGAGAGAAGTTGAATTTGCTATTGATCTTGTGCCTGGTACCAAACCTATTTCTATGGCACCATACAGGATGTCTGCATCTAAATTGTCAGAATTAAAGAAGCAATTGGAAGAGTTACTTGAAAATAAATTTGTAAGACCAAGTGTATCACCGTGGGGAGCTCTTGTGTTGCTAGTAAAGAAGAAAGATGGAAGTATGAGACTTTGTGTTGATTATAGACAATTGAATAAAGTAACCATTAAGAACAAGTATCCACTTACAAGAATAGATGACTTGATGGATCAATTAGTGGATGCTCGTGTGTTTAGCAAGACTGATTTGAGGTCGGGTTACCATCAGATTAAAGTGAAGGACGAAGATATCCAAAAGACGGATTTCATAATGCGTTATGGACATTATGAGTATTTGGTGATGCCTTTCGGTGTTACTAATGCACAGTGAGTATTCATGGAATACATGAATTGTATCTTTCATACTTATTTAGATCGGTTTGTAGTGGTGTTCATTGACGACATTTTGATTTACCCTTGAAATTCTGGCAACAGATACTTAATGTCACAGTGAATGTTATGACACCGTATCTGACAAACTTGTACACACTTCAAGACAGTAATTTAAAAACAGTAAAGAACACAATCAATTGTTAACCCAGTTCAGTGTGTAACGACACCTACTCTGGGGGCTAACAAGCCAGGGAGGAAATTCACTATAAGAGATATTAATTTAGGAATAAACCAACCAGTTTATCTCCTTCACTTAAGACCTACCCAATGCAATTTCAATCTAAGTTCAACTTAAACCTGAGTTCCTACTCACTTACCCTCAATCACAGCAGTGATACTAAACTATTTATTAATGAGATTATGAAGACATTCTTCAATACACACACTTAATTTTGCCTCAAAGCTTTAATCAAGAGACACAATCACTCGTGCTTCAATGCTTTGAGTGATAAACAACCCTAACTTGATTTTGCTTCAAAGCTTTAATAAAGAGACACAAACACTCGTGCTTCAAAGCTTTGAGTGATAAATAACCCTTACAATCAAATCCTACTCCAAGTTACTTATCAAAACGATAATAGCTTGGCTCACAATAGTTACAACTATACAATCCCTTATTGATCTTCTGTCAAAAAGTATCTCAGTCCATTAGGCTTCTTGAGAAATATATAAGCAAGCTATTCCTCATTTAGGGCTTCCATGAAAATAGCTAGGGTTAACTAAAGTTAACCTAAAGACTTGGTCTAGGGCTTTTTCATAAAAGATTAGGGTTAAGCAAGGTTAACCTAATGTCCACATGAGCAACTGATCTGGATAATACTTCTTCAACTTAGAGCAGCACACCAGTTTCCTGAAAAATCTCAGGAATAATAAATCTGCACAACAACTTGATCAGTACAGGATGTCTTAACATTGGTTATGACATCATGTATCTTGCTAACTGATTTTGGTAGAATTCAATATGTATGATCATAGTTTAATGATCATGATAATCACTCATACTGAGTAGTTCCTGTAGAACATTCTTTTCTGCAGAATGTACCTTTATCCCAGAATGTTATGACATCAGTCAAGACATTCACAAATCTGGTTTTACCAAAAAAAATGCCAACAAACAAACACTTACAAACTCCCCCTTTGGCAAATTTTTGGCTAAAACCCCTAAACAATCAGAGATTAGAAAGCAGCAGAATTTTTAATAACAGCTACCAATATCTAAATCTACAAAAATTATCACAATTATCACAATTTCTTCTCCACCTTTTTAGCCATAAAGAGGCCAAAGATACTTGTACTTTTAAGTTATACAGTCATCCAAAAGGAAACACAGAAATAATAAGAAGTCATTTGGCAGCAACAAGTTCCAGCAACAATCTTTTCAGCAACACTGACCTTCAGGCACTGTCATCCCCTGAGGAAGCACTATTTTCAACATTATGCTAGTCTTCATCAGCATCCTCTTCCCTTATTTGTTCTTCATTATCCTCCTGTTCTAGTCTAGCAATTAGCTCTTCAAGAGTCCTTTTTCTTGTATCAAGCTCTCTGCAGGTTTCTTTTAGCACAGCTATAACATCCGTTTTCTTGGAATGAGTTTTGACATTTGATGTCTCAGCAGATGTCATAACAATGTTAGGGACATGTGTTCCCTGAAACAGCTTATAGTGCAAACCAAGTGCAGGGGCTCTTTTGCATACAGAGTCTTTTTCAACCAGAATATCAGGATACTGATTAATGATTATACCACACAGGAGAGAGGGAAAAGCAATAGGGCCTTTAATAGCACAACTTCCAGCATGTTTCAATGTTTGATCAAAGATGTACTTGCCATAATCAAAGTTTGTTCCGGTTCCAACAGCATAGATAAATCTTCCCAAACCTGTGGAAATGGTGGATTTGTGGTTGGTGGGAACCCAGTTAGATGCACCAATTTTGTGTAGTATGGCAAACTTCATGCTCAACTTGCTTGCAATTAGTTTCCCTTTCAAGGGCCAGTGCTTGACTTGCTTGGCAGTGATGGTTTGACAAACCTGGTTGTCAGAAACTTCAAGCTCAGGTTGAGCATCATCAGGTCTTCCTAGGAACTTGTTTATCACAGTAGGTGAGAAATTGACCTTCCTTCCTCTCATATAAACACTCTTAAAATCAGCTGACTTTCCATCAGCACAACCATCAGACAGATTTACTATGAATTCTTTGACAAGAATCTCATAGCAGTTGGAAAACTTGACCACAGTTTTCATTTGGCCAGCAGCTTTGATTAGATCCATGACTTCCTTACACTCAATAGCACTGCTGTCCAGCTCTCTCTCCAAGGCAATCCTTTTCAGAAACACATACTTCCACCTGCTTGCATTTTCTGGATGGTGAAAGGAGATGTTGTCAATGGCAACTTCAGGAACCTTAGGCAGTTTGCTAGAAGATGGTTTCTTCCTGAGAGGAATGTCTGGAACATTGCTCTCAACATCAAAATCAAAGTCTGATTCCTCATCAGATTCAGATGGTTCAGGATCCTTTCTTTTCTTGGCTATAGGTTGTCTCAAAGGTTTTGAGAGACTACCAACAGGTACTCTAGCTTTTACCTTCCCCTTCCCTTTAGACGTTCCAGCTTTTTGATCCTTCTCAGCTTCTACTCTAGCCTTGTTCTCAGGCCTAGTTTTCTTATGAACAACTTCAGTAGCCTTGTCTTTGGAGGGACTTTGAGCAGCATTCTGCTTTTCTTTTCTACTCATCATCCTTCTAGCTATGCTAGGGTTGATATTTGCAATTAAATCATTGTCATAAAAGTCTTCATCAACATGAATAACAGGAGGTTCAACAGCCTTGTCAGTAAGGTTCTGGTGATCATCAGGTTTTTCTGGAGATTTCCTAATGTTGTCATCAGGTGTCTCAACATTCTGAGTGACATCTGCATCCCTTTCTACATTAGGGCTAGCAGTTTCTTGGTTCAAAGGAACAGATATGCCAGGAACGGAGTGATTCTCATTAAGAATCCTAGTGACTAGTTTGGCAATAGCTTGATGTACATAAGCAGAACCTTCCCTATTAGCTATTTCTGGAGGAACAGAAGATGATGGTTGAGAAGGTTTACCAGATGGAGAAGCTTGTGATCTTCTTGCATGTCTGGTTCGCAGCTTCTTGACCTTAGTAGGATCAGCTTCCATTTCACGAAGAGGAATGATCGTAAGAACATCAGCATCCATGCAGTTTACGATTGCCCTAGGTTCGATGTCAGAAGGTGAGGAAGAAGCAGTCGCCTTTGATGAAGATGATGACATGGATTGTTGAGACATCTCGAGAGATTTAGAGAACAAGTAACAGCGAGTGTGAAATCTTCGTTTGAGGGAAAGGAGACTGTTGCAGAAATGCGAGAAGAGGGAGATATATGAATGTCTATTCCACTTCTTAAAATTTTGGAAAGAAAGAGGGAAACAAATGATTAGCCCAATCAAAATAGACTTGACTAAAATATCTCTTTCATCCCTTGTTTTAAGCAAAATTAATTGCTACATCTCTTCATATTGGCAAATACCCAGCTTGCCCCTTAAATTTTCAAACTGACTAGCTTCAAGTGCCTTGGTAAAAATGTCAGCCAGTTGTAGTTCAGTGGCAACATGATCCAGCTTAATCACCTTTTCCTCCACAAGATCTCTGATGAAGTGATGTCTAATATCAATATGCTTAGTCCTGCTGTGCTATATAGGATTCTTGGAAATGTTAATAGTACTCAGATTGTCATAGTACAATGTCATGACATCTTGTGTGACATTATACTCAGTCAGCATCTATTTCATCCAGATCATTTGAGAACAGCTGCTACCAGCTGCTATGTATTCAGCTTCAGCAGTAGATAGAGACACACAGTTATGTTTCTTGCTGAACCAAGAGACAAGATTATTTCCCAAAAAGAAGCATCCTCCAGAGGTGCTCTTTCTATCATCAGCACTACCAGCCCAATCAGCATCACAGTAACCAGATAGAATTGGTTCACATCCATGAGAGTACAACATGCCATAGTTGTAAGTTCCACTCACATACTTAAGAATTCTTTTCACCTGGTTGATGTGACTTACTTTGGGTTCAGCCTGGTATCTTGCACATACTCCAACTGCAAAAGCAATGTCAGGTCTGTTGGCTGTTAAGTATAGCAGACTTCCTATCATGCTCTTGTACAAGCTTTGATCCACATTTGCCCCGCTTGCGTCTTTGGACAACTTTAAATGAGTAGGTGCAGGAGTTCTTTTGTGACTGGCATTCTCCATTCCAAACTTCTTGACAATATTTTTTGTACACTTGCTTTGAGACAGAAAAATTGAGTCTTCCATCTGTGTGACTTGCAGTCCAAGAAAGTAGGTTAATTCTCCCATGAGGCACATTTCAAATTCAGCTTGCATCTGGTCAGCAAAATGTTTAACCATTTTATCTGACATTCCTCCAAACACTATGTCATCAACATGAATGTGAGCTACCATTATCTTTCCTCCTTCATTTTTGACAAAGAGAGTTTTATCCAACCCTCCTTTCCTCTATCCTTTGTCGGTGAGGAATTTTGTCAACCTGTCATACCAAGCTCTACGAGCTTGTTTCAGACCATATAAAGCTTTTCTCAATTTGTAGACATGATCAGGACAGTTTGGATCCATAAATCCTTTAGGCTGTTCCACATATACTTCCTCATTTAAGTAACCATTTAGGAAGGCACTCTTCACATCCATCTGAAATAGCTTGAACTTAACAAGACAACCAACTCCCAATAGAAGTCTGATTGATTCCAGTCTGGCCACAGGAGCAAAAGTATCATCAAAATCAGCCCCTTCAACTTGAGTGTATCCTTGAGCAACAAGTCTTGCCTTATTCCTGGTGACAATTCCTTCAGCATCTAATTTGTTCTTGTAGATCCACTTTGTGCCAATGATGTTTGTTCCTTCTGGTCTAGGAACTAACTCCCATACTTCATGTTGCTTGAATTGGTTCAATTCATCTTGCATTGCTCCAATCCAGTATTCATCAGTCAAGGCCTCTTTAACATTTTTTGGTTCAATCTTAGATACAAAGCAAGAGTTTGTGATGATTTCTCTAGATCTTGTAATGACTCCACTGTTAGGGTCTCCTATGATGAGTTCCTTAGGATGATCTTTCTGAATTCTGATGGAAGGATCTTTGTTAGCTTCCTTTGATTCAGACTCTGATGAAGTATTTTTAGGTACATCATCCTTTTTAGTCACTTGAGTTGAAGTCTCAAAGAATGTCTCAACATCATATGGAACATTTGTTTCCTCATGGTGATCATCAACTATGACATTTATAGATTCCATCATAACTTTGGTCCTGGAATTGAATACCCTATATGCTCTGCTGTTGGTAGAGTATCCTAGGAATATTCCTTCATCACTTTTAGGGTCCATCTTTCTCCTTTGTTCACGGTTTGTCAGAATATAGAATTTGCTTCCAAAGACATGGAAGTACTTTACTGTAGGCTTTCTTCCCTTCCATAGTTCATAAATGGTGGATGATGTTCCCTTTCTCAAGGTGATCCTGTTACGGACATAACATGTTGTATTCATAGCTTCAGCCCAAAAATGAATAGGGAGTCTTTTGGCATGTATCATTGCTCTGGCAGATTCCTGTATAGTCCTGTTTTTCCTTTCCACAACTCCATTTTGTTGAGGAGTTATGGATGAAGAAAACTCATGATTGATTCCTTCTAAGGAACAAAACTCATCAAACATACTGTTTTCAAATTCCTTACCATGATCACTTCTGATTCTGACAATGCATCCTTCTTTTTCTCTTTGAATTCTTTTGCACAGTTCCTTAAATACATCAAATACATCAGACTTTTCCCTAATGAAGTTAATCCAGGTGAATCTGGAAAAATCATCCACAACAACATATGCATATCTCTTTCCACCAAGACTTTCCACTTGCATTGGACCCATCAGATCCATATGTAGAAGTTCTAGCACCTTAGAGGTGGTCAGATGTCTTGTCTTTGGATGTGACATTCTAGTTTGCTTTCCAACCTAACATTCACCACAGACTCTCCCTTCATCAATTTGAAGCCTTGGAATCCCTCTGACTGCCTCCATGGATATGATCTTTTTCATCCCTCTTAGATGTAAATGACCAAGTTTTTGGTGCCACAGTTTCACTTCCTTTTCTTCTTTGGCTATAGAGCATACAGAAGAGTAATTAGTGTTCTCAGACTCCCATAAGTAACAGTTGTCTTTTGATCTGACTCCTCTCATTACAACATCTTGTTTTTCATTAGTTACAAGACATTCAGACTTGGTGAAGTTGACCTTGAATCCTAGATCACATAATTGACTGATACTTATGAGATTAGCAGTCAAGCCATTTACCAGCAACACTTCATTTAGGTTTGGAACTCCAGGGCTGTCCAAGTTTCCAACTCCTTTGATTTCTCCTCTAGCACCATCTCCAAAAGTGACATAACTAGTAGTATGAGGTTTAACATTATTCAGAAGATTCTTGATTCCAGTCATGTGTTTAGAGTATCCACTGTCAAAGTACCGGTCTTCCTTGGCAGAAACTCCAAGGGAGGTGTGAGCTATCAGGGTTACAGACTTTTTCTTCCACTGTTGAGTATATGGTGCCTTGTTAGACTTAGGTTTGACATCTGGGGTATGATTAGGATATCCATATAATCTAAAGCAGAATGGATTTATGTGACCAAACCTTCCACAATGATGACATCTCCATCTTTGATACTTTTTCTTCATATTTCTCTGTTCTCGATGTTGAGTGCTATGTTGTGACATCTGCTTTGGAATTTGTTTATCAGGCCTAATCTTCTTCTTGTCTACAGTAGATTTCTTTGTAGCCACAAATCCTAGACCAGACTTGTTTCCCACATTTTGTCCAACCTGAAGGATTTCTTCCAACTTGTCAGTTCCATTTGTCAGCATCTTGACAGACTTGGTCATCTGATCAAGTTTTGAGTTCAGCATTTGAACTTCACCTTCGAGATGGCTTATAGTATCAGTGTCTGCCTTCTTCTCATCCTCCAACTTTACTATGAGTTTTTTTGTTTCTCATTTTGCTGACAGACTTCAACACTTCTGATACATAGCTTCTTGTAGGATTCAACAAGTTCTTCAAATGTCACTTCCTCATCACTAGAGTCACTATCAGTTACAAATACCAGCTAGTGCAGTAACTAGTTTAGCAGATTCTTCTCCAGAGTTACTTTCTGAGTCACAATCAGACCAAGTAACAGACATTCCTTTCTTTTGTTTCTTAAGAAAGGTAGGACATTCAGCTCGAATGTGCCCATATCCTTCACATCCATGGCATTGGATTCCTCTGCTTTGATTTCCCTTTTCTTCAGACTTAGGTCTTCTGCTGGAGTCATAGGATCTGCTAATGTCAGAGGGAATGTTCTTGACATTTGACCTTGACTTTGGGTCCATTCTCTTGATTAGTTTGTTGAACTGCCTTCCAAGCATAGCTATAGCTTCTGAAATATTCTCTTCATCACCCTCCTTGTTTTCATCTTCAGTATTAGACACAAGTGCTATGCTCTTGTTTTTCTTGTCAACATTGTCACTGATCCCTATCTCAAAAGTATGAAGTGACCCAATGAGTTCATCAACCTTCAAGTTGCAGATATCCTGAGCTTCCTCTAGAGCAGTCACCTTCATTGCAAACCTTTTAGGCAAGGATCTGAGAATCTTTCTCACCAGCTTTTCTTCTGACATCTTTTCTCCCAATGCTCTTGAGGTGTTGGCAATTTCCAAGATGTTCATGTGAAACTCATGAATGGTCTCATCTTCCATCATCCTTAGGTTCTCAAATTTAGTAGTAAGCATCTGAAGTCTTGACATTTTTACTTTGGATGTACCCTCATGGGTGGTTTTGAGAGTGTCCCACACATCCTTGGCCAGTTCACATTGATGTACTAGTCTGAATATGTTTCTATCAATTCCATTGAATAAGGAATTTAATGCTTTGGAGTTATCCAGGGCTAACTCATCTTCTTCTCTGCTCAATTCTTCCTCAGGTTTCAGACTGGTTGTCCCATCTTTCCCAGTTATGGTGGGATGGTTCTATCCTTTGTCAGTAGCTCTCCAAGCCTTTTTGTCCAGTGACTTCAAGAAGGAATCATACGAGGTTTCTAGTAGTCATAATTTGATCCATCCAGAATAGGTGGTCTGTTCCCAAATCCTCCTTCCTTGTCCATAGTGCCAGAAAATAATATCCCTAGATCTCACCCAGAAAGACAGGCAGGGTGCCTGCTCTGATGCCAATTGAAATTCTGGCAACAGATACTTAATGTCACAGTGAATGTTATGATACCGTATCTGACAAACTTGTACACACTTCAAGACAGTAATTTAAAAACAGTAAAGAACACAATCAATTGTTAACCCAGTTCAGTGTGTAACGACACCTACTCTGGGGGCTACCAAGCCAGGGAGGAAATTCACTATAAGAGATATTAATTTAGGAATAAACCAACTAGTTTATCTCCTTCACTTAAGACCTACCCAATGCAATTTTAATCTAAGTTCAACTTAAACCTGAGTTCCTACTCACTCCCCCTCAATCACAGCAGTGATACTAAACTATTGATTAATGAGATTATGAAGACATTCTTCAATAGACACACTTGATTTTGCTTCAAAGCTTTAATCAAGAGACACAATCACTCGTGCTTCAAAGCTTTGAGTGATAAACAACCCTAACTTGATTTTCCTTCAAAGCTTTAATCAAGAGACACAAACACTCATGCTTCAAAGCTTTGAGTGATAAATAACCCTTACAACCAAATCCTACTCCAAGTTACTTATCAAAACGATAATAGCTTGGCTCACAGTAGTTACAACTATACAATCCCTTATTGATCTTCTGTCAAAAAGTATCTCAGTCCATTAGGCTTCGTGAGAAATATATAAGCAAACTATTCCTCATTTAGGGCTTCCATGAAAATAGCTAGGGTTAATTAAAGTTAACCTAAAGACTTGGTCTAGGGCTTTTTCATAACAAATTAGGGTTAAGCAAGGTTAACCTAATGTCCACATGAGCAGCTCATCTGGACAATACTTCTTCAACTCAGAGCAGCACACCAGTTTCCTGAAAAATCTCAAGAATAATAAATCTGCACAACAACTTGATCAGTACAGGATGTCTTAACATTGGTTATGACATCATGTATCTTGCTCACTGATTTTGGTAGAATTCAATATGTATGATCATAGTTTAATGATCATGATAATCACTCATACTGAGTAGTTCCTGTAGAACATTCTTTTCTGCAAAATGTACCTTTATCCCAGAATATTATGACATCAGTCATGACATTCGCAAATCTGGTTTTACCAAAAAAAATGACAACAAACAAACACTTACAACTCTAAATCGGAAGAAGAGCATGCAAAATACTTAAGATAGTATTGCAAGTTTTGAAAGGGAAGAAGTTATATGAAAAGTTTCCTAAGTGTGAATTTTGGTTAAAGGAGGTTAGTTTTCTTGGTCATGTTATCTCAAGTAGTGGCATTGTTATAAATCCATCTAAAGGAGATGTTGTGTTGTAGTGGGAAACTCCAAAGTTGGCTACTGAGATTAGAAGCTTTTTAGGATTAGCTGGTTACTATAGAAGGTTTATCAAAGGTTTTTCTAAGTTGGCACTTCTGTTGACTAAGTTGACTTGTAAAGGTAAAGCTTTTGTGTGGGATATTCAATGTGAAGAAAGTTTTATAGAATTTAAGAAAAGATTGACGTCGGCTCCGATTTTGACATTACCTAATCCAGGAGAACCTTTTGTGGTATATTGTGATGCTTCTAAGATGGGTTTAGGAGGTGTGATTATGAAGAATGAAAAGTTAGATGCTTATGCGTCAAGGAAGTTGAGAACTCATGAAAAGAACTAGCATACACATGATTTGGAACTTGTTGAAGTTGTTTTGTGTAGAAGATTTGGAGGCATTATCTTTATGGTTCTAGATTTTAAGTATTTAGCGACCATAAGAGCTTAAAGTATTTATTTGATCATAAGGAATTAAGTATGAGACAACGAAGATGGTTGGAGTTGTTAAAGGATTATGATTTCGGTTTGAATTATCATCCAGGAAAGGCGAATATGGTGGCTAATGCATTAAGTCGAAAGACTTTACATATGTCGGCAATGATGGTTAAAGAGTTGGAATTAATTGAATAGTTCAGAGATATGAGAATAGTTTGCAAGGAGACACCGCACAGTGTTATGTTAGGGATGTTGAAAATTAACAATGATTTTCTAGATAATATCAAAGACGCTCATATGTTAGATGAGAAACTAGTAGATTCGATGGTTGGAATTGATCAGTCTGAGAATAGTGATTTCAAGTTATATGCATAAGGTGTGTTGATATTTTGTAGTCAGATTTGTATTCATGATGATGCAGAGATTAAGAAGGTGATTATTGATGAAAGTCATAGAAGCAAGTTGAGCATTCATCCGGGAGCTATAAAGATGTATAAGGATTTGAAGAATTTGTTTTGGTGGCTTGGAATGAAGAGTGATGTGGATCGGTTTATGTTTGCATGTTTAACTTGTCAGAAGTCAAAATTTGAACATTATAAGCCTGTAGGGTTGATGCAACCGTTAGAAGTTCCATAATGGAAATGGGATAGCATTTTGATGGACTTTGTGACGGGGTTACCTAATACTTCAAGAGGACATGATTCAATTTGGGTTATTGTTGATAGGCTTACGAAGTCGGCTCATCTTATTCCTATTACCATAAGTTTTCCAGTATCAAAGTTGGCGGAGATTTATACTAGTGTAATTTAAAGTCGCATGTTGTTCCTTTGTGTATTGTGTCGGATAGAGATCTGAGGTTTACTTCTGATTTTTAGAAGAGGTTACAAGATGCATTGGGCTCTAAGTTGAGGTTGAGTTCGGCGTATCATCCGCAGACGGATGGTCAAACTGTACGGACTATTCAGACATTGGAAGATTTGTTAAGAGCATGTGTTCTTGAGCAGGGAGGTTCGTGGGATACTTATCTTCCGTTGATAGAGTTCACTTATAATAACAGTTACCATTCTAGAATTTGGATGACACCTTTTTAAGCGTTGTATGGTCGAAGATGTATAACTCCTTTATGTTGGCATGAATCTGGAGAAAGTGTAGTGCTTGAACCTGAACTTGTTCATGAGACTACTGAGAAGGTGAAGTTGATTCGAGAAAAGATGAAAGCTTCCCAAAGTAGACATAAGATTTATCATGACAAGCGAAGGAAAGATTTAGAATTTCAAGCAGGTGACCATGTGTTTTTGAGAGTTACACCTCTGACTGGTGTTGGGCGAGCATTAAACTCTAAGAATCTCACTCCTCGTTTTATTGGTCCATCATATTTCAGAGAGAGTTGGAAAGGTTGTATATAGAATGGCTTTACCGCCTAATCTTTAGAATTTTCATGATGTGTTTCATGTGTCACAACTCCGGAAGTCTATTTCAGATCCATCTCATGTGATTCATATGGATGATGTTCAAGTACATGATAATCTTACTGTGGAGACGATGCCTGTATGAATTGCGGATCGTGAAATAAAGATTCTAAGAGGAAAAGAGATTACTTTGGTGAAAGTAGTCTGGCTAGGAGATGCCGGAGAAAGCATGACGTGAGAGTTGGAAATCAAGATGAGGGACTCCTATCTTGAGTTGTTTGAACAAGGTAAATTTTCGAGGATGAAAATATTCTAAGTGGGAGAGAGTTGTAACGCCCGTTGATTTAATTAATTATTTAATTAGATATTTTTTGATTAATTTCGAATTATTTGTTGAAATTGTTGACATGTTGTGTTATTTGTGAGTTGTTGACATAAGTTGTGGTGTTGTTATTAGTCGGTTAAATTAGTTGATTAATGATATTAGTAATAATATTAGAATTGTAGAATATTAATAGTATTAGTTGTTGGGCTTGTTTTGGTAATAGACATAGTATTAAGGGGGTGTGAATATTAGGCCCAATAGAGATAATAATATTATTGAGTTTAGTTAAATAATAGACATTAGGTTAATTAAAAATGGTTAAGATAAAGAGTAGAGAAAGTGTTGTACGTAAGAAGTTACAAAGATACGGAGAAGAGGCACAAAGCTAAGTTGGATCATAAAATCGTAGAGCCACCTTCAATCCAAGGTAAGGGTGGGGTTCTGACTCTATAATGGGAATTATGATGCATGTTACGTAGGAATTGGGTTGTTTAAAATTATTGTTGTGCGTGATTGTTGTATGAACAAATTGTTGTTTGGTATCTGTGGTATTTGTGCTAATGTTGCAGTGATTCAATTGATGAATCGAGTGTTGAAATTATCATGAATTGACATGGGTATGGTTGCTATGTTACTGCAAATATATTATTTTTGTATGAGACCTGTAATCAAAGGAAAAACTGGAAGATTTTATGTTGGTATCAGTAACAGATTGAAGTCTGTGAAAGGCTGCGTGAAAGCAGCTGTGCCGAAGGGCACGGTTAGTGTGACGGGAGGCGGTATTTCGGCTGAGACGGTCATCATGAAGGGTGTGCTGAGCGGCACAGTTTGGTGATGTGGGTGCCGAGTGGAATGTGTGTGTATCGAGGGGCACCATGGTATTCCAAATATTAACTAAAGTAGCAAAGTTATTAATTTAATTCATTTAGAAAAGTAGGTATACATGTAGCAGAGGTAATTGGTTGGTTACAGAGTTAACAATAATAAGCAACAGAGTTAGTAAGTGTTAGCAGAGAATTAATAATAGCAGACACTATAATGATAATTGTTGGTAGCAGTAATTTATGATAGTAATAGTAGTAAATATTTTGCAGGCAAGATTAATGAGTAACAGAATTAGTAACAGGTATGGTTTTAGTAGCAGAGCTAGTAGTATATAACGGAAACCTTACTAACTAAAATATAGTAGCATTAGAGATAATTTAAGTAGCAGGAAAATAATATCTTCATTAATTTAGCAGGAATCTATTAATAAGGCTTATCCGCAGAATAATTTAGTAGAAGTATTTTAGTAGGGTCGTATTAATAACAATATTGGCTTGTGTAAGTGGTTGTGTTGTTCTTATTAATTGTTGAAATTGCAGGTGATGGAAATTTTGTTGTGTTGTCTCTATTGATTGGAAATTATTGAGTTGTAGGCTTATGGCCAATGTTGAATTAATTTGAATTGTTGTAGTTGTTATTAAGGTCATGTTGTTAATGCATACATAGCATATCATGTTGGAGCTAATGCTCGTTAAGTTGGTCTGGATTGGAAAATATAAAGTTAAAGGGTTATGCCTTATTGATGCCTCTATTAATTGGCAAATTATTAAGTTGGGAGTTCTGCTCCATTGGTACCACATGCATACACATTGTAACAAGTCGCATCTCACGTTGCATATTTGGGTTGTTGTGTTGATGAATTAATCGTTATATTTTGTTGATATTTTGTCGTGATTGCTAATGTTTACAAGTTGTGAAGAGGTGATCTTGCATGAATTGATTCTAATATAATTTTTATCATACATTCAATTATATTCTTAGATATCTCACCCCTTTTGTTTGAATGTTACCCCGATGTTGGTAACGTGCATGTAATCTTGAGTGAAGGCAGTTTACCTTCATTAGTTCGAGTCAGTGTCATTGCTCTGATACGTAGCACTCGGAGGGATGAACTCTTGTTGTTTTGTTGTTGTTATTATTTTAGTTGATTGAACCTTAAGTTGTCGTTCGTTAAATACTTGTTATTTGAAGTTGTTTCATTTGGACAAAGATGTTATGTTCTTTATAGTCGAATATTATGATTCCGCTGCGTAGTTATGAAAGTTATTGTTTTCAAAAGATTAAATTATGTTATCGTTGGTTCATCCAAGTTTAATATGTTATGTATCTATAAAGAATGCCATTTTTTAAGTTGAAAAATTGTAGCATCTTGATTTGGTTGTTGAATTTTTATAACTCTGATTTTATAATAATTATCGGGTGGAATTGGGGTGTTACATTTAGGGTGCTAATACCTTCCCTTTGCATAACCAACCCCCATACCTAGATTATCTCCCCTTCTTTTTTATGTTATTCGCTCTTTTCTCATTCCTATGGAAACAATAAAGCGCGGTGGCGATTTTTATTTGATTTGTGCGAGCCAAGTCAATCTAATGGCTTATTCTTAACATTTCTACCTCTACAATCCCTTTTTGGGAAAAACCTATGCCAGTTGTGTTTATCCACTACAATAGTACCACAACTATTTCAAAAATTAAGAACCGTTAGCATAGTGATAAGAGAGGTCAAACAAGGAGGAATCCCAATACTGTTAGAGAATGTATTTGTAATGGTTTTGTAAGAGTGTATTACATACACACTTATGGAAATCTAGAAGATCCTTTGAAGAAGGGATTATCTAGCGAGAAAGTCCATAATACATATAAGAAGATGGAATTATTTCCTATAGAGAAATGAGTTTCTCATGATGGTAACCCGACCTAATATACTGAAGATCCCAAGAAATAGGTTTAATGGGTAATAATAAGTTGTGAGTAATACGAGGTGATCATGCTAAAATAAATAGAAGAAGCTTTAATCCTAAAACAAAAATTGGATGAATTAATAGAAACTCTTAATGAGATTTATATTCGATATGAGAGTGTACCTAGCTACATGACTACTCTTGCTAGACTCACCTGTGTAATTGTTAGAAAAAATAAGTTTGTTTGTGAGTGTAGCCGTAGAAATGTTTAAAGACTAAGTCATTGGGTTGACTAGACTTTATACAAATCAAAATAAAAATCGCCACCGCGCTGTATTGTTTCCAAAGGAATGGGAAAAGAGCGAATAAACCAAAAAGAAGGGGAAAGATTCAAGGTAAGGGGGTTGGTTATGAAAAGGGAAGGTATTAGCACCCTAAACATCTATGGTACTCCGCAGGAACCTCTTTGTGAAATCTGTATATTTTGGCTATGAAAAATGTTGTATAAAAATGGATGGTGGAGGTGAGAAAAGAAATATATTTATTTTATAATTTTTGCACCCACCGCGGTTGCGAACCTTTAGTGCCTACGTACCACCTTTTTGTGCAATAGGGGATCAGGTTACACGTAGTTCCTATTTTAAAAATTTAAAACACAAATGTGTTGGTTAATTTTATAAGATAAAACATCATTGTCACTGCCCGTGAGGAAAACATACCTACTACCCACAATTATGAGAAAGGAGAATTTGCATCATCTCAAAGTGGAGGATATGGCCTGGATCTTAAAATCAACAATGCCTCACTCAACACCCAAGTGGAAAGTATCTCTCTTCACTACATATTGTAGAAGTATAGTTATTTGCATCACTACAAGGATTGGAAAGAGTTCAATCTTTTGAGAAAATTTTAAAGATAAAACCCAAAGTGGAAAAATGGTTTGAAATGAGATTGATTGACTTTTAGTCTTCTCACAAAAAATGTCAAGGTATTATTAAGTTGATTGGAGTTTATTTATGAAAATGTTTTGAAAATGCATGGACATAAGTCCAAGTTTATTATGAAAGTGGCTCAAGTTTAAAAACAAGAAGAGTTTTCAAAAGGAGGAAGAAGATTTTTGAAATTAAAGAAGATGGGAGGAGAAGAAGGGACTATCCTAAAGCATAAGGTAAAATCTAGGGATAAGAACCATCTAACTAACAAGAAGCCAATACTTGACATTATGAGCCAAGATAGAATTCTCATTCCTTGGATTGAAACCAATCAAGCAAAAAATACTAGACCTCTTGAGAGAACCAAACTTCAAGTGTATTAAGTCTTCACAAAAATTGGGCAGAGTAGCGGCTGTGTACGGGTGAAGTCCAGATTACAAACAAAGGGTGTAATCACAAAAACCTGCACACAAAAACAAACAAGCAACCCAATGTATTGAGGTAAACCTTAAGAGCTCCAGACAAAATAATCAGATAAGATCACAAGTTCTTCCAAGATAGGCTAAGGTTTCTAATCCTAAGTCCAAGAAAAAAGTCTCATGCTCCATAATGCCAAGGATAGTAACCAAATAGTCCAAGTACCATTAAAGATTTTTATGGTTTATGTTAATTATTAAGTATCTTAAAAAAGGGAAAAGAAACGCTCAAGTGAGAAAAGTAAAAATGACAAGAAAGTAAATGCTCAAATGAGCAAAGATGAAAATGGCATGAAATGTAAATGCTAAAAGTAAATGGTACATAAATCATAAAAAAAAGCAAAAAGTAAAACAAGTAAATAATTAGTGGTTAGTTGGATGACCATCTTGAAGCTTGCATTTGGAACTCATTAGAGGATTGGTAGAACCAAAACCTCCACACAACAAGTTGCATTTGCTTTTTGTCAAGTATATCATCCATTTAGAGTTCTCACAAGTGTCATTTAATGATCAACGATGTTTAAGTGATCCGCATTGACCAAATGTGTTGTAGATCCATTAGAGGATTGGTAAAACCAAAGCCTCCATACAATGAATCTCAAGGTTATTGGATCAAAGAGATCAAATTAACATACTTGGGCTTGCAAACATAAGTTTGGGCCATGAATGATCATTTATTCGAATTGGGACAAAATTTAGCGCTATGTTAAGCAATCGTAAGTGGACTTATATAGAAGCCGCACCTATTTTGAGACATAATATAGAGATCATGCTCCAACAATATTTAGTGCAATAAGAAGGGGATGAGATGAAGAGGGATGGGAGAGAATATACAAACCACTTTTGAATTAAATTTAAACAAACTATTATTAAAATCATTCATCCATTTTTGTGGAGTTAAACTCAACACCATGGATCCAATGATGTTAATAAAGTTCATGATCCAAAATTTAACCCAAGATCAGCCAGAAAATAGTCACAAAATAATATTACATTTTAATATATACAAAAGGGTTTAAAAATAATGTCTAAAAATAGAAAATAAAGAGAAAAATATCAACTATGTTCAAATTAATCAAGAAATAAAAAGTAAGACCATAGAAAAATCAGAAAAAGGCTCAAATAATTTTACAAATTTTTTGGTAATTTTTTAAAGTCAGAAACTATTTTTAAAATTAAAATAAATGGGTTAAATAAACCAAAAATGATAAAAAAAATAGTAAAATCAGAAACAAAAATAAATAAGGTCAGCAATATTTGTCACAATATCATTGGATCACTCCATAATTTGTTCAGAATTTAAAAATGTATAAAAGTATTTTTAAACATTCCAAACAATTCAAATAAAGTTAAATTTATAAAAAATACCAAAACACAAAGTTAAATTGTGAAAAAATAAAAATCAGAAAGAGGATAATCAAAATATTTTTTCATAATTTTTTCAGATTTTTTGGACTAAAAATGAATTTTCTATGACTTTTTAAAATTTAAAACAATTAAAATATAAAAATCAGAAAAGAAAATAAAAGTAAAAATATGTGGACCATTGGATGAGAGTCAAAATGTGTTAGTAATCAAATCCAAGGGATCTGGCGCGTTGTGCATATCATGGTCATTAGTGAATAAAGTACATAATCAAATATAAATCAGATATTCAAAAATAACAAGTGGCGTGCCATCATTGGTTGGAAGATGACACGTAAGTCATCTTCAACCTCCAGCCAACGTGATTTGCAGGTCTCTCAAACTGTAAAATCAGAAGCTCAGACCTATGTCGTTCGCTTCGTCTCTTCAAGACAAAGACAACCACGCCCTCGCGCCAAATTTATATAAACTGTAGCTCAAGCAATTTGGAAGGAAAGTTTTGAAAAGGGATTTGAAATTTCATGATCAAAACGTGTTTCCAGTAAAAGGTAAGTGTTGCGACTAGAACCAGGGCAATGAGAGCAACACAATGATATCAGAGTTTTGAAGAATTGATGAAGGAATCTACCTACTGGAGTTGAGTTGCAAAGCTCTGAAACTGGACTTCTATGGAGCAGTATAGGGCACGATTCTTGAATGTAATTATGTGGTTAGCTTCAGGGAAGATTAAGGAAGGTGAATTAATGGAAAAATTGGATTAAAAAAGGCTTGAGAATGGATTTTGAAGTTACTGAATTCTGAGTTGTGGAACAAGTTGGCAGGGTGATTCTGGCTATCCAAACTTGAGAAAATGAATGGGATTGCTTATGTGTTTATAGGAGAAGCAAATGGGATCAAAAGGAAGGGTGAATGATGCAATTTGGAAGGAATTTGTGTGGGTCTGCATCATGTAGGAAATGTGACTTCTCTTTTGTCAAAACTCATCCAAAACGCGCGTTTTGATGCACTAATCCACTTGGGAAAGTTGTCTAATCATATTTAGACCTAAAACACGTGCTAATTTGAGGTTTAGATATTGTAACATGAAATTCAAATTCTGACTTGCAATGAAACTTCAATTCCAAGTTACCACTTTTGAAACAATGACATTCTCAGCTCAAGGGGTCTTAAGGCATAATTCTTGATGCTTTAGAAAGATGAGGTTACAAGCTTTGCAATGGAAAAAGAATGGAATTAAATGGATGCTTGAGCTGAAAGCTGTGTTGAGTCAAAGTTGGAGAAAAAGAGTTGACTTTCCATACTTAGAAATATTTCAAGTTCTTCTTCAAAAATGACCTATAATGTCTTGCATCCAAACATGGCCTTCCACTTGGAATTTGCTCTTGACCAAAAAATATGGCATGAAGTAGATATCTTGAATGACATTTTGAAACTTGAACTATTAAAAATATCCAAAAATTGAGAGAGTTATGAATTGCTGAAGTTGGAAAAAAATCATGAAATGACCTATAATCTTTTGCATCCTTAAGGAAACTTCCATCCATTTTCTCACTTTGCACATAAAAGAAGGTATAAAGTTCACACCTTAAAGATAATTATGGAAAAAGAATAGGCTCAAGGTGATAAAAATGGACCAATTTATGATCATTTGAAGTCACACATGGAAAATTGGGGATTCATCTGGAGGACTTGTAATCTTTCTTCCTCTTTAAGTCTCTTCCTCGTGACAACTCCTTGAAACTTTTGAAGTGATTTGTTGATATCCATTTTAAGAGAAAGATGTATTTGGAATCTCTCAAAAATACCAAGAGATGAGCAAGATATATTCCTTTGAAGTTCAAAACCCTAGCTCCTTAGATCAATAGAATGCATTGAGGAACTTTGAAAATTTTGAACAAACTTCTAGTACCAACACACATGATTTGTAAATATAAGTTGTTGAGGATGATAATGAGAACTCATAGCCACCAAAACCACTTCCATATCTTGAACATTGAGAGAAATATGCACTTGTGACCAAATGGAATAAAATCTTGTCCAACCATGACAACTTCTCCAATCAATCCCTTGTGCTCTTCAACCAAATTTGATAACCTTGAAATGTGATGAACCAAAACAACCTTGCCATGCCAATTCTTCCAAAACCAATCCAATGGTGAGGTTTGAACTTCTCAAGCTTTATTGACTAGGGCAGGGAAATAAACTCATGAACCCATGGGGTAACTTGTTAAATCTCATTGCCTTTACCTACATGGATAACAAGCAAGACAAACCAACATTGTATTTTATTTAGTTAAAAGAATAAATCAAGATAAAAACAATATTCATGATCACAAAAGAAACATAAGTCAAGGTGCTTGGTGATTCCTCAAAATGGAAAAGCTAAATATAGGGAGGGGAACCAAGAATCCTAGTGTGATCTTGTTGTGAATGAATCAATATGGTATGATGAAGGGATCTTAGGGGCAAAAATTTGGGTACAACAACTTCCCTTATTTAAGTTTATTCTATCCGGAGATATGAAGGTTTAAAATTTTCATGTCGATGCAATCGAAGATACTTAAATATAAAAGCAAACCCTATTTTTGGCCCTAAGATGCCATGCAAATGTTTATGATCATGAATGCACATGGACAATTCTAAAGGGACGCAAATCACCACTGGGGATGTAACAAAATAAAGAAACAAGGGAGCGACCCCACCAGGAAAATAAATCACTGGTGGATCAAAAGACCTGAATCAAAGAGGATGGTAGAATGGTCAAAGGATACACCGACTTCTACCAAAGGCGAAGCTACCGAAATTTACTGAAGGCAGAGAGAAAGATAAAAAACATGGACGTTCACTGCCGATATCCTACCGACTTTCACTGAAGGTAGAAAGAGAATATATCATAGCACCGTCGTTTACTGACGATGAACTACAAACATTCACTGAGGGTAGAAAAAAGATAACAAACACCAACTTTCACTGATGGTGATCTACCAACTTTCACTGAAGGTAGAAAGAGAAAATATCATAGATTTACCATTCACTGACGATGAACTACCAACATTCACTGAAGGTAGCAAAAAGATAACAAACATCGATGTTCACTGCTGATGTCCTACCAACTTTCACTGAAGGTAGAAAGAGAATATATCATTGCATCACCGTTCACTGACGGTGAACTACCAACATTCACTGAGGGTAGCAAAAATATAACAAACACCACCTTTCACTGATGGTGATCTACCAACTTTCACTGAAGGTAGAAAGATAAAATATCATAGCATCATCGTTCACTGACGATGAACTACCAACGTTCACTGAGGGTAGCAAAAAGATAACAAACACCAACTTTCACTGATGGTGATCTACCAACTTTCACTGAAGGTAGAAAGAGAATATATCATAGCACTGCCGTTCACTGACGATGAACTACCAACGTTCACTGAGGGTAGCAAAAAGATAACAGTCATCGACGTTCACTTTCGATGACCTACCAACTTTCATTGAAGGTAGAAAGAGAAAATATATTATTGCATCGATGTTCACTGACGATGAACTACCAACGTTCACTGGGGGTAGCAAAAAGATAACAAACACCAACTTTCACTAATGTTTATCTACCAACTTTTACTGAAGGTGGAAAGAGAATATATCATAGCACCGCCATTTACTAACGATGAACTACCAACGTTCATTGAGGGTAGAAAAAAGATAACAAACACCAACTTTCACTGATGGTGATCTACCAACTTTCACTGAAGGTAGAAAGAGAAAATATCATAGCATCACCGTTCACTGACGATGAACTACCAATGTTCACTGAAGGTAGCAAAAAGATAACAAACATCGATGTTCACTGCCGATGTCCTACCAACATTCACTGAAGATAGAAAGAGAATATATCATTGCATCACCGTTCACTGACGATGAACTACCAAGGTTCAGTGAGGGTAGCAAAAAGATAACCAACACTAACTTTCACTGATGGTGATCTACCAACTTTCACTGAAGGTAGAAAGAGAAAATATCATAATATCGTCGTTCACTGACGATGAACTACCAAAATTCATTGAGGGTAGCAAAAAGATAACAAACACGAACTTTCACTGATGGCGATCTACCAACTTTCACTGAAGGTAGAAAGATAATATATCATAGCATCACCGTTCACTGATGATGAACTACCAACATTCACTGAGGGTAGCAAAAAGATAACAATCATCGATGTTCACTGCTGATGACCTACCAACTTTCATTGAAGGTAGAAAGAGAAAATATATCATTGCATCGCCGTTCATTGACAATGAACTACCAACTTTCACTGAGGGTAGCAAAAAGATAACAAACACCAACTTTAACTGATGGCGATCTACCAACTTTTACTGAAGGTAGAAAGAGAATATATCATAGCACTGCCGTTCGCTGACGATGAACTACCAACGTTCACTGAGGGTAGCAAAAAGATAATAATCATCAATGTTCACTGTCGATGTCCTACCAACTTTAACTGAAGGTAGAAAGATAATATATCATAGCACCGTCGTTCACTGACGATGAACTACCAACGTTCACTGAGGGTAGAAAAAAGATAACAATCATCGACGTTCACTGCCGATGACCTACCAACTTTCATTGAAGGTAGAAAGAGAATATATCATAGCATCGTCGTTCACTGACGATGAACTACCAACATCCACTGAGGGTAGAAAAAAGATAACAAGTTTCCCCAAGATTCTGGCGTTTCACCTAGAATGGGACTCAACTTCTTCTTTAACCAAGGAACTCCGCCTGGAAAGGATAATATATAAGATGTCTCAAATAAAGAGACTTTCACTTGCAAAGATTTCACAACGAGCTGTTTCTGTGATATTGAAAGTCTTGCCATCCGTTGGCATAATCTGACGACAAACTGCGAACTATTCACTCATAGAGGAGATAGCAAATAAAAGTTATGTCGACTTTTACAGGGAAGCACAAGTTACCCAAATAAAGAGACATGCTACTTGTTGTCATGGAGGATTGTAAAAAGAAATGACTTTCTGGGGAGAGAAATATGACTTCCTGGAGAAAGAAATATGACTTCCTGGGGAGATGCCACGATTTTCCTGCTGAGGAGATAAAGTCTTCTCATGCAAAATAAATGCACCAACCAAAACTTGATGTTTTCAAAAATCCAAAGTAAATAATATTGTTGTGGAACCACAGATTCAAACCAGAAATATACTGGAACGAAACGGTCAACCAGAATACATCCTTTGAGAAATAAACTTAAGAGGGAAAACCAAATCCATCCAAACCAAGAGCTGTATAGGAAGGCTAAAGCAAAAATCTTCCACTAGGGACAACTCAGTGGGGAAATTTAAAGAATATATGATTTCTGCTTAAGGTCAACACTCTATTAAAGAGAGGACAACGTAACTCTGCAAAACATGATGATATATCAACAAAAATATTAACAAATGTCAATGAACAATTATTTACCAATTCTAGCTATGCATGATGTATGTATGAATGTATGAGTGTTATCGTGCATATGCTGAAAAAATAGATATACAACATTAGGAATAACCAGGCAAAACCACCTCGGGCACTAACAACACTCGGCTAAACTTCATCTAAGATGATCATTCCAAGAAAAAGTAAATTCCAACTAAGGAAACAAAACCTACTTGCTGCTTTAGCTTTACTGGGGAGTGACATAATCCGGAAGTAAGCAAAACGAAGTGACATAATAGTACAGATACAGGGATAGAACATCCTTCTTCAGGCTTCACCGGGGAAACAAGTGTTTTTAAAAGTAACATTCCTACTGGAGATTGCAAAACCAGTCTCAAGTAAAGGAGACTGACACCAAAACATCAAAACATTCAATGGGGAATTCAAGCCTACTTCATTGGGGAGGTTAACACTACATCCACAAAGGGAAAACCACAATACGTCCTTCACTTAGAGAAACCAAGGACCTGCGTTCTTCAAGAGTGGTTATGATACCAACTTATCTGGAAAAAGAACTTCTATTAGGCCAAACGAAAACTTCATTGGAGAAAATGCGGATTGAAACTTCACATCATGAAAACTCAGAAAAGAGGAGAAATGAATCCAAACTTGACCGATGATACCAGAATCATAAACCCAATACAGTGAAAACATCCCGAGTAAACCTTCCTGAGGGGAATAAAAAATTCTCAAAACAACTGGAGTTTGTCCATTCCTGGGATCACCATTTTTGTTGTCATTGTTTCATCACAAATCTCAAAGTAAAAGCAGATTGTAAAATATTTTTTTGAAAAATCAATTTTGTTATTTAATATTTTTTCTTTGAAAGTTATTATTAATAATAAATGGAGTCTTTGCAAGATACATAAAATAAGAAATACAAAGAATTGGGTAAAAGTTCAAATTTCATTAATAGAATGGTAGTCTGCGAATGGTGAGACTCCATAGATGATCACAAAGTTTGAAAAATGGTAATATATAATGGAAAAGATACATTGAGATACAATGACCACTATCCCTTCTAACAACTTTTGAAATCCTGAGCAGCAGCTACTGTTGAAGTATGGTGAGGATCCGAGAAGATTGTTGCTTCAACGATCAAGTCTTGTTTGACGTAGTTACTTGCCAAGAAAGTCCCTAACTGTCGCCTAAGCTGCCCTTGCGGGTTTTCAACTTAGCAGGAAATTTATTCTGTTTAGGTCTCTAATTTTTTTCCTAGACCGCCCTTTCGGGTTTTCGGCCTACCGAGACGCTCCTTTTTTGCCTAAGCCGCCCTTTCGGGTTGTCAACTTAGCGAGTTGTTCTTTTATTTCTTTAGGTGTAGTATTTCTTAACTGCATCAGCATTCATGGGACGTGGGAACTCCTCGCCATCCATAGTTTCAAGAATTAATACACCTCTAGAGAAGGCTTTCTTGACAACATATGGGCCTTCAAAATTGGGAGTCCACTTTCCCCTAGAATCAGCGTTGAAATACATGATCTTCCTAAGCGCGAGGTTGCCTTCTCTGAATTCACGAGGTTTGACCTTTTTATCAAAAGCTTTCTTCATTCTTCTTTGATATAACTGGCCATGACACAAAGAGGGAATCTCCACCTTGATTGGCAGTACAACTTCCATTCCATACACCAGCGAGAATGGGGTTGCTCATGTTGAAGTACGAACAGATGTTCGATATCCATGTAGAGCAAAAGGGAGCATTTCATGCCAATCCTTATAAGTAACAACCATTTTCTGGATAATTCTCTTGATATTCTTATTAGCAGCTTCGACAGCCCCATTCATCTTTGGCCTGTATGGAGATGAATTATGATGGAAAATCTTGAATTCTTCGCACAGTTCTGTCATCATCTTGTTGTTCAAATTCGATCCATTGTCAGTGATGATTCTGCTCGACACACCATAATGACATATAAGGTTATTCTTAATGAAGCGCACAACCACCTGCTTAGTAACATTGGCATATGAAGAAGCCTCCACCCACTTGGTGAAGTAATCAATTGCTACCAAGATAAAATGGTGTCCACTCGAAGCTTTGGGTTCTATCATCCCAATCATGTCAATACGCAACATAGAGAAAGGCCACGGGGAGGAAATCACATTGAGAAGTGTCAGAGGCACATGGACCTTGTCTGCATAAATTTGGAATTTATGGCACTTCTTTGCAAATTTATAACAGTCGGACTCCATTGTCAGCCAATAGTAACATGCCCTTAGCATCTTTTTAGCCATCGAATGTCCATTGGCATGAGTTCCAAATGAACCTTCATGAATCTCATGCATCAACATGTCTGCTTCGTGTCTATCCACGCATTTGAGCAAGACCATGTCATAATTTCTCTTGTACAACACATTTTCACTGAGGAAGAAACTGTCTGCCAATCTTCTCAATGTCTTTCTATCTTTCTTCGACGCATCAATCAGGTATTCCTGAGTCTGAAGAAAATGCTTGATATCATAATACCAAGGTTTTTCATTTGCTACCTCTTCTGCTGTAAACACATGAGCGGGCCTATCCAGTCATTGAACCGTAATTTAGGGAATATCATTCCAAGTATTCACTTGGTACATAGAAGCCAGAGTTGCCAGAGCATCCGCCATTTGATTTTCATCTCTAGGAATGTGATGGAATTCAACTTTATTGAAGAAGGGTAATAATCTTCTAGCATAATCTTTGTAAGGGATCAAGCTGGGGTGACGAGTATCCTATTCTCCTTTAATCTGATTTATTACCAAAGATGAATCACCATACACATCTAGAATTTTAATTCTGAGATCAATAGCTTCTTCGAGACCCATGATGTAAGTCTCGTATTCGGCCATATTATTAGCATAATCAAATGTTAACCTTGCGGTAAAAGGAATGTGTGATGCATGAGGAGTGACAATCACAACACCAAATCCTTTACAATAAGCATTCACAGCTCAATCAAATATCATACTCCAACGAGATTTGGGGTCAGGACCTTCCTCAGGCAATGGTTCATCACAATCTTTCACTTTCAGGAACATCACATCCTCATCGGGGAATTCATATTCTACAGACTGGTGATCCTCCACTGGTTGGTGAGCAAGATAATCTGCCAACACACTGATTTTAATACCTTTTTGAGTGCAGTATTCGATATCATATTCAGATAACAACATCTGCCAGCGGGCAGTTCTCACAGTAAGAGCAGGACTTTCAAAAATATACTTGATTGGATCCATTTTGGAGATCAACCAATTAGTGTGATTCAACATATACTGTCGCAAACACTTTTCCGCCCAGGCCAAAGCACAACATGTCTTTTCCAGCATGGAATACCGCGACTCACAATCAGTGAATTTTTTACTGAGATAATAAATGGCGAACTCCTTCTTCCCTGTTTCATCCTGTTGTCCTAGAATACAACCCATGGATTTATCTAACACTGTCAGATACATAATCAACGGTCTTCCTTCTACAAGAGGGAGCAAGATAGGAGGTTCAAGCAGATATTCTTTAATACTTTCAAATTCCCTTTGGAAATCATCCATCCACACACAACCTTGATCTTTCTTTAACAACTTAAAGATCAGTTCACATGTTGCAGTCATGTGGGAGATGAATCTGGAAATATAATTCAAACGCCCGAGGAAACCTCTGACTTGCTTTGCAGTTCTTGGTGCTGGCATATCTTGAATCGCCTTGACTTTATCAGGGTCAATTCAATTCCTTTCTGGCTAACACTGAAACCCGACAATTTCCATGATCAGACACCGAAGGTACACTTATTTAGATTCAAGCGGAGACGATACTTCCTCAAACGCTGAAACAACTTCAACAAATCTTCTACATGCCCTTCTTCAGTCTGGGATTTTGCAATCATATCATCAACATATACTTCGATTTTCTTGTGCATCAAATCATGTAATAGGGTTGTCATAGCCCTCTGGCACGTTGCACCAGCGTTCTTCAACCCGAAGGGCATTACTCTGTAACAGAATGTTCCCCAGGGTGTGATAAACGTTGTTTTTCCCATGTCCTCTAGAGCCATCCTTATTTGATTATACCCGGAAAATCCGTCCATGAACAAGAATACCTTAAATTTTGATGTGCTATCCATTAACATATCAATGTGTGGCAATGGAAAGTCATCTTTTGGACTAGCTTTATTTAGATCTCTATAATCTACGCACATGCGGACCTTTCTGTCTTTTTTCGGTACTGGGACAATATTGGCAATCCATTGAGGATACACTGACGTTACAATAAAACCAGCATTAATCTGCTTTAGAACCTCCTATTTGATTTTTACTGCTATATCTGGGTGAGTTCTCCTCAACTTTTGTTTAATTTGAGGACACTCTGGCTTCAACAGAAAATGGTGCTCTACAATATTTGTATCTAGACCAGGCATATCTTGATAAGACCAATCAAAAATATCCATATACTCTTTCAACAACTCAATCAACCTGCTCTTTACATCAGAATGCAACAATGCTCCAATCTTGACTTCCTTCGGATCTTCTTCTGAACCCAAATTGATCACTTCCAATGGCTCTTTATATGGATGAATGGTATTTTCCTCGTGCTCAAGCAACCGTTAGACCTCTTCTGGAATATCATCATAATCTTCTTCTTCAGCCCCATACACAGGGCATTCAAAGTTGGGAGAGGGTGCAGGGTCATTGTATTCAACGATTTTTTTAATTAATCCGCACATATGATTTGTGATTGCATTTAGAAACTGACACATATAACAAGTGATCATGTAGATTAAATTTCAGTTATTATTTATTTTGAAAGGTTTTTTATGATTACCATTTTCCAAGAAAAAGCATAAAATAAAGACATAATTTGGGAAACAAAGACAACTTTTATTATTGATTTTAAAAGTCACAGCAAATAGATAAGCCCTACAACATTAACACTTCCACCTTGGGCAGAGTGAAAGATTTTTCAAAAAGATTAACAAATCAAATTACTTTGAAGCATGTATGCAAGAGGGAACATCAATGGTGATCCAGTTCTGCACCCTAACTCCGTGCATCATATAATTTGGCATTTCCTGCTCTGCTTCATCTTCCACAATGGCGTTAATCCTGGAAAGAGTTGGATGAAGATAACCCCTTCTACGGAAAATGTCTTGATACCTGTCTGCAACAAACTTCAGCTTCATGCCCTTACCTTTGGCATTCTTCGAAGAGAACCCCAAGCCAGTTTTGTTCTTGTTCACAGGTGGATCCACAATTCGTCCCAAAACTTCATTATGACCATTACGCACAACCTGTTACGCGTCCTTCAGGGAAACCATGGAATTCTCAATTCCTCTTATGTTGTCAATGGATAAGGCTTAGAACTGGGTTCCAATAGCAGCTTCATTCGCCTCTACAATGCTGAAAGAGGACAAATGAGAAGTCAATAATGCCTTCTCCTCATTTATGATCACTACTTTCCCTTCACGTACAAACTTCAGCTTCTAGTGTAAAGTTGAAGTGACAACCCCTGCCTCATGTATCCACGGCCGTCCTAGAAAACAACTATAAGCGGGAACAATGTCCATGACCTGGAAAGTTATCTGAAAAAAATGTGGTCCTATATGAATAGGCAAGTCCACTTCACCAATAACAGATTTCCTTGACCCATCAAACACTTTCACAATGATGCCACTCGGGCGCATAGGTGTTCTTTGATATTTCAACTTCATAATTGTACTCCTCGGTATAACATTCAACGCGGATCCATTATCAATCAGCATATTGGATAGTGAATCATTCTTGTAGTTCATAGAGATGTGGAGGGCCAAGTTGTGATTCCTTCCTTCATCTGGTAATTCATCATCACAGAAACTCAAGTTATTACATGAAGTAATGTTTCCTATTACGCTGCTGAATTGGTCTATTGGCATATCACTCTCCACAAAAGCTTGGTCTAGTACCCTCATCAAGGATTCTCTATGAGCAGAGGAGTTCATCAATAAAGCTAAGATACATATTCTTGAAGGAGTCTGCAATAGCTGATCTACAATTCTGTAGTCGCTCATCTTAATTATATTCAAAATATCACCCACTTCTTTCTCTAACGTAGCTCCACTAGTCTCACTCGTAGCCTTCATAGGTTCATCATTCTCAACAATTTTCTTTCCAGCACCAACATCTCTTCGAACAACTGGTGCAAACACACGACCGCTGCGGGTCACCCTACTATTTTCATCTATATTTCCAACATCAGGCATTGGCTGGATGGGAACTTCCACTCCATCCTCTAAGATTGTAGCATTGTATTTGTAAGGCATAACCTTATCTGACTTGTAGGGGATAGGACCCGGCAAACTAATCACCAATGGGGTAACATCTGGCTTGCTATGATACTCAACTTCAAAATGGGCGGGTGCACCAAAACAAGGCACAATGATGTTTACCCCTTCTTTAACACAATCAGTCATTAATAAGTCATTTCTGGAAAATAAATCTTCGTCTGAAGAGAAATACTCATCTGCGGAGGCATACTCTTCATCTGACTCTTCTTCAGCTAAACAAACTTCAATCATATCAACCTCATGGTAATCAACCCTCCGACTTGTGACCTTGATAGTTCTATTGTCTAACAACAACTGGACACCCTTCCTCACGATTGAACATCCTCAGGGGTCTCGACAGCAAACTTGGCAAGATCCATATTGGTGTTCCACCTGACCAACCGTATGGCAGAAGGTAGCATGCAACTGCACAAGGTCCTCATTCATATACTCAACATCAAAAATTCAGAATTCTCCAGGACATCCAGAAATCATATTCACTTCCTCTTCATACTCTGCCCTAGGCCTGATTATATGGATTAGGCCCTCATCCATCATCTCCTGTAAATCAACCTTTATCTTATCACAACCCTGTATGTCTTTACTGTAAATAGCACAACCGGCATGGTCATGCGTATAGTAGCTAAATTCACAAAGGTCTGCATGCATTTTCACCAAATCTCCTCTAACCAGATTAATATCAAAAATCTGGAAGTTTCCTGGGTAGAGGATTATCTTTCACATTAGGTCCCACGTCCTTGAAAGATAGAACACCAGACTTTACCAATTTATGTACCTCAGTCTTCAAAGGATAACAATTATCAACATTATACCCTGGTGCTCCCTGATGAAAAGCACATGTTTGGTTTGCCTTGTAATACCAAGGCAATGGTGATGGTACGGCGGGAGGTGGTCGGGTCTGAACCAACTGGAGTATCTTGAGGACCAAGATTGAAACCTTTAGGTGCAAAATTCTCTGGCATTCCCCATGGATAACCTTGGGGCATGCGATTCTGAATAACAGCTAGAGTAGTAGATACGGGAACATTCTGAGCTTCAGTAGTTTCCCTTGTTGGTTGAGGTTGAACATTCGGTGGCTGATTCTGAGCAGCCACCAGAGCTTCCATCAGAGTAGTCAGATTTGCCATGTCGGCCTTCAAAGCAGAAACTTCCTCGCGCAGCTCGCGATTCTCTTGTTCTAAGTTGTCCATCTTTTTTCTGAAATTAGCCCGAGTGTTGTAGTGATGAGTCAGCTTGCTGAACGAAGTAAAGAAGCTTGGTAAGACACCTGGATATGCATAACAAATGCAAGAAAAATGTGCAATATGATGCATGATATGTAATGCACATGATTATTTTTACTTTGTTATTTAATATTTCAAGGGATTCATAGTTTATGGACATATTGCAAATATCAAAGTGATAACGCATTTGAAATACTGAAATTTTTTATTATAACAACTCCAAAATGGGTTACAAGTTTCAATGATCCCAAGTACAAGATGAAAATAAAATCTGAAACCCTGAGTAATAGAACTGGTGGAGATCACTCTATACGCTGGTGCTTCCCCGTGAGCCTGGAAATATGAGCCTTCAACCTCTGGTTTTCTTCCGCATGTTTGATGGCAACCTCCTTCCAATCATCTGAATCAGGAAGTGAGTAATCAACACCTGATTGAGGCTTAGGAGAAAATAAATCCCCTTGCCTCTCCATAGACTCTACCGCTCGACTCTCAAGGATCTCAATCAAGTCGTCTTTCTCCTTCAAGTCTGCTTTATAGGAACTCTGTAAAGTTTGGAACTTGATCTTCCAAGCATCCTTTTCCTGTTGCATCCTAACCAAAGCAAGTTGCAGCTCTTCTAGGTCATATAATAAAGGAGAATTGGTCTTCAAAAATAGATCAGGCATGGGTGTCTCCCGGGTATACGACATCTTTAACTGAATAGCTCTCGATCGGACCCACTGAAGATATGGCTCCAAATAAACAACACCCCTAGGTCCCAAATACTTCCTACTCTTCTTATGAATGTGACGTCAGGCCTTCGCAATCTGCTCCCTAGCTTCCCTATAGTCTTCTCCTTCCTTTAGAAAGAAACTACTCAAATGAATACTATTCGATTTATCCCTTATCGGATAACCAAGTTGTCGCCGTGCAAGAACAAGGTTATAGTTAATTCCTCCCTTTGTACCAAGAAGAGGTACATTGGGGAAACTACCACAACTGTCAATAATCTCTATATCCTGGTAAGCTCGATGATACCAATCAATATTCGAGTGAGTAAGTGCCATGATCTTAGGAGCCCAACGGGGTTCCTTCTTGACTTCCCAAAAAGCATCGGACTGAGGCATATGAGAGATAAACCACTGGTACAACAGAGGCGTGCAACAGATAATCATCCCCCCATGATAAGAATTCTGAAGATGAATAGAGTAATAAGCATCACCTAACAATGTAGGAACTGGGATTCCAATCATGAAGATCCTGATAGCGTTAATTTCAACAAACTTGTCCACATTGGGAAATAAGAACAACCCGTAAGCAAGTAGAGCAAAGATGGCCTCAAAAGTAATTGTACTCTTCATTATGGAAAAGTGACGAGCTTTCTCCAATAACAACAGTGCTGGTAATTCTCTAATTCCTCCTTTAGTAGTCATATGGGCTTCCACCTTAGATTTCCCCAAATGAATCAAAGCAGCAAACTCATGTGGTTTTGGCTCACCCTCCAAACCAGTAAAAGGAACACGATCGGTAACAGGTAAATCCAATAGATAAGAATACTCCTCCAGTGTGGGCATCAACTGATAGTCGGGAAAAGTAAACAATGATACGTCGGATCATAGAACTGGACCAAGGTCGAGAGAATACCCTCCTTCATCTTCAGCTTCATGAGAGGAATAATGGATCCATACTTCTTCTGAAAATGTGCAAAACACTCGATCTTGAGAATTAGACTGATCAACTCATCTATCTTGGGATCCTTGAAACTGTATTTCCCGGTCTTTCTCTTTCCAGAATCCATGGTTAGAAAGTACCTAAGATATTCACAAATGGTCAACCTTTAAATCCCTTGAAATATGGTTTCTTCAAAAGATGCTTGTGAATTCATGCATGCATGATGCATAAATCACACACAAGATCACACATATAGGGTTCATAGGTTCAACGTCACGAGAATGAGGTCGAAGGTACTACCCATAAGGTGTTGGTCTAAAAGTTATCACCTGCCGAACAAGGTTCTAAAGGTTCCCATAGTCTACATCCTTCCTTCGGATATTACCAACTTCCCGATTAACTCGGTAATTAGTAATATTCTCAAGAAAGACTCGTCCGAGTGTAATATCGCGTGACAACTATTTTCTGATTACTCTGTCATAGCTTCCGCACTACACCTAAAGGCCAAGATGGGTTTGGTATTCTACGGTCCTCAGTTTCAGCAGGCTCCCAGGTCGAAAGCAGTACGTCTTCCCGATTACTCGGTAAACGACACTACAGTCAAAGGGCCTCCACTGAGTGGGGGATCTCATGCCTCCTATTTTGGGATTACTCCCTCAAAGTTAACACGACTATACTGCCCGTCCTATCTTAAAGTTTGCCCAAGTCTGGGTATAGGAATTATGAGTAATCACCAAGCACCCTAAAAACCTGGAAAATCCAGACAAACATATATACAACATATAACACAAAAAACAGTAATAACACATATACAAATATAAATAAAGATAGGCTTAACCCACTTAGGGATGTACCAGCAAGAGGTCAATTTGTCCCCAGTGAAGTCGCCATTTTTCTGTATCGGTAGAAATGTTTAAAGACTAATCCATTGGGTTGACTAGATTTTATACAAATCAAGATCAAAATCGCCACGGCGCTTTATTGTTTCCAAAGGAATGGGAAAAGAGTGAATAACCCAAAAATAAGGGGAAATATTCAAGGTAAGGATTTTGGTTATTCAAAGGGAAGGTATTAGCACCCTAAACATCTACGGTACTCCGCAGGAACCTCTTTGTGAAATCTGTATATTTTGGCTATGAAAAATGTTGTATAAAAATGGATGGTAGAGGTGAGGAAAGAAATATATTTATTTTATAATTTTTGCACCCGCCGCGGTTGAGAACCTTTAGTGTCTACGTACCACCTTTTCGTGCAATAGGGGATCAGGGTACACGTAGTTCCTATTTTAAAAATTTAAAACACAAATGTGTTGGTTAATTTTATGAGATAAAACATCATCGTCACTGTTATACCCCAAAATTTTCCCTCTCATTTTATTCAACACATGCCCATTGAGGTCCTCAATTTGCTCAAGGATGCCCAAGAGTTGACCAGACAAACTCTCTACTAAGGCAATTTGCCTCAAACTAGGGTTTCTATTTTCATCACGGTGTGGGAACTCCAAAGGTCCAAAATTCCTTCCATGGTCCCAATATGTTCTCAATATCATCCATGTCAAGCTTCATGCCTTGCACAAGAAGTTTGCTCAGTCAATTTCCCAGATGCTTGAAAATCAACTATACTAGGTCAAAAGTCAACTGTGGCCCACATACAGTCAAACTTCAAGATTTTTTGTCAAAATCAACATTTTAAAGATATATCCATCATTTGATCAAGGGTTGATCATTATTCCTCAAGGAATGCCCCCAATTTCATCAAAACCCAAAAGTTGCTAAATTAGGGTTTCTCAGGAAAAGTCAACCAAAATTTGACCAGACATAACTTCTTTATACTTTATCAGAAATTTTCCATCCAAGGCTAATTTTGAATAGGATGCAATTCCCTACAACTCATCTTCAGCCCACAAGTTCAAAATATGCACTCATCAAAAGATATGAATTTCTACATTATAGGTCCTTTTGAAAAGTCAACAAAAACACCTTTTGGGTCAAAGCTTCTTACATGAACATGGAAGACCCAATTGAGATGAAACCAAAAGGGTTGTTTAGGGGACATCCTAAGATTTCTAAAAAGTCCAAGAACACCTCTCTAGGGTTAAAATTGGAGGCGATATGCCTTGTCAAAGTTGACCATTTCTTGAAAATCGTCAAAAGTCAAATGTGCTCAAAAGTGCATTTTTTGTCAAATGGGCCTAGCTTCTCATGATTGCATCTTGTTAGAGACATGGTCCACGACCCAAATCAGAATCCAAACATTATTTGCAAAAAATATAAAAGATTGGTTTTGATCTGATTTTTTGTAGGAATCAAATCCAATTAGGCTGGCATAGCATATCAAATCGTGCAAGGGATGATTGAAGCAAAAATTGGCATGATTATGCTTGTTTTGGAAAGATATCATATAGCAAAGAAATAAAATCAAATTTCCATGATTTACAAATATTCAAAGCATTTTTGTTGCCCTAATTCATCACACTATATATATTGAACAAGAACAGTGGGCAAGAAGAGGGATTGCAGGTCGTGAGAGCACAAAACAAAACTCAAATTTTTGCAAGAAACTGGTGGATCGGATTTCTAACCTAGAGGATGATTCAAAGCAATTAAAAGCCACAAATCCCTTCCTGGACATCTCCTGAAGCTAATACAACCGCTTGCACGTCCCGAGACGCCCTGAATCAGCATCCACGCCTCTCACGGTTTGGCAATTCTTTTGAATTTGACTTTGCTAATTTACGCATGATTAATCACTTTTAAGCATAGCATTGTGTTTGTATCATCATTTGGGATGTTTTGGTTTAATTAATTTTTTGTTTTGATATGTATATTGATGATCACCATTGCTAGGATTTTCTTTGCCATTTTAGGGTTTCTCTATACAGGTTAAATTGGGCCAAGAAAAGAACACCAAGATGCTCGTGAGATCAAAACGAATTGATCTATATAGCTAGAATTAATTTATCATGCGTATTGTGAATTTTTGAAACTTGCAGTGCTATATCCATGGATTTTTGTCCGTAGGTAGAACTATTGTACCTAAGACGACGAACAGGGGAAGAAGAAGATATGTGGCACAACCCCATTGGCCTGTTTGAATAAAATGCACGCTTTTTATTTTTTTCGTTTTATCCATTTTTTTATATATTATGTATTGTTGTCATTATGTTAACAACAAAGCCACGCAGTACAGATGGCAAGGGCGCACGTTTGAAAGTAAAAGGACCTGGGTTCGATCCCAGGTCCCAGCATTTTGTTATTTTCTCAACATTTCACTGCAGATTCTATGCTCCATGCATCAAGAAATCTACCATGCGCTGTTATCATCCTACCACTGGATTCCTTGCTAGCCAGATCTAACGTCCATCAATGAGAGACTATGGTGCACCCCCCAGGCTGGCACAATGCTGGATCTCACGTGGGACTGAGCTCAGCTCTTTGGGCCTAAGCAATTCAACAACACACCCCCTATCCAGCAATACAGGCCCAATTCTTTTCTCTTTTCTCTTTATTTCTTTTTAATTTTTTTATTAATTATTTTCTTTTACAAATAACACCAAAAAATCATGTTTTTTTTATCAAATCAAAAATCACAAAAACATCAAAAATTATTTTTTCATAAAATATTCTATTTCTTTAATTAATTAGTTTAATTAAGTTAGGGAAATTTAACTTTGTTTTTTATAATTAACAATAATTAGGATTAGGGTTTAATTTTGTACATAACCTAATTAGTTTTTTCTCAAAAATAACCTAAATATTTTTTTTAATTAGATCTTTTAGGTTTTGCTAATTATTCTCGCATTTA
This sequence comes from Vicia faba, assembly GCA_948472305.1. Taxonomy (NCBI): domain Eukaryota; kingdom Viridiplantae; phylum Streptophyta; class Magnoliopsida; order Fabales; family Fabaceae; genus Vicia; species Vicia faba. The sequence continues at coordinate 1,276,180,050 of OX451739.1, forward strand.
ATTCACCGCGCGCATTTTTTTATTTCCTTTTTATTATTATTGTGACTGCTCCGAGTTTGTAATAGTAATTAGGGTTTCAATTCCGCATCTTTATTTTCGGTCAAAATAATTATATATCTGCAAAATCCCTGTAATAGCTAGGACTTTAAATTTCCCGCATTTTAATTTCTGCAAACTATAAACTACTTAGATATATGTTAATAGGATTGTATGGAAAGACAAACCGACAATTAATACAGTAGAAAACCCTAAATGTGCAAACATAAATTAACTGAAAATATACACTCGCACATGCTCACTCCTAGGTTTTACTCCACTCCGGTTGCCTTCGGTAACCGGTCATGAAGTATAGGGTTTGTTAGTGGTCCTCCTCTAGCCCTTAAAGATCTAAAATGACCCATTCGGATGTTGCCTCGGAAAAGATCTTTAAGGCTTTAGGATGATTACTAACATTTCTTAACATTGCTTTTATGATCGTATTTGTCCCTTCGAATGTCCCTAAAAAACTCCAACGACGATGCTACCTATTTCTCAATAATGGGATAGCATTGTCTAAAAGGAAAGCGAACAGACTTTTTTCGAGTAGGTAGATTAGTTCCTAGGTACTTGCTCAAACAAACAAAAACTTTTTCACACCAACACTTTTCAAACAAAGTTTTCAAAAAAAACTTCATAACACTCTTGAGGACAGAAAAAGGGTTAATACGATGTAAAACAAAACTTTTCAAAACAAGCACACACAAGCAGTTTTCAAAATGAGCAAGTACCTAAGAGCCCATGGAAAACCACAGATAGAAAGGGTCCTAACACCTTCCCTTTCTATAATCTACCCCCCGTTGTTGAACCCCAAAATTTGCCCTCTCATTTCCCAAGGAATCACCCTGGACCCACAGGTTTGCTTTCATCAAGTCCCCAAGCTTTGAATTATCAATTTTTCCAAGCAAACCGTTCACAAGGGCAAAATGGTCATTTGCATGCTGAGAAAACCAACCTTGACTATTGGATCAAAATCAAATCTCAAAAATCATATTTCATCAAGATGTGTTGGAATATGAAGTTTGCTTCATCAAGAGTTTCAAAAGTAAAATTTTACTTGGAAAGAATCAAATTCTAAAGACTTAGAAATTTTTCTAAGTATTTAAGAAATATGATAATTTCAGAACTTCTGAGCCTGTGTTCACAGTCAGCAAATTCTGGATGTTCTCAAGATAGAGTTTAGTTAGAACTTCTGAGACAATGTTCATAAAGGTCCAGTCAGAGTTTGCAGAGGTTAAGTCAAAGAAGGTAACAAAGCGTGTTGTAAGTATACTGGAAGTTCTGAAGGATCCCTCAGAACATGCTGAAGTCAGAAGATAAGAGGATCAGAAGATGAGATGCTTCACTGAAGCATAACTTCTAATCCAGAGTCAAGCAAGGATCCAGAGTTTCACATGGGAACTCATTTAATGCTCATAACCGCCTCTGAGTTTGTATTCAAGGGATTTTCCCCACGTGTACCCCTACTGTCTTAGGAAGACAAATTTCTGTGCAAAAAGTATTCTAGACCCACACGATGTCTCTACTTTTCATCAATTCATGCTGCCAAATCCAACTGAGGCGTTGTTAACCATCCAACTTGAATGCATTGAACCCCCACTTGTTTAAAGCTTACTTCAAGAGTAAGTCAGTATCTAGCATATGATGTTGATGCCACTTGACCGCCCCAACTGCAAAGAACTTTTCCTATAAATAGAATACCATCTGCACACTGAAAAAGGCCCTCTCCCCCCCCCCCCCCCCCTTGACGAGAACAATTTGTGAAAGAGACGAGAGAATTGAGAAAGAAGGCTTTGAACCACTGCAAAAATCCCAAAAACCCAGGAAACTGTAAACATAAAATACCAAAATCTTAGCCTTAATTCTTTATATTAAAATTCCATTGTTTTCCTCAAGTGTTCTTGATTAAAGCCATCCACGTAGCTGCTGATTCATACATTGAAAGCTACCTTAACTTCTAAGTTGTAAACTTCCATTCTACTGAGTACGTGAAGAAGCTACTCAGAACATCACTAGAATTCAAGACCAATCTCCAGTTCACAGAATCCTTTCCAGTTGCAAGGTAAGTTCTCTGCTGACTCTCATCATACTGATTAAGCATTGTCAGATTTTGCATATTTATCACAATGTAGATATTATGATTCTGAGGATGTACATATTCTGAAATTCATACACCTGCTTGCCTAAGTAGAGGAAATCCCAGTTCAGAGCTTCATAAAGAAAATAGGACTCAGAATTAGAACTAGCAAATACATGTTGCTTATGATTCATGCTTCTAATATTTCATGAAATTTGTCATAATTGTTATACATACAACTTCTGACTGGAATGGAAAGAGGCAAAGTTATGACCATTGCGTCAGAACTTCTGAAAACTTCTGAGTTCTCAGAAGATCCAAAACTTTTGAACTTCCATATTTTTCCTAACCTGTTTCTGTTTGTGCAGCCAAGTCAGAGTCAGAACTTCTGACCTCTTCTATTTTTAGCACTTTGCGCTAATTATGTTTCCTTTCTTTTCTTATTTTATTTTATTTTACCGTCATATTATATTTTATTTTAATCAAAAAACACCAAAAATATTTTACATTTGCATGATATATTTTCTTTTAATATAAAAAGACAAAAAATATTTTCTTAAACAAAAGTCATTTTCTTGTTTAAACAGATAAACCTTTTACATTCCCTGTACATTCTCATCTATTTCAATATGGTTGTAATAGTAAGCTAGAGTTTTAACTTGCAACCCCCATTCACAAAAATGTATCCCCATCCCCTTAAATATTGCAATAGTGCAGGATTTTACATTTTTCTGCACTATTATTGCTTTCAATATATGCTAGTAATTAGGGTATATGACAAGATGTGAAAATTGACAAATATATCACCCTAATCAAAGACGAATTATGCATGCAATCAAACACACTCGCACATTTACACCCTTAGGGTAATTCCACTTGTTGCCTTATAAAAATGGCCATGTTATGCATGTGAGATGTCTTAGCACAAACGAATCAAAAAAGATCATAGTCCCTCGATGACGCTATCAAAGTTTCCTTTCAAAATGATCTTAGTCCCTACAAAAAAAGTGCTAAGTCATCTCATAACATTGCTATCATGGTCATACGATGACCCAACGCCCGTCCCTTCACATCCAACGATGGGGTTTCTTATCAAATCAATGGTAAGGTAGCAACATCTAAAGGAGGAGGAAAAGCATATCTAAAACCTTTCGAGTAGGTAGATTACTTTTAGTTACTTGCTCAATTTCAAAACAAACATCCTTGCTATTTTCAAAACAATCACATACACTTTCCAAAAAATATTCAAAACACTTTCCAAAACATCTTCAAAACACTTTCCAAAACATCTTCAAAACACTTTCCAAACATTGAAATATTTTCAAAAGCTCAAACACTTTGCATACATTCTTACGAACGGGAATCATTGTAAAGTTTGCCTAAACGATGGCACCTTTTCAAAATACTTTCAAAACCATACAAAGGACAAATTTTCAAACAAAAAGCAAGTGATCTAGCAAGTAACTAAGAGCCCATGGAAAACCATGGATGAAAAGGGTGCTAATACCTTCCTTTTTCATAATCTACCCCCCGAACTCAAGAAAACATCTCGAAAGGTCTTTCCTGTGCTTTTTCACCTTTCCTTATTGGATAAAAGAAAAGTCGGTGGTGACTCTTGCTAAACTGCAACATTTGCGAACACAAACGCAAAACCTCAAAGTCAGTTCTCCCACCATATCACAGAACTGGCGACTCTGCTGGGGAAATTTGATCTAAAAGTGGGGTTACCTTAGGTTTAGATCATATTTACTTGCTTACATTGTTTGATTTTCTTGCTTTATATTTTGGTTCCTTGTTTGGGTTTATTTTAAATCCTACACTCAGATTTGGGGGATACCTTTTAGGTAAGTAGCAATAAACTGTGAGGGAACTGTGCGGGGTATACTGACATGGTTGAAGTAGTAGCTACATTGATGTGGCACTTTGGTTGGTACCGGTAACCCTTGAGTCAGTCAAGGAGAGTACGGGGCCTCCGCGTGGTGTCATAAAGCATCAACTGACCTTAGAACCTTACTTGACCAACTTGGCCATTAAGACGTAGTGAGATGACCGGCTTTGGTACAAGTCCGAAGTTGGTTGATACTCGATCCCTATTCTTAATCAGTTACCTTTCAACGGTATTGAAAGAGACCCTAAACCTGAGGAAATTGCTCGAGCTCTACATTTGCAACCATCTGATATAGTAGCAAATTGGGTAACAAGGAGTGGTGTTAAAGGCTTACTAGCAAAGTTTTTATTGGAGAAGGCTCAAGAGTGTTGGAATACTTTAGATTTACAAGCCTTCGAGGAAATTCTGGCTCTTCTCATCTATGGATTGGTACTATTTCTAAAATCTGACAAATTTATAGATGTGAATGCGATTAAGGTTTTCATATCTCTTAATCCGGTGCCTACATTTCTTCGAGACATATTGCATTCTCTTCACTCTCGCACTTTGAAGAAAAGGGGGACTTTAATGTGTTGCACTCCTCTGTTGGCTAGGTGGTTTATTTCGCACCTACCTTGATCCGTGGTGAAGAATGAACAAGGTATGATATGGTCTAAAAGATTGATGTCACTTTCGCATGCTGATATCCGTTGGTATTATCGCTCCTTATAAGACATTACCATCATTGACCGCTGTGGGGAATTCCCTAATGTCCCTCTACTTGGCATTAGGGGAGGTATTACATACAACCCTTGTTTAGCTTTGCGACAATTTGGATACGCTAGAAGAGATGGCCCTCATGAGGTACTCATCCAAGGCATTGCATTTGACTACGAAAGCGATACCCAGGGTTACCGTCAAAGATTTATACGAGCTTGGGGTATGGTTAACAAAGTTGATAGCAAGACATTAGGGCATAAGAATTCCATTCCTTTGGAGAGCCTTATCTTAAATGGGTGAGGGCCCGCGCTCAAAGTCTCAAGATGCCTTATGAAGTCGTCTTACCTGTTATCATGGAGCCAGTAGTCGAGGGAGACATTCCACATACGACCCTCTATCCTGATATGCCTACTTCTCTTGAAGATTTGAAAAACGCTTGGATTAAGTTAAAAGGAGAGCGAGACACCTTCGAAGCTAAGTTCTATGAGAGCGAGAAGAAGGTATTGGAGCTTACAAGGGAACTTCATGAAGAAAGGAGCTTAAACACCTACATTGCGCCAAAGAAGATGCGCACAACTTTTCTGTCTTAGGAGTTTACTTTATGCTTATTTCTGTTGTTGTAAGCCCAAGAGGCATGTTTGTATTCAAATCAAGGATTCTTTAATGCAAGTTAACGTTTGTTTACTATTTGTCTATACAAAGTTAAATTCTTTAAATCCTTGAAATCATTTACATATTGCATATTCATGCATCATGACAAGACAAGTGTCCGCATAACAAGTTTCCTTATCTCTCTGCTGTTTATTTCAGCAAGATGGATCTAGAGAAAACTGTGACGGAACTTCAGGCCCAGAATTCTCAATTTCGGGAAGTCTTACTTGCCCTGGGCAAGGGGCAGCAGGATATGATGGCCTTGTTGGCCGCTAAGAAAAAGCCAAAGAAGAAAGCTCTACTCAACATGGGTAAAAGGTTCAAAGTGACATTCCTTCAAATTCCAATAGAGGAAGATTCATCCGAAGAGGACGAGAACCAAATTGGTGAAGTCAAGAGTACTCAGGCCGACTGTATCAATGACCAAGATTCTGATGATGATTACTTCAATGAACAATATCCACCCGCAGACATCAAATACAAACAGCTAGAAGACAAGATGAAAGCTGTTGAAATCCAAGCTATTCTCGGGTTAAATGTTGACGATTTGGGCTTAATCTATGGGGTAGTCATTCCCCACAAGTTCAAAATACCAACCTTTTCAAAATACGATGGGGTTTCTTGCCCAAAGCTCCATTTGAAGTCCTATGTGTGCAAGATACAACCGCACACTACATATAAAAAACTTTGGATTCACTTTTTCCAAGAGGGACTGGCTGGAACACAACTTGAATGGTTTTATCAGTTGGATGGCTCTCGCATCAATACTTCGGAGGGTCTAGCTACTTCCTTCTACCATCAATATCAATACAACACCGACTTGGCATCGACGATGGTTCAATTGCAAGGTATGACCATGGGGAAGGATGAGGGGTTTAAGGAATATGCGCAGAAGTGGAGAGACCTTTCTAGTAGGGTCCAACCTCCCTTGACTGATAGGGAACACATTGACATGTTCATGAGCACATTATCTGGTCCTTTCTTTAATCTGTTGGTTGGCTTCTCTTCTTCTAGTTTCACCGAATTGATCCTAACCGGTGAGAGAGTTGAAATTGGCATTAAAAGTGGAAAGATCTATGTGGCATCTACTTCCACTCCCAATCCAGTCAAGAAACCTTTTGCCGCGAAGAAAGAAGTTAATGTTGTGTATAGAGAAAAAGCCCATACCAAAATGTATAATCATCCGTCTGTCAATGTTATCCGAATCTCCAATCCGACTGCTACTCAAATACTATCTACCAATCATCAACATGTTGAAGCTCCAAGAAGACAGTTTACAAGGTTAGGCATGTCATTATCTCAAGCCCTTCAACATCTGCTCAGGGCCAATTTAGTGACATTGCGGGATCCTCCTGCCATCCCTGACACTTCGTCACCCAGATATAATCCAAATGCAAAGTGCATTTACCATTCAAACAGCCCCGGGCATGAGACTGATCAATGTTGGGCCTTGAAGAACAAAATCCAGGATTTAATTGACAACAAGACTATTGAATTTGATCCTCCTCCGACTCCAAATGTAATTACCGCTTCAATGCCGAAGCACGACAAAGGTGTTAATGTCGTCGAAGATACAACTTTCATTGCCTCTATCGAAGGGTTAACTACTCCATTGAATGTAATCAAGAGAAATTTGTTGAAAGATGGGACTTTCCCTAGCTGTGAAAAAGACTGTGTGGGCTGTATGAGACGATCTGATGGGTGTGAAGAATTGAAGAAAGGTATACAATGCCTAATGGATAGCCACGAGATTCTATTCGAAAAGAAGCCCGCCATCCAAAATTCGGTCGACAAAGCTGAAGACTTGGCCATCATAACAATTTCAAACAAACCTCTTAGGATCTCATCCAAAGGTCCTATCAGGATTTCAAACGAACCAATCATTGCTCCTCTCATAATCACTATTGTCGGACCTGTTCCATACACCTCTGATAAAGCGGTACCATGGAATTATGGTACCAAGGTTTATTACCATGGGGTAAAACAAGATTCTTGGATTGATGATAATAAAACTGGTGTTACTAATATTACTGGTTCTAGTAAAGTCACAAGGATAGGAAGAGTCTTTTCCCCTGATATCTCACCACCAACCACTACCATAGTTCCAGTCCACATAACCAACGGCAATGCTGATGCCGGTACTAAAGGAAAAGAGAAAGAAAGTGAGCCTTCCAGGGAAGAGGCACCTGTTAAAAAGATTGTTATGGAAGAACCATCCACTCAAGAGATGGAGGAGATTCTGAAAATCATCAAGAAAAGCGACTTCAAAATAGTTGAGCAGTTGGGACAAACCCCTTCTAAAATATCAATGTTGTCCTTGTTGCTATGTTCCGACGCCCATGCACAAGATTTGATTAAGTTCTTGAAAAAGACTCACGTGC